>CM042017.1:68265033-68945033 GCA_023525715.1 Cichorium intybus | reverse complement strand
GTTCATGATTTAAATTCTGTGCATAATAAAGGAGTCTAAAGAATTTCCAAATAATAGTAATCAGTTATACAAGAAAGTGGTTGTAAACAAAAGGCAAACTATAATGGAACTTGTCATGCCTCCTTATCACAATTTTCTTATACACGACAAGAAAATCTAAAATCCTTCCCAAAAAAGGTACGTGACTCTGATTCCATCAAAATACTCTGATTCCAAAGCCATTTCTTTCTTTCTGTCAATCGATGATAAACTATACTTACAACTATAGTTAAAATATTAAATAAATTTTGTTAAATAAATAATGTTGCAAATCCTTTTAAACATATCGTTTGATAATGATAATTACTTCTTTCATTGTTTATCTCATTGTCTCACGGAAGCAGTAATAACCTTCTCAAAATAAAATTTTCATTTTTATTTATTTTGTTAATGTGTAATCATTACTTAATATATTGTAATATTGGTTTATAATGTTCAAGATATTTTATTGACCTATTCACATACATATGTTATAAATTACAATTCTTTTTAGCTAGGGGTTGCAACTCGTGCAATGTCGTGGGAAGTTTTTGTATCTATAATAGTCAATAGGCAAAAGATAATGTATAGTTGGGACTACGTATAATTATATAGAAGATGACATTTATAGTTTATTTACACTTACACATGTGGACAAAATATTATATATTCATAATGTAACTATCAAATTAAATGTTGTAATATGGTGCAAAAATGCCGGTTATGAAGAATTTTTGTTATATTCGGTTATTTATGACGATTACACTGTTGTTGCTAATTTTAAAATTGAAATATATTTATGGTATCAGTTTAAAAAAATGGCATATTGTTATTAAATTATTGTGGATTCGAACATCTGTAAAAATTAAAACATCATACTTCATTCATATAAAGTATGTAAAACATAATTTATAACGTAATAATATAAAAAGCGTAATCTATAACGATATAAATGTTCAGATTTTAGACCAAAAATAGGTTAGTAAGATAAAAATAAATATATATCATTATATAGACAAAAATAAGACAATATTAATGATATATTAATAATAAATTATATCTAATATACTTAAGAGTCAATGGCCTCTTGATCAAGTGGTAAAGGCGTTGCTCTTCCTTTTTGAGGTTGAGATTCAAGTCTCACAAGAAACATATGTGGTTTCAAATGTAGTTTAGGAGTAGGAATATGATAGATTTACGGTTATAAAAAAATCTAATATACTTAAGATTAAAATAAACTTATATCACTATATAAACAAACTAAGACAATATTAATGATATACCCAAATGTATAAGCAATATTATGTAATAATATTTATAATGCATAATCAAATTAAATGAGTTATTTTAATTAAAAAAAATATTATTAATTTATTAAATTTTTTGCAACAGTCATGGAAACATACCTATGGGTTGAAGGCCATTTGGACTTGGATATATTACAAAGAGAAAGGGCATAGAAGAGTAGAAGACACGCAACAAAAGCGCATTATATATCCCTTATATTTGTTGGAAAGTTTAGATAATTGGTACTTGTTTTGGAAAACAATTTATGAAAATAGTTCTTATGATAAAAAAAACACATCTACAAATTTATATGGTAGGTCCCTATCTTATAAAAAGATTACAAAAATGGTTATTTTACAGAATATTGTATCTATAAAAAACACATGTCCCTTATTTTATTTTGATATATATATATATATATATATATATATATATATATATATATATATATATATATATATATATATATATATATATATATATATATATATATATATATATATATATGGGCTTAGGGAATATGTGGCTGTTGTATACCTAATATTAGGTGTGGAATCTCCAAAACTACGTAGTTTTATCTAAAACCAAATCAAATAAATTCAATTTCCCTACTATGTCGTGTCTTCTTTGAACGTTTGGAATTCCTTATTAATAGAAAGTAACTTTTTTATTTAATTATATAATTGTCAAGAATATTGCAAGGAACTGAAAACCCAATTCCAATTATAAAATACACAGCTTCACACTCAAATATATAATCCTAATTTGTCCGATCATCGTCATTTTCAAAGAAACTAATGTATATTCCTGTGTGCGGCCATAACCCAAAATCAATCAAAGGTTATATTGTTGATTCATAAATTGATTTAAAGTTTCATTTCCTAATTACATATGGACGGTTATTTGGAGAAAACTTGTTATTAAGGAATATGAATCAACATCAGTTTTTTCTGAAATATAAAGTCTCATTTTCTTAATGAGCATAAAGTGAACAACCAAATTTTATCACCCACTTAACATCGATAAGTGATATTTCATCAAATTTTATTTACTTGGAGTCTCTAGATTAAACCAAAACGATATTGTAAGAAGATTTATCAGCAATAAAGAAGAAAATGAATTTGAGCGACGATGTAATAAGAGTAATTAAAAAGTAGGCACTCAAACATAATCAATATAAAATTAGATGAAGATACGGAAGGGAGGAATTAAGGGCCCTTAAACAAATGAAGAAAAGTTCATAAATTATTAATCAACTATTTAAAAGGAAAGAGGTTAACCATCATCGGAAGAAGGAACGTAAAGTAAAGCAATTAATTACATTTAGAATCAAAACGACGTCACTTTGTTGGGTTCTATACCTAAAATTACATACCTAACAGCCACATATTCACTTTTGCATATATATATATATATATATATATATATAGCAAAATACATTAATCTTATATATTAACTTTATCCGACAAAAAAACAACGGAAATTGTCATTTGATAGAATATTGTATCTACAGAAAAACATGTGTCCTTATTTTACTCTATATGATCATCTTTTCTTGTTTTTTATTGTCATTTTATTTTGATACTTACGTATATATCTAAATAGCAAAATACATAATTAATCTTATATACTAACTTTTTTATTAATCTATTTAGTCGAACATATGAGATTGTAAAACTCGCGGCAAAATGCAGGCCCCACACTCGTTGAAATAATAAAGAATGATAAGTTTACTGTTCAATTATTAGTATTAGAATGGGTTAAATTTGATGCCCAATAGATCCATCCATGTATGGGCTATGGCCAGTTAGCCCAATATTTCACGTATTAATTGGAATATAAGTTTGACCAAATTATAAATATACAAAACAAAAGCATATGCTTCCACAACTTTGACCGAAATGGTGGTAGAGATATATCCACAGTTTTACATTCCATCAATATCATGCTCTCATAGTTTAAGGAAAACGTTGATAGCATGAAATAGCAATCATCTATTATTTTATTTTGCTTTATACAATATAATATATTTTTACTATTAAGGTCATTAGATTTCTAGAAAAAAATTGCTGGTAAATTTTTTAACCGATCATACAATGACAACATGACATAATCCTAGCCAAAACCAATTCATTAGGTAACCCCTTCACCCTTCTTTCAATGACCAAAAAAACTTTTTTATTGATCATAAAACATATCAACACTCGCATACATCAAACACACACTTCATACAATGTAAACACATAGGAGGACGCGAACACACAATTTACACTCACACACATACTATATATGTTGCTTTATATTTCTAAATTTCTAAAAAAAAGTCTGGTCATCTTAAATTCACAACTGAATTTTCTTCATGACGTGATGTATATACATTAAATTGAATACCATATTGTTTTTGTACATCAATTCATTCAACAAACAGAAAAACATTATACAATGACATTACATGTTACTCTTGCCTCTTTGGACCACCAATATGAACTTGGTGGTCTAATATACAAAAGGTTGTATTTTTTGAAGCCTCATATGCGTCTTTGTATACTATCGCCATAAAATAATTTCATTCTAGTGGTCTAGAAGAAACATAAGGCGTCATTAGTTTTTTCTTTATTATCGGTTTTGCATCAATACATATAAGTATAGGAAGTAGCTATTTTCACATTATGCAAGTAAAATCCACAACTTATGCCAACAAAGCAACATGTATGCTCCATTATCCAAACCATCTTGATCATCATCGTCATCGTTGTTAGTCTATCATCCTAGTTGTTCATATTTGTACATTAGCTCTCTTTAGTTGTACCTTTGTTGTACCTTCCATGTTTATCCTCTGTATCTTTTATTTATACGTGTTAATTCTATTACCTAATTCATTTGAGGTTTATCATTATCACATGGTATCAACCATATCCCTTCCATAATTCTCCCTCTACCCCACCGTTGCTGCCCTAATAGCCGCCGTCACCGCCTTTACCATGGTGGACACTGATCAGTCTCTTCCATACGCCACACTCATTCATATGCTTTCCCTGAAACTTTCCTCCACCAACTATTTGTTGTGGAAAACGCAGGTTGAAACCCTTTTACAATCGCAAGGACTGTTTGGTTTTGTTGATGGCTCAGACTCTACTCCATTACCAGTAAGCACTGCTCCTGCTGATGTTGCTGCAGCCAAAAAAGCTAAGAAAGCTTGGCTTCTGCAAGATCGTCGTCTTCATAGGCTTCTTCTTTCTTCTCTTAGTGAAGAATCCATGGTAGAAACCATTGGATGTAAGTCCTCTGCAGAGGTGTGGCGCGCCCTTGAAAAGGCTTACGCTCTGCAATCCAAAACCCGTGAGATCCAATTAAAGGACGAACTTCAGCACATGCGTCGTGGGTCTCTCTCGGTTGCAGACTTCAGCACCAAATTTCGTGGAATTTGTGATCAATTAGCTACTATTGGCGCTTCCATAACCGAGACCGACAAACTTCATTGGTTTTGTTGTGGTCTTGGCCCTTCTTTTCTACCTTTTCTATACAGCAGCTTCGTCTAAAACCCGTGGCAACACTTTCCGACACTATCTCTGATGCCAAAAGTTATGCCCTTTTTCAACAATCCATGGAAGAACCCACCTCTGTGCCAATCGCTTTTGCTTCCCACAACTCTGGCTCACGTACCCATCAGTGTGGGGGACGCTCGTCCGCCAATAATCATTCATCTATGCGTCTGGGTAATGGACGTCATACTAATGGTGGAGGTAACAACTCTGGATCTGATCGTCGAAATAATCGACGCCAATATGTACCAAAATGCCAGATCTGCTGGTCATATTGCCCCTGATTGCCCAGACCGTCTTAATCCTATTGGTTCATCCTCTCATGCAAATCTTGCTCAAGCTTTTAGTGTCGTCTCTCTAAATTCTGGGGACACATCTGAATGGTATATGGACTCTGGAGCCTCATTTCATATGACATCTCAGGCCACTCAACTAGACTCTTCGGTTCCTTATTCTGGTAAAAATCGTGTTTACATTGGCAATGGTGCATCCTTTATCTATTTCTCGTATTGGAAATTGTTGTCTTAATTCTTCTCTTTCGTTACGCGATGTTCTTGTCGTTCCACAGATCACTAAGAATTTATTATCAATTAGTAAAATTACTTCTGACTTACCTGTTATCGTTTCATTTGATGATGTCTCATTTGCTATTCAGAACAAGCAAACAGGGATGATCGTGGGAATAGGTCAGCGTGAATTTGGCCTATACATTCTTGAACGAGGAGATGAAGCATTTATTGGTGAACTTAGGAATCGAAGAATAAGAGCCTCTTTTAAATTATGGCATGACCGTTTAGGACACGTTTCATATGATATTGTTTCTTTGTTGAATAAATTGGGTCACGTATCTATTACTTCTGGTTTATCAAATTTATCTATTTGTAACTCTTGTCAGTTAGCCAAAAGTAAAAGATTACATTTTTTTCAAAATGATAAACGTGCAAATTCAGTTCTTAATTTAGTCCACTGTGATTTATAGGGACCTTCACCGATTCTTCTAAGTTTGGTTATCTTTATTATGCAGTGTTCATTGACGATTATTCTCGCTTTACTTGGTTGTATCCTATGTGTTGCAAGTCCGAATTTAATGCCATTTTTCAACGTTTTCAACCATTTGTTGAAACTCAATTCTCGGCTAAAGTTAAAGTGTTTCAAAGTGACGGTGGAACGGAATTTACTAATACTTCTCTACAATATCATTTTCACAAAAGTGGCATACAACATCAAATGTCTTGTCCAGGTACTTTTGCCCAAAACGGCCATGCTGAACGAAAACATAGACACATCACGAAAACTGGCCTTGCCATGGCATTTCATGCTTCTGTTCCATTGTGTTATTGGGTAGAAGCCTTCACTGCAGCCGTCTACATTATCAACAGGTTACCTTCTCGTATACTCGGTAACAAATCTCCATTTGAGATTTTATTTGGTTACCCTCCCAACTACTCTACATTTCATCCGTTCGGATGTCGGGTTTATCCTTGCTTGCGTGCTTCTACGCCCCATAAATTTGCTCCACGGACAATTGCATGTGTCTTTCTTGGTTATAGTTCCCGGCACAAAGGTTTTCTTTGTCTAGACAATTCCGTTGGTCGGCTGTATGTCTCTCGCCATGCTCAGTTTGATGAAAATTATTTTCCATACTCAACTGAGTCACATGTTGCTTCCTCTCCAAAGAACCTGGATGGTTTAGTCTTTCTTGATATGCAGGATACACATAGTCAATTAATTCCACCATCTACTAATGTGACTCCCTCAACAAGTGGGTCATCTTTCTCCGATCCTACTTGTGGACTTTGTCCACCTACCGGTGAACCAGAGCTTCCGTTCATGTCTGAACTACAACAGCCTACGTCTTCAATGGACATCCCAGACCCGCATCCTACTGAAACACAGCAACCCACGTTTGAGCCTAACGTCCCGGATCCGCAAAATTTAGCTACGGTTCATCATTCTATGCGTACGTGTTCCCAAAATAGCATTTCCATGACCAGGTCCTTTCCAGATTTTACACCTATCGGTAATTTAGCAGCATTATTAGCTCAATCTGAGCCCAACGGTTTTTAAATCAGCTCTAAAACACACCGGTTGGGTTGCGGCTATGGATGATGAGCTTAAAGCTCTTCATAATAATCATACGTGGGACCTTGTACCTCGCCCATCTGGTGTAAATATAGTTTGCTCCAAGTGGACTTATCGGACAAAGTATCTTTCGGATGGATCTTTTGAACGCCTTAAGGCTCGTCTCGTCGCCCAAGGCTTCATGCAAATGTTTGGTTCTGACTATACTCATACTTTCAGTCTGGTTGTTAAGGCTGCAACTGTTCGTACTGTTTTAGCTTTGGCTGTTCAGCGAAATTGGTCTTTGCACCAACTTGATGTGAAAAATGCGTTTTTAAATGGACATTTGGACCAACCGATCTATATGGAACAACCACCGGGTTATGTTGATCCTTAATTTCCAACCCATGTTTGTCTCCTTCGTAAGGCTTTATATGGCCTTAAGCAAGCACCTTGTGCATGGTTCACCCGTTTTAGTGCTTTCCTCATTCAGTTAGGCTTCGTTTGTAGTCAAGCTGACACATACTTATTGTTTTAGCTCGTGGTACCACTCTTATGTATGTACTGGTGTATGTTGATGATATTATTGTCACCAGCAATAATCCTCGTTTACTTCAGCGGTTCATTCAACGCACACGCAAAGAGTTCTCTATTAAAGATCTGGGAAAATTAAACTATTTTTTGGGTTTAGAAGTCAGTCACACAACAGATGGTTTATTCCTAAGTCAGACGAAATATGCTAATGATATTCTTGATCGGGTTCAAATGTTGGATGCCAAATCTGTTTCTAAACCTTGGACTGCGGGTACACAACTTCACAGTTGCAATGGTAAACCATTTCGAGATCTTACTCTATTTCAATCAATTGTTGGTGCTTTACAATACTTGACTATTACTCGTCCCGATCTTTCCTTTGCGGTTAACTCTATAAGTCAGTATCTTCATGCTCCCATGGACTCGCACTTTCAAGCCGTTAAGCGTATCCTTCGTTATGTTAGGGGTATGGTCCACTTTAGCCTATCTTTTACACGCTCCGCTACATCTTGTACTGTTCAAGGCTACTCTGATGCTGACTGGGCTCGTTGTCTCGAGACTAGACGCTCCACATATGGTTATGCTATTTTCATTGGAGGAAATCTGGTATCTTGGAGCGCTAAGAAACAACCTACCGTCTCTCGCTCCAGTTGCAAATCTGAATAACGTGCTTTGGAGAATACTGCTTCTGAGCTTATGTGGCTTACTCATTTACTTCGTGATCTTCGATTCTCATCTGTTGCCTCTCCGGTGCTTTTTTGTGACAACAAGAGTGCAATTTTTTTGGCTCAAAACCCTGTCGCCCACAAACGTGCGAAGCATATCGACATTGATTATCACTTCGTACGTGAACTCGTATCATCTTGCAAGCTAAAGGTTCAGTTTGTTCCTTCACATTTACAGCTTGCTGATATTTTCACTAAAGGATTACATCGACCTCTCTTTACTTTCTTTCGATCCAAGCTTTGTGTTCATTCCCATCCCACGCTTAGCTTGAAGGGGGTGTTAGTCTATCATCCTAGCTGTTCATATTTGTACATTAGCTCTCTTTAGTTGTACCTGTGTTGTACCTTCCATGTTTATCCTCTGTATCTTTTATTTATACGTGTTAATTCTATGACCCAATTCATTTGGGTTTTATCATTATCACAATCGTCATCATGTATTCTACAACAATCCACACTGCATCGAAAACCTATACCCACAAGCAATCTTGGAAGGTCTTTAACCTACAACTATCGGTCTCAAAGGTTGCCGACTTTCCAGACCTTTCTTCCATCTATGTTTTCATCAAGAACGGCTCCAAATTGAGCTTCCAACAACATATCAATACAATCTCAATCTGAAGTGATTGCACAATGTCGTTTTTCTCTAATATCCTTGCCACTCTGGCACTGGCCAAAATACTAGCATTGTTCACATAGTATGATCCAGGAATTGCAATCCACTAAAACTTTCAACTATATTCATTGGTGCATATTCAAATCATTTTGGATGAACATAAATTGTAAGCTTTTTGTAATACGTCAAAGGTTTATATATTGTATCATAAAAACATTATTGCCAAAATTTCAAATTTGTGTCACATAGTTTTCGTCAGTCATTTTCAAATTTTGTGATGCATGTTTGATAAATTTATGATGTTATGTAACAATGCAACACAAACTCGTGCCTGAAGCATCATTACAAAATACAAAGTCCTCCATACCCTTGAGAAAGGCAAGGATATGTGTCTCACATAATTTTTAATTTAACTCGTCAAAAATGTTTTACATTGGTCCTCAAACCAACTGAATGGTAACCTTTACAAGTCAAAGCGTTCAAAGGCTTGGCTATCTTTTAGAATTCTTTCGTAAACCTTCTATAATTACATGTCAATCCCAAGAAACACCAAATTTTGGGTTGGTTCACATGTGGACTTGTTTCTGCTAAGCCTCAATCTTGGTCATGTCTACTTAAATTTCATCCTAATTTACCAAATCACCTAAAATTTGGACTTCACGAATTCAAATGTCATATTTTGAAAACATTGCATAAAGCTTTTTTCATTTTAGTACATTAAATACGTTCGCAAATTTCTTTTGTGTTTCTCATCGGATTTGGAATAAATGAATATATCATTGATGAACATAATAACAAACTTATAGAAAAACTATTTTCAAACATAACTCCTAGGATCCATATTTATGGTTAGTGCATTCTTTAAAGCATAGAGAATCACTAGGAACTTGAAATGTCCATACCTTATACTGAATGTTGTTTTCTCAACATCTTCATGTATGATTTTCAATTGGCATTTGTATCGTTGTTTGATTTTGGAGAAGCAATTAACCTCTTGCAATTAATTAGAACAGTCATCGATCCTCATAAGTAAATATCGATTATTTATCGTCACATAATTAAGGTCTAGATAATCAATGCATATTTTCATCGACCGGTTTTCTTTTTCACAAAGAGGATACGATGTTATCAATGAAAAATTGAAGTAGTTAAATGCCTTATCTAACAACTTTTGAAGTTTTGTGGTAAGCTCTTTCATTTCTGTTGGCGCCAAAAGATATGGTTCCCTTGTAATAGGTGTTGTTCCTGACACCTAACCAAAATGAAATTCCACATGCCACTTCAGGGGTAATCTTGGAGGTCATCAAGAAGAACCTCGGGATGTTCCCATTCCATATCCACATATTTTGTAGGTCTCTTTATATTTGTAACACTAATCACATATGCTAAATAAGAATGTCAACTTGTAGCTAAGCACTTACATGCTTAGAGCAATGTAATTACAAACATACTTGAACTTCCTTTATCTCCATAAATCATGTTGGCTTCTCCTTTCAAATGTTTAACCATTTTTCATCTTCATAAGCGGTTTTATCTTTCTTTCTACCCAACAAATACATACCAAAAATCGAAACCGCTTAGTTACATATGGAGTAGATTCACAAAAAACTTGTTTCCACTAAATTCTACAAATACATTTCTAAAATATTTATTAATAGACAAAAGAAATATCATTAGTGTTATCAACTAGTAAGACAAAGTCGAATGTGTGTATTAGTGACTTTAATCTACAGTTAAACCTATATCAAAATAATGAAATAATTAGTACTCACATCAAACAAAAAATTCATATGTAGAATTCATTACGAAAATACTTAACATGACATCATCGGTCTCATCAGTCTCACCAACAGATCTTTAAAATAGCCAATGCTTAGCTGTAGAGGAGTCAGCATTTTTTCAAATGTCTGCTTTGATGTATTTTTCTTTTAGAAATCAGTAGCAGATGGATCATACTCGGTGCTGTTATAATACTTGTGCATATCCTTAAGAACGCATTGGCATAATATCCTCTTTTCCACACTTGTATCATTTAACATTGCCAAAGCACCCCTAATGCTTATCTCTAGACTTGTCATATTATTTTACTATTTTGCTTGATTTCCCATTCAAATCAAACTTTACCCTTTTGTTTCTATTTGAGCCTCCTTCAAACTTCCTTTTTTGCCAACACTTTTTACATCGCCATCTCTCAAGAAGTTCTTTTTCAAAATTCCTAGTCATATGAATAGTAGTGTAGAGTGACGTAGTTGTTGGTTATATGACCATGTCACAACAAGTTGGTGATATTACTATATATAACAGGGTCCTTTTGGGTTACAAATGCAAGAGATGATTTAGCTAAAAGAGATCGAAAATAAACAATAGGGACTAAGTATGTTAATATATCAAAGTAAAGGTACATTAATTAAAAACTAGAAATGGATAAAGAGCTTAAGTGAAAATATCAACAGTTGAATTTTTAAAAGTCTTTATCCAAAAGGGGATAGGATAAACATGATGGATATTATAAATACCCATCATGATTATCGATTTGAGGTGTAGAAACCCTAAAAATTCTGTAGCCCTCTCCCCCTGGTCGATTTCATTCATAAACCCTAAAGAAATGTTGCTTGTTCTACAAGCAACAAGCTGTTATACTTCAACATGTGTTGAATCATTGTCTTGGGTACGACTACATTAGAGGGGTTCTGGTTTGGGCCATGTTCATCCTAGATATCATACATCAGATTTGCTACAGAGGTAATTCTTGATCTCCTAGTTTAGATTTATAGTTGCAACTCGTATGTTCTTATGATCCATGGTGCGATACAATTATTAATTTTCGCTTCTGCTATGTATGTTTGATGTTACCGGATCACAACAATGGTATCAGAGTCACTTGAACATGGTTTTGCATTGTTTGAAACTGTTTTGGATTGGATTTGTTTTTTGTTAAAATATGTTTTTTTTTCAAAAATTCGTTTTGTTCATTCAACACGTCGCGATCTTGGTGTGATCCCATCGCGGCCGTCGAGCCTAGTCATGATCAATTCTGCTTTTTCGCATCATGTACATATATATGTCACACCGCGATCTGCTGGTCTGGTCCCGATCAGCTGGTTTCGTCGCGTCGCTATTTACCCTCTCCCGTGTCACATTGGGTCAAACATATATGTTCAAAATCAGGTTTTGCTGTTTGCTCGTGTCGTAATACTGTTGCCTTCGCGTCGCGATGGTTGAACAGTTTCAGGTTTGACCCAAAAGAAATATTTGAAAATGAGTTTTAAAAATCATCAAAGAACAAATTAATTGCAAGATCAGAACAGTTTTAGGTTCAATTAAATAGTTTAATTCTGTTAGATTGTGCCAATTTTTTATTCATTGTGTATTTGGTGTTTAAATGATTTGAGCATGGATGTCATTTGAACATTTATATACACTATGTGTTTAGTACAAAGATCCTTTCTTTATGTCAATGTGTATGCTTTTGTAACTTAATCAAAATATTGTGAAGTAGGTTTATGATATGCACTTTTAATAATATAAAAGTGTGTCCGGTAACATTTGGCCTCAAGTATACCTGTGTATAAGATGCTTGAATGAACAAATTTTAATCATTAATATCCTAATGTCACCATTAACCAAATGGTTTCCACCGTATCTATACACAATTACTTCAAAAATAGATACAAGGAGTTGAGTTCTTACCTTGGAAACCTGGTCAATAGACTGGATACTACCGATTAAGAACCAAACCCAAATTGTCCTTGCGATATGGCTTTGATCCTATAAAACCCTCAAGAACTCTTCTCACTAACTCTTACATGTCAAAGTGAAGGTTTTATGAAACCCTAGGAGGTTTTATCCCAAAATCTTACCCTCATTTCATTTGTTGACCATAATACTTTCCTTAATTTCAAATATCATCAAAAGTAGCCAACTTTTTCATCTTTTCTTACCCCACCAGAATTGCCACTTAGATAACTTTAACATTTACACAAAATAGTAAAATTAAGACTCATCACATAAATAACAATGTACTAGTTTCCAAATTAATTTAAATTTAATTTCAGAAGTTCCATGTTGATTCATCATCGACTTTCGATAACCTACACCTAGTTAATAGTTAAGTAACTAATACACAAATGGTAAATTAAGAACCAAACCCGAATTGTCCTTGCGATATGGCTTTGATCCTACAAAACCCTCAAAAACTCTTCTCACTAACTCTTACATGTCAAAGTGAAGGTTTTATGAAACCCTAGGAGGTTTTATCCCAAAATCTCACCCTTATTTCATATGTTAACCATAATACTTTCCTTACTTTCAAATATCATTAAAAATAGCCAACTTTTTCATATTTTCTTACCCCCACCAGAATTGCCACTTAGATAACTTTAACATTTACACAAAATAGTAAAATTAAGACTCATCACATAAATAACAATGTACTAGTTTCCAAATTAATTTAAATTTAATTTCAGAAGTTCCATGTTGATTCATCATCGACTTTCGATAACCTACACACAGTTAATAGTTAAGTAACTGATACACAAATGGTAAATTAAGAAACAAACCCGAATTATCCTTGTGATATGGCTTTGATCCTACAAAACCCTCAAGAACTCTTCTCACTAACTCTTACATGTCAAAGTGAAGGTTTTATGAAACCCTAGGAGGTTTTATCCCAAAATCTTACCCTCATTTCATATGTTGACCATAATACTTTCCTTAATTTCAAATATCATCAAAAGTAGCCAACTTTTTCATCTTTTCTTACCCCCACCAGAATTGCCACTTAGATAACTTAAACATTTACACAAAATAGTAAAATTAAGACTCATCACATAAATAACAATGTACTAGTTTCCAAATTAATTTAAATTTAATTTCAGAAGTTCCATGTTGATTCATCATCGATTTTCGATAACCTATACCCAGTTAATAGTTAAGTAACTGATACACAAATGGTAAATTGGATCAGTGGATCGTGTAAAATTCACTTTTGTTTATTAACAATTAAACCATATTCCTAGGTTTTTATAAATTTCCATTTAGGATAATCCTCAAGAGGCACTTCGTGTTCTTAGGCACAAAGACAAAAGCAACAAACCATATCTAAGGAAAGTTCTAAATTATCGGAGATGAAAAGTTTGGTATAATATTTGTATTTATACCTATAATACCCAAAGAGTATATAAGGATAAATAAATGAGGTTTTCAAAGGTTACAAGTAGCTGGAACCTTTTTAGAAAAGGTGTCTAACCTTCTGGAAAATCCAAAAGGAAACATAATCCAAAGGTCTATGAAGTCTTTAAAGATGCCCCACACTAAAGAAGTTTCTTTAGATAATACCACTTACCGAAAGCCTAAAGTCTAAAACACGTTTCTAAAATCACTTAACTCAAAAGTCATAAAATTGGAGACTTTAGTGGTCCATGGAAAGTCCCATGGAAAGTCTCGATGTTTCTAAAAATACTTAACTTGACATTCATAAGGAACTTCAAATATTTCATAAGACTCTAGAAGGTTACGAATTAGTTATATTTTTCCTTAGTCAAATCTAAACCCTTATACTAGTCCGCCACCTTCAAGCACGTTATTACACTTACAAGAACAATCTATATTCTTTTAAGAATTAGTCATATGTTCTTAGAAAATCCCAACTCAATTTATTGATTAAAATAATCAATTTAGCATCCATTTTATAGTAATAGAGATCCTAATGCAAAAGTAAACTAAGAATTAGGAAACAAACCTAAATACACGCTTGAATTTGCTAACAACCACAATAAAGGCCAAAGCCAAAAAGGATAAAAAAGTCCCATTTTACAGCATACAGTTGAAATGGTTGTACCCCAATCTGAAGCCCTCCTCTGGCTAACCCTATCACTTATCATAGAAAAAACCTTACTAGTCCGCTCCCATTGTCGAGCATTCTATCGATGTTTTCTAAGGCCAAATTAGAAGAGGTTTCTTCGACTATTATAGACCCCTTTTTGGGCCCGCCATACATCGATATTTTAGTCAACCAGAACAACATCAAAGATATGTCATCAACTTATATGGTATGGTTTCTCTTGACAGTAAATATTAGGCAACCAATGTTCATGGCTTGAGTTTGAATATCAAATTAAAATTAGTTTATTGCTTAACATAATACTTTTTGATAACTAATTAATATATCATGCTAAAAACCATTTGATTGATACATGATAACATTTTCATTTATTAAATATATTTTGTCATTAATTAGATAATTATACTTAGAACATCTTTAATAATCAATCTTAAACATAGTTTTTGTTTTGTTTATCGAATTATTTGTGTTGTAGTTTTATCAAATAAAACATTCCTAAGTTCTTAAGTTTTAACTTTCTCCAAGCATTTTCCATTAATTTTTTTTTTTTTTTGAAATTAACTAATTTATCATCATCTTTGTGATATATTTTATAAAGCCTTATCATCAAATTTATTATTTTTAAGTATATCTAATATTTATAAAAAATATTAACAATAATATTATATAAAATCAATATATTATAATACACGAAACCAAAATAAATATTATTAAATTTAGAATCTATATTTTGTTTTTATCTTGTCGCACAATATTACATATATAATTATACAGACAAAAATTGATATAAATATCATATGATGATCGCGAATTTAATATTTAATATTAAAAGTTAAACTAAAAAAATCATTGGTCAAAAAATAATAAAATTTTAAAATTAAGTATAATAATGACATAAAATAAAGTATTTTTACAAAAAAATTCAAATGTACAAAATATGAAATTACAAAAAAATTTAATAAAATAAAAATAACTTTAATTATCAAAATCAGTTTACTTTAAAGTTAATTAAAACTATTTGATCTTTTTAAAAAACTTATACAATAAATTTTTTTGAATGAGATATCACTTTTATGTTTTTTGTGCCCACTATTAAATGAATAAGTGGAGACGACGTTTACCTTTCTTTCTAATACTATTAGACATGTTTGACATACAGTTTTCGAGAGCTTTAAAGATATTTTATCTTTTAGATTTTAACAAATAGCTTAAAAAAGAAAAGCTTTGTTCGGAGCAAAAGATTTTAGTTTTTATTTTTAACAAAAAGCTTTTAATCTGGTAGCTTTTAACTTTGATTTTTATACTATTTGTAACATCCCAAAATTTTAGGGTAAAATTAAAAATTTTTAAACGAAAACTTCAATATAAGAAAAGCCACTTAATTAATTTTGACAAAATTTCATAACTTATAAGTTTAATGAAAACATCCCAGGATTAACAAAAGTTAATGAAATCACAACATAGCGGAACATCCATTCAAAAACAGTCCTCCAATGAAGCAGCACAGTGTATACACGTCACACCTTGCCATCCATGGTACCTGATGTACCTGAAACAGTAGTTTATATAGGGAAAGGGTAAGCACGGAGCTTAGTGAGTTCCTCAAAATACCATACGATCCATCACATAACATACAACACACAATAACCATTCACATGTCTGTGAGACTCACGGGCTATCCCTGTTCCGCCTGAAGACTCACGGGCAGTTCCCGTTCTGTCTTATCGCTCGCAGGCTTTTCCCGTTCCGTCTAATGACTCGCAGGCTATTCCCGTTCCGCCTATTGGCTCGCGGGCTATCCCGTTCCGTCCACAAACAATCATTATCATAGCAATAATTCATACAATTATCATAACATGTAAGATCACCTTAGTCTAACATATCTTCCTTCCTACGCATGCAATATCACCTATAGTATAGTGAGAAGACCCACCAGATTATAGTTGACTTTATCGTTTATCTTTCTCGGCTTTGTATTTCCTTCAACTTTAACTGTTAACATAATAAGAAATCTATCATTTCTTAATCCTTAACTATATTATAGTCGCATCATTAAACCCTTCAATAATTCCAATATGATACTCCATGATTTATCAAGTAAAGAACGGCCAGGTAGAAGATTAGATGGGGTGGCAGGATCCTTTCAGCATTTTAGCCTTTCAGAAAATCCAACAACCAGATCCCAAGTAATCGGCCTAGTCACCGTCCTCGTAAGTAAATCAATCGGTATTATTTTCGGAAATTACGAATTGTTATAATAACGACATTTTAAGGTTTTTGTTTACTATTGTTAGAAATGAGTATAATATAACATATGTTATACTTATTAAATATTCTACTTCTTAACAAAAACTATTTTACAATACCTAATTAAGCTATAGAAAGGTTTGTAGTTACCTTATGAACAGTCGTCGAGATCTATAACTCCTTCGTTAGGCTTTTAAGCTTCCTTCCGCTCATTTGCTTACACTCTAGTGCTTAGAAACCTCTATATATTGGATTGAGATTTAGTTGTGTGGTTTATGAGATGTTTTGAGGGGTATTTATACTTGAATTCTAGAATAAAAAATGGCATGACACTTTTGACAAAAGATTTTAATAATATAACTTTGTTGAAATTAATACCTTCTAGAATCAGTCTGTTCAAGACTGGTTTAGCCGACTTTAAACCCACGAAATTCACGTTTTTATTTGATATTCCAGAAATTTATCTCAATACCTTTCCAGGGATGTATTTTACGTATTTATACGATTTTTCTATGATTTATTATGAATTTTTGAAAACAGACTATCTAATCTGTCAATTCCGAACTAATCAGTAAAGATTACATTTTTTTACCATAGATAATGTCATTTTCAAGCTTACTATTATTTTTGGTAATTGTACTAGACTCAATTTTTAAACTTTGTGCACTGGTTTGAGGTCCAAACGATTTTTCTAGAATTAATTATGATTTTTCTAAAAACGACACAAAATGCTGATTTTCATATGAAATTGTAACTAAAGTTTTTCTTAGTTTTATAACTACCAAAAATCATATAATTCCTAACACTCTTATTTTAAGTATATGTTATAATCAGGATACGGGTGTTACAAGTCTCCCCCACTTATTTGGATTTCGTCCCGAAATCCGCATTCTCGAACGCCTCTATGTATTTCCCATCGAGTCCTTGTGTCCTTCAAAAATCCTCCTCGTCTTATTGCTGAAACTTTACAAGATTTAATTATCTTTCCCTTTCAACATTCACATACCTCTGTAATAATGCTTAAGGTCCTATTACTCTCATTCACTCATACTTCTTTTCTTCTAATTACTGTAGATGTACAAAAAAAACTCTAACTGTTTCTCACAGTCCCACACATCGACTTGACCGGCTACTATCTACAGTACATATTTAGTACTTTCTAATCTACCTATATACATAGTTAACCTAGTTAACTTGCAACACCTAATTTTAACACTATTTCGTATTTATATGAATTCGTCATATTTCAACACACATTTGCCTAAATTCAACATTTCTTTTAAATACTTTTTGGCTAAATAAGTCTATTTTTGTAGAATCTTTGAAATTTTTGTGTTTCACCTAAATATAAAATTTACATCATCTTTTGTAAGTTTTTTTTTTGTTTTTTTTTTGAGTACTGAACACTCTTTAAACTATTTCCATTATATGGAGACATACAATTTTGTTTTATTTCAAAAGTCTCTTTATTATCTCGTTCTCACCAGAGTCAAGTAGGGAATTTTGAAAAAATGTCACTTGGGGTAGTGAAAAGTCGCATCTACTGTAGTTAGTTTGAATTTCGGTAATTAAAACGTGAGGTGTCCTTTCAGTTCCGTGTGTCCTTTCGGTTCCAGCTGCAAGATACTATATATACAGGTATGTAGTATCATTCATTTTCAGTATCATCCTCTCTTATCACTAGTTTGTTCGTAAATGAACTCATATTTAAAGTCGAGTCATGGAAAACAGATCTTCAATGGGCGATCTGTCGAACCCTGGACCTGGTTTTCCGCAAGGAGAGGGTACTTCAAACCAAGCATTCTTAATAGAGTTTGGTGACTCTAACATTCTAGACATATATCATCCATATTTCGATTACCTTTCTAATGTTTTGTTTGATTTTGAATTATGGTACAGTCTTCCAGATATACTACCAATAGAGCATCTCCACGATGAGCCGGAAATTTTTCCCGAGTTGAACATTAACTCAGATGATCCGGTGCATGCATCTGACTTTGCACTTGATCAGACTCCATGCCTTCTACCAGGTTAAATTCTTTTGAATGATCCATTTATAAGTATTCTATTTTGTTTTATCATTTGACATGTGTTATTTGTAGACCCATTTGTGGATGGTCTAACTGAGTACAATCCATTCATGGACGTGCACCCAACAAGCAGTGAGTTTGTCCCCATGAATCAAGAATTCATGGCTGGTATTCAGGATGAGAATCAATTACAGAGGACTCATAACATAAATACATGAATACTATGGTTTTTCATATAAATACATGAATACAAAAATACGGTTTATCAAAAACCGATAATTTACATGTTTAAAACTGTGGGTGTTACAAATCCATACCAAATCTAACCATAGTAAGCAAGGAAAGGATTAAACCTCGTGTCCAAAGTAGGAGCTAACTCAAGCTCCACTCCAGCTAAACTTCATCCCATCTATAGCAATTTATATTAACCTGGAATACATGGCAAAACATAGAATACGTAAGACAAAAATGTCTCGTGAGTTACATGAGTTTTAGACTCAAACCTTTAACTTCTTTTTCCACTTTTTATAAAACTTGTAACATATAACATCTTTCAAAACTTTATAGTAGTAACATACTATAACTCTTTACTTCTCAAAAATCATTTCATGACATACTTTACAAAATTAACATCTTTCAAATTCACTTCATAATATACTTTTCAAAAATAGCTTATTTCTTACTTGCTTTGACTGGTTTTATAAGCTTGCTGGATTTTTATACTTAGGGCTTTAATCACCATAAGTGATACCCCAAGTCTCTATGGCTAGAAAGAACGGATCAATACTCACCATAGAAGTGCTGAGGCAATCTACTTCGCGATGGGGCTTTTTCCCCAGTAGATCCCTTACCTAACCCGGGAAGGTTGGAACATAGTTCCCTTACTAATGCTGCTTGCTACAATTACCAGTCATACAAAAACTTTCTGCTTGCTTGGACATTTCTCATAAACATATAACTTGTGGCTAGATGCCAAACTACATCATTTTATGTCTTTATGGCTAGATGCCAAATATAGATTTCATCACATAATAATCATATGTTTAAAACATATTTTTCTAACATACTAAGCTTTATGCCAAAATATACTTTTCAACATCTTATGGCTATATGCCATTTTTACTCGAAAACATATATAGTTTATAACTAAAACATACTTCTTAAACATCTTGTGGCTATATGCCATTCATACTTGGAAACATATATCACTTGTAATAAAAAATATACTTTCACATAATTGGTTCATAGACCAACACACCTTCCTTTAATTCAACTTGTAGTTCAAAACATGCATATAATTTCACATATAGAAATTTTATAAGGAAATCTTGAAAATACTTACTTGCCATGTACCCCAGAATGGGTAAAAATACTACATGTACTCACCTCAAGTCGGCAATGTAGAAATCTGTGCGGCAACTCCGCAAATCCAACCAAGCTTAAAACCGCACACCTTATACTCCTATAAGGTATATTAAGTTAATTATTACCAAATACACTAATTAACATTACTATAAATAGATACTTATAGCGTTGCTTATAGTTTAAATGTTTATAACTTTCGACATGCACCGTGTCTCGACATATACCCCCACCCCTGTTTATTTACTTTTACTCAACAAATAAGTTATTATATGATTCAATTAATTTTAAGTAAACCCAAGCCCACATCATGACACCCAAAACCAAAAACTAAGATGATTAACACAAAAGAGGAAACTGACAGCAAGGCTGATTTCTGGACCCTCAACAAGATTTGCAATATTAGGTCAAGGAAAGATTGAAAATAAAATCCAATAAAAATCATGGGTAAACTAGACCCAAGGGAAAGATCACAGGGCCTGACCTCAGGTCTTTTTCATTCACCAATAAGAAATGATAAATCGACAAAGTTGAATGAATTGATCAGTCCACTCACAGGACCACACCTTAAAGAAATATTAGTCGCTCAAAATAGGTTAAGAATTGAACTCTGAAATTTGGTATGGACCAAATAGACTTCAAAAGTGAACTAAGGCCACAGACCTTGCCCCCAAAAGATTTTTGTACAATTTATAATGAATTAATCAAGACAGGGGACCAAAACTGACAGCACCTGGACCAATTAGTGGAAATGGACAATTCCACATGACTTAGGATCTGAATCAATTCATAACCTTTTAAGAGAACAAACTAGACACAATTAACAATTTAGGGACATAAAATTCAATCCAATTGGACATTCACACGATTTTATATGAATTTACCAATTTAAGAATTAACAATCACACAAAATGAAGGAAATGAGCAGCAACATTTCTATCACAACTCAGCATAGCTTGACAAGATTGGTCCAAAAACCTAACTTCTGAAAGGAAATAAGTCAAGCCTTTTGGATGAGTTACACTAGATATGAAAATAAAGCTCGCATCCAAATATCAAACTCAAAACATAAGCCAATTGAGAAATAAAAATCGTGCAACAAGGACAATGTGCAGAGCTACAAATTCTGGTTCAGTCAAGGAGAAGACATTGAAAACCTGGCTTCCTAATGGAATTGGATCAAGCCCTCTGGATGGAACACACTATACATGAGGATGGACTTTCCATCAAATTTTCAGACCTAAACTATGAACCATTTAGGAACTAAAAATCCCACAAGTTGACTTAGGTGTGCAGCAACCAATCTGTGGAGGTCGGATTGCACATACAAAAATCAAAACCAAAACAATGAACTGAGTCAAGACCTTTTGGTCGAGTATGGATCATGATAAGGTTCTTCTCCACACAAAATTTCAGAACAATCCAGTGAACACACGATTTTACAAGAATTTCACAACACAATTGGACACAGAAATCATACTCATGGGAATCGGGTTTAAAACCCTAGAAAACGACCAAATAAGGTCTGGACCCCAACTGATGAAATAAAATAGACATCGAGTCAAAACCATGGGCACTGGAATCACCTGATTTGGACACCGTATGATATTTCTACGAATTTTACAACATAGGACAGATTCCTGTCTGAAAATCAAACATCACCATTTCAATTTTAGCAAAGAAGAAAAGGGTTTTACCATAGATTTTCGTGTTCCAAAAGGTTAGGGAGGCATGAGGGTCTTGAGACTCGATCACCACAACTAAGGCTCCAGCCCTGGCTTCTTCTTTGCTCCGGTTTGATGGCGGCGATCGGAAGAAACGAGAGAGAGGAGAGAGTGATGGAGGAGGGTTTTGGTGTAACAAGATCAAAGGTCTCCCCATATTTCTGATACGTGACCTTAAGAAGAGAAGAGGAATCTGATTTTTAACCTACTTAAATGGAAATTCCGAAAATGCCCTTGTTTGATGCCTTAGAAAATTCAGCAACACTCATGAATTTTTCATGATTTTCCCAAAGTCGTAACTTCTACTTGCGACATCTGAATTTTACAAAACGTATACCTTTAGAAAGGTGAGAATAAAAGTTACAACTTTCTCCTACTGACTTAAGTCTGAATCTAATTAGAGTTTACGTTACAGACCCTCAAACATGGACTAACAACCATTTTTGGTCACTTTTTGGTCAACTTTGACCTGTCATAACTTCTTCGTTTTAACTCCAAATGATATGAATCTTTTTCCTATCATCTTATCTCATCAAGATCTATAAAAGTCTTCTTGATGACTTTTTTCCAAATCCGTATAGATATTTACATATTAATTTTTTTTTAAAGTTTAAGAATTAATCTTTTCATTTTTAACCCCAATTTCCCATTTATTCCAACAAATTTAAGTTTATAAATATGACATAAACCCTCTACTATAATTTCCAATCTAAAAACATTACTTCCATTATTTTCTTTTATTATCAATATTATTATTTATTTTTTTCGTTAAAATAAATACTTAGTTGCTAAAAATAAAGAATTGGGAAACGGGTGTTATACCCCACCCTGCTATTCTAACTAAGATGGAACTTCCTCCAGTGATGACAAATTGCTTCGCGAACTTAGTTGTATACAATATCGAACTAAACAGTCTTTCAAATAAGAGAATCTTCCCTAAGGCAACAACCAAACAAGGAACATGCAATAAGGTCAACTCACACATTCTATGACTATTCAGTCCATATTGTATACAACTTAGTGGAAATCTCTAAGCAACCTATCGGCACTAGCATACAGTTCTATTAGCAAATAGCAGATAATAATACAACAATGTGTGATCTCTACCAGGCATTTCAGCAAACATATACCATATGTTTTTTTAACATCCACAATATTAAATACTTAACCCTTTTCTCATACTGGCGTCGGCTGGCGGTACACACTATGTCTTCAGTTCACCCTTCATAAAACATCTTTATTTCGTAAAAATGTTTTAAGAAAACTCTTAAGCCTCAACTTGAGTCCAGAACTCACTAAGTGAGCCTGATTCTCTCAAGCTGTGCTCTGATACCAACTTGTAACATCCCAAAATTTTAGGGTAAAATTAAAAAATTTTAAACGAAAACTTCAATATAAGAAAAGCCACTTAATTAATTTTGACAAAATTCCATAACTTATAAGTTTAATGAAAACATCCCAGGATTAACAAAAGTTAATGAAATCACAACATAGCGGAACATCCATTCAAAAACAGTCCTCCAATGAAGCAGCACAGTGTATACACGTCACACCTTGCCATCCATGGTACCTGATGTACCTGAAACAGTAGTTTATATAGGGAAAGGGTAAGCACGGAGCTTAGTGAGTTCCTCAAAATACCATACGATGCATCACATAACATACAACACACAATAACCATTCATATGTCTGTGAGTCTCACGGGCTATCCCTGTTCCGCCTGAAGACTCACGGGCAGTTCCCGTTCTGTCTTATCGCTCGCAGGCTTTTCCCGTTCCGTCTAATGACTCGCAGGCTATTCCCGTTTCGCCTATTGGCTCGCGGGCTATCTCGTTCCGTCCACAAACAATCATTATCATAGCAATAATTCATACAATTATCATAACATGTAAGATCACCTTAGTCTAACATATCTTCCTTCCTACGCATGCAATATCACCTATAGTATAGTGAGAAGACCCACCTGATTATAGTTGACTTTATCGTTTATCTTTCTCGGCTTTGTATTTCCTTCAACTTTAACTGTTAACATAATAAGAAATCTATCATTTATTAATCCTTAACTATATTATAGTCGCATCATTAAACCTTTCAATAATTCCAATATGATACTCCATGATTTATCAAGTAAAGAACGGCCAGGTAGACGATTAGATGGGGTGGCAGGATCCTTTCAGCATTTTAGCCTTTCGGAAAATCCAACAACCAGATCCCAAGTAATCGGCCTAGTCACCGTCCTCGTAAGTAAATCAATCGGTATTATTTTCGGAAATTACGAATTGTTATAATAACGACATTTTAAGGTTTTTGTTTACTATTGTTAGAAATGAGTATAATATAACATATGTTATACTTATTAAATATTCTACTTCTTAACAAAAACTATTTTACAATACCTAATTAAGCTATAGAAAGGTTTGTAGTTACCTTATGACCAGTCGTCGAGATCTATAACTCCTTCGTTAGGCTTTTAAGCTTCCTTCCGCTCATTTGCTTACACTCTAGTGCTTAGAAACCTCTATATATTGGATTGAGATTTAGTTGTGTGGTTTATGAGATGTTTTGAGGGGTATTTATACTTGAATTCTAGAATAAAAAATGGCATGACACTTTTGACAAAAGATTTTAATAATATAACTTTGTTGAAATTAATACCTTCTAGAATCAGTCTGTTCAAGACTGGTTTAGCCGACTTTAAACCCATGAAATTCACGTTTTTATTTGATATTCCAGAAATTTATCTCAATACCTTTCCAGGGATGTATTTTACGTATTTATACGATTTTTCTATGATTTATTATGAATTTTTGAAAACAGACTATCTAATCTGTCAATTCCGAACTAATCAGTAAAGATTACATTTTTTTACCATAGATAATGTCATTTTCAAGCTTACTATTATTTTTGGTAATTGTACTAGACTCAATTTTTAAACTTTGTGCACTGGTTTGAGGTCCAAACGATTTTTCTAGAATTAATTATGATTTTTCTAAAAACGACACAAAATGCTGATTTTCATATGAAATTGTAACTAAAGTTTTTCTTAGCTTTATAACTACCAAAAATCATATAATTCCTAACACTCTTATTTTAAGTATATGTTATAATCAGGATACGGGTTTTACACTATTTTACGCATTTAAAAACTAAGAGCTAATTTTACTGAACACTTTTATCAGTTACAAGCTGTTAACACTTTTATTAGTTACAAGCTACAAACTTCCAACTTTTAGTTATGAAGTACACGCTTTCATTTATTAGTTACCAACTAGTTTTATCAAACACATCCTATATCTCGACTAAAAAAATACGTTTGTTGTATGTGTTAGTAAAAAAATACGTTTGTTGTTCAATAAACAATACAAGCACAACTAGTTTGAATTAACGATAAGGCTTGGGGGAGTGGCCTCGCCATCCCCTTCGCCTTCACCCTCGCTCAGCATCGCCAAGCCACACCGCCTGGATTCGCCCTCGCCCTCGCTGAAGAAGCCTCGCCAATATATCAGCGAACTCGCTATACCAACCATTAGCAACATGACTTGTACCTTTAGCATGAGACTTGTACCTTTTAGCATGGTTTAAACATGCTGACTACTCCCACCAAATTTGGTTAGCATGTGCTAAGCTGATGTGGCATAGTTTAGCATGTTCAGCACATGCTAACCACTCCCCCCAGCCTAACATATTATTAGTTAGTACAAAGTACAAATACATCACCTTGAAACACTTGCAAAGAAAGATTCTAAGGAAGACACTTTCAACTTAAAGCCAAAGAGACTACAAAAACAAAGGAAAATAAACTCGCAATTTGCTCTGATATTTTCCCCATTTGCATTACCAACGCGCTTTTCCTCGTCCACTGCTGCTTAGCGGTCTTCTTCGTACCCAACAACGCCTAAAACACCTACAACACACTGTCTTCACATTTTTCTTTTCTTCAGTTTACTAAAGTTCCCTTTTTTCCTTTTCAAGCAATCCTTCTTAATTCAACCCAACTGCAAAAGATCTCTGGTAGGTTTTCTGTGCTTTACTCTGACAACTACTACTATTTCTTTAATTCTGAACAAACTCTTCTGAATTACTACTTCTAAATAGATCTTTCAACTCTCAAACATGGACTTTGTTGATTCTGTTGTAATTAATTTTCGAGATTGGGATCTTTCTTGATGGGGGTATTTATTGATCCGTACTTGTTTGTAAGTAGATCAAGTAAATTTCGAAATTAATTAGTCAACTATGTAGTACTTGCGTACAGAAAAAGCATTTTTGGTTGATATTATGGTGTTCTTAAGGTTTAATTCGGCTAGATTGCTATATATTGCGAGCAGTCCTGTAGAATTGTACGCAAAAAACTCTACAGGTCAAATACGGTTTCATAGTCTCAAACCCTTGAATGTTAGACTCGCGTTTTAATGTAAAGATTATCACCTAGATTCTGTAATTTGTGCTATGTCGATTGCCGATTTAAAGTTTTTTCCTTTAATGCTATACCATATAGAAGTTTGCCTTTTCTTGAATCTTTCTGTTTGAATTCTTTAAGAACGAAGACGTAAAGTGTATGTTTTTTTTCCCAAGGTAAACTTGTAGCTTGCACAGTGTTGTGAATTGAGAAAAGCGATCATGAGTTGCTTCAGCTGCTGTGGAGAAGATGATATGCACAAGTCTTATGATAATGGACCATACATGACTAATAATGCAGCAGGTGATTCTTCAATTTAGAAAAGAAATAGAATTGGATTTATAAATAATAAAAGCTAATAAATTTATGGGTTCAGGGAATAATGCAGGCTATCGTGCCACAGAGGCTGCACCAAAGGACACACAGGCTGTAGCCATTCAGCCAATTGCTGTCCCTGCTCTTCAAGTGGATGAATTGAAAGAAATTACTGATAATTTTGGTACAAAATCTTTAATTGGTGAAGGCTCGTATGGTAGAGTCTATCATGGTGTCTTGAGAAGTGGCCAGGCTGCAGCTATCAAAAAATTAGACTCCAGTAAGCAACCAGACCAAGAATTCTTAGCACAGGTTCGTCTTTTTTGTTAAAAAAGCTATTTTCTTAAACAAATGTTTTATATACCCTTCAATAGGGTCGAATCATCAAAGGACTCAAATTTGTGAGGGAGCCAGACAACTCATTACTCAATTTTGTGAGGGAACAAGGAACTCGATCTCAGCCCTTGGATGAAAACAATCAATGCCTAGATTACAAAGCAGTTAGGCGGTTACAAGTTGTTACGAAGTGGTTAGGTGGTTTTAGGTAGTAACAAAGTGGTTATCCCCCTACAAATCACAGTCGCCGGATTAAATTTATCTGGCGACCTTGATTTATAAGAGGCTAACTGCATTGTGTTGTAACAACCTGTAACCGTCTAACCGCTTTGTAACAACCTGTAACTGTCTAACTGCTTTTTAATCTCGGCTATTGATTGTTTTCATCCAAGGGCTGAGATTGAGCTCCCTGGTTTCCTCACAAACTTGAATCCTCTGATGATCTTGACTGCCCTTTTTTAATAAAGACAAAAAAAGAGATTTTTGTGAAACTAAATTGCTATTACTATGATGACAGGTTTCTATGGTATCAAGGCTTAAACATGATAATGTTGTTGGGCTACTTGGGTATTGTATTGATGGTGGTCTAAGAGTTCTAGCCTATGAGTTTGCTTCAAATGGATCTCTTCATGATATTCTTCATGGCAAGTTTTTGTTTGTAATTTCTTTAAACGTATTATTGCATTTTAAATGATAAATAATGTTGTTATTTTATTTTATTGATGCAGGAAGGAAAGGTGTAAAAGGTGCACAGCCAGGTCCGGTTTTATCATGGTCTCAAAGAGTTAAAATTGCTGTTGGTGCTGCAAAAGGACTTGAATATTTGCATGAAAAAGCACAGCCTCATATTATTCATCGTGATATAAAGTCTAGTAATGTTCTACTTTTTGATGATGATGTTGCTAAAATTGCTGATTTTGATTTATCAAATCAAGCACCTGACATGGCAGCACGCCTTCATTCCACCCGTGTTCTTGGTACCTTTGGTTATCATGCACCTGAGTAAGTTTTTATTTCAATCTTTAATGGTTTATGCTTTTTTTCTTCTTTTTCATAATATATATCATCAGATTCTTAAGGGTTTACTGATCCTTATTAGGAAATCGATTAAAACTTTTGTTAAGATTAATGCATTCCCCATTCAACATAATGAATATACTGTAATTAACCCATGTTGACTAATTTGTAAATTATCTATCTATTAAGTATTTGCCAAAACAATTTGATTAATTGGAACATTACACTAATGTTATTTATATCAAGCATTATTGAATCAATATCTAAAAAGATACAAATTAACATCATGCTATTCTCCATAACTAAATCTCGATAACAATTAAACCAATAAATCTAAAATCAGCCACCACAACATCAACCTATTTTATCAAACTACGTCAATGCTCTTATTAAGCTAAGTGGTGCTAGAAATTGGGGGGAAGAAAAGGGCGTGATGATAATAAATGTTTATGGAAATCGTTGTAGATCGTGTAAGTTCGCTTTAATTAATCAATATTTGGGGTCCATAATTCAATGATAATTTTGCACTTATTTTCTAAAACTAAACCGACTAAGCTAACTATAGCTGATAAAGGAATGAAAATATATACTAATTAGTTACCTGCTTTACTTCTTGGCATTAAACCAACCTAAAATTAGATAATATGAATTAATAATTAAATGTTACATTGAATTCACGTCCATTAAGGTGAGGGTTTGTCCGCATGATTACTTCAACCCTCTTTTAGGTAAAAGATCTTTTTAAATTAAGACGATGTTTCTTTTCATAACGAAGAAACTAAATGGAAACATTAAGGGCATGTTTGGCAAAAGTAGCTGGTAGCTGGAAGCTGTAACTTTTATTTGTTCAAAAGTGTTAGGAAAAAGTAGCCGTCAGCTTTTAGAATTGTAAAATTACGTAAAAACTAAAAGCTAAAAGCTACTTGCTTTTGGATCCGGAGCTTTTTGTTTAAAATGAAAGCTAAAAGCTTGTATTGCGGAACAAATCTGTTTCTTAAAAGCTAAAACATCTATATTTAGATCTGAGTCAAAGTCAAAACATCTATTTTGACTTTGACTAATTACATAAATGGTTAATTGACAATCACTGCCTAATTACATCCCTCATTCAACATGACGAACACAATGTTATTAACCCACATTGACTAATTTGCTAATCATCTATCCTTAACCGATAACCTATTATTTGTCCATAACCAATCACCTAAATTGCAAATGCAAAAACGAATATCAACTAATTGGAACATTAAAGTAATAATATATAAATCTAGCATTATTAAATCTATCCAAATTAGCATCATACTATTTTCCTTAACTAAATCTCAATAACAAGTAAATGAATAAACCAAGTTCAAAAACCGTAACCTAATACGCTCTCTCTCAACTATCATTTCATGTTATTATCAGAATGCTGGTGACAGAAAGAAAAGGAAAAATTGACATGATTAATATGCGTTTTTTTACAGATATGCGATGACTGGACAGTTGAGCTCAAAGAGTGACGTGTACAGCTTTGGAGTGGTTCTTCTAGAACTGTTGACCGGCCGAAAGCCAGTTGACCACACTTTACCTCGTGGTCAACAGAGCTTAGTCACATGGGTATGCTACATAACCCTTGTACGGTTTCTTTATTACTTTTTAGAAATCGAACGTATTGTAAATAACTTATTATCTCAGGCAACACCTAAACTCAGTGAAGATAAGGTCAAACAGTGTGTTGACACTCGACTGAATGGGGAATACCCTCCCAAGGCAGTTGCCAAGGTATTTCCTGATAAAATTTTATATTTTGTTCTTTTTTTAGTTAGTTATATTTTAGTAAATTGAGAAAGTGATAGTAATTCATGGATATATTGTGTGATTTAATGGTGACAGATGGCGGCGGTTGCAGCATTGTGTGTGCAATACGAAGCTGATTTCAGGCCAAACATGAGCATTGTGGTGAAGGCGTTGCAGCCATTGTTGAATGCTCGCCCTGGAACTCAAACAGAAGCACCACACTTGTGAATTGTTGTCATCCACTGCTGATTAATCATGACAAGACAAAAAGTTAGCAGATATATATATGTTTATGTTTGCTGTGTAGAATCGATTATTTTGTTTGACGTTGGTTCCAAAATTGTTTTAAGAATTTCTTGGTGGTAATTTGTCGTAAATAGTGAAAGGGAATTTGGTGTGGTTCGTGGACAGCAAAGAACTCTATTTATTGCAGAAACAAGTTTATTCGCTTTTTTTTCACTCATATTCCAACAATTCGACTGACTTGATTATGTAAATCTGAATTAAAATAAAGTGTATAGTATAGTAACTAAGCTCGTAGGCTTCATGAACCGAGTTGAGTTGGAGTATTTACCGAGTTGGTTGTAAGTATTTTACGAGTTAATTTGACTCGATTACACCCTTAGTTGTGTTCCACTTGGTTTGTATATTTACACAAGAATCCACTATGCAATTGTGTTACTTTAAGAACCAACCAATGTTGCTAAAGTTGATAAAAACATAAACATCTAAACTGTAAATATTAATTTAAACTTTTATATCCTTTAATGATAAAAACGTGGAAGCGTAAAGATTAAGTAAAAGAAAGGTCGACTTAAAAGAGAAGGCATGTTTTACTTTTGATGTGCACTAGGTCAATACATATATAAAAATGGCTTTAGGCTATGAGTTGTATATTCTTTACACCCTTTCATTTCATGTCAATTTTTGCATACCCATTTTCATTTAGGTTAGAGGTATAGATTCTATTTCTCACTTATTATTATTATTTTTTTTACCTCATATCAGCCTCACTCTTCTCTTTATTTTAAAAAATGGCTACCCTTTACTACCTCTCATTTCCTCTTACTTTTTAAATTAAAAAATAATTAATTTAAAAAACAAACAAAATTAATTTAAATTTAAATTTTCATTAATACTAATATTTTTAAAGATTAAAAAAATATACAAACAACTTAATAATTAAAATAAAAATAAACTAAACATAAAAACTAACTTAAAAACTCAAATTAAAAAAACTAAAAAACTAATATTCATATTTTTTTTGATAATATCTTCTTTGAGCTTCAACGTCATCCCGAAAACCCATCTGAAGAGATGACTTGTTGGCTGCATCAAAAGTGCATGTCGACCGCCCGTTGTTTGTCTTCACGGGCTTTCTCCTTCTTCAATGTCCGTTCTTCTTAGAATTTCACATAATACGAAATAGTCGTATAAACTTTATCAAATTTTTGGTTCATTTCATCAATACGCTCATCATTAACCAAGATTGAAGATGTCGCTTTTCCTTTCGCGTTTGCTCGACCACATCCTATGTGCCTTTCAAACTCGTCGGTTTCTTTATTGAGGTCGAAACTAACATGTGCATCGGAAGACGTCATGTAATGGGTCGTCGATGTTTTGGATCGTTTCGATCCATGTGTCAGTTTTGGGACCCCCGTCCACTTCAAGTACGCTCGAACGACTTTCCAAAACCCCATAAATTTAAACGGTTTTCCTTTGTTACAATGATAAACCGTAAGTGCTTTTTGGAGTATATCTTGGTCGCTTTCTCTACTTTCCCATTGATCCTTGAAATTTTTGTACAACCCGTTGAATTTCGTCGATGTTTGTTATTGTCTCGGAATTTTGCTGGTATTGTATCCTTCGAACGGTACGATTCACGCCCCAAATTTTTATGAAATAAAGTTCTATCAGTTTCCCAAAAATGATATTTGGATTGGGCGTTTCCAGCTTCGACATCTCCGAAACATCAACCCACACCCGTGCTAAAGTTACTTCTTCTTCGAGGTCCAAGGCAAAAAAAAAAAAGGGGGGGGGGGCTTGTTTTCTTCCCCATTCTTTCTGAATTTTTACTTCCGAGGGCGGCATCATCGGAGTTGGATTCAACTTGTGTCTTCGACATAGACTCGTCACTTGAATCAAAATCAAATTCTTCGACGAGTTCGGGTTGTGGTTCGGTGAAATTGGTGCTAGGCGTACCAAAAAACGGGTTAAAAGGGAATTGAGGGAAATACGTAGATGGTATTGACGGATATTGGAATTGTGGTGATGAGAAAAAGGGGTATTCCATTTGAGGGATATAGGGTTACGGTGACAATTTAGTTTGCAGAAATATGTTTTTCGAAGCTTTTGAATTTTTTGAGAAAATTTATTGGACGCCATTGAGTAAATTTGATTGTGTGGAATATAGATGTATGGATAAAATTTTGCATGTGTGGTAATTTAAAAGGTGTGGATATATACATATATATATATATATATATATATATATATATATATATATATATATATATATATATATATATATATATATATATATATATATATATATATATATATATATATATATATATATATATATATATATATATATATATATATATATCGGTATATAATATATACAATCACCGTGTATCATCTTACTTTTTAAATATAATATTTGTATCATTAAAAAACAAAATAAAATCCGTTATCACTTATAATTGTAGTTTTAAATATTACTTTTTAAAGAAAATGTGGTTATGTGAGTACCATTTAGTGTCATGCCATTAAAGATTGACACGCCACTATGTCAGGTCAGCCGACAACCAGTTTAACCAACCAATGGTCAAAATTACAACAAATTGCAAAACTTAGTGACTTAACTGTTAAGAAAATGAACATGGTGTCAAATCAAGATTTTGTGTAAACTTAGTGACTTTTTTGCAATTTACCCTTGAACTTACTAAACTTAAAACATTAAATCTTAAAAACTAATTAAATCTAGAGGACGGATGATCTGTGTTAAGATCAATGTGGTTAACCATTTAAATATGATCCATCAAGTCACGACGAAGATCGTGATGGATTTTAATATTATGAATCAACGCTCTTTTTTCCACTATTTTTTCCATGTATTGGTCGCCACCAATCTCAAACGGTCGTGTCTCCGGAATGACTTCGCTTTCGTCATAATCACATATCGCTTTCCCATCGTCCTCAAAAATCATATTATGCAATATAATACAGGTGTACACCACCTCCGTTATTCTCGCCATGTTTGGAAACAATGATAGGTTTTTAATATCTGTCAACACTTTTTAAGGGCTTCGAATACTCGTTTTACATCCTTCATCGCTATTTCTTGAGCTATCTTAAATTTTTTTCCTTCTATCGTCATTTGGACATGACTATGTTTTAACAAATACATAATGCTATGCATAGATATCATCGACAATATAATGACATTTTAAGAACGTTGATGTCGTTAAGCAAATCTGGAGCGCTGAAGAAGGCATGGCATATCCACAAATCTAAGGTTAGCGTCGCTAAAGTTGCTCATGACATCGCTATAATGACCGCCTGTCCATAGCGCCACTATCTTATTCGTGATAGCGTCGTCAAAGGTCCAAAACACCAATACACCATCGCGATATCTTTCACCATAGCGCCGCTAATAAGTGTTAGCATTGCTAATAACACTGTCCTTATTAGTTTTCTATTTTTACTGTCTTCTATAAAAACGGGTGTTTCAACTATAGCGAAATCATAAATGAACTCAAATCTGTGCATACTATCAACAAATTCTACGTCAAACTTGAAACTTGAGACGATAAACAGTTAAACACTAACATGTCTTGAGAACTTTGGAAGAGTTAAAGCAATGGTTCGTAATAGATGTGAAATGCTTGTCAACTGTATTTGACGTGTGGATTTTCCGAATATTCAATAATGGTTTCCGATATCTGGCAAATAGAAAATAAAGAGATTGGATTCTATAGTGGGGGAGCGTTTGCATTTTGAGAATCATGAAAACCGTTTTACATGATATACATGTCCATTCTATGCTAAGTATTAAAAAATTGGTTATAATATAAATATCTAGCATCCTTTTTTGGTAGTTTTGTGATTGGTCCCGGATTATCCAAAATGACAAGATTACCCTTAATTTATGTTTGTTTTTAGTGGTCAGAAGAAAATATGTAAAACTTGAAAAATCAAATGAATTTTTTGATACATTTTAATGATCAAAACATCTAAATTTAAGGTTTAAATAATAGAACGGTTGGCTCAAGAAGATTGCTTGTACAATTGCAACTAATGAACTAAGTTTGGTTTAAAGCTGAATTTTATAAGGTTTGCCTGTTTGACGCATTAAACAACTTGTATTGCAGGTCAACTTTAAGTTAATTATTAATTTTAAACGTGAATTGAACTAATGCTTATTTGATATCCAAAAATATGGAATCCAAGTGTCTTTTTACACAAAATAAAAAACTCAAAGATATCAATGTTTGGTTTCCTATCAATTCTATTCTAGTTACTCTTTAAAAATAGATATAAAACTGACAAGAAACATTTGATATAAACCTATGACAACAATAAAGATTATGACATCCCAACAAAGCGATTTAAGAATGCAGTAGTTATCAAGATTCAAGATTTATTAATAAGATGAGCAGTCAGTAGTCATCATAAACATTGCTTAATACCAAGCAATTGCTTAGCTTCTACTAGTATTCTTAAAGTTTTGACTTTAATGCCAGATTGCAGTTGCAAGTAACATCAAGAACAACCATATAATAATAATATGTATAAAGAAATCCATTAATCTTTCTTGGCAGAAGAAAATATTGCATCCAAAATCATACTACAAAAAACTTTGGTCATGCCAATCTAATATTGATCACACCCATACAATGAAACTGTACACACACACCAATAATCTTTTAAATCTGATTTTCTTCTTCATACACAAATCAATCCCTCCAACATCTACATGTAAAATGACACAAAAGAACGTGTGTTTTGTATTAGCTTTGAATGCATGAATCATCTTCTTCCGCGTTTCCTTTTTGTACCGTGTAATATTCCATCAATCACTTCAAATCTTTATTTCGTACCCTTTTCCACATCGGAGTTCTCAGTCTGAGACTCCGGTTCTTGCGCATTTGCTTGACTCCTACGCCGTCTTCGCCCCTATATAGTTCCAACAACAAAATTATATTAAAAAAACGAATCTGAACGACACAGGGCTGAATCTCAATGGATCATGGCAATAATGCCAACTGAAAAACAAACTTACCTCTCGTGTTAACGGATACTCTTCAGACTCTAGCATGCGAACGACCTCACCCATTGTAAGTCTCTTCTCGGAATCCGGGTCAACACATCTCAATGCGGTCAAAAGAGCCCGTTTAAGTGCGGTTCTTGATGGCCTAGTACCAATGTTCGGGTCAACCACCTCTTCTGACCGCCTATTTCCCACCATCATTTTCAACCAATCCACAAGGTTCACCTGAAAACACCCCGAAACAAACATCAAATTCCATGATCTAAACCGTTTTATTTGACTTTTTGACCAATGTGATTGTGAACACAAACCTCATCCGATGGACGACCATAATCTACGGGATCTCTTCCTGTGATTGCTTCCAAAAGCAAAACCCCAAAACTATAAACATCACTCTTCTCATTCAATAGCCCACTATTTGCATATTCTGGAGCCACATACCTATACAAATTAAAACATGAATAATGGTTAACAAATAATTAGAGATCAAAACAATGTAATCAGCAATTTGTTGTTCATAATTCTTACCCGAAAGTACCCATCACTCTGGTAGTTATATGACTTTTTCCGGCACCCAATAATTTCGCAAGTCCAAAATCAGATAATTTAGCATTGAACTCATCGTCTAGTAGTATATTGCTGGACTTGATGTCTCGGTGCACAACTTTTGGCTCAATCGCCTCGTGCAAGTACGACAATCTGAAAAAAAATCCCATCAACGACTGAAAAAATATCGACTTTTTTTATTGTTTTTAATGTAATTTTAGAAAGAAATAAACTTACGCCTTTGCGGTACCAAGAATAACTTTCATACGAGCTTCCCAAGTAAGATATCCATGCTGTCGCATTGCCCCATGAAGCCATTGCTCTAAATTACCATTGTTCACATACTCGTAAACCAATAACCTAAAATTTCATGAAAAGATTTAACAAAATCACCAATTGAGAAACAAATTAGAAATTTTTATAAAGCCCAAATACCTGTGGGTTCCTTCAATGCAATAGCCAAGGAGTCTGACTAAATTTTTATGGCGAACATGACCAATCGCTTCAACTTCAACTCTAAACTCTTTTTCGGCTTGTCCTCTACAATCCAAACATCAAAAAGATAAACCCCACGTCAAAAAGTAGCGTAATTTAACAAACATTTGGGGATTAATTAAGAAACTTACACGTTATTGAGGATCTTCTTGATAGCTACAGGGGAGCCATTAACAAGATGACCACGATATACAACCCCATATCCACCTTCACCGACAACATTATCTTTTGAAAACCGATTTGTTGCAATCTCTAAATCCCTCAATGTAAACCAATGACCCCAACCAAGGTGAGAAAACTCAGGTAAACCGGATAAAGGAGAAGAACCGGTCATGGGATGCGATAAAGATATTCCTTTTTCCCCTGAATCAGGGCCCAATTCTTCTTTGTCTAAATGATTAAAAGATCCCGATTGACTGCTGTTATCACCGAATTTACTCTTATCAACACTTGGACGCGTTAAAAGCTTGTCTGAATCTTTATCTTTGTCACTGAATTTGTCCCATAAGGTGTGAGAATTAGCGTCTTGGCCTATTAATGTGTTAGCTGAATTTTGGTCAACTCTTATGTCTTTGATCTCTGCTGATACGACGGTTGGCCTTTGGCTAATCGGAAGCCTGTCTTTTATGCTCTTGGATTTCTTTTTTGAAAAAGTATAACACCAAAGTAATGAAAGGACAATAACGATGGATAATGCAACAAATATTGCTATGAGGTGCCATACTTCGAGGTTTAAAGCTGGAATTTCTTCCGTCATTTCTTTCTTGAGACCCATTTGTAAATATATATATATATATATATATATATATATAGATACCCTGCAACTTAAAACAATTATGAACATTGAAAATCAAATTCGTATTTGGCAATCATAATCGTTTATGAACTTCTAAAGAAAATATCTGGATAACTGCAAAATCAAAATAGAAAAACAGAAAACAAGGTCAACCTTGAAAGCTTGTTAAACTCATAAAAATATATAAAAAAAATAAATAAAACTCTTTGGAACTAGTTTTAGAAAAACAGCCGCATATGTAAGTAAAAAAGATAAAACAAAATTATGCTCTGATCTCAAAAGAAGGTCCACCTCAAAACCTTGAAGACAATCTTTTTAAAGAATTTTACATAAAATTACCTGGAAATTAGCAAAATGTTAAAATTTGAAATTAAGATTCTCTATAATTATAAATTCCGGACTTTTTATAGTCAAATTATTGATTTGGGCAAATCTGAAACAATGTATGTGTAATCGGTTTGTGGAAATTAATATCAGTTTGAATTTCCATGTCTTTAAAGCAAAACAAACGAAAATGATTCAAGTTCTGGTTAGGAAAGATGAATATCAGTTGTGAACACAATTTCTCTGTTTACACTGTACAGAAACTTAGATCTTCCAAAGTATAAAAACTAAAAGAAAAACAAAAATCAGTAGGTTAAATGCATAATAACATCAATAATCTGAAAGGGTATGAAAAAGAATGAACATTAATTGTAGATTTTACCTGAAAGCGAAGATTTTTGCAAAGTTAAAAGAATCGCCTGTTTTTGCTTAATCTCCAAACACAATGAACAAAAAGAGTCTAAGCCCTAGATCTTTTAGAAAAGAAGCCAATTGGAAATGAACCCATATGAAGAATCATGAAATAAGAATGTGTGAGATTTGTTTTGCAAAAGGGTATCTATGAAGAAGAATAGATGACGAAGAACCTCAACAGATCCCTTAAATTGGAATCGAAGAATGAAAAAAGACGACTTTTTTTGAAGTTGAAGGGAATTGTTGCAGGGAAAAACACAACTACTCACATGGAATTCTGTGAATGTGAGTGGTGGGCAAGATAATAGGAAGGCATGGACTCATCAGTAGTAGGTGATATCTAGAAAGAAATAGTAAAACACAAGCATGAAAATGGCAAATTCGACAACTTTTTTTCATTTTATTTTATTTTATTTAAGTTTTTAAGTTTCCAAAAATCGGCTCTATCCATGAAGGTCTGTGTAACCGATATGGGTGTTTACAATTACTGCTCAAAATATATTTTGTGAAATTAGTTAGTCAAAAGTATTAGCTTTAAACGAAGAAAAAGTTATAGAAATAATTATGGTTAGTTCAGGGTAATCAGTGAAATTAAAGAAAAAGTTTTATTCTTTGATTAAATAATGGAAGTTTGTGAGGTCAAATGAACAGACTGGACACATTATGCAGCTCTACATTCGCTTAAACTTTATGAAAAAAAAATAAAATTTCTAAAATTATTGATTACGTAATTGTTATAATCTAGAAATATTTCATCATATTGGTATATAAAATATTTGCTAGCGACCCATTAATTATTAAGATTGTGAAATATCAAGTGGACCGAAATATGTTTATCGATGAATAATAAGGGTAAGACTGTGAAAAAAAATGTTGATTTGCGGAATTACTGACTATTTGAAAGTTTAATAAATGATCTTCTTGAGTTTTGTGAAAATTTGAAATTTTGTTTATTAAATATTAGATTTTCATCGGAGTGAGTAAATTCAGTGGGGGTGCATTGGTCAAGGAAACAGACTGGACACCATTACCAGTTGTCATGATAAGACTTAAATACCCCTATACCATTGTGTGTAATTACATTCATACCCTCGAAGGAGGCATGGGCATGGGCAACGGAATCGGAATCATGCAATCCTGTTTCATAACAACCAAGTCAACGAATTGGTTGCCAATGACGAAATCATCCCCCAGGTTACATCTTTGTTTCAGGGGGGCAATACAATGGAATTGGAATCAAGCAATGAAGCAATCCTGTTTTGTACCAACCAGAAACAATGAATGGGTTTCCCACAAAAAGTATAAACAATGCACCTACTTTTATCAAAAATATTTCCAAATATACACAATATTTGGGTGAGTTTATCGTTCTAACAAATAAAATAAATCGATTTGTTTCGTATCCGTGAGTCTTATGTCCAAGTGTCTTTGGCATTTACCATATTTCATTTGATCAAAACATAAAATTCACAATATTGCATTAAAAAACTAAAAGTCAATTTCTTTATGCTTACAAAAAAGTAATACACAAACAAAATTCAATTCAAATATCAAAATGTGTGTGTATCGCTTGTTCAAGTCGAAGGTCAAAAAGAGTTCACGATAAAGGTTTAAAGAAACTAATGATTCTCATTGATATATAGGTACAATGTAACAAACCGCCTAAAATAAATGAGGATACAATCCATATAAGTATACAACATATATCGTCTAATATTCTCTCGTGGTTTGAGCGGGAGAAGATCGAACACTCAAACTGCATTTGAATCGTTGGAACAGTTGTCTTGGAATGAATGATGGGGATTCTTCCAATCTAAATGAGTTTTCGAACAATTTCGATATGCTTAGTACGCTGATGTTGCACGAGATTATCATAGAGGTAGACAGCAAAGATGTTGTCACAATAAACAATCATTGCTTTAGTAACCATCCGGCCGGATCTCCTAGGCGGTTTGCCCCTCAATCGAACCCGGAATTTTGACTGTTTGGACCTCTAATTTGAAGTTTCTCCCAAATTTTCCTCAATTTTCTAGTTTAATTCTATTATGTATTAACCGAAACTTCACTGTTTGGACCTCTATTTGAAGTTTCTCCCAAATTTTCCGCAATTTTCTAGTTTAATTTTATTCTATACCAATGACAAAATACTTGTTTCCTTCATTTCTAAATTTTCTATCCTTGGTTAAATGATTAATTAGTGGAATTTTCTAGTCAATTCTAATTTTTCAAAATTTGGTCTACGCCAAATTTAGTAACTCCCTATATAAAGGGATTTTGTAACCTTTGTAGGACATCTTGAATTGAATAATAGAATCCCTTTGAAATACTTCTTAGTTCTTTCTTTCGTTCTGCATCAGTTGGTATCAGTTGCTTTCATATGCGGTGAGTATGATGTCATCAACGTACAATATTAGGTATTTTATGTATTGCCCTTTCCGATAAACAAATAACGAGGTAAATGTGATGGCACTTTTGAAGTCGTCAGAGGTTATGTATATGGAAAAGCGGTGATACTAAGCTCGAGGGGCTTGTTTGAAACCATATAATGATTTTCGCAAATGCCATACAAAGTCGGTATGTGTGCGATCTACAAAAATCGGGGTACATGCATATATATAGTTTCAACCAAGTATTTATGTAAAAATGCCTTGACAGTTGATGAATCGGCCCAGAATAGAGACTGCACACATATGGACCGTGCGAATAGTAGTGGGTTTGATGACAGGGTTGAATGTGTCGTCACAATTTATGCCAATCTGTTGATATTTGCAAGTGACTACACGCCACGCTTTGTAGCGCTCTAGAGAACCATCAACATGAAATTTGTGGGGATATAGCCACATGTTTTGTATAATGTGTGTGTTTCGTGGTAGTCGGACCAATTACCATGTATCATTGTCACATCAAGGCTTATATTCATCAATCATGGCCTATTTCCAATTGGGGTCGTAGAGGACAAAGTGGGGACTTTTTTGGAATGGGGAAAGGTTTTGTAGCATGGAGATTGAGACAGCTAGTGGGTTTGATAATCATGTGATGGGAGAAGGTTGTCATTGGGTGAATGAGGGTGGGTGTGGGGGATGTTTGAGGGTAGATGGATGGATCCGAGAGTGGAAGTTGTTGGTGGCCAAGAGAGGAGTGTGACAAGGAAGTGGTGGTGGGAACCGAGGCAGTAGGTATGGGAGGAGAGGAGGAGGTTGAAGGTTGTGGAGTAAGATATGGAGATGTGGTGGTGAAGGGTGGTGGATCAAAGAAGTGACTAACACTAGATGGGAGGTTGGTGTTGTTGTGTAGGAATTTATAGTTATAGGATTTGGTGGTGATGGAAATTGTAAACGGAAAATTTGTTTCGTCACAGGTGACGTGTTGAGAGAAATGGATTTTTCTTGTGGCAGGATTAAGGCAACAATTGTTGGTTCTGTGCCCATGGTCATAACATGTTGGTAATATTACTATCAATAGTAAGGTCCATTTGGGTTACACGAAAGAGATGATTTAGCTAAAATAGATCGAAAGCAAACATAAGGGAATAAGTATATTAATATATCAAAGTAAATGTATATTAATTAGAAGCTAAAATAGGATAAATGACTTAAGTGAAAACATTAATAGTTTGAATTTTAAAAGTCCTTATCCACAAGGGGATGACATAAAGATGACGGGTATTATAAATACCCATCTAGTTACCGAATTAAGAATCTAAGAAACCCGAAAATTCATCCACCTTCTCCATCCCCTCCATATCTAGTCGATTTCTTCATAAACCCTATAGAAACGTTGTTGATTCTTCAAGCAAAGTGTTATACTACTCTAACGGGTGCTAGATTATCGTCTTGGGTACGATCATATTAGATGAGTTCTAGTTTGGGCTATAATCTTCCTAAACATCTCTGATCATAAAAAAGATATTACTTGATCTCCTAGTCTAGTTATCAGTTGCAAAATTGCGCATGTTCTTGTAATCCGTTGTGGAATACGGTATTTTGTATTATTTCCTATATGTTGTTACTTTATGTTACTGTATTCCAACAGTGGTATCAGAGCCACTTGATCATGGTGTTGCACTGTTAAGATCGTTTTGATCCATTCAATTCTGTTAAAAATTGGTTTTTAATCGGTAAAACTGTTCATCGATAGTGTTGCTACAGTCTGGTTGTCGCGCGACAATATGCTATGTTGGTTACGATCATCAGATTTCATCACGTCGCGATCCTGAGGTCGTCGCGACAGGATCTGCCTGCTTTGATTGTAATCAACTGGTTGTTTCACACTGCGACCGTTAGTTTTTTGCTCCACGACTGTCGTGACAGTCTTTGCTAAAAGTCGCGAGACCTCGATCCATAGCGCCGCGAAATGTTATCAGTGGCATAACGACACTTGAACAGGACAGTTCTTAAAAACGAAAATATGTTTTTAAAAGGGATAAATAATTAACAGAAGTTTAAATATATCAAAACAATTCTGTTAAATTAAATAGTTTAATTCAGATTAATTACCACAATACTTTGATTCATTGTAGATTGAGATGCTTGGACGATTCTAGTATGAAAGTCATTAACATTTTGTATACAATGTGTTTATAAAGAAAGATCCTTTATGCCAATGTGTTTTTTTCTGGATCTTAATCAAAATATTGTGTAGTACGTTTCAAAATGCACTTTTAAATGTATAAAAGCGTGCATTAAAATTGTATGGATCCGGTAACATTTTACATTGACTAGACACGTGGTTGTGATGAATGATTGGTTGTGTTGTTGGTTTGTTTTGCGACCTGCATGTCGTTTTTGTTTTCATTATATGTAATGTTTTTCCTTTAATTTGTAGTTGTAATAAATTAGTTAGGAAAATTTGTATTAGTATAGTTAATGTAACAAAAGGAGACCGGCGACAACTAGAAGGGAGACACTGGAGCATGATGGCAAAGCAAGGGTAGCTGGCGCATCCTTGTGGCTGTTTGTCCTTAGATTTGACCACGTTTTTCCTCGTGTTGACTCACGAGAAAGCGCTTAGGATTCAAGGAAAATGTTATCGTTAATGTCTTGTGTTTATTTTATTTGTTGCATTGTTGCTTAGTTAAAATTGAAAACACAAGCAAATAAACTTTTAAAATGACTTAAAATTTTAAAAGACTATTTTCTAAAAGTTTAAAATGTTTTAACAAAACGAAAGAAATTCCCGTTTTATGAAAATGTAAATCTTATGCTACCCACGAAAAGATACACATTAAATTGGACCCTTCAGATGTGGGAAGTGTCATAGCCAACACTTCGGGTAGGACTAAGCCAAAATGATGTGTTTACTCTCGATAATTCATGAACAATGGGTTGGGTGACACGTAGTTTTTCATGGTAGATTTACCATCCGAACTTGTGATCCGCGGCATACCCGTCATGGGAGAGGATAAACATAAATAGATTAAACATGTCATTGAAAGCCAATGAATCCCGAAAGGTCTAGAAGTTTCATATAGATTGAAATTAGTAAAGAGTATTGCCTACCTACATAACTCATGAGTGTGATTACGGCATACATCTTCACTACCAGAAGCGAAATATGGATTCTAGCCTTAACTAAAATTAAATTTTGAAGTATTAATTAAACTAACTAAAACTCTAGTTTTCCTATATATGGCTCCAAACACAAATTCGAATTCGGTTACAAACTTCTCACTTTTAGCAATCCTCTCTAGGGACAAGCTGGTAGGACCCAACTACTTGGACTGGATTTGTTCTCTGAGGATCGCCCTCATGTACGATATGAGAGACTAGGTCTTGGATGAAGCTCTTCCTAAGGCTCCCGCTGACGATGCAGCTAGAGTTGTAAGAGACACTTGGAAAAAGCGTAAAGATCAAGCAGATGAGGTTTCCTGTCTCATGTTGGCGACCATGGTCCTGGAGCTCCAAAAGACCTTCAAGACTACTAGGACGTTCGAAATGGCTAATCAGCTCAAAGAGATGTTTAACGAGCAGGCAAGATAGGAATGATTTAACACTATGATTGCCCTACGATAAGCAGCATGAGAGAACTATTGTCAGTGTACACATGCTTAAAATGAAAGTGTACATCGATAGATTTGAGCGATTTAGATTTCCAATCGCTCAGGAGCTGGCTACAAATATAATCCTCCACTCGCTGAGCAGTTCATACTGAACTACAACGTGAATGGGTTAGGAAGGATCATAATGGAGTTTCACGACATGATAAAAATGGTTGAAAAAATATGGCCAATCCTAAGAACTCTAGCTCCACAACTCCGATATTGGCGATCAGGGAAGGGGCAGTCAAAAAGAAAAGAGCCAATCAGCCCAAAGCAAAGGGGAATGGTCAAGTTGGTACTCCAAACTCTAACCCCAATGACAAAAGGAAAAGGAAAGGCTAATTCTATGATAGTGCCCACACCCAACCTTGATGACGCCATTTGTTTCCACTGCGTCGAAATTGGACATTGGAAGCGAAGTTGTCCCAAATACCTGGAGGAGATTAAGAAGATCAAGTCCAAAACATCTAGCACATCGGGTATATATATATATATGATAGAACTCCATAATACCTATGCTACTAATTCTTGGTTCTTAGACATAGGATGTGGTACTCACATTTGCACTAATATGCATGGACTAATAAGAAGTAAGAAACAGACGCATGTGGATCTTGACCTGATCATCGGCGACAAACATAAGGTTGCTGTCAAAAGGATTAGGGATAACAAGATTGCGTTATCTACTGGGTTTTCTATTAGTTTATTAGATTGTTGCTATTTGCCAAAATGGCAATGAACATTATTTCTTTTAATGCTTTGTATTGTGACGGTTTTGACTTTGGTTTTGATGGTGGAAATATGTTGGTTTTAAAAATAATAGTCTTTACTTTAAAACATGTCCTCAACTGGAATTTATGAAACTGTCATACACATTAAAAGAAACGATAGCTTAATCTTGAATGTTGATTCAGGTGCATCCAAAAGTGTATTGGCAAAATCGCATCTATGGCATTCTTGGTTAAGCCAAATAAACAAGAAATGTATTGCCAAACCCCAAGCAGATGAGATTTTGGAATCATTCGACCTCAAGTCTGATGATGTATGCAAAACTTGTTTATTAGGAAAGATGACAAAAGCGTCATTCACAGAACCCGTGAAAGAGGCAAAGATCTATTGGACCTCATACATACTGATGTATGTGGACCGTTCAGATCAGCCACCGGACATGGGGAAAGATACTTCGTCATATTTATTAATGACTTCAGTAGAGTAGATATGGTCATGTTTATTAGATCAAACATAAGTCTAAAACCTTCGAAGTGTTCAAGACATTTCAGAACGAAGTATACAATCAACGGGGAAAAAGGATTAAGATCCTCTGATCCGATAGGGGTGGAGAATATCTTAGTGAATAATTCTATGATCATATGAGAAACTATGGAATTGTTTCACAAGTGACTCCTCTTGGAACACCACAACATTTCGATTCAGGTGAGTCTTCTCACTATACTATGTGTGACGTTGCATGTGGTAGGTTTCCTAAGACCCATTAGGGTATGACTGTATGCTTAGACTAGTATGGTCTTTCTTGCTGATTTTTAGGACGTATGATTCATTACTATGACTGTATGATATGCGGACGGATCACAATTTGTCTGAGAGTCCTTAGAGGCGGAACAAAGTTAGTCTATTAGTTGGACGGGTCGGAGTCAGTCCTAGAGTCCATAGGTGTTGGCGGAACAGAGTTAGTCCATGAGCCAGACGAATCAGAGTCAGTCTGAGAGTCCTTAGAGGCGGAACATAGTCGGTCTGTGAGTCGGACCGAGTCGGCGTTAGTTCGATAGTATTGGCGGAACGGAGTCGGTTCGTGAGCCTGACGGATTAGAGTTAGTACGAGAATCATTATATGGTATGCGTTTTTATGTAATGGAACATGTGGTATTTTGGGGAACTCACTAAGCTTTGTGCTTACTCTCTCAAGTTAAATGTTTTTCCGGTTCTTCCATGGACAAAGGGAATGGCGCGACTTGACTGTACGTGCATTTTACTTGACTGTGCTTCTGGGACTTCCACTGATATTTGTTTATTACTATGAGTTTTATATTATTGATTTTGGGATGTTATTACTTGGTGTTCAACAAATGGGCTTTTATTATATTTAAGATGGTTTTAACGTTTTAAATTTATATAAAAAAATAAAAATTTTGGTTGTAAAAATTGTGACGTTACATATATGGAAGGTAGGAGTATTTTAGATGGTCCTCTTTTGCTTAATGAAATATACTCATGGACGAAAAAATGAAGAAGAAGTCATTGATTATTAAGTTGACTTTGATTTGGTGTTCGATTAATTGATTTAAGAGTTCCTTGACTTGGTCATGGAGAAAATGGCCCTTGGTTGGAAATGGAGAAAATGGATTAAGGGATGCTTCGGTTCTAGCAGGGCCTTCATCTTTGTTGATGGAGCGCCTACCAAAGAATTCATCATTAAAAGGAGTGTTAGGCAATGAGACCCCATTTTCGCCTTTTCTCTTTGTCATTGCCATAAAAAGACTTCATATTTCCATGGAAATGGCTTCTGATCTGTATTATTTTCATGGCCTCTCTCTCTCTCTCTCTCTCTCTCTCTCTCTCTCTCTCTCTCTCTCCGATTAATGGTATCTCTTTTTTTGGAACAGGCAAATAAATATATTAAAATAAGCCACATCTAATAAGTAGATAGATGGGCAAAGTATAACCAGATACAGAAATGAAGTTTAGCAATAAATTACAGAGGTTTCATAGTCCAATCACACCAAGAAAGATTTTTACAACCGCCTCTATACTTCATCCAGTTGAATGTTGATGTCTTCACGCAATCCACCAGCCTCGCCGACGATAATGTGGTTACATTAAACCTTCTATCACATCTGAATTTCCAAATCCACCAACAGGTACCATAACAAATGCTCGTGATCTCTTTCCTTTTCTTCATGCGAGACCCCCAGGCTTTTGAAAAAGTCACCATATCACCAATAGATAGAAATTGAGGAGCAGCAATATTACACCATTCAAAAATCATCGCCCAAACTCTGCTTGCAAACGGGCAATCAAAAAATGTATGTTTAATTTCATCTAAACCATTAATGCATTGACTGCACTGTAATGAATCTATCTGGATGCCACGCTTCACAAGCTCGCATGCAGAAGGAAGGCGCCCCAGGTTTGCTTTCCAGACACAACATAAAATCTTAATCGGAATTACGTGGAGCCAATCAACAACAGGATCCCAAGGGGGTGGGGCGGAAGCACTATCTAAAAGAGATCGTACCTTATGGACGTAGAATGACCCATCAGGAGATAAAGGACACATCCAAACATCCGCACCAGAAGCGTACGAGTGAGTCAAGAGGAGAGTAGTGATGTTGCTCAACTCAATATCGTGAACACCATTAATCGGCTCAGAAATCCAGAAATCCAGTTCCAAACTGGACCACTAATGGATAATCTATCGCTAACCATGGTATCTCTTTATCCCACCTTATATATGCCTATGATGTGACCTTTATTGGTGAATGGTCGGAAATCAACTTCATCAATCTTAATAGATTACTTTGATGTTTTTTTCTTATTTCCGGTGAAAGTGAACTTGTACAAACAGTTGATCAATATGGCTTCTTCTTTATGTCCTTTTTGTCGGAATGCAGATGAAGATATTGTTCATGTTTTTTTCTTCTATCCCGATTTGGCTTTGGTCCTGTGGAGATGGTTGATCAATTGGTCGTCTCTCCTTTCTAGACCTCCCATTTCTTTCACAGATTTACTTAGGATGATTTTGTTGTCTAATGGCCGTAATTCTATTAAAAAGTTGTGTATTTCTTTGGTCTACACAACAATATGGATGATTTGGAAGGCGTGTAATGCTTTGATTTTCAGGAACAAAAGACGAGCACCGATGCGTATTGTTGATGATATTGGTCTTAATAGTTTAAATTGGATCACTTGTAGGTCTAAATATAATTCTATTGAGTGTCAGGATCGGAATTCCTCCATTGTTTTAGACTGTTTCTTGTAATTGCTCGAGTTTCTGCTTGGTTGTACTGTTATTATTTTCTGTTTTTGTTAAAAAAAAATTAAAAAATCAAATCAATCCCTAAATACAAGGGTGATAATTTGAATTTGCTTTTTCTTGAATAATCTAATCAATAAATTGCTAAAGCTCTTTAGTCTTTATTAGGGACCATCTTAGCTATTAAACCTACCCGTCAATTAATCAAGTGATGGTGCATGTTAAATTTGAGAAACATGTGTCAACATCCAAGTACATAAATTGTAAGCCAATAATGCAAATTACCACACACGAATGGAATGAAATGAAATGAAATGAAGTCTTTCTGAAATAACAATATATAATAAGTTGCAAGATTAAGACATTTCAACTGTAATGAATGTCTGGCACACGATGTCTACCTTTCGAATGCCTGTTGCATCTATTTCTACGATTTACCTTCTAGTATGACTTTATTACAAAGAATGTTGATGTCTCAAGCATCTTTGGCTTTGCAAATTTTATTTATCAATTCCCACAGATAACGTATGTCCAACACTGATCGTGTATATACTAAAGTATATGTTTTTGACATTGAATATTTTATGTTTATCATTTGCACAACTTAACAGTAAGGTTTCTTTCTGAAACCAAATCACTTTTCGTGAAATAAAAGAAAATGATAAATACTTTTGAACCTGATGGTTAGGAAGTAAATAAATTTTCTAGAAACATAAAAATATAAAATAATTCAGATTGAGAAAGGACATCCTAATAAATATAGATCCGTAAGGGAGTCAAAGTCATTGGACAAAGAAAGCAATTTTGTTTTCATTCCAACAAATCAAAATTCATCGCAAGCACGTGTGATAATATTTATCATGATTAACAGTATTCTTTTTGTAAAATTGAAAAAAAAAAACTAGTAAACCCACCTATATCGATATTAATCAATTTTTGATCCTTCGAGATTAACGTGTGGACCAGAAAAAACGAATCGAATCGGACCGAACAGAATGAGAACCGATATTTATAATATGTTTCAGTTTTTAGTCTTTGAGAACGTTGGATTTCGGTTTCGGTCCATTCAGTCAGTGGTCCAATCGGTTTCGATCCATTCGGTCTGTGGTTTCTTCATTTTTATCCATTATCATCTTCCTCATTGGCTTGTATCAAGTTTCCTTCATATTTCCGTTTAATTAAAAAAAACAAACTCAAACCGAAACCGAATCGCGACCATATACACCTAGTCGGTTCGGTCTTCGGTTCGTAACAGGTGCAATTTCGGTTTCAGTCTGGTTCAGTGTAGTCCAGTCTGCACATCATGCTGAGTCCTACTTTTATAACAACATACAAGTGAAAGGACTGTTTTTAATAAAGAATTCAAACCCTATATGAACGAATTTTGCTGATCCAATGAAAACCACGGACCCGTTCAATAACTTGCATACCATGATATGAACCATGTAAAAAAGTAAAACATGAGCGAACGTTTGTCGCAGGCTCTTTCACTACCAACTAATACTAGAGATGGTTTTAGAATCACTTGTTTTGATATTTTAATAAATTATCTGGTTAATTTAGAAGAAAAATAAGACATTACTATTAGAAAAAGTAATTAATATATCAAAAGTCATATTCTTGACAAAAAATTAGTACAAATAAATAAGGTATTAAATCATGAATACTTTTCCTACAACTTTACCTATGGGCATGAAAATATTCTATGCAGACAGGTGTCATAGAGTTTGGTGTTAATGTATTCAATATTCGTTGTCTATTGCAAAGGGACTATATTTAAGAAAAAGATCATTTCTGAGTGTAATCAAAAGTATAAGGATACAACGACTAAAACCCACATGTGTGTAATGAATCCAGTTTTAGCAAATAAAGAATGTATAATGTTCCTACCATGGCTGCAACTGGCATCTCTAATTGTTCCCAGGATCAACTCTATTGGACCCATTTTTATTTTCTCACTAAACAAAAAGATGGCATAACACACCAAGTTTAAAGGTATATATATATATATATATATATATATATATATATATATATATATATATATATATATATATATATATATATATATATATATATATATATATATATATATATATATATATATATATATATATATATATATATATATATATATATATATATATATATATATATATATATAAGGAGAGGTTCAAACGAGGACTATCAAAAGGTTGAGAACGCGATGACAATTCTGGACCAATCATTTCACAAGGGTATAATAGTAATATTAGTATATCTATATTAATGAATAAAATCAAGATAATTATAAGTTACCTAAAATAATAGGATTGGTTATAATTATTTCATTGAATATAGATTTTTTGAATTTTCGTGGGGTTTTTTTTTCTTTTTTTTTTTTTAAATTTTCGTGGTTTTTTTTTTTTTTTTTTTTTTGAATTTTCGTCACTGAATTTAGTGTATAGTTAAGTCGACATTGGCAGTGAAATAAAATTCATCAACGAATATTCGTACATGGATATGTAACATAACAAATTTGATGTAATTCATTAATGAATATACGTAAATAACATTGATATTACAGTAAAATTGACATTACAGTGAATATTCATCACTGAATTTAGTGAATAAGCATTCAACATTTGCATTACAGTAAAATTCATCAATGAACATTCGCACAGGGGATATAACATGACAATTCGATGAAATTCATACATGAATATACATGAAATTGGTTACAAGTTTTGTAACACCCGGCTTTTAAAACAAAACACCCCTGAAAAATTTTTCATTTAAAACCAAGGTTTCAATACATAAAACCATAACAAAGGGGTATTATTTTAATTAACACGGGTACAAGTGTATCAAGGAGAATAAATAATACCACTATCTCCTTTGAAGCCGGGCTGCTACAGACAGCATCTACAAGTCCACTTCTAGAATCACAGACTTTATCCTTACCCTTATCAGGGTTATGCTAACCTGCAGGGACATTTAACAAACGGTATGAGCTACAAAGCTCAGTGAGTAATCATATCTGCAAATAATGTGTACAATAAATACAATCATATAACTGTCTGGATATCGATTCCAGACTTCTAGTCTTACTGGCTAACCGTAAGTATCTGAGGATTTCACATCCTACTGTGTGGCCTTACCGGCAGAATCATGATATCATGTGATTTTCAAATCACATCGGGTAATTGTACACTTTATCATACCCAGTCTGTTATTTGCATACCAATCATATCCAGTCTGTACTGTTTCTGTCCCATCTTTCTTAGTCATACCTGACTATACTATATATCATGACTATATAAGTCATATCATTTGTCAAGGCTATACGAGCTGTACCAAAGCATTTCTAGCATATAAATCATAGCCCGCAGACTGCACCAGTTTGGGTTCAACGACCTGGAATCATAGTCATCAGGCTGCACCATTTCTGTATAATCATATCATAGCCTTATAGGCCGCACCAGTTGGATATAGCATCCAATATCATAGCCACAAGAGGCCGCACCATCTGTTAACAGTTTCTTTCACGATCAAATATGGCTCACGGGTTAGCCCGCTGTTGCCTAGACTCACGGGTTAGCCCGCTGTTGTCTATATAAGTTTGGCTCATCAAAATAAACCATGGCTCACGGGTTAGCCCGCTGTTGCCTAGACTCACGGGTTAGCCCGCTGTTGTCTATATAAGTTTGGCTCATCAAAATAAACCATGGCTCACGGGTTAGCCCGCTGTTGCCTAGACTCACGGGTTAGCCCGCTGTTGTCTATATATAGGTTCGACTCACAGTGCCGTTCTTGTCTATTAAAGACTCACGGCTTATCTGGTCTTGTCGATATAAGTTCGACTCACAGTTCCGTTCTTGTCTATATTAGACTCACAGCTTATCTGGTCTTGTCGTACCATTAATATTGACTGACTCACAGCTCCGTTTTTGTCTATAATAGACTCACGGCTTATCTGGTCTTGTCATGTCATTATTATTGACTCACAAGTCAGTTTCAACCTGTAACAATTCAATCATCATATATCATATATGATATCAGTGAGATTACTCACCTGGATACTAGCTGCATTTAAATCCCGGTTGTTTCTTGCCTTTGCGCGCACCACAACCATTTTGTCCCATACCTATATACGATAGAGTTCAATACAATATCATTGCAAACAATGCCTAGTTAATAAACTTTCCGTTTACTAACTTTTTATGAATTTTACTATTCACCGAGGCATTCGAATCGATCTACAGTGCCCCCGAGGGGTCGAAAACTCAATATAAAAATTTTCTCAAACTTTTCAGACCATAACGAGCCTACGGTTCAAGTTTGAGCTAAAACGGACAAGCCAAACGAAAGTTAGCATTTTTGATCCCCTGCCTTGCCCCTGCCTGGAGGGCGCACTGCGCCTAGGACAGGGCGCACTGCGCCTGGGCGCACCCCGCCTAGCGCCTGCACAGGTCTCCTGTCCAGCCGCGATTTGTGCACTGTAGCACGCAGTTTTAGCCCATTAAGTCCTTAATCTAGTCCTTAATCGTTTGGGGTTTGTTTCTAGGCTAAACCTTATACTTTAACAAGGTTTTCAACCATTCAAAACAACTAAATCAATCAATATGAAGAATTAGGGTTCTTAGTCCCAAAACCCCAAAACTTCAAATTCATCTTAAATAGCAATCTACTTCCATTTCCTTGAATTAAGTCCTTTTAGCATGACTTAATGGAAGTAATAAACTATCTAAACCACATAATCATAACTGAAATTTACAAATTTCAGTTTCTATAAAATCAAATCAAGAACATTTCAAGAACTTGGTTAAAATCAAGTTTACTAACCTTGATTAACAAAGGAATCACCAATTCCATGCCATGATTCCAATTCCATGCTTCAATCCTTCAAGATTTCCAGGTTTTTGCTCTCAAAACCCATCCCCGTTGCTGCACAAATGGCCAGTCAACTAAGAGAGTCAACCTCTCTATTTATACCTCTAAAATTTACATTTTTGGTCCTTAAGTTCCATTTCTTGAACTTTGGCCACAATAATCAAGTTTTATTACAATAAAACTTTCATTCTTTATACATTTGCCACAAACAACAATATTTTTCATATTTGGTCCTTCACATGGTCAAATGACCAAATAACCTTTTTGTGGTAAAACGACCAAAAATCCGTTTTTATAACATTTTAAGTCCAAAACTCAAAATATTATTTCAAACTAAATACTTTTCTGTCCAAAAGACCAATTTACCCTTCCAAGGTAAAATGACCATTTTACCATTTTTATTACATTTATATAAAAAGAGTATCTTGGCGTTACAAGTTTGATCTCAATTTTGGTATTCATCAATGAATACAATGATTTATTATACTAATGAATGCAAAATCAACAAGTAATCTGATTATTCATCAATGAATACAATGTTTGGATATACTAAACCCCTAAATTCATCAATGAATGATTCAAAATCAACAGGAAATATGATTATTCATCAAGGAATTTAACAGAAATAAACAACTAATGAATGTAAAATCAATAAGTAACAAGATCAACCTATGGTCTCAAAAAATATGAAGCATTTGCATCAACATTGTTCATGATCATCCTCCTTACCACGTATGCGACTTGAAAAGCCATGTAACAGATCAGATTCAAAGCAGTCGCGTCACTTTCAAACAACAATACCCAGAAAATGTGTCGTCTTCATGCCTAGAAAATGGTTCAAAGTATAAATTGCATCAAACATGTTATACAAATAGGACTGGAAAGTAGGATGTTGTAATTAATTTAAAATTAGACATGTTCTCAAAATGCGACAGAAAAGTAGGATGATGTAACCAACATATCAAGGAAAGTGCATTCATCAGTGAATAAGTGAATAAGCATACTATAAACCGCAAATTCATCAGTGAATAAGCATACTATAAATCCCAAATTCATCAGTGAATATGTGGATAAGCATACTATAAACCGCAAATTCAGCAGTGAATAAGCATACTATAAATCCCAAATTCATCAATGAACATGTGGATAAGCATACTATAAACCGCAAATTCATCAGTGAATAAGCATACTATAAATCCCAAATTCATCAGTGAATATGTGGATAAGCATACTATAAACCCCAAATTCACCAGTGAATAAGCATAATATTGTTGAAAAGATAATTCCTACGAAGCCTTATGCTGGAACTAAACCGGTCAACGATAATTCCTAGTGAATAATCATTCATGAATAACACTAGAGTTGTGAGTTACCTGGTCAACGATAGACAAACTTGTTACTTTCCTCAGGAGCCTTATGCTGGAATGGAACCGGCGGGTATAGTCTTAAGGCTTTGCAAAATTCATCGATGAATACAGTCTAGTATTCATTGATGAATGCTTGTATTGTTCATCTTTACAGATGTATTCATTGATAAATACTTGCATGTATCATCTTTACATGCCTATTCATTGATAAATACTAGATTGTATTCATCGATGAATTTGCATGTAAGGAAAATAATTCAATGAAAAAAAAGAGTCTAATATCTTGTTAGAACATTATTCTTTTCATAAAAACCTTAGCTTTCTAACATTACCCTATACATTAAAAAAAATCAAAGTTTTCATGTAAACTCAAATGAGATGTTACCGGCAAAACCAACAAATTTTTCTAAAATACCCTATACACTAAAAGAAAAAAAAATCAAAGTTTTCGTGTAAACTCAAATTAGATGTTACCAGCAAAACCAACAATTTTTTCTAAAAGTGATTATTTAACCGACTATACAAATTCAATTGTAAATTTGTATGAAAAATAGAATTATATGATAATTAATCAAACATTGTAAGGTGAATCAAATTTATATGCCCTTAAAAGCCACCAATCACCTTTCACATGCCTTTGAATTTATTACCCTTAAAAGCCACCTTCATAAACTCACACCCCTTTTAAAATCAAATTGTTCTGTTTCCATTAAACAAAAGAGTTTAAAGTAAAGAACAAGGTAAGAAAATGTGACATCGATATTTGAAATTGGATAATGAAATTACCTCAAAATTTGTATCGGTGCTATGTCTATGAGATTTATCCTCAACAAATGGATGAATTTAGAATATCCACGATTAGATCAAATTGTCATCATAATTATGCTAGCAGGAGATGGGCCACTTCTGTGAGACCAATCCATTACCCAAATTGAAGTCAAAATTAATACACACACGAGTTTGAGAACAAAATCAAATCAGATACCTTCGACCTTGTCGCCATTTTATGGTGTTTTCCAACCTTCACCTACCTTTAATAGTTTCTTATTTAAACCCTGATTAACAATATCCTTCTCTTCTCCAACCTTCAAGGTCATCGGAGCATCATACGACGCATCGTTCATCATTTCATCGTTCATCTTTGTTAGGGTTTTAAAATCTTGATCGGGAAAAACGATAATGGATGGGAAGAGATTTTCGATGAAGAGAGAGAGAAAGATACACGACTGATTTTATGGGCCACAAAAAATTGATTCCCATTATACCCTTCTGTCAACACAAAAGTTACATTTTCATCTTATAAATTTTCAAATTTACATAAATGACCCGTTTGATAATAGCCTTAGATCTGGATTTTTGGATGGTCCAGATTTGTCATCACGTTCTCAACCTTTTAATTGTCCTCAATTGAATCTACCTATATATATATATATATATATATATATATATATATATATATATATATATATATATATATATATATATATATATATATATATATATATATATATATATATATATATATAACACAATTCTCGGTTGGTCCAAGTGGCTACGGCCCATGCCTCTCTTATGAGAGGTTGTGGGTTCGAAACCCACTTGGTGTAAGTTTGGCCAAAGATATTATGGCTAGCTTGTAGCTTCAATGCTAGACCGTGAAGCGTGTACCCGGGGCTGGTTTACCAGTCGTTGCTTGCAGGGCGTCTTTCCAGGGTAGACGTGGCTTGCCGTGGGTTTGCCGATTGCGCGTGCGGGTCTAGTCTCTGTGCAGCTCTACTTGGATAAAGGGATGTCTCAACGGTTCAACCGAGTGTCCCACATGTACCTAGCTAGGCTGTAGTATATTATGTACCCGTGTAATTGGATTCATCCCTACTTGCAAATATATATATATATATATATATATATATATATATATATATATATATATATATATATATATATATATATATATATATATATATATATATATATATATATATATATATATATATATATATATATATATATATGTTCCTTTGAAAAGAGAAATTATGTTGAGATCGTAAGAATGAATACAGCCAATCAATTTGTATTAAAATGTATACGGTGATATTTTTGTAATATAAATGAAATCTTTAAAATCATGCGGTGGCATTTTTGTAATATTTTTGATAGTAAACTAAATATGTGAGGGCATTATTGTCATTTTACATGGAAATCAAATCAGTTACGACTATCGATTGTAGCAGAGCATCATCATGCCCTATTCATCTTTTGCATATGCTAGTTTGTGGATTAAGATTGAAATTCGTCTTATTTTTGGTATTATTTCGAACGAAAACCCTAACTTCTTCTTCCTGTATTTTGAAATTTTGGTGGTGATTTGATACGATGTCAACAGAGAAAGAAGTAGTTACTCGTAGTTCTTCATTTCGTGATGTGATTTGATACTATGTCAACAGAGAAAGAAGTAGTTACTCGTAGTTCTTCATTTTGTGATGGTAAAGGTTAGTATCAGTGCATTTTATAGTTTTTTTGACAGTTTTAGTACTCGTTTTCGATTTTTGTTTTGGAGGAGTTGAGTTTCAAGTGTTTTTATCGGTTGTTGTTATTGATTATTCGATATTCGTTAGTTATTTACGTATTTAATCATTTTCTAATAGTTGATGTTGTTCACTGTGTGAATACTCGTTTGTGATTTCTGTTTTTTGTAAACTTTCAGAAAAGGATTTCACTACTCCTTATTCTAGAAGAAATAAAGGTATTGTATATTTTGTTTTTGTTTATTTGTGAATAAGAAAATCTAGTTTGGGTTATGACATGTCAGTAATTACGGGAAAGGCTAAAGATAAACAGTTGAGAGTGAAGAAGACTCTCTTGAATCATGGGAAATTAGATCCAAAAGAAAAAAAATGATAAAGGTATACATAAGTTATGTTTTTGTGTCTTTTGTTCATATATGATTGAGTTTTATATAAGTATAGTAGTATTCAGAGTTATGATTTTTATATAAGTATAGTAGTATTCAGATAATCATATATATGAATGAGAAGTAAATATATATTAAATATACATGGATAATCACTTGTGAATATTTTGTGTTATTAGTATATATTTACAAGTGATTATTTCATATATGAATATTCATGTATGAATAAACATGTATTAACGGATAATCAGTTGTCAAGTTTTTGTATTATAAATATATATTCACAACTGATTATTCATATATGAATAATCATGTATGAATAAACATGTATTCAAAAGTTAATATATATGATTAGTCATATATGAGTATTGATATATGAAAGAAATATTATAAATATCAAGATTTAATTTTAATCTTGTATAATAGTTATGTACTTATTTGAATAATCACATGTGAATATTTGTTATATAGACATGTATTCACTGGTTATTATTCATATATGAATAGTCATTTATAAATAAACATCTATTCATGGACAATCAGTTGTCATATTTTGCATTATAAATATATATTCACTAGTGATTAGTCATATATGAATACTCATGTATGAATAAATATGTATTCACAAGTGAACATATATGATATTCATATATGAATATTGATATACGAATCAAAGTATTATAATCAAGATTCAATGGTTAATCATGTATGAATATTTATGTACTTATTTGAATAATCACTTGTTTTGATTAAACAACATTGGATATACTCAAGAAATTCAAAATGGAGTTTTGTGTTTCTTAGCATTAACATTTATGAAATTTTATATCAATGAGTTGTATGATAAGGTTATATATAATAAAAGTGTTTATACATTTAATAAAGAAAAGTTATTGGAGAAACGATGAAAACGTTCTTAGTGTGAGCTATGGTTTGTACAGAAAGTTAGCTGGGAACACAAAGAACAAAAACATTGAAAAAATGGAGAATGTGTTAATCGATAATGTGTGATCGATAGTTATTAATAAAAATTATTGATTAAACATTATCGAGTAACACATTTCCTATTTTTTTCAAGATTTTTGTTCTTCGTGTTCCCAGCTAGGTTTTCGTACAAACCATAGCTCAAACCAAGAATTTTTCCAACGTTTTACTCCAAGAAGTTTCATTTATGTTATGTATGACATCTTTATTAAGTTTAACCTTACCGTTCAACTAGTTGGTTGAAAAGTAGTAATTGTTGAAGTTAACGAACGACAACTCCACTTTAAATTTTTTGACTTTATTCATATATGAGTATTCGTATAATAATATAAAAATGATTAATCATTTATGAATATTATGTATTTATATACAGATGTTTATTCAAAAATGATTATTCATTTTTAAAATACGATTTTTTTTGTTTAATTCATAAATGATTGAGTGACATATAGTTGTAGCATTAAATTTTGGTATTTATTTATATGTGAATTTTTTCTTAAATTTATTTTGTGTATATTTATGTATGAATTATCAGTGTTTATTCATATATGAATGAGCTGATAAGTCAAATATGAATGTATACATAATATATATTATGTATGTATCTGATGTAATAATTGTGTTTATTCATATATGAATGAATGTAATTTATTTGCTATTCATATATATTTTTCATATGTTAATGAATGCGTATATACTTTTAATTTTTGCAGTTATTATATGTGGATAATTTGAAATTTGATCAAGTGAAGGTAAAATATAGATGTCCGACAATTTGGTATTGGAGTTCGGAGAAGATACGATTTCGTGAGCAATGTGAATAGGAAGATGGAACGTTTGGATTTGAAGATATGAATGACAATCAAGAGATATAAGAGGAATGTGATGAGGAGTCTTCTGATGAAGATTGTGAGGAAGAGGATTTTGAAGAGGATGGTAAAAATTATTTTATTGAGGTAAATTTATATTACTGTGTATTCATATATGATTGATTACGTAAATTCATTATAACATGCTTTTTTAATACGTATGAGTATGAAACATTGTTATCAATTTTGTTTAAGAGGGTTGAAACTGTGAGAGAGAATCTTAAGATGAAGATTGAAAATTGTAAAGTTCCTAGAAGTTGAATCATTTAGGAGTTGGAGAAAAAAAGTTTTTGATGATGAGAAAAATGGAGTTGAAAGTACAGGAGTTCCATTTAAGTTTAATTGTGGAAGTTTTAAAGAACCATTCTTACACCAGTTATGGTTGAAAGGAATGCTAAAACTGTGAAAGATTTGGAAAAGGATAGGAGTGAAAATAACGATGAAAATGTGGAAGAACTTAATGATGTAAATGAAATGAATGTTGATAAGGATGATAATAAGGAAGGAAATGGTGCTGAAAACTTTAAAGCAGATGTAGAAGGTGTAATTGAAGATGAAACAATTCAGTTAAATGAAATTGTTAGAAATGTTGTTGTTGGTTTTTGTGGAAGTGATAGTCAAGAACGGTTACCATTGTGTCAATTATGGGTAGATCCTTTGGTTACTAATATTTTTGACAAATTGGGTGAAGGTAAACAATTGTTTTATTTTTTTAAAGCAGTATTCATATATGATTATGAATAAAAATATTTAACATTTATATGTGATTTCTGATATAAAGAATGTATAACAGAAACATAAACAACAAACGATACTGTTGAGAAAGAGGAATTGATTGGTAAAGATAAAGAAGTCGCTGAAGGTAATGTTATGTTTTATATGTAATAGAAGTTTGAATTTTTTTTCAAAATGAAATATTTATTTATGAATTTAATATTGTAGGTATTGGAAGTTTGTGTGAAGGGGTTAGAAGTGAGGAAAAAGTTGGAAATGATGATGTAGAGAATTTGATTGTATGAGAGAAGGAAAGTGTTGATAGAAACGAGGAAGAGATTAGAAAGAGCGATGTAGTTGATGGTACGTATGTTTTATGTTATTTAATTTTTGTATTTCTTATTTTTTTTATAGAATATTCATATATGATTTGAATATTAGGTAGTGAAATCTTTGTTGAAGGTGAGAGAGTTGAAAAAGAAATTGGAAATGTTATTGGAGAAAAAGAGAAGTTAGTTGTTGAGGGGAAGCATTTGTTTTGTGTTTAGTGGTTTTATATTTCAGTATTCATGTATGATTTATCTTTTGTTCTATGGTTGTACGTATGTTAGATTTGCAAGTTTCAAATTATTGTAAGGATGGAGGTAATTAATGTTCATTTTGTGTAAACACGTTTATTCATACATGAGTATTCATATATGACTAATCGATTATGAATATATATTTATAGTGCAAAATATTTATAACTGAATACAATTTATTTTATGTATGATTAATATTCACTTGTGAACACATGAGTATATGTTTATTCATATATGAGTATTCGTATATGATTTGCAATATATATATATATATATATATATATATATATATATATATATATATATATATATATATATATATGAATACAAGGTACATATTCGTATATGATTTGTATTATATTTGAGTATTCATATATGATTATGTTTATCAATTTTTTTAGGTATTGAAGAATTGAGTGGGGAAGAAAGGGATTACTGGGATCGTCCAGTTGTGAATGAGTTTTATGAAAGTGTTCTATTCCTTAGCTCAAAAGTATCGGAAGAAAAAGTATAAAAGAAAGAGGAAGAAAAAGTCGACAAGTCAAAATCCCCTAGTTTTAGTCTTGGTATTGGATTAAGTCAAGATTCAACAGAGGATAAAGAAGTTTCTAAAAGTTTGGAGCATATTGATATTCTTGATCCAACTCCATTGTCTGTTATACCACAAGTGGCATCTGAAGTTATTTCACCATCTGATATTGTTGATGCAAATCCACTGTCCATTGTAGTTGCATCCGAAGTAGCAATAGAACAAATGCTAAAGTTACAGAGAGAAGAAACCAGCTTTTCCATTAAAATCATCATTCAAGAATAGGGTAATTGATGTGAAAAGTAAATTGACAGCGGAGGAGATTGTTGTTTCTGAATGGTTGTTCAATCTTCGTGGAGAGTTGTGGTAAGTAGTTATTGTTATTTAAATATTGAAATTATTTTCTTTATAAAAAGTTATTTTATTTAAATAACAAGTGAATAAATGTATATAGGGATGTTGTTGTCGGTACCAAGTATGGTCTAACTACATATAGAGGAACAATGGAAAGTTTGTTTCCAAGACTTTACTTGTTTGTAAATGTTATTGACACATGGAGCGATTTCTTGAACCATCAGGAAATTGAAAGAGATGTCAATAACTCTCCGTATCGATTGTTCTTGAAAGTTGATATTTATTATTATTTTTTTTCATTATTGGTTTGTGAATTATACAATAGAGTACAAAATATATAAGTTTTGTATATTCATATGTGAATATAACTCTAGCGTTATTCACTTATGATTACTATATAATCACAAGTGAATTTGAAGTTGTTTTTCATTTATTCATTTTGTGAATTAGACAATGGAGAATATAATCACAAGTGAATATGTACATGTTTTATAATTTATTCATTTTTGAATTATACAATACAAAATATAACTATAGTAGTATTCACTTATGATTACTATATAATCACAAGTGAATACAATTTCAGAGTTGTTTTATTGATGTTTTTTTACGTGAAAACATACATACTACCTTGAGTCACCATACATGAAAGAGGAAGATGTGTACAAGGTTTTCAAGGATAACTTTACTGTTAGTGTGAATGGTGATAAGCAGAAATTGGTGTTATGAAGAAATTAACATGGTTTGTTTATTTATTGATTTATATATTTATTTTATTAATATAAGAATTACATTTGTTTATATGAAAATCAGGGTTTTTTCCTGTTGTGAGGAATGCTCACATTTATGTGATTGTTTTCAACTTAAAGAAACCATGTATTGAAGTGCTTGACAGTAGTGCTTTAGGAGATGGTTTTAATGATAGATATTGAAAAATACTTGAACCTCATGTAAGTATCAAGTACCAAAAAGTAAATTTTTTCAATTATTTTGTTACATGTCTAATTTTAGTTCATATATGATTGCAGAAAAAGATGTTCTTTATGTACTTGAAAGAAATAAAGCATCCAAAAGAAATATTATTCAAATGAAAAGGTTATAGCAAAGAGGTTGGAGATATCATGGAGGACTGTTGACAATAAAACTGATTGTGGTGTGTTTTCTTTAAGACATATGGAGAGGTATGCAGGACAACCACTTTCAAAGTGGAAACCAGGATTTCCAAAGGAAGGTCTTTCTTAAGAAAATATGTTGGATAAGTTAAGGAGTAGGTATGTTGCAAGGATATTGACATTAAAGATTAATCAAATACGTGAGCATGTGTTGAAAGAAGCGTATGATTATCAGAAAATTGATCAAAAGATTCGTGTTGAACATGCATTATATGCTATGGAGAATATTCAACAGAGGATGACTTGTGTGTGAAGATGGTTTTTCTTTGGTAAACAATGGTGATTTTTGTTGGTAAAGAATGGTGGTGTTTCATGGATGAATGTGGAAAATGAAACTTTTATGTTGTTTATGAAGTGTTGACTAGACAATGGTAGTGTGTAATGGATGAATGTTGATGGTGAAACTTTAAAAAATGGTTGTTATATATCTTAAGGACAGATTTAGACAATATTAAAAGTGGAATATGTAATCAGTTATTATATTCATAAATGAATATCAATGTAACCTAATACTTTTTTTTATTAATTTCATATATAAATATACACTTGTACTCATACACGAATATACACTTGTATTCATATATGAATAGTATTTTTTATTCATAAGTGAATATCAAGGTAAGATGTATAATGAGTTGTAATTATTTTTCTTTTTATGTAGTAATCATTTTTATGGAATGTTATACAATCATATATGAATATACGTATGAAATTATCTTTATTACAATCACATATGAATATATTTCCCAAAAAAAAAATGATTAAACCAACATTCACAACTGAATAAGATGAAAAAAAATACTATTTTTTTTTTTGCAGATTGATCAGCTACTATTTTTATTAGGCATGTGCGTAAGTTGTGAGGAGCCATTTCCTCCACATCCCGAGCATATCCTTGATTGCTTATTGGAATTTTCATATGCTTTCTCAGATGCACTAAGGATTCTTTTCTCTTTTCTACATCCTTTGTTTCGTTGAATTTGTGGAAAAAATTTCAATGTTTTTTGGAACAGAAATGTTCATTAGTTTGCTTACCATATCAACATCTGTCTTATTCTTCATAATTCCATATGTTGTATCATTTTCTAATTCCTTATGCATGCTTTCTATTTTGTGAATGAAAGAAGCCGGTTTTCCTTATATTCTCTTAGAAAGTCAAAACATGATTCAAAGTTGTAATACGCTTCATTGACCAACTTAGATGTCTCAGTATCACCGATATCAGACACATGTCTACCAAAGTGGTAATGTCTTGATATGACAGCCTTCCTCCACCGATTTACAATGTGTTTTTCAGGTATTTGTTTAATACCAAATTTCATCAGTATAGAGAAAGCATGTCTGCATAAAATGCTTATTCGGTTGAAGTTTTCACAAGTACATGTTATATCTTGCTCTAGCAGTTCTATGTGAACCTAAATAATAAGATACTTAAAAAGAACTTAATAAATATATACATGAATATATTTTATATGATTAATATACAAATACATTCATATATTCATATGTGAATACAAGTGTATATTTATATATGAATTTAATAAAAAATGTATTTAGGTTAACTTGATATTCATTTATGAACATAGAAAAAGTTAGTATTCATATATGAATACAAGTGAATATATATATATATATATATATATATATATATATATATATATATATATATATATATATATATATATATATATATATATATATATATATATATATATATATATATGAGTACATGTGTGTATTCATATATGAATACAAGTGTATATTTATATATGAATTTAATAAAAAAGGCATTTAGGTTAACTTGATATTCATTTATGAACATAGAAAAAGTACGTATTCATATATGAATACAAGTGTATATATGTGAGTACAGGTGTGTATTCATATGTGAATACAAGTGTATATTTATATATGAATTTAATAAAAAAGGTATTTTAGGTTAACTTGATATTCATTTATGAACATAGAAAAAGTTAGTATTTGTATATGAATACAAATGTATATTCGTATATGAGTACAAGTGTATATTTATATTATATAATAATATGTGAATATATTAGAAAATAACTATTAAATGAGTTGCAATTATTAATATTCATATTTGAATTTAACACAAAAAGCAATTAGGTTACCTTGAAATTTCTTTTAATTCACTTCTTTTGTTATTGTGTGGAACGTTGTATACATCCCATCCATTTTCTATACCAATGCTAGAATATGAACAGTGTAACACCCCGATTTTCATACACCTTAAATGGTGTAATATTTTATATAAACTTTATCTAACAAAATATCAAAATTTTAAAACTTTTCTCATGACGTCAAGTCTTGTCTTAAAATTCTGGTCCCAACAAAAACAATCAAGTTGTAAAAATGTTTATACAACTACGAGGGTTACAAATTCATATCAAACTAGACCATAGAAAGCAAGTTAGGATTACGAACCATTACAACAGCCAGAATCGCTCCATCTAAGATCCCAATCTCATCAGGTCATCTACTTGTTTCTATCCCTCGTGTCTAGAACCTGGGTTACATGGCATAAAAACAACAATGTAAGACGAAAACGTCTCATGAGCTACATGGGTTTTTAGACACAAAGCATTAGTAAAGTAAAATCATCATTTTCAAATTTTTGTAACCAAATAAAGGTCACAACATTTTCTTTTGAAACAAAAATTGTCTTATCAACATATCCTCATTTAGCTTGAAAAGTATTTTGCATAACAAAATGGAATAAATACATTTCCCACATAAAGCTTGCATTTCCTTCAATTGACTAGTAATTAATCATAAATGGAATTTTATACTTACAAACATCAGAAATTTCTTAGACCACATCAAAGGTTTACCTTGAATCTGATGTAAAACGAAATGTTTTGAGCTTTAGGACTGAAAACAGACTGCCAAATGCTGACCCAGCCACTTGACGCCACTAGGATATCCTCGCCGTAGCTAGTCGGCGGTCTGCCGCCGATCACTACCACCATCACGCCTCTAGGCGCCTCTTTTGTTGCAATGCTCTCGATGCTCCTCTGAATCTAATATCTTTCTTGCCTAGTTATAACAGATTGCGAACCACCAGGAAGCAACTAACCTCCCCCTTGCCGTTCTCGGTGCTTCTATCTTCGTTCAGCCTCCCAGAGGAGATGGTAGCAGTTGCTGCCCCCACTACCGCCAATGAGGCTTGTTGCCTTGCGGTACTCGTTTTGATTTTTGCATACATCAGGTGACACACATAAATCGAGTGTGTGTGTGTGTGTATGATTGCGATTCTGCTTCCCCACCTCCTCCATTCCTAATTCCTTACTTACTGGTTTCTTCTTCCCTTCTCGCTTTCTTTCTTTTTCGATTTGGTTCTCATGAGGTTGTGTGATTGTGGTAATCGAAAATGGGAATTTGCATCAGAGAAAGGAGACACGCACACAAAACTCACCAAAACCGGGTTCTGAATTGAGATGGGTTTTAATGTGCCAAATTCCCAAAAAGCCATTGAGTTTTTTCCTTAGAAATATTTTCTAACTTTTAATTATTATTTTCCTGATTTTTCCTTAGTCATAACACCCACATGTGATGTCCAAATTTTGAAAACCTTAAACATTTATGAAAGTGGGAAAGAGCTTTACAACTTTCCCCTATTGGCTTAAGTACGAATCTTAATAGATCTCATGCTTTCAATCCTTGAAAATGACCAAAGGGTCATTTTGTCACTTTTGGGCCATTTTAAAACCTTCATAACTTCTTCTTCGTTATAACTCCAAATGGCCCGAATCTTTTTCCTATATTTTTTTATCTAAAATATTATCAAAGTCACCTTGAGGACTTTTTCTCAATTCCTTTTAGAATTTGAGAGATTAATTTTTAAAGATTAAGTCATAAAGATTTCATTTTTAGTCATTTATTCCCCTTTTTGCCATTGGTTCGTTAAAACCAAATTCTAATTGAGGTAATATCTCGTCATATCTCAATAAAAGGTTTTAACTCATACATTTCCATATTTCACCTTATTTGACCATTCTGTCCTTCGATAATACGTTTAATTTATTCAAGTATCAAGCTCCGCTCATTTAATACTTGTAACAATTTTTATCTTATATATGTCCAAATTTTTGGTTGCCACAAACAGAACCAAGCACCTTTGTATATCTCCTTTTGAACATCAAAAAATATTGTGCTTGTATAAACCTTTGCAGCATGTCGTTCTATTTCTCGAGGCGTACGAAAAATATATGATGCTTTCTTGGTTGCCCTATCAAGCTATTGTTGTGTATTTCTTTGCTTTTGAATCACAGTAACATAATTCATCATGAAATTTAAGAGTAAATTTCCAGTTTGTGAGTATGTGTTGAAGAAGGAGTTCATGCTCTCTGACCTTGAAGTTGTCTTCATCAAACCACACATTCTTATATCATTAAAGTATGCAGGTATCCATGAGTCTCTAAATTCAAACATGTCATTAAACCATATTTTTTCTTCAAGGTTGAATTCATTAATAAGAAACTCATATTTGTTTTCAAATTCATTAGGTTTAATATATATGTCCCAAACAAGCTTCTTAAATATTTTCCTAAAATATGTGTTTTAATTAAATCCTCGGTAACCTGTCAAAAATAGTTAGTTTTGAAATGATATATTCACATATGAATAAGTAGTAATATATGTAATTATATATTTTCATTTATTCACAGATGAATTAACGGTAATATAGCTTTGATTGTAATTTCTTCATTATATGCCACATGCATAGTATATGTTTTGAATTAGGAAATACCAATTGACCAACTTGCTTTATTGATGGATCTTGGTCTGTTAATACTATTTTTGTTGGTTGTTTTCCATGAGCTTTGACGAATGCTTTCAGCAACCAACAATATGATTCAATAGTCTCATTACTAAACAACCAAGCTCCAACAGTAACCGATTTTTTATGATCAATGACAGTGAATGGAACAAAAATCATCTGATATTTGTATCAAAAAGAAATAAAACCTATATTCATAAGTAATAAAACTAAAAAGTATGTTTTTAATTAATCCAAAAAGTAATAAACCAAAAAGTAATAAAACAAAAATATGTTTTTAATTAAACCAAAAACATATTAAAAAGTAATAAAAACCTATATTCATAAGTAATAAAACAAAAATCATCTGATATCTGGAACACAAATTATGTTTTTAATTAAACCAAAAAGAAATAAAACCTATATTCATAAGTGATTATATAAGTACATTACTAATATAAACTGAATAATTATATATGAATACATATTTAATAATTATTTTTTGAATATTAAACATATATGATTATTCATATATATTTATGTAAATCAATTTATGTATGATTATTCCTGTTGGAATAATGAATAATCCAAAAATGATTAATCATGTATGAATAATTATATTGTTATACAAGTGATTATATAAGTAGACAAGTGAATATGCATATATGATTATTCATATTGGAATTATGATATATTAGATAATCATTTGTGAATATACACATTAGTATAAAATGAATAATCAGACATGAATAATCACTTATGAATTGTTAAACACTGAATAACCGGTTAATATATAATCATTTATGATTAGACATAATGATTAATCAGATGAATGGGATAAGATATATATATATATATATATATATATATATATATATATATATATATATATATATATATATATATATATATATATATATATATATATATATATATATATATATATATATATATATGATTAGTATAATTAGATATGTTTGATTCATATATGATAATTCATATATGAATGTAGTAAATGAGTTAAGATATTCGGATATCATTGTATCATATAAAGCATACTTGTAATGCGAAAGGTTGCATCAAAAGATATAACATCGCCAAACTCGTTGTAATATGCCTTCTCCTTTTCATCTGCACAAAACATAGCACTCAAAAATTTTCCATCACGTGCTAACTCAAATGAATAATTTGGGTAGTGATCTCTACGGTCATTCATTTTATTGACTGTTATTTGAGCATCCTTGTAGCATAGAATCCGGTTTATTCCTCTTTTGACATTTTTGTAGTCTACTACTTTAGGCATCATATACTCATAACCTCCTCTCAATGTTGCTCGCAATTTATAAGCTGTTGTTGGGCCCATTTTTGCTGTGGATGCTTGGACTATGAATTCTTTTTCTGAATATGACATTTCCTTTGCCTTTTTCAAATGGCATTTATCCTCAACACTCACCAGTGGATGGTTGTGCAATTCATGGAATTCCAAAACTTTATAATTTGTTGTTCCATATGAACACTCAAATATAATCTTTGACGTGCATCCCGTAACTATCTTGTGAGAATTTTCTCTTCTTCTAACAGATCCTGTAGCAAGTGTATCACAATACTTCTTTTTATCTTTACCACTCCTATTGCACAAAACATATTATTTTCTTATTTCATCATTTTCAAATCTCGATTGGGTACTCAGACGTGTATCAAAACCATGCATTATTCCATAGTTAGTATACATTTTAATCCCCTCATGCAAGGAATTGAAGATAGAATCTTTAACTGGAACAAATTCTTGAGGTACATCTGGTCTATAAGTCAATTCTTGTATCATATTAATGGAATCTGATTCATTTGTCGAACTTGAATTTCCAGCTTATTTAAAAACAACAAAAATATATTAGTTATTCATACATGATTAATGAATTTTTGAATGATACATGAACATTCATATATGAATAATCATTTTTGAATTGATGTTCACATATAAGTACATGAGTATTCATACGGGATTGGGTTATTTTTTGGTTCATATATGAATACTCATATATAAGTATTTTAGAATATAACTATTTAGAAGTGATATTTTTATGAGTATTCATATATGAATATTCATTTAAGTTTATATATCATTATAGATATTTTATTAATCATAAAGTCATATTCACAAATGATTATCAAGTATGTTAATATTTTATGAGTATTCATATATGAATAATTTGTTTTTGAATGTGAATGTTCATATATAAGTATGTAAGTATTCACATATGAATAATCAGTTGTGACTAAATATTTTATAATAGAATTAATCAGTTTGAATATTTGTTTTTGTTTGTTTTATTGTATAATCGCCTATGAATGAGTATTTTATATGTAATACAAAATGAAGTTTAGACACTTAATCGTTTATGATTATCACGAACAAAAGCTTAAATTGATTCATATGTATTATTATCAGTGTATTGCTGAAACGTTGAAGAACAACCTTCTTCATACGAAGTCGAACTCATTGAAATGTATTAAATAATAATTCAAACTGTAATCATTAATAAAAACAATATAAAGAATAACGAAGAACTGAAATTGTTATTAAGCTTTGATCGTAGAAAACTGTATTCGAAGAAATAGAAAAACCTGATTTTCGAAGTCAATTTTTGTTTCAATGATGATTATGAAGCTTCTGTACTATATAGTCATTGTTGACGTGAATCGATAATTGAATTTTGTAGATTTCTTTGTTTTAGACATGAAATTTTGATCAGATTTGTAGATTGAATGAATTGCTTATTTCAGTTTTGGTATGAATGAAGAAGCAACTGAATTTGTAATCGATTTGCTGAAATTGATGAGATACGATCGAAGATTATGCCGAAAAAAGCTGTTTTTTTTTTTTTTGAGAAGGTATGGTTTCTGTTTTTAGACTGTAACATTACTGGAGTGTCCTTATAATATTTAAAATTTGAACGCGAATGTTTTGATGAAATGATTGGCTGAGATTCACTCTTACGATCTCAACATAATTTGTATTCTCAAAGAAACCGTCTTCTCTCTCTCTCTCTCTCTCTCTCTCTCTCTCTATATATATATATATATATATATATATATATATATATATATATATATATATATATATATATATATATATATATATATATATATATATATATATATATATATATATATATATAAACTTTTTTTTCAATTTTTTTTTTTCAAAAATGACGTATTAAGAACATCTAAGAGATTAAAAAAATTTTTTAAAAAATCATTTTTTTCATATGCATATGCATATGTATATGCATATATGCATGTATAGACTCTTTTTCAATTTTTTTTAAAATGACGTATTGAGAACGTCTAAGAAATTAAAAAATTTAAAAATCATTTTTTTTCATAAGCATTTTTATATGCATATGCATATGAAAAAAAAATTTAAAAATGATTTTTTTTTTAATTTTTAAATCTTCTAATCGCATCATATAAACAATTTGGGTATATTTTTTTAAATATTGTGTAAAAAAAGTTTATAAAATGGGTTATTAGGTTCTTAGGTTCTCAATTGAACTTAATATATATATATATATATATATATATATATATATATATATATATATATATATATATATATATATATATATATATATATATATATATATATATATATATATATATATATATATATATATATATATATATATATATATCGAATTTTTTTTCTCCAATATAGTACTATGATCCATTTTATTATTTATATTTTTTGTTTATTTTTTTCAATTTTTAAGGTGTCTTCACGAGTCCTCACTTTAAGAAGAGTCCTTATATATATATATATATATATATATATATATATATATATATATATATATATATATATATATATATATATATATATATATATATATATATATATATATATATATATATATATATATATACACACACGAGTTTTCATTAGATTTATTTTATAGGATAATTTGATTAGAATCCAAACAACAAACATAACAACGAGAAGTTTGTCTCATGAACACATCTGTGTACAAACATAACTATGGCAAAATACATATTATATGGGTTGGCGTTTTAATTAATTAAATAAATAACAAGTTATTCATAAGTGAAGATAGATGTATTGTATAATAAATAAAAAAAGAAATAGAAGATGGATTAGGTGTTCGGAATAAAAATTAAAACCAAATGGTTTGTTCGTTCGAAACCGACTCCCTCTCAATCTAAACCGGTCCCATAAATCTGTTTTCAAATCCCTCTAAAATTTGTTTTTTCTTGGAACGGCCCCTCTAGCATTTATTTACCTGTAAATTATTTCTCTTCATTTTAAATAGACCATACAATAGGTCACTTTATTGTTATATTTTAGCGGCAAAAGATTATATTAAAACACAGAGAAAATGCTAGAACAAACAACATAAAGAATATAAAGCTAGAACTAGAAACTGAAAACCTATTAAAGTTACTTTAAAATTTTCTACTTGTACTATAAATAGAAAAAGGACGACTAAGTGACGATTATTTTTCAAAGATCAATAAAAGTTTCATTACGAAATCTCCATAACTCATATGTGACATCCAAGAACACGTTCTTGATGTTAGACTTGAGTTCCTTAGGCTTTTATATGTTTCTTGGTTAAAATCAAGATATCATAACTCAATTGCCTCTTAATCGTGTTTGGGAGTGTGTTTTATTCGAAATGAACACTTAACAGACTAAAGAAAGGGGTCTGACTCGCGACCATAGCAGTGTTATCCTATAGAGATAGCGTCGCTATCTCTTAATTCAAAAAGGGCAATGTACTTTGCGATAGCGACGCTATCCTCAGAAGATAGCGACGCTATCTCGCTTGTTAAACTCTATTTCCACCAATTTCCTGTTTAAACACTCCTCAACCTCAAAACTCATCCACAATAAGTTTAAAATCATGATTAACACATAAAAAGGGACTTATATCACTAAACTCTACTCAAACTCCGAATAAACACAAATAAGTCACCATACCATCAAACCTAGTAACTCAAACCAAAGCACACTTAACTATAAACAATAGACATACTTGCACAGCATCTTAGGAAAGAGAACGGGTCTCACAAGCTTTCCCTCTCTTCAAAAGATTTCGTCCTCGAAATCTCTTGAAACATTAAAAGGTATCGAGACCGCAACTCTTCTTCGGGTTCCCATGTGACATCAGTGCATCTATGGTGTCGCCACAACACTTTCACTAACCCAATCTCTTATTATGTAGCTTCTTGACTTTTCTATCAAGTATCCTCTCTGGCTGCTCTTGGTATTGTAGCTTCTCCTCTAATTGGACCTCAGCTAACGACACACGAGTAGACTCGTCATATAAGGCCTTCCGAAGATACAATACATGAAATACATCATGTATACCTTGAAGCTCATCAGGAAGCTCAAACTGATAGGCTACTGCTCCAACTCTCTATAATACTCTGAAGGGTCCGATAAACCGAGGACTCAGCTTACCTCTCTTACCGAATCGGATGATTCCCTTCCATAGGGACACTTTCAACATCACCATGTCCCCACTCGAAACTCTAATGGCTTCCTTCGCTTATCTGCATACTGCTTCCGGTGCTCTTAAGCCACTCGCTTGTGCTCACGAATACTCTTAATCTTTGCCTCAGTCTCAGCTACAATCTTAGGCCCGACTAGTGGCCTTTCTCCCGTCTCTGTCCAACACATCGGTGTCCTACAAGGTGCACCGTATAATGCCTCAAAGGGTGACATCTGGATACTGGAATGATATGAGTTGTTATAAGTAAACTCGACCAAAGGCAAATGGTCATCACAGCTGCCACCAAAATCAATCACACAAGCTCTAAGTATATCCTCCAACGTCTGTATCGTTCTCTCCATTTGTCTGCGGGTGATAAGTCGTGCTCATCAAGGCTTTGGACCCAAAGTGTCTCTGAATACTCTGCCAAAAGTGCGAAGTAAAGCGGCTATCATGATCAAAGACTATCAAGCTCGGTACTCCGTGTCATCTTACCACTTTTCTAATGTAAATATCTGCCAACTTCGACACCTGATAATCCTCTCTCGGATAGGAATGAATTACGCTAACTTCGTTAACCTATCGACAATCACCCAGATGGAATCGTACCCTCGTGGAGTCCAAGGTAACTTCGTAATGAAGTCCATGGAAATCTCATCCCACTTTTTCATCGGTACTAGTAGTGGCTGCACCGCTCCATACGGCTTCTGATGATTCGCCTTAACTTGAAGACATGCTAGGAAATTAAAATCATTTAGGGGCCATAATACAATAGGACATTAAAATATTGTTTTAAAATCCTATAGCACACAAATTCATCCATTCATTGCAAGAATGGTTGGTTCACACATTAATGATCCTACATTCTAGAAAATTAATAAAACTATACAAAGTGATAGAAATCCATACATTAATGATCCTACATTGTTGAAATCAAAGCCAGTAATGCTAAACCAATGTTAAATATGAATTCCTTCATTATTTTCATCAACCACCACGAATTCGAAAAAATATTCGCTCTCTTTTTCTCTCAAATGAAAGCAACCAATATAAACCCTATGCGGGTCTTTTCTTTCTTATATATTTTCCATTATTACAAGTTTGCCCCAAAACTTTCATAAATCTAATTATCTTCCCCCATTGTCAACTTTTAATTCTTTATCCCTTACCAACATGAATTTGACACTTTTAACTTACACTTTACTCTTTTATTAAAATTGCAGCTGAGTACGAGATAGCAATGTACTTCCAAATTTCCAACATGCCTTAATTGTATCATAAGAGAGTTGCCTATGTAACTCATCATCATCGTTCATTTATAAACACTTTGTTACATAAATAAACATTATTTAAGTCCCTTATTAGCATTTCTAACACTTTAAATGTTAAAAACTTCAAAATTTTAACCCAAAATCACAAGTGTTACATTTGTCCACACAATATGCTATTGAGAGAGATTATGCGTACTTATAAGTTTAGCAGATGACACAAAGTTGTTTATTATAATGTTTTTCATTATTTATCTTACAAAACCAAGTTGGTATTAACAGTGTTTTGTTGTGTGTGTATTAGTGTTTACATTTATTTTTAGGTACAACTTGTTATTCGATTATTCTTTCAATGTTAATGTAACTACAACTTGCGAGTTGTTTCCTACTATTTCCCAATGTAATCATACTAATGATTTAGGATTTCCCCTCTTTTTCCAAATGTAAAAATAAATAAGATAGTGTGTTCAATAGAAAGCAAAGCTCAAATCCTACTTAAATGAAGATTGAAGATCCGAATGTAAATGAATTTTCTATTTAATAGTTATGAAGCCCATTGGGAAATGAACATATTAACTCGTACAAGGCTCGTGAGTTAGTTCGAGAAAAAATGATGTTATATATTGTGTTTATTCAATGTTTATATGTTAGATATAATTGCATGTCTAGTATTAGATGTCAAACTCAAACAAACAAACGTAAATGGTCAAGACATTGTACTTTAAAAAATCTATCAAATATAGAATTTTACTTTCAGTTTTTTATTATACAATGAATGACAATGCTATATATAGGTCAAACTTTCAAAGTATAATGTTCTGATTGGAACTAAAAGTATGAGGCTATACTAAACAAATAAATAAAAGTACGTTGTTTTTTTTATTGCATTTAACCCCACATAATACTTAAATAATGATGAACATTAAATTAATGTAAGTAATAGTATAATGTCAATTAACATATACAATTGAAAGTTCCATATACAACAGAGTTGCAAGCTTCCAAGTTCCAGCGGCAATTGTTCAGTTACATAAGCAACTAAAAGTGAACTGTTTGATGTTCATTACATCAACGCCCATTTCACCGAAAGCACTCGTTCCATCACCACTATTTTGATTCAATGGTTATTTCATATGTGAACACAATGGAGATTTCATTCAATTAAATGCCACTAAAATCATTCTAAATAGGGCACAATTGCATAAACAGTTTGACCTTTAAGTGTAATTAAAAGAATATATGAAAATTTGAATCTTAAAAACCGACATGTTGACTTTATCTTTCGAACAATTCAATTCCAACCTATTCATACTTTTCCTTTTACATCCGGCACATGTTAAAATTTCTAAAACAAACCATAAGTAAAAAGTTCATACGTATGACTTTAAATACCACAAGTAGAGACTTCATTCTATTTAAATCATTTATGTTCACAATTATCGATATTAAAAATTTAGTTCTGATCCATTCTATTCAAACCAATTGTTGCATCTTCTTTTACATCGCTCAACTAGCTTAATTGGGTGCCTTTACAAAATCATTGACAAAGCACTTTCTTCTCGAATCAAGAAGGTTATCGGATCAATAATTGATAATATTCAAATTGTTTTATTATAAAGAAGAAACATTCTAGAATGAAGAAAAAACTTCATAAATGGTCCCTATGGTTTCACAGGATAACAAGTTTCGTCACTAACTTTTAAAAACCTCAAGGATAGTCCCTGTGGTTTGAAAACTTTTCATAAATGGTCCCTTCGTTAACTTTTGGTCGTTAAACACTTAACAGATGAGGGGAAAATGGTCATTTTCATTACAAGGACCATTTATGAATATTACTCTTTACCCTTTAAATTTCTTTTTCAACTATCTGGCTCCACCCTTTTCTTTTCTCTCTCTCCCTCTCTCTTTCCCTCTCTCTTCCAAAGACCTGTAGGATTAAATCGCAGCATGAATATATCGAGAGACTGAATCATGAAAAGTAAAACACAGAACTGTGACAACATAGTGATGAATGGAGCAATATATTCAGCTCTGAATGAAATCCAACCCATGTAAGACAAGTGTACAAGTCCCATAGCTTCTGATGGTATAAGTTTCAAATCCCAATTTTGAAAGTAAGCAATGATTTCAACAACCAAAGCGACAATAGAAATAGCGAGAAACACTCTTATGAATCTGTACATAATCCGCTCTTTATATTTGACTTCATCTTTGCTTGAATCTGATAACGCAATGCGCTTTTTAACAGACACAAAAGTTTTGTAAAATCTCATCGCTAACCATGGAAATAAAGAGAGGATTCTTTGAGCTTTGAGTAAAAGCCGCCGTGAAAATTGTTTGGTGCTTGCTGTTTTTTGCTTTTCAAGAAAGACAAACGTTTCTGAATCATCGAGTTCTACTAACGAGATTTTCGTTGGTTTGTCTATTGTGACTACCACAGAACTTGGTGCCATTTTCTTGAAGCTAAATCCACAAATCCCAAATGGGAATTTGCGATTTCGTAAACAAAAGATCAAGAATTAAATAGAGATCAAAAGGGTTTGCAGAGCTACAAAGATTAAGACATCAAGAACTAAGATTGTTGGAAACCCCCAAAAGGATGTCGATGCAGATTAAAAAAGTTCTGATTTTCAATTAAGCCCTACGGATGATGATTTCAACGGGTTGAAGGGAAGGTGTGTGGATGACCATCGCAATTGATTTCTCCATCGATTTTGACCGATGATTTCGACGGGTTGAAGGGGCATCGCTTGTCAAATAGAGAATATCTATAATACACCTGTCGATGAAGATCTAAAGTTATCCACCGCCATCACCGCTGTGACAACCATTGGACATGCTTTTTTCTACATATTTCCCAAATCCAAATCATGATGATCTTGATCAATATCGTTGATGATGTTCTCCAAGGTTTCAATGTGGGTTTGTTGTTGGGTGGACTTATTTGAATAGACGGTCTTAGAGGGGTTAGGGCTTTGAGTTGTGCCTCTAAGCATGGTATTCTACCTGAATTTGGGTTGTTTGATAGATCTGGGTTTGTAGACAACACGTTAGCGGTATTAGATGAAGTAGAGTCACTGTGGGAGAAGAAGAGTCATGGTGGGAGAAGAAGCAGAGTGATGATAGGAGAAGAAAATGAACCACGCGATGGTTCTTGGAGGGGGTGGAGCCATATTAGAGATGAACTGGATGGTGGTTAGGGATGGGAATGACATCGTAAAATGAAAAGAGAGAGAACCGTATGGTGGGTGGGAGGGGGTTGGATTTTTTTATTTTAGTCTAAAATCTTTAAATAAAGTATATCAAAAATAAATAAAATTTAAGGAATAATGTTTATAAATGGTTTTTGTAATGAAAATGACTATTTTACCCTCATTTGTTAAGTGTTTAATGGCCAAAAGTTAATGGAAAGACCATTTATGAAAAGTTTTCAAACCACAGGGACTATCCTTGAAGTTTTTAAAAGTTAGGGACGAAACTTGATATCCTGTGAAACCACAGGGACCATTTATAAAGTTTTGTCTTAATGAAATATGTACTTGGGAAAAGAAGTCAAAGAAAAAAAAGATGTTTTTATTAAAAATAGACTTTGACAAGGTGTTTGATTCAGTTAATTGGAGATACCTCAATTCGATTATGTCATAAATGGGTTTCGGTATTAAATGGAAATCTTGGATCTCGAGATGCCTTGCAACCTCTCGAGCCTCGGTGTTGAAAAATGGATCTCATATAAAAGAATTCCCGATTACTAAGGCTGTTTGCCAAGGTGACTCACTCTCTCCCTTCTTGTTAATAATTGCACTAGAGGGACTTAGTATTGCTATGAGAGATGCTTGCGAAAAATCTCTATTCATGGCATAAAAACTCCAAAGAATGAAGTGTGCCTCTCACATCTCTTCTACGTTCATGAAGCGATCTTTGTAGGCGATTGGACGTGAGGAAACTTAAAAAACTTGTCATGAATACTTTGTTGCTTCCATGCTTCATCTAGTTTGAAGGTATACTTTCACAAATTACAGGTATTTGGAATTGGTGTCTCTAAACGTGAACTGGCAGTAGTGCAAGAGTGCTTGGATGTGAAGCGGGTTCTTTTCCACTCAATTATTTAGGGGTTCCGATTGGAGCAAATTATGTGAACGTTGTCAAGAATTGGAAGAATATCATTGATCGAGTTCAATCTAGATTGTCTACGTTGAAATCTACATCCTTGTCATTTGGAGAACGATTCACACTTGTAAAATCAGTTCATAGGAGTCTTCCACTCAACTTTTTCTCAATATTCAAAGCACCAATCGGTGTTCTTGAACCTTTTGAAAAAATTAGAATGCAATTTTATGGGGAGGAAGTGAAGATAAAGGCAAAATACATTGGGTTGCATGGCCCAAGGTTATTGCTAAGAAAGAAAATAGGGGTCTTGGTGTTAGCTTGTTAAGAGCTATCGACTTAGCCTTACTAGTGGAATGGATTTAGAGACTCGAATCGGATATAAATTCGACATGGAAAAGTACCATTATAGGCATGCACAACCTTTATAAGAAACTGATGAATGTACTATCGAAAAACTATATAGGCCACGTTGAACAACATTATGAAGGCTAAGAAAGAACTACTCAACATTGGAATTGATTCATATAACATGTTTTCTGTCTCTGTAGGTAACGACGATGACACAAACTTCTGGAATGATATTTGGCGTAGTAATCTAACCTTCTCCACTCGATTCCCTATCCTATACGACTTAGAGAAATGCAAATCAGCACGTATATCGGAGATATTGTACAATGGTGAATACCCCTGGCGAACTTTTAGAACTTGCTCAACTTCAGGCTTTGGTTGACTAATTCAGGTTCTCCCTCTCTAATGATGTTTGGACATTCACTTTGGCCATTGATGGTTGTTATCGTGTCGACATCTTGAGAGACTTGATTGACTCCTTAACGTCCCCCTCAATCAAAGTTTTGGTTTTCGTTTGGAGGGCTTGCATGGGTCGCATTCCCACTGCCTTGACCCTGTCTCATAGAGGGGTGAATCTTGCTTCAATTGACTGTTCTTTGTGCAATGCCATGGTAGAAACCTCTGATCACATGTTATTTGACTGCCCCTTCTCTCAAGAAACCTTCAACTGGATATTCAAATGGTGCTATATAGACTTTCAAAAGTTCTCATCTGTGTCGGAGACCATTAATTACGTTGCTTGTTGGGAGCATTGTCCTAAGAAGCGGAAAATCCTGCTTCCAACTATTTCTGATGTATTTTTATTTTTTAAGGCAAGAAATGACAAGATGAGTAATAAAGTTCCATCAATCCCCCACCCACACACACAAGATAGGGGTAAATTGGGAAACTATAATTGGGCTTCGTGGTGTTGTAATCCTTTAACATTTTGTAATTGTATTTTTACTTGTCTTTTCCGCAGCTTGACTCCTTGCTAAGTTGTGTTTTTTATAAAATATTTGCCAGTTTCAAAAAAAGATTATGTTATAATTACACAGCATCATATATATGCTACTGGGTATTCAACGGTCTCAATAAGTAATGGAGCACATAACTATTTTTATTATTGTTTATTTCTTCCGCAACACTTCATTTTTATACTAATTGTCATATTTTGCAGCATATCCTTTACCCAATGATCAATGAACACGAAAATAACGATACTTACAGCTTCACCTCTGATGATATGATTTACAGCATTCAAGATACATAAATTGCTTCTGGCACATAAAAAGAACAAGCATTTTTCAGGTTTACTTAATTTCCAAGAAACGCCCAACTGAATTTTGAAATCAATGTGAAGTACTAAAATGCTTGACTAAGCGACTTTTATGAAATAAAACTCGGTAAATATATTCACCTTGGTGATCCCAAAGACCATACTGGATAAAAATACATGAAAAAGCCGGTACTTTTCACTTTAACTTGTCCTACAGAATATAACTTTTTAGAAATTTTCAACTATAATTAACTTTACTAATTGATAATCACTATTTAAACTTAAAAATCCTTTGCCCACCATATAAAGCTTTGGATACGATGTTGAGAGAAGATAGATGTGCTACTATAGTGATTTTTCTCGTTTTCCGCTTAAATTCAACACTATATTGCCGACTTTCTTTCAAATTGTTAGAGACAATATATGAAAAAATGTCAAAATATTGTACTGTATTTTGCGTGTATTTGATTACGTAAAGGCCAATGCCAATATGACCGAAAATTGAAATTGTGTGATCCTAAAAGGTAAGACAAACTAGGATTTCATACATTTATACATTACTTGAGAAACAAAGTGTATAAATGAGATTTGAAGCATAAAACACATAATTCAAAGGATACAATGTTGAAAGGTGGTTTCAAGATATAAAAAACAACACTAAACCAACAAAAAAAACAAACGGGCAACCATCACCATTTACATGAGAAAATTAAGGGTACGTACGATATGCACATCTCTCATAAAAAAAAAAAGAATACACATTCACACGATACATATTATCATTAAAACAATCATTTATGATAATCAAAAATGCTCTTCTTCTGCAAACCTCCTTACATACAATAGTCTCCTTGCAGCAGGAGCCGGAGGAGCCAACCCTGGTATGTCTCTTATGTCCTTGTTGTGCGGATTCACAATCTAATAAATCACCAAACATGTTACAAATAAACTTATGGACATTCATCATCAGCATGTAGGAAATAGCAACCTACTTTACTCTTTTTACCAATATAGACAATGTAGTTTACTTATTTAACGGTGATTGCAATACACTTACATTTTTCTTTACCAATAATAGCATCGTACTTACATTTTTTTACTGATAATCGCAATATATAATTCATAATAGCAACATACTTACATTTCTTACACATAATAGCAACATAAAAACAATTCCAAATTCATAATAGTGACGTACTTTACCAATAATGGCAATATGTAATAAAATGTCAATACTGGTAGCAAAACAGAAGCACGCTGCTATTATAGATAAAAAATAGGGCAAATTACGAAAAAAGCACTATATTTTATCATTTTTTCTAGTTTAATCATCAAATTTTCATTTGTTCTAATAAAACCACCAATTTTTGGAAAAAAATTTAACCCGACCATTATGACCTGAAGAAGCCGGTAACGATGGCTTCAATGAAACTTTTTACCAAAAAATGGTGGTTTTTTCCGAATCTTAAAAATTGGTGGTTAAACCAAATTTTTGGCAAAATATAGTGTTTTTTTCATAACTAGCCCAAAAAAATAAAGTACATTGCCGATACTGGTCGCGAGAGTAAAGTAAAGTACGTTGCTATTCTACCCAATTTTGAAATTATGTAATACTAGATTCACATTACCTTCACGATAATAATAGCAATCACACCACACACGATAAGAAATAGAAATAGCATGATGCATTTATCTGTCGCCACCTATCCAAAAACATATAGATGTATTTTTATTTAGTAAACAAAACACAAGACTCGCACAAAAACAAATTTTTTCTTTCAGACAAAACCTGGCGTCCTATCTCCTTTACAAGCTGTGATGCCTTTTTGATAGAGAACTGAATCGTGTCAAGTTCATTCACAATACGACCCATTTGATCAGTCTGAAGAAATATTCAAAATTACCATATAAATATAATTAGTTACACAACAAAAGTAGATAATATTACAAAAACAGTTACTTACTTGGCCTTTTAAATTAGCAGCAGTTTGGGTTCCAACTTCAACTGTTTGTTGAACAACCTGTTTGGATCGTTCAATGGCCTGATCAGTTTCATTCATTGTGTGCATGCCAGCTTGGACAAGCTCCTGATTCGACATTTCTAGACAAAAACAACCAATATAAAAAAAAAAGAAAATCTTGTTGCATATTAATGATGCATTTCATCATATTCCATCATGACACCTCACCTGATGCCACCTGTGCATTGTCATCAGCCATGGGTTCACTAGCACCTGCCCCCATGTCAAAAAGTTCAACCCTTTTATTTCCAAGAGTGCTTTGGTATCTGGGATTTTATAAAAAATTAAAAAAAAAAAAAAAAAAGAGAGAAATTTTTATTCCAAATGGAAATTGAAATCATCAGAAATCAAGATGGTGTTCAGATGTATCTTCAAACATAAACTGGCTTACGTCTTTCTCAAGGCCACGTATGAATTAAGCTCTTTAATCTGCAAACATACAAGCATTCTGTAAAATAAGGTTTTTTTTAAAGATGCATAACATACAGATGTATAAATTATATAAACTTACCATTGATTGCTTCTCATCATTGAGTTTCTTGCTGATTTCTGGCGGATTTTTGCTTTCCTCCTCTTTGATTTCACGGTCAAACTCTTTAATCAACCTAAAAGAAAACAACCCAAAATTTAGAGTGGTATGATTAAAACTGGGTATTTATCAATTTGAAAGATTCAACTATGGAAGTTTAGTCACTTTCTGTATACCTTTTACACTCTCTCATCTTTCCTGTAAGATCCTCCAATTGTTTACTTTGTCTGGTGGAGTCTTTAATCTTGTCCAGCTTCTGAAACCCATTGCTGAACCCAAAATAAAATAAAAATAAAAAAACTTAATTATCAAAGCCACCATGTGCACTGTATCAGTTTCCAACCCTTATAACTTGTGGTTTCCAAAAAGATTATCTTAAAAGACAGAAACTTTTTCACCCTACAGTTAGACCTAGCTATGGGGAAAATATCTGATTCTAGCAATACTACTTTTAGCATATAATTGACATATCATACGAGCCACATAATCACAATCTCATTTATCGCAATACTTTAAAACCTAGAGACTAGAATAAGGCACGAGTGCTTGTAGTTGGAATTCCACGGGTTGAAACTGTAATTAAAGCACACGAAGTTCAAAGTTCTAAGATGCTCGCAAACACTAAAAGTTCAATCAAAACCGCAAGAACAACGATCGCTATCGTATTAACAGATTATACATGGATTATAAGGAGAAAATAGAAAGCAAAGATGATCTAAACGAATAATTAAATAACATACGCGAGGGCTCGAAAATTATCACGAATTTCTCCATGGATCTGCTCCATTTGAACGTTCATTTGCAAATCCAGATTCGCCATTCTTAAGCCCTACTCCAGTTAGAACCTCCACAAGAAAAAGAAATTCCGACCGACCAAATATAAAAGAAATTCAAAACTTGAAAGAAAGCCTGAACTTCAATTTCCAAGAGCGTTAAAACGTAACATTGTATTCTTGTCTACCCCACTTCACCATACCAAATAAAAATATATATTTATCTGGGAAGCGTCTTGTTGGTATATCTCTGATAAATAAGTTGAAAATCCGTCTGGGAATTTTCGAGAAGACGAGAATGACAAAGATTACAGGGCAAGGATGTAGGTATGTGTTCCTAGGGTTTCACAAACAGATTGAGGGGAAGAAGAGTGTGATAGGAGAGAGAGGGGTTAGCCTGTAATCGCTGTGTCCATCTGTAAAGTCGCAATACAAATTGAATTATAGGGTTTTGGCATATTTGGTATTTTTGATGATTTGACTTTCCTTTCCATCATATTTCTCCAATTTTTTTTTAGCTTCGCAAAACAGGATTATTTATATGATCTTTTGTCATATATATGTTTGATATGGATGAAATATAATTATCATATATTTAAGTCTTGCATTGTCTTCATTCAGTTTGAATTAGTTTTTAAACACAAATGACCAATAATAATAGAGAAGAGTAACAACGTTTTTATGAATTCGTTTTTTCGTTTATCCTTTTGTCCAAATTTTAGTTAAAACGATTATAATATTACAAGTAGTTAATGTGATTATAGATGTATAAGATCTTTATGTTTAAAACTTATTATTTATATAAGTAATTATAATAAATGTAAAAATGTCAGGACCATTTTATTCATTTCGCCTTTTAAATGTGTGTTGGTGGTTACGATGTTTATTTTCTATTATAATATTTATATCTTTGTTTCTAACTAAGAATCAAAGTAGGTTAAGAACATTGTTTGTTCATATGTAGGGTAAGCCAGTTTCATATCGAAAGCATGATTGTGTTTGATATTCAAATTTAAAAGTATCATACTTTTACAATTTAGGTTATCATTGTTTATTTGAACATGTAACATGCATTTGAAATTCAGAAGTGCAATAGAGAAAACGAGAGGTGCATATTGAGCACGAGCTTTCGGGTTAGGCCAACCTCGGTCCGGCCTACCGGCAAGCTTGCACAGGCTTTGACTAGTCAGCAGGCAGGTCAACTCGAGCCTTTAGGCTTGCAGTTTTTAGGAGTATGCATTGGCCTTGACCGGAATGTATTCAGGCTTTTTGTAGGCTTGTTCGAGCTGTGTCAAGATCAAGACTCAGGTCGATCGGGGCCGGATGTGATTTTCACATTAAAAAAACAAGCATTTTGATGCGTTTAATAAAACATCAAAATGGCTTATTCACATTAAATGTCCTTTCTAAATTACATCTTATTTTTCGCTTGGTATTAGCATAGGCTCTTAGGTCAATTTAAAAATTTTAGAAAAACACTTTTATTAACAAAACATCATTTTATTAAAACATTCAAACTTAATTCATCAACCAAAACATTTAATGTCATCGTTATTCCAACCAACCAACAGCAGAAGCCAAAACAAAAACAATGTCAACAAAACTCATTAACTAAAGACAAACATCGTCAGTGTGTACTCGTCATGCCTTGCCATCACCCACATCTGTAGAACCTAAAACAATGACTTAATGGGAAAAGGGTAAGCACACAGCTTAGTGAATTACAACACATACAAAGTACATCAATCACACATGCTCTACTCCTAAGAGAAAGAACACAACATCACATCACAGTATACCCTAGTCTACTCCCCCTGTACGTTGAGTCGTGCCATCTTGCTTAGCACCTCGAGTCGTGCATACATTCTTACTAGTGCATCTTCCCAGCTGCTCAGCACTCTCAGCCGTGCATGCAATCTTGCTCTGTGCATCTTGTCGTGCAATCTTGCTTTGTACACAACTACCTCCACATACACTAGACATTCAAACAGCCTAGTACCACATACATACACATCCACACACACTAGGATTCAAAACAACCTAGCACTACCCACAAACATCTCATAAGCACACACGAGCTACAGAAAAGGATACCTAATATCAGTACAATGTAATGAGAAACTCACCTCGAAGCAGCAATAGCAAAGATCCACACAGCAACTCTGAAAGTCCCACCAAGCTCTACTTGAACACCTTATACCCCTATAAGGTTACTACCAAGTACACTAACTAGCCTTACTATAAATATATACTTATAGTGTTACTTTCTTGTCATTAGGTTATAATTCATCTTTTAGCCCTACCCAAGGAATATTATGATACCCCATTTAGCTCACCCTAATCCTAACTATTTTAGGATATTATTGCATAGTCTTTTAGTTCATAATTTAAGGATTTCAAATATTTAAGGAACATCCCCAATTATTTTCCTTCTATTTTTCATGAATTAACCAAGATCGGGTATCCAAAAGTGCCCAGACCCGGACCACATTGCAAAACTTGCCACTTTCAACCTAGTAAAGGTCATCCATAAATTCAGGGAAAAATCAATTATAAACTGGACCCTTGTAGAAAACCATAGGCTTTAGCCTTAAGCCATTTTCACTCTCCAATAGGTCAGAATAAAATCCACAAGCAAACTCAACAGATTAGACACTAAGCTGGGCCAGACTCCAAAGAATAAATCGAAGCTCTTAATGGCCTAAGTATTGGTCTTTGAAATTTTGTGTGGGATAACTAGACACCTAACCAGAGCTAGGGCCACTAGTCTCACCCCTAAATGAGTATGTACAATTTATGGTGAATTTTCAAAGACAAAAGACCAAACTAACAGAACTTAGACTAGTCGGTGGAAATGGGAAATTCCACACAACTTAGGGTCTGAATCAATTAAGACCCTTTTTAGGGAACAAACTAGACTCAAATCCAGAACCAGAGACATAAACCATGAATCAAATGGACACTCCTATGATTTAACATGAATCTAACAAGATGGGTCAAAACAGTGAACTTTTACAACTTCACATAAATACACATTAAGGTTAAGATTTTCAACCCTAACCAATTAAGACCATATATGGTCTAAAAGGACTTCCCAAAAGACATAGAAATCAGAAGGACAAACATACACAACAAGTTTAGCCCAAGGCCAATACTCTTCTACACACACAACTGTATGTGTTGTGTGGAATCGGCTAGAATCAAACTCTTAAGACCAACCAACCATCATGGGTCAAGAGTACAAGAACCAATAGCAACCCAACAACAAGGTACACACACACACCCACCAGCTCATGGTGGGGCTGTGATGGTGGTGATACCCTTCGGTTAAGACAAAAAAGAAGTAGAAAGCGAAGCTACACTTACCCAAGGTCCAACCCTCCTTGACCAGCCTTCTAGCCACGATTACAAGCACCCACTTCATGATTAACACAGCCACAAGTAGCAGCAACAACCAAGGATATCAACAACCTAGATCACACCTTTCCTTGTTCCACCCCACCTTGTACATCTATTGTACTCTCATGTCCCCTGTTTTCATCGTTTGCCTCATACATTTCTTGCCCAAAAAAGGCTCAAAGTTCTCAAAATCATAAGATTGGAATGTAAGTTGATCATCTTGGCCATGCACATCATCTAATGGAACATAGTCAACTATTGTATTTGGAGCATCATCACTAAGTGTTGTAGTTGCACCTTCATCACCAAATGTTGTAGTTGTAGCTTCATCACCAAGTGTTATATTTGTAGCTTCATGACCAATTGTTGTATCTCAAGTATGATCACCAAGTGTTGTAGTTGCACCTTCATCACCAACTGTTGTATTTGTGGCTTCATCACCAAGTGTTGTATTTGGATCTTCAACACCAATTATTGTATTTGGATCTCCATCACCATCCATGGTATTCATAACTTCACCCAAATTGAAGCACAATTTCTTACTACAATAAGAACTTCCTTCACCTGTCTACAATCTCCTATCTTCTTATATACTCATGTGTCATATACCTAACCAAATTCAATCCAAGTCTCGAGCCCTTATACCGGTTTCGGGTTAAAGGGGACAAATCAACAATTGGTATATTAGGTCTAGGTTTGGCCACACCGATTGGGTAATCTCCTGGTGTTAGTTGTCTGTTCTCATTTTCCTCATTACACTTAATTTATTCAATTATAACAGAAGGTACAACTTTTAGAGACATAAAGTATGTAAGTAACTTAGTTTCACCGTGTTCAGTGTATACATTGATGATCTTATTATCCTTAATATATTGTGCGAGATTCAGTACATCAACATCATTACCTAAAGCTCTTAGACCAAAGTTTAAATTACGATTTGGCAACTAAAACTAGTAGTAAATAACTGGTGGTACCCAATAACCAAGCTTTAGCATCATATCGTCCAACTCATGCACAAAAAACTCATCCATATATACCAGGTCCACATGGTCTACTCTTCCTTCAATGTATCTTATCCAGGGAATTTTGTGAACTTCCACCATGATAGAGCTCAATGGTGAACGTGGTGGGATAAACCTTATGTAAATTCATCAAACCAAACAATCAGTTTTACCGTTAAATGATTTGAAATCGTTTTTAGCTTTTCAAACTTATCAACGACAAACAAAGCACATATCGTATATGATTGTTGTATCAATAAGTGACTTTATTGACCTAACCCCCACATTGTCGACCTTGTAAACCAACGATACAAGGAATCACTTTGATGATCAGAGGCACGGACTTATATGATAGATTAGGATTTTTTGAGTGAGATAGATGGTTAATGAGAGAGATAAGAGAAAGATGTATCATCGTTTTTATGTACGAGCCATCGTCTTTTTTTAAATGGAATTAATGTGTGTCAGATGAGAGAGACAAGAGAAATATGAAAATACCCCTTTGCCAATTAAAGTTAACATTCCTTTCTAACAGATGTTAGCTAGAGGGACCAAATGCATAAAAAATATCCAAAATTGGACCATTAGTGCACCACCAAAATTTTTTGGACCAAAACCACATGAAAATGGAAAACGCAATGACCATTTTGGCAATTTTGTCTTAAAAATAAAAGAAACCCTCCCAACCCCTCCTCTCATCCATTGATACTCTATTTCTCTCTCTATCTCTCACATACACAATATCTCTCTCTCTCTCTTTCTCTCACATACTCTCTCTCCAGTAGAGTTTCGAATTGGTGCATTTTAAATATCGATTATTTTGGCTAAACATTCATATAACATAAAGTTAAACAAGAAGCAACATAATCATAAGATCTCTCTCTCTCTCTCTCTCTCTCTCTCTCTCTCAAACTCCCATAATCAGAAGCTTTCCTTTTCACAGTAGTTTCAAGAAGCAACAGAAATCCCCAAAATCAGGAGAAGATATGGCAATTAAGATATGATGAAATTTTATGGTTGCGGGATCTAAGTCAAGAAAACAAAATTGATGTAGTTAATCGAAGATTTTGAAGATTTACAATCTAGTGGCGATTATAAAACCCTAGATCGGGCCGCTATTGGGAGGGAGGTAAGGTGGAAGAGCGATGATGGAGATCATGGAGTTCCATACGGTTTTCAAATTAGATTGCAATTGAGTTCGTTTCATGTGTTGATTGTTAGATTAGGTGTCTAAGCACATAACTGTAATTTGTATATACTTGAATTGATAGTAGCACAATCCTTTTGGGTTGCTCTCAGTAGTCCAAATGGTATTAAGGTTAATTAAGAGGGAAAAATAAATAGTTTATTAATTTTTATGTGATGATAAATTAATTACAAACTAGTTTGGAATTAATTAGAATTAATTGAAATTAATTTGAAATAATTTGGGATTAATTAAAACTTTAGGGGCTGAATTGTAATTGTTCAATAGTTGAGCAATGGATAATTATGGGATTGTTAATATCGACGAAATTAAGGAAAAGAAATCCTTATATTTCGAAAATAATAAATATATATAATAGTTATATATGTCATCTAAGAGGGATTTGAATTTAAAGATAAAAGGTTTATCCTGTTTAAATTCAAATAAGACTTATCTTTAAGGTTTATCCTTAATCACCCTTGAGGCTATAAAAACCCCTCCCTGGAGCCTCAAAACTTGCGCCAATTCTAGAGTTGATATTCCTATGTAGTTTTCTCTTTTCTCTCAAGGAGAATCTATAATCATTCTCTAAGGTTTTATAGCGAGCTTTTCTTAATAAGATAATTAAGATAATTAACCTAATTACTTGGACTTTTGGGTGTGAACCATTAGAGGAACGACACTTGTGGTGCTTGCTTCCAAGAGATCTACTGGACAAAGAATAATTGTTATTTGCTATAGTAACAATAAGGTATTAATCCTAAAACCCTATTTTGTAAATTTCGATTTTTACCTAGGGACAATTAGGGTTTCTTTTGATGTTCTTAGTTATAGGTTCAATAGTGAAAACATAGATCCTTTAGGTTGCATGTGAATTAAGAGTTTTAAGTTTATTTTGTTTTACCTAATTCCTATCATTGATGTTATTTCTTATGAGCGTTCTGATGACAGCCTACCTTGAGGGTTTTACCCACCTACTCCCAGAATTAAAGCCACCACCACCATAGTCGACCGCCAACATCAGGAACCACAAAGCCAATTGCAAGTTGCACAAAGAACAAGAACATATTATGTTGACTGTATCCCTAACAAAACCTAGAAACAGGAAAAGCTGATCGTAAGGGTCTACCCACCTGTAGAAGAATCACGCCATACCGTTTGAAACACACACACACATACTCCCGAACAAATCGATTTGGAATCCTTAAAAAACCCAGAAACAGACTTCCTTATTATCATGAAAACTTGCGAAGAAGACGAACAAGTGGGAGTAAAGTCGCCATTATTGGGTACCCTCCAAATAAAGAAAATTGAAGGAGTGAAATCATAACCCTAAGAACAATTTGAGCATACCGTCCAAATGAATAAAATAATATACAATAAATTCAAGGTTAGGGAGATCCGAAGATTACAACCTGATTTAGGGGAGGATTTGATTTTTCAGTTTTTAAAGAGGAATCAACGAGTCAGAGAAGAGAGAGATAGAGAGAGAGAGAGAGTGTGTGTGTGTGTTAGAGAGAGAGGGGGAGGGGTGAGGGAGAGGGAGGGGTGTGGGTATTGGTGGTGGGTTTATTTTATTTTTAGTCAAAAAATATAAAAGTAGATAATAAAAATGAATAAACAAATTAAAAGGGTAATATAGTCTTTTTAAATATATCAGGGACCCAATCCACGAATCTTTTTGATTTTGGACCTCTCATGCAAGTTGGAAACTTATTGAACCCTATCCACTCAAAAATCACAAATTAAATCTCTAAATTTTAAAAAATGGCTGCATCATCCTCAACCGCAAGCCATTGACTCCAACCGAGGAGGTGACATTGGCAACCGTTATCGTCGACAATAATGAGAATTTAGGAAACGCCCACAAATTCTTGGAATGTATCGTGGAACTATTTAACATAAGAATGACACCAACCTTGTTGGTCCAAACACTAACTTAATAGCAAGTTGAAAGATTTCAACTTGAAACGAATAAAATTCAATGTTGTAAACCGTCGTTTACAACAATTTATTGACACAACGAGGCTACCGACAATGAGATTTTCGATCAAGCTCTTGACAAATATCGTCTGACATACAACAATGAGTTTACGAATATTGAAGCTTAGAATGCTGTGAAAGTTCACCAAGCTGGTGTGCTCGTTTTTAGGTTTTAATTTGTCGTATCTAGTTTTTTATTTTCGTGTTTATGATTTAAATTATTGTTTTTAGGATTTTTTTTTATTTTATTTGTGGCAGTGTGTTTTTTTTGCTTAAATGTTATTTATCTTTTGAATTATATGTATTACCATTTAAGTTATTATATTTTAAATTAAATGTTATTTTCGTTTTTTTATTTATTTAATTAAGTTTAATATAGAAAAGTTGATGTGTTATTAATGGTTGAAAAATATGAGTTTCTATTGGGATCGGTTGATGAAAGATTGAAGTAAGATGAGAGAGGGTTGAAAGAGTTAGAGAAGATAGACTTCTCGGCGTGTTTAATTATTTTAGGACAACTAGTAAAATTTAATAAATAATAATAATAATAATAATAATAATAATAATAATAATAACACAACAACATTTTACAACAATTTAACATAAAAATTACCAATTTTAAGCTTGGGGACCATTTGGAAACAAAATCTAAGCTTAAGGACGATATTCCCTATAAAAAAAATTTGACTTGAAGTGGAAAGTTTCGACCACCATATGGATTATTTATGTAATTTACTCTAAATTTTTTTTTAAAATTTAATCAAAATAACTTAATAACTTAATAACAAAATTGATGTTAACATTTTTCTATCAAGTTTTTTCATGCACCTAGTCACCTCCCATCATGAATTTATCAACTTATTGTTAACCGAGGGCTTGGTATGGTCTCAAACAAGCCCTGAGGGCTTGGTATCATCGGTTTGCAACATATCTCTCCAAGTGCGGTTTCAAGAGTAGCATTTGTGACACCTCGTTATTTGTCTATAAAAAGGGTGATCAAATGGCCTACCTATTATTATACGTAGATGATATTATCCTCACTGCCTCTAGTGATGCTTTACTAAACCAAATCCTTCAGTCACTTTCGTCGGAGTTTAAAATGACCGATCTTGGCCCGCTACACCACTTCTTCAGAATTACAGTTAAAAAAACACAAGGGAGGTTCATTCTTGTCTCAGACAACATATGTTGCTGACATCCTCTCACGGGCTAACCATGTCAAACTGTAAGGCGGTAAGCACACCGGTCGAAGTTGGTTCCAAATTAAGTGCTACTGATGGGCTACCTTTCTCGGATGAATCTTTATACCACAGCTTAGCCGGCGCTCTTCAATACCTCACCATCACTCGTCCGGATATTTCCTATGCGGTTCAACAATTCTGTCTCTTCATGCATGCTCCCCATGAACCCCACTTTCAACCACTTAAACGGATCCTTCGTTACATTAAGGGAACCTTGTCTCAGGGACTTGTCATTTATCCCTCTCCATCCACGAAACTTACAGCCTACTCAGATGCGGATTAGGGCGGGTGCCCCGACTCACGACGTTCAACCTCCGGCTATTACGTCTACATGGGCGCAAATTTAATTTCTTGGTGCTCAAAACGTGAACCTACCGTCTCTCGGTCTAGTGCCGAAGCAGAATATAGAGGAGTTGCCAGGTCTTTTGGATCTGTAACCTCCTTCTCGAATTATATGTCCCAATCACTCATTCAACAATTATTTATTATGACAAATTCTCGTCTGTCTAACTCTCGGAAAATCTCGTGCAGCATCAACACACTAAACACGTAGAGCTTGACATCCATTTCGTTCGAGAGAAGGTTTGTCTTGGTGCCATTAAAGTCTTACACGTTCCAGTCGATTACCAATATGCTGATATCTTCACCAAAGGGCTACCCGAAGCACCTCTTCCATCGGTTTCGGTCCAGTTTATGCCTCCGTCAACTTCCGGCTCAAACAGCGGGGGAGTGTTAACCGATAATTATACTCTATAATTAATAGTGTATATTTTGTTTTAATTTGCTAGTTATGTGTGATTGTATTTTCTGTAAATAGATCCTCTAATTTAGCTTAGCGATTGTATTTAGATATTGTAAAAGTTTTAGAATGAGACATACAGACTTTGAATTCTCACACTTATTAGTTAGTTTTAGAATTGGATAAAAATATTTATTCAATATAATTATAAAAATATGATTATATGCTTGATAATGTTTTTTATTCGAATCTATAAAATCTTATAAAGGAGACCATGTAAATGAATATAGTTCAAGATAGGTCTCATTCTTGCACCATATTCACCATTTAAGAGTTTTTTAACTTATGCCTTATAATTACAAAGTATTTAAACTAATATAATATGAAATAATTTATGAATATTAAATGAATTGTAGTTGAATAATTTTTTTGTTTACTATAAAAGAGGTGAATCATTTGACTAACATAGAAATACAAATCGCATATAAAGTGAGAGAAAAACATCTATAAAGAAGAATACAAAAGTTTAAAGATTTTATGTTCGCTTGAGTATTTTTGTTATATTTCGAGCCATGCTACGATGTTGAAGTTTTGAATTTGTAAGTTTGTTATATATTACTATAGTAACTTAATGGTTTTTTTTGTTATGTCTTATAGATTAAAAACGATCATACAACATTATCGGCGAAGAAAACGTGAGAGTTGAAACAAATTTCACAATAAGAAGATTTTTGTGTTGGTTTGAGTATTTTTTGCTATATTTCGAGGCATATTATGTTGTTAAAGTTTTGAATTTGTAAGTTTGTTATATATTACTAGATTAACTTAATGGTTTTTTGTTATGTCTTATAGATTAGAAACGATCATACAACATTATCGACGAAGAAAACGTGAGAGTATGAAACAAATTTCACAATGAGATTATTCAATTTCATCATGTTTTAAGTTCATTTTGTAACTAGAACTCAAGCTTATATAATTAGTTGATGATTTGGATTTTTATTGAGATTTTTGGTATTCTTAATTTATCAATTATAATAGTATACATCTCCTTATAATACAAGCTTTTAAATTTTATTATCATGTTTTATGTTTCTGATTTCAAAATAAAATCTTATTTATATAGTTGAGTGTTTAATATTTTGAAAGAACTTGATACATAACTAGTTACCTAGATTTTATATTTTAGTATTTATAGTTAAAAATGATATTTAGGACAATTAAAAAATAAACGCATGAATGTTTGAAGAAATTATTGAAAAAATAATACATGTAGATCAAAATAAATAATTATTTTTAATATACTAAATCTGAAAATTTCATTTAAGTAACGTATTTAATTGTTTAAACTTTTAGAATTTCAACTATATAGTAAATAATGATTTCTAATAATTAACCTATGTTATTTACTTAAGTAATGTAATTAATTGATTATATTTTTTTGACTTTCGGCTATAAATTTTTGATTTATTATATATTTACATGAACTTTTAAATTACTTCATAATCATGATGTGATTATCGATTATTAAGTAATGAGTAGTTGAGTAAGTTTTTATAAAAATGTAAGTTAATAAGTTAACTAGCTACCAAAAGTTGAAACTCATAATTAATTCTTAAAATTTCTATCTTAACATAGATAAGTTATCTATCATTTATCAGATTCATTTGAATTTTTAAAATTTTAATTATTAAAAAATATTAGCATTTTCAGTTACTTCTACTTATGGTTTTGGTGTGATTATTGATTATGAAGTAATTGTTAGTTGAATATTTTACAAAAAAAAATGTTCATCAATTAAGTAGCTAATAAAAGTTGAAACTCTTATAGTTTTTTATATTTGTTACGATTTTCATTATACAGTTTTAACATGCGTAACACGCGGGCATTCGTCTAGTATATTATAAATGAAACATTTTTTTCTCTAACCACATTCATTTGAAACCTCCAACTTTTCAACTTCTTTTTCAATTAATACATTAAAAATAAATAGAAAAATTAGATATGATTAACTGAAAAAGAAGTTGAATATATATATATATATATATATATATATATATATATATATATATATATATATATATATATATATATATATATATATATATATATATATATATATATATATATATATATATATATATATATATATATATATATATATGTATGTATGTATGTATGTATGTATGTATGTATGTATATATAGATTTATCATTATCATAATTTCATTTGTTGAGAAAAAACTACAACTTGTGATAAAAAATAGCATCATTATCTCCTATGTTCATTATTCTAATATATTTACTTTAAATAATGAATTTTATTGTTCAATTATAAGTATAATATTTTATTAAATAAATTCAGATATATGTTTATATCGTTGGTAAATTTAAAAATATCATATTAAATAGATCATTTATCATGTTAATTATATGTTATCTAAAATCGAAATAAATATTTTTTGCTAATAAAACAACTTAATTTTAGAGGCTGTATTTTTTACTTATTTGTTCAAAGATATGTTCAATTATGATATTTTTTTTTATCAAAAGTTAAAAGAGTAAAATAAAAAATTATAACTGACATAATTGAATACACAGATAGATTAAGAAATTTTAAAATTGTATTCAAATATCTACAACCTCTAAATAATTATAATTATCACGTAGGTATTTTATTTAAATATCTTATATTTTTCAAATGCTTTAGTATCAATAACTTATTATAAATAAGTAGTCGTTTTTAAATGTGTTTTTTTAACTTTTTCTAATTATAATAAGTGGTTGTTAACAAACAATAATAATCGTTTATATTTTAAGTAATCATCATGATCGAAATTAAAATATTGTCAAATAAGTAATTTTTAAATTAATTAATCATAACAATAGTTCAAAGTAACATTAAATCAAAAATTATGCTTAATTTAAATAACATACAAGCCGTGGATAAAGCTCGTTGAGTAATATTAGTCAAAATACTTACATATTTATATATCAACTAAGTGTTAGGATCATTATCGCATGGTTAATATCATGACATAATCATTTTCGACAACGTATTTGTTTAACAATTAACCACATGACTTTTATTTACGCAACACGCGATCATTCGTCTAATATGTAATATAGATGGTTTAGAATTTGGCATTCAAAAAGTCCTCTCCAAAAATAATGAATAGAGAACGTGAGAGTGATGGAGAGAGAAAAGAAAAAAGTCAAACAGATAAACGGTTAATCACGGTAGAGACCTGAATTATGTATGCATAATGCATTTAAACTTCGCTTGTGCGGACCACCAATCGGCAATCCGTCGTTGTAAATACTAAATTCATCTTTTTCATTTCTCCAAGCATAACGCACATCCGCAAACGAAATAACTAATGGAACCTTTTCTCCCTAAACACACATGGGGATGCGAAAACAAAAAAGCTTTCACCCAATCCTGAATCCCCTCGATCTCTCAATCTCTTGAATCTTTAAACTGAATTTGCAGGGTATTTGTGATATGTGTCATCTTTGCTTTCTGAATTCCCAAAACAAGAACGGGTTAATTTATCAAAATCTGGGGAATTATGGCAACCAAGAAGTTAAAGTTATACAAGGACTTCTCCAAGACTTTGATCGACGAGCTACACAAATGGAGTGCTATGAAACAGACGGGTGTGAGTTTACGTTGCATGATGGCTTTTGGATCCGCGCCCTCCGACCGTAACATGTTGAAAGCCGCTCAATTTCTTCACAGAGAACTTCCTATTAGAATCGCTAGGCGTGCCATTGAACTCGAGTCGCTTCCTTATGGATTATCTGAAAAGCCCGCAGTTCTCAAAGTATGTTTATTTCTTCATTTCATCTTCACAATTTCTTGTATAGATTTCGTCTTTACAATGTACGATTAAGAGTTTCTAATAATATCAATTGCAAGGTGAGAGATTGGTACCTGGATTCGTTTCGTGACCTAAGATCTTTCCCTGCGATTAAGAACATGAATGACGAGAAAGAGTTTACACGATTGATCAACCGAATTAAGGCAAGACACAACAACGTTGTCCCTGCAATGGCTCTAGGATTTAAACAATTGAAAAAAAGTCTTGACCCCAACCTTGATTATGAAGATTTTGGCGAGGTTCACCGGTTCCTAGACCGCTTTTATATGTCAAGAATCGGAATACGAGTCCTAATCGGTCAGCATCATCTTCATTTCATCTTTTTTTGTACAGAAAACTAGGGATTTCAAACTTGGTTTTGTGGTTCAACCTCAGGGCAACACGTGGCAGTGCATGATCCCAACCCTAAACCGAATTGTTTTGGTTATATACATGCAAAGATGTCTCCTAGACAAGTGGCAAAAGATGCTAGTGAAGATGCACGTTCAGTTTGTTTCCGTGAGTATGGAAGTGCACCCGATGTTAATATCTATGGCGATCCTAGTTTCACTTTCCCGTAAGTTTGCATGCTATTAATTATATATTTTTATATTAAGAAATCACTCAATCAGAGCAAATGTAAGACGTTTGGTTTTGGGCACAGATACGTACCGGCACATTTGCATTTGATGGTGTTTGAGTTGGTTAAAAATTCGTTACGCGCACTACAAGAGCGGTATATGGAGTCAGACAAAATCGCACCTCCTATACGTATAGTAGTAGCTGATGGGGAAGAAGATGTTACAATTAAGGCATGTTGATTATATATGTACGCATGATTTTGGAATTGAGGTTGTTTATGTTATTGATAAGTTGTGTTAATGGGTAGGTTTCAGATGAAGGGGGTGGAATAGCAAGAAGTGGGTTGCCGAGGATTTTTACATATTTGTATAGTACTGCTAATAATCCGGTTTATGAGAGACCGGAACTTGGAGAAGCTGATGTGGTAACAATGGCGGGCTATGGATACGGTCTTCCTATTAGTCGCTTGTATGCTCGGTATTTTGGAGGGGATTTACAAGTCCTCTCCATGGAAGGCTATGGTATATGATAAAAATCTTATATTGTTTATCGGGTTAAAGTTGTTGGTAATGTTGTGTTGTTTTGTTGCAGGAACAGATGCATACCTTCATTTGTCACGTTTGGGAGATTCAAAAGAACCGTTGCCTTGATGAATATGCATCTGAAAGAAAAACAATGTGGGACACGAATGCAATCTCATAAGTCCTATCCTTGATCAAGTTAACATTTGTATTTGATTTTCAAGGAATTAGTTAAAATGCCCATTCCTGTTTGAGAAAAATAAAGTAATACTTGTATAATCACCCAAACAAAAGTTTTACTTTGATCACTATTAGCATCCAAAAAAAAAAAAAAGTCATTATTTAAAAGAAAATATAACGTTATTTCTCACCAGCCACTACGTCCCTCAAAAGTAGCAAAAAATAGCAACACTACATTTTCCATTTCTATCAGCATTAAGAAAAAAAAAAGGATGTATTTATTAATCAGCAGCCATAAATGGATCAGTATCACCAAGATCGGCAACAAGAGGTTCCAAACATGTCACATCCTCATCTTGTGTTGAAAAGTATGTTGGAAATGGAAGCATCGATACATCCGGTTTCTTGTACCATGCATCTTTTATAAATACAAAATTTCCCTCATTCCCCGGTACCTATATATCATACAAAAAATTAATGCATTTTTTTTTTTAAATATAAAACAAAACCATATATTAATTAATTATAGGAAAGAATCATACTTGGCCTCTGACCCACATCAAGTTCCTTGCAGGATCTATCTTATACACCCACACGTTTTTCACTGTTCTCTGCTTCCCTCCCATGCGACCAGGCATTTTTTTACCCTTGAACACCTGATTTAGACACAATAAAAGTAAATCACCATTTTACCCTTCTCAACATATTCATGCAATAAACTTGCAGGGAATTAAACATGTTGGCTGGATAAACTTGTCAAAATCTAAAATACCCTAAAAATCTCTACTAAGGGTATTATGGTAAAAAGTGTCTGACCCATTCAGAGTGTAAATCAAGGAAAATGCCATAAATATCCTTTCTTGGTTCTATGAAAACTTTGCTTGCTATATAAAAACAACAGAATTAGCAATTAAAATAATTTTCTTTATTTATTAAGTTACATTTTTAAACTCCTTTTAACCAAAAATAATTATACAAATAACTAACAAATGAACTGATCATAACGGTTAAACAACTGGCTATATTCTATAATAAATATAAATCAACAAGGTCCATTCATATTCTCATACTAAATATCCTATTTTCGCCGACAAAAAATACAATTAACAATTGAGAAACAACAGCTAAATACATGCTTAAAAACAAATCGAGCATCAAACCAATGCTGTTTCAGTGTTTCTAAGGGTAATTCTGTCTTTTTTCTAATAATGGTTAAACTTTTCTGTTATATAAAGAGGATATCCAAGGGTGATTCTGTCTTTTTAACAATAAATGAAGACGGAATTTGAATTCCTACGCCTAACCCCTAGAAATGATAGAATCGTTCAAATATGGGATGTGAGAATTCAATCCCATCGATTTGTGTTTTCAAAGGAATGTCTGATTCCAACTCCTTCAAATTCCATCCGTGAAACAAAACGCACCCTTAATGTATTTATCTCATCAAGTCAAAAAGAAACAACCCTTCTCATTTTCAAGAAAACAAATTAAAGAAAAACATACCTTACCAGGAGCATCCCTTTGACCAGTAGAACCAGGACTTCTATGTGACAATGAAGCTCCATGAGACGCGGGCCCTCCTTTGAAACCCCATCTTTTCATTGCACCCTATTTAATACATAATGTAAAAAAGCATTCTTAACATTTACTGATTATTAAAAAACAAATTTGAGAATAAAGAAATTAATTTTCACCTGGAAACCTTTTCCTTTTGTGATTCCAGTGACATCAACATACTGGCCAGGGACAAAATGACGAACTCCAATTTGAGTGCCAAGTGGAAGCAAAGCATCTTCAGTAACAGGAAACTCTCTTAATTTTCTCTTTAGAGGGACACCTTGTGCCCTAAAATGTCCCACTTCTGGTTTTGTTAAATGTTTCTCCTTTTTATGCCCACAACCAATCTAATCACCAACACCATTAATCAATATCATGTCAGATATGTTAAAATCTTTCAACTTTCAACATACATACACGTGTTCTCTTCTTGAAATTTACATCATAAAACACAGTTTTTATAGCAATGTATAATATAACTTTAACTTTGAATAGAATGTAATCACTCAACTTAATAAAAATTACTCTTTTGATTTTGTTACATGGTTGTACTCGTGATCACATTTTGTTGCGAGTTTCGCCATTAAAAAGGGGTCATCAAGAAAATTGTTACCATCTTCTTCTCCTTTTGCTATTTGTTATATTATTGCTGTTATCATTATTAATTTAATAATAAAACCACCCACTACCCCCATGTAACGAAATCAAAGGCTTAAAATCAGAAATAAGGAAAACTGTCAGTTGATGATCATAGTATGAATGCATGATGCTCTACAAATGAACTAAAAGTGAAAGTTGTAGAATTCGAAAGAGAAGTGCATAAGCAAAAAGAAGAAACGTTTGATAGAGTCTGAAAGAAAAAGGAAGCGATAATGCAGCTATGGATGCAAACAACTTCGCCACGCTTTCGTTGGCAATAAGTGGTGTGCTGTTTTGACTTCAAGACATATATGGATGATGAAATGAGATGACACAGTATTGTATTTTTTGCAACTGATCAAGCGTATAACAGGTAAATGGAAACAGCTAAATACCTAACTTGCTAAAAATGAAGTTTTAGGTTTTGTTGGCATATAACAGGTAAAAGGAATCGGCTAAGGGAGAAGAGAGGACGGGATCGGACCTGAAGAGCAGTGATGCCTTCTTTCTCGGGTGTTTTAACTTGAGAAACGATGTTTTCATCTAACCAAAGTACTGTAATCGGAACCCTAGCTCCCCATTTGTCCCAAAGAGCCGTCATTCCACATTTCACAGCGATAACTCCAGTCCTTTTCGAATTGGGCGTCATTACTCTCGACTTAGCTTCAATGATTCGGTTACTAGTGTAATTTTCTCCATCATTTACCAATACATCAGAGCTGAATCTTCTCAAAAACTGATTAGTTATGGGTGTTGAAAGGGTTCGCTGAGGATTTATTGATAGATTACGTAGATAAGAAATGAGGCCTCTCGATACGGCCGCCATGGTTGGGTGACGGTATGGTTAGATCAATTCGATTTCAAAGCGAAATAGTAGAGACGCGGCTCATGAAATTTGTAAAGCTCGATATCGAGAAACCATGGAAGAGAGATGGGGTTTTTCGGCCGTTACAGGGTTGAAGGACGACGGTAGGGTTTTTAGCTAAAAAAGGACATGGAGGCGGAGCGACCCCTTCAAATCTGACTTTTGCTAATTCTAGTCCCTAGACCATCCCATTATCTATTACTTACAATTTACAACGCGTGAACAGTAACGCTGCCGTGAACACATAATGGCTTTTAGCCTACCGATTTGCACGCATGTTACTTTTGCTAATGGGTTGTGGGTTCGAATCCCTTTAACAACGTTTTTTTAAAACCTGTTCATTAGGTTTTCTAACTGATGAACAATAACGGTTCCACTCTGCTTCCGCCACCTTCTGCCCAACTCTCTCTCCTTCCGCCACCTCTGCTTGCCCCTTATTACGACACCTCTTATGCTTCTTTTCAACCGCTTTTGTTTCTTATCCATATTTATCTTCCCACATCCCCTTTATTTTTTAAACAGGGACAGAGGACTCCATCATCATAAGATAACCAGGTTTGTTTCTTTTGCTATCTATTCAATCATCACTACTTTTGGCCTTTTTGGACCATTTTTGTAAGCACCTGAAAATTTTAGTAAAAGTCATAAAATGAACACATGAAAAGTTGGGTTTGAACGAGGGCGTAATAGTAAAAATTGGTCAAAAAGGGCAAAATGGTCATTTGGCACACAAATGACTTTAATGTAAAGAAAATATAATTGTGGGGTAAGAATGAAATAAAATAAACTTATATTGTTATCAAATGAAGTTCTTGTGTCATTTTGGGAAAAATAGAACTTGGGGGACCAAAGTGTAAAATGGTTAGGTATATAAAGGAGAAAATATCTCCTTAATGTTCAGAAATTCCAGAGAAATCGTGAGGGAGCTAGAGAGAGTTTCAGTGATCGGGTTCATGAAGGTTGTGAAGAATTGAATCAATTCCACTTGGAATTGAAGAATTCCAAGCCATATAAGGTTAGTAATCTTGTTTTTAGGGTTTTTAACCCATTTCCCGTGAGTGTGTTACTGTAGCTTCGTGATTTCAGTGGCTAGAGGAGGATTATTCTATGATTCCTAGCCTTAATTGGTGTCTAAATCAATATCTAAACATAGTTCATCTATTGAAAGTGTTAAAAATCAAGAAATGAGAATTTGAGCTCAAGAACCCTAACCAACGGGTTTATAAGAACAAGTTGGTTTCAGTGGTTCTTAATGAGTTTAATATGTCTTAATAGAAGTAATAAATCACTCCTAGTTGTTAAATTAGAGTAATTTCAGATTTTGGGTAAAAAATGTTAAAAATGGAAAATCTTTGGAAAAACTTGGAATCAGTGATTCCATGGTTTAAAAACAAGTAAAAGTAGTTGGTTTATGTTTCTAATCACATATTGATCATTATCCAACATATGGAAAACTTAAAATCAAGTTTGGTGATTTCTTGTGTAATTGAACCCTAGAAATTTGAGTTTATGATTAAAGTGTTAATTTGACATAAATAATTGGTTAGAATGAGTCATAAATGATGTTTATGTATTAAGAAACCATTGGAAGTGGTTTCCTAAGAATTTCAATTAATAAAATGGAAGTTTGAATAAAAACTAAAATTTGATGGGTGGAATGGAATTGGTGATTCCATGAATGAAACCCATGGAAATGGTTAATGGAAATCATTAATTGGTAACTAACAAAGTAGGTTTTGGGTTGTAAAAACCTTGAATTAAATCATATATTGGTTATATAAGTATATAGGTAGAAAATGGACAAAACTAGATTTTAAAATTTGAGTTGATGTGCATATGAGCTTCCTTAGAGCTCTTGTGACATCCTATGGTCTTAATCATTAAGTCATGAACTAAATAAGACTTAATAGAAGTGAAAACATGTTCTTAACATAATAAAGGGTCAATAGAACCTATGGTCAAAATTTGGTGAAGTTTGGAGTTAAAACGAGCCCGATACATGATTTTTAGTGAAAAATTCAAGTTTTTGAAGGATCTGGGAGTTACACGGCCGTGTAACTTTTATGAGCAGAATTACACGACCGTGTAACCTACTGGAAGGTGGTAAAGAGTCTATTTTTCCCTAGACATGTAGCCTTGGTCTCCAATTGATCCCATAAGTGTTATAGAGCACGAAAACATGAAAAATGAGTCTAAATTGTGTAAGTGACTTTCCAAGGGTATAATGGTCAATAAAATGTCATTTAAAAGATAATAAGAATAAGTAAAAAGGTGTGTTAAGGAATGAATATCACAAAAATATTGTGATATGAGCCTAGTGGAACATAACAAAGTAGTCCTTACATGTTGTTAAAGTATAACATGTTATTAATAAAGTGTGAATAAACTTCTTAGGTACTTAAGAAGTAAAAGGGCAATGAATGGAAGGGACAAGGAAGGGTGTAATTATAGTTAGACTTCTCTAACTAGCCAAGGTGAGTGATATGTGGATTTTTGAGTACATAGCAAAACAAGTTTTATACAAAATGTTTTGGGAGTCAAAATGGTTTTATGGAAATTGAAATGGTTTAATGAAAATGAAAGTGATTCTATGGAACTGGAAATGGTTTTGTGAAACTGGAAATGATACTATGAAATAGTAAGTAAAATGAAAGTGATTAAATGGAACTGGAAATGGTTTTGTGAAACTAGAAATGATACTATGAAATAGTAAGTACAATGTGTACAGAAATGATAAACGAGAAATACAGAGAATTAATAAAGTGATTGAGCCCTGTTGATGAGTTGAGAAGTATCCAGATAAAGATCACGGCCTGCTGCGGTAGGGGTGGTCAAAAGACACTACTGGGATGGTACCTCCCGTCGCGAAGTAGTTGTCTAATTGATACCTTGATGGATGAATTCGTTTCATGCTGTTGAGGGAGGAGTTATACGGGTGCGTCTCGTATAAAGCCTACGGGTGCGCTCGTAGGAATGTGCTCACAAATGAAAAGGAATACCTATGGGTGCGCTCATAGGAAATTAAATAATATGAAAATTTGGAATGTTTGAAATATGGAAAACTATTTTGGGTCTAAACCTATATTGCTCACGAGACATTATGTCTTACGTATGTTTTTTTTAAAATGCTATGTACTCAGGTGATCAAACAAGGAATTAGAAGAGGCGAGTGTGGGACGGTAGCTTTCGTTATGCAAAGTATGTGCTGCTTGAATTGTGGTAATGATACAGAAGAGTAATAACCCGTGTGTATAACTAAATATTTTGTATTATAAAGTCTTGGAAAATTTTTTTTGTGAGAATGGGGCGTTACAATTTGGTATCAGAGCCATAGTTTAAGCGAACTAAGTGTCAAAACTTGAACCTAGACTTAAACCGTGTAAGAGTTAAGTAGGATACATACTTTAATATAAGGTTGAAAGTAAAAAGAAGTGAGGGTTAACCTGAAACAGTAGAACTTGAGCCTTGGTGGTGAAGCCGGAAGCAAATATGTATAGGTGGTTATAATAATATGGGCCCGTACTATCATAATCACAGGATATATATTTGAGTTTGGTGGAACCACAAGGGATTCATGCGAATCTGTAAAGGATGTGTATGGAAGGTGTGAGTGACATAGGATAGATATACCTATGTAACAAAACCAAGTATGAATGAAGAGTATTAAAAACAAGATAACGAGTGTGTGAAAAGTAATACGGGAAATCCAAATATGTGGTTGTGATAACCACCATACCATATGAGAAATAATGTAAAGTATATGTAATAAACATGAGAAAGTATGATAGAAGACGATAAAAGAGATATGACAAGAATGTATAAATCTATTGAGAATTTTGAAATAGAAGAAATGGGGTTATATAATATAAATATAAAAAAAATATACAGTTGAAAACTCCTTTGTCTAACGGAACTGAATTATGATCATGGAATAAAGAAAAAAAACAGTGTCACTAGAGTGACCAAAGAAAGAAAGATTGAAAAGAATATGAATATATATGTCAATAAAACCCAATGACTGTATGAAAGGGTAAAGAATAAATATTGAGAGGTAGTATGATATGTCTCCCAGGGACAACCAGGGAATTGAAGTATGTGTACTAAAAGTTATGATCGAATATGTTAGTATAAAATGAAAGTAAAATACTTAACCAAATATTAGATAAGGAATAAAAAGAAAATTAAGAAATAGGAAGTCGTGACTTCCAAACCCAAAGGAAATATAACAAGTAAAGACATCTAATGGTTGGAGAAAATAGCTAAGTCATAAGTATAGTGCTATAATGAGTAATATGATAAAGTAAGATACACGAATGAGAAAGAAATGAAAAATGGAAGACTGTTAAGGATTATGATATCTTAAGTATTTTGCATTATTATAATGTGATTATAAAAAAAATAAAAAAATAAAGATTGAATGCCTAAACAAGTGTTAGGCGAGAAATTGAAGATAAGACAAATGATGTGGATAATCAGAGGGATAAAAAAAATTATTAAAGAAAATGATGATAAGATATTGGTTGTTTGGAATTAAAGTCCGCAACCAAATGAAGGAAGTATAAAAAGAAATACAAATAATAAAAAGGGTATATTGGGGTATGTTAACCGAGGAAAACCAAAAGCATGTAAGAAACATGACTAAATGTCATAATCAATATGAAGTAAGGAATAAGAGTGAATGCCTAAGTAAGTACTAGGCAAAGAATCAAAGATAAGATAAAAGAATGAAAATAAGAACTATAATAAACAGATAGGAAGTTGCTACTTCCGAATGTGAATGAATATAACGGGTAAAAGTATTCAATGATTGTGAAAAACGGTCAGTGCATGGCCAATATTTATGAAATGTAGTGTATATATATACGTGTATGAGTGTGAAAGAATGAGTATGTATGAAACTTATATAATATATAAGTGTAAAGGTGGATATGAAATAGGTATCCTAATTAGAATACTATAAACTAAGAGGCGAAAGAATGAGATAAAGTATTTGGCATACAGCCTCAAAATACAAGAGAATAAATGATATAGGAAAAAAAATATGGTATCAGTATTTCATCATAAAATACATAAGAAGAAAGTATGACATGGAATACGAGATATATAATATTGTAAAGGAATGAATAAGCTTATAGCTTTAGTATATGTAGAAATAAAGCGTATAAAGGAATGAGGTGTAAACGAAAAGATAATGTAATGTGTGGGGCATATAGTCTTATAACACATATAAAATGATGGTAAAAGATATGATGAAATAAATTTGGGCTTAAAGCCTAGAAAATGTATAGAAAAAGAATAAGTAAGAGATAAAGTGCTAAACTAAGCACTAAAGTGAAAAATAAGTATCGCAGGAAAGTATTCAGGCATAAAATAATAGTATGAGAATGGTACACGGAGTACTCAAAAAGAATGAAAAATGTACTTATAAAAGTATTGTAAGAAAATTGAATAACGAGCAAGACATACTTATATTAGTAAAAAAATGAGTAAATGAGATCAAAATCTCATAAATAATAAGAGTGGATGAAAGAAGTAATTGGAATGTTAATACGTTGAAATGTGAAAGTAATACAAGTAAAGAGTGATATAGACTAAGTAATTGTGAAAGTATTGCATATAATGTACAGGAAACGAGTAAGAGGTACGTGAAATTGAGATTTCGTAAATCATGAAATAAGAATGAGAGTAACGTATGAATTATTAATAACTCAAGATACAAAGATACTATGAGTACCACTGAATACAAGATAAGTATTCATGAGAATAACCCATGTGAAATATAAAAGAAGGAAGATAACAATATGATGAGGATGTATGAACGATAGTATAAAGTTAAATAAATCCCATAATTACATAGTAAAGGTGATAAAAGTAAGAGTTACGAAGTTTGACAGCAACAATAGATCAACTTTAACAGTAAAACTGTACAAACCTACTAGGCTAAAAAGTATGTATCATACATGGAAAGAAACCTACGAATGTCTAGTTTCTAAAACAAAAAACGGTATGTTATTTTGATTTTTTTAGAGTAAGATATGTAAATTTTCGTGTGAGGTGTACTGTTTCGACAGATTCTGTCCCAAACGGTAAAGTGAGGATGTAAAGAGTAACGAAAGAAAGAGAATACCTACCTTATAAATGGTAATGAACCGGAAGTTGTTAGTAGAGAAAAAGAAGAACAAACTTGAAGTTTAAAAGTCTTAAATAATAAGATATATAAAAGATAAGAAGTTGTAAAACTTCTGGAAAGAAGAAATAGTAATAAATTATCTATGTAATAATGAATGAGTAGAGGAATAAGAAAAAGAGAAGAGTGAAAATAAATGAATAATATTATAAGTAAAGAGTGAAAAGAATGAGGAGGGTTGTAAAACAAATTTGCTTAAGTAAAATGTCCACCAAGGGACAAAATTTTGCAAGAAAAGATTTAGTGTATTTATGAATTTTGTATAAATACAAATTATGTTTAATTGTATTTGGAAAAAGTTTTACAAGTAAAGAATATGATTAGTATAATCTCATGTGTTTTTGGTAAAGATATGAGAAGAATTACAAAGTAGACTGTTATTTTTGATAAAAGTATGAAAGTATGAAACTACTTTGTAAAATAAGTTTCACTAAGAGATTTGCATATGAATGAAACGAGGTAAAAATGAATGTAATTAAAACATAGAGTATGAAGTACGAGTGAGCGACTAAAAAGTTGAGAAAATGGATAAAATGACTAAAAGGGTATTTTGGTCATTTATAAAAGTATTATATATGTTATGATAAGAATTCTGAATATTATAAGGAAAAGAGGGTAAAATAACCAAAAATGTATTTTGGTTAGGTGTATAAATGTAAATTACTAAAAGGATATCCGGATGAATATACCTATTATAAGAAGAAAGATTAGAAGTGGGATAATCTTTAAAACACAAATTCCTGAAAACTATTCAGAAAGTTACGCATCTTAAATAAAAGATTTAAAAAGTTGAGGGAGTAAAAGGTTATTCCCTCAAAGATAAAAAGTGTTAGTAAAGAAAAGATAATCGTACTATGCAAAAGACGAAAAGATTCCGGGGACGGAATCCTCTTAAGGAGGGGAGAGTGTAAGCACCTGAAAATTTTAGTAAAAGTCATAAAATGAACACATGAAAAGTTGGGTTTGAACGAGGGCGTAATAGTAAAAATTGGTCAAAAAGGGCAAAATGGTCATTTGGCACACAAATGACTTTAATGTAAAGAAAATATAATTGTGGGGTAAGAATGAAAGAAAATAAACTTATATTGTTATCAAATGAAGTTCTTGTGTCATTTTGGGAAAAATAGAACTTGGGGGACCAAAGTGTAAAATGGTTAGGTATATAAAGGAGAAAATATCTCCTTAATGTTCAGAAATTCCAGAGAAATCGTGAGGGAGCTAGAGAGAGTTTCAGTGATCGGGTTCATGAAGGTTGTGAAGAATTGAATCAATTCCACTTGGAATTGAAGAATTCCAAGCCATATAAGGTTAGTAATCTTGTTTTTAGGGTTTTTAACCCATTTCCCGTGAGTGTGTTACTGTAGTTTCGTGATTTCAGTGGCTAGAGGAGGATTATCCTATGATTCCTAGCCTTAATTGGTGTCTAAATCAATATCTAAACATAGTTCATCTATTGAAAGTGTTAAAAATCAAGAAATAAGAATTTGAGCTCAAGAACCCTAACCAACGGGTTTGTAAGAACAAGTTGGTTTCAGTGGTTCTTAATGAGTTTAATATGTCTTAATAGAAGTAATAAATCACTCCTAGTTGTTAAATTAGAGTAATTTCAGATTTTGGGTAAAAAATGTTAAAAATGGAAAATCTTTGGAAAAACTTGGAATGAGTGATTCCATGGTTTAAAAACAAGTAAAAGTAGTTGGTTTATGTTTCTAATCACATATTGATCATTATCCAACATATGGATAACTTAAAATCAAGTTTGGTGATTTCTTGTGTAATTGAACCCTAGAAATTTGAGTTTATGATTAAAGTGTTAATTTGACATAAATAATTGGTTAGAATGAGTCATAAATGATGTTTATGTATTAAGAAACCATTGGAAGTGGTTTCCTAAGAATTTCAATTAATAAAATGGAAGTTTGAATAAAAACTAAAATTTGATGGGTGGAATGGAATTGGTGATTCCATGAATGAAACCCATGGAAATGGTTAATGAAAATCATTAATTGGTAACTAACAAAGTATGTTTTGGGTTGTAAAAACCTTGAATTAAATCATATATTGGTTATATAAGTATATAGGTAGAAAATGGACAAAACTAGATTTTAAAATTTGAGTTGATGTGCATATGAGCTTCCTTAGAGCTCTTGTGACATCCTATGGTCTTAATCATTAAGTTATGAACTAACTAAGACTTAATAGAAGTGAAAACATGTTCTTAACATAATAAAGGGTCAATAGAACCTATGGTCAAAATTTGGTGAAGTTTGGAGTTAAAACGAGCCCGATACATGATTTTTAGTGAAAAATTCAAGTTTTTGAAGGATCTGGGAGTTACACGGCCGTGTAACTTTTATGAGCAGAATTACACGACCGTGTAACCTACTGGAAGGTGGTAAAGAGTCTATTTTGTCCCTAGACATGTAGCCTTGGTCTCCAATTGATCCCATAAGTGTTATAGAGCATGAAAACATGAAAAATGAGTCTAAATTGTGTAAGTGACTTTCCAAGGGTATAATGGTCAATAAAATGTCATTTAAAAGATAATAAGAATAAGTAAAAAGGTGTGTTAAGGAATGAATATCACAAAAATATTGTGATATGAGCCTAGTGGAACATAACAAAGTAGTCCTTACATGTTGTTAAAGTATAACATGTTATTAATAAAGTGTGAATAAACTTCTTAGGTACTTAAGAAGTAAAAGGGCAATGAATGGAAGGGACAAGGAAGGGTGTAATTATAGTTAGACTTCTCTAACTAGCCAAGGTGAGTGATATGTGGATTTTTTGAGTACATAGCAAAACAAGTTTTATACAAAATGTTTTGGGAGTCAAAATGGTTTTATGGAAATTGAAATGGTTTAATGAAAATGAAAGTGATTCTATGGAACTGGAAATGGTTTTGTGAAACTGGAAATGATACTATGAAATAGTAAGTAAAATGAAAGTGATTCTATGGAACTGGAAATGGTTTTGTGAAACTAGAAATGATACTATGAAATAGTAAGTACAATGTGTACATAAATGATAAACGAGAAATACAGAGAATTAATAAAGTGATTGAGCCCTGTTGATGAGTTGAGAAGTATCCGGATAAAGATTACGGCCTGCTGCGGTAGGGGTGGTCAAAAGACACTACTGGGATGGTACCTCCCGTCACGAAGTAGTTTTCTAATTGATACCTTGATGTATGAATTCGTTTCATGCTGTTGAGGGAGGAGTTATACGGGTGCGTCTCGTATAAAGCCTACGGGTGCGCTCGTAGGAATGTGCTCACAAATGAAAAGGAATACCTATGGGTGCGCTCATAGGAAATTAAATAATATGAAAATTTGGAATGTTTGAAATATGGAAAACTATTTTGGGTCTAAACCCATATTGCTCACGGGGCATTATGTCTTACGTATGTTTTTTTTTAAAAATGCTATGTACTCAGGTGATCAAACAAGGAATTAGAATAGGCGAGTGTGGGACGGTAGCTTTCGTTATGCAAAGTATGTGCTGCTTGAATTGTGGTAATGATACAGAAGAGTAATACCCCGTGTGTATAACTAAATATTTTGTATTATAAAGTCTTGGAAAAAAAATTTGTGAGAATTTACAATTTTCGATGTCAATTTAAGGTAAATATTTCGTTTTTTAGGTTCAATTTCAGGAAAAACTTGGAAAGTTTGACAACAAGAATCGCACCCACCTGTTAATGACTAAACCCATGTTTGTTGATTTGTATGGGATCAAAAGGACTCTACTATTCTGGGTAAGATTTTCCTTTATTTACGCTTATTTAATGAGAGATTTCTTATTCAATCTCTGAATAACGATGATCATTGACTTCTTCTTCTTCGATCAATACACCTCATATCTCCTCAGCGCAGATGATTAAAATCTCATAACCAGGTTGTGTTCTTCTTCTGTGTTTTCAATCTCAATTGTTTTTGACATTTAAGACCAATTTCCAAGAAAACTTTTGCTAAATATACCCTTTTGTTTCAATCTCACATGTTTTCGACATTTTATAGCAATTTCCAAGTAAACTTTGGTAAATATTCGATGTTTTTTGTTTTAATTTCGGTATGAAGGAGCCTAATTTCACAACAAGAGTCCACCCTCTATTAATAGACTGCAATATATGAAATCTTTTTTCGTAAACCAAAACCTAAGGATGTGGGTTTGTATACAGAAAGAGATGGGATCGAAGGGATTCTACTGCTGTCAATAAGTGTTATCTATATTTACGTTATTTCTAATTGGAAATTCGTTCTTCAATATGTGAATAGTTGGGGTTTAAGAGGCAATCACATTTGTGTTTCCAATTTTATTCGATTTTATGTGAAGACCTACATATTAGAATATTCACTCTGCAATTTATTTTGATTTATAGTTTAATGTAACTGATCTAACATTTTAAGTTTATTTAGATTTACAAAAAGAATGATTAGTAGCTTCGGGAAATAAAAGACATTGAACTCATCAAGCTATGAATACAAGAGTTGACATTTAATTTCACTAATTACTGTTCGATTTTTTTATGCTTTTCAGATTATATGTTTAATGGAATACATCAAATGTGGATAAACCCCTTCTTTGGTAAGTTTCCAAAATATATTTATGCTTAATTGGTATATGCATCATCATTGGTATCTTTTACATTTGACAACATTCTTTTCTCATTAAACCTAAGGTGGACAACATTAATAATAGATGATTTTAAACTTTTGAACATATTATTTTGTTGTCCTGACATGTAAAAAATTTTCCAAGCCTATACGAGAAAGATGATGAAATGAAAGGACACCTATTCATTCATCAAGTTTTTTTCTTTATTTTAAGGTTGTAGAAAATTGTTCATCATAACCTAATATTGCATGCATATGATTGGTTTCAGATTGAGGCTTCAAATGGTTAGCTACCTAAAGCAGACAACACAACAACTGCGTGGGGAGTTTTAAACTAATGCTTATGTCAAATTCGATTTTTACCATTAATATATTTATACTAATTCATGAAAGTTGACCGTTGAGGCAAATTGTAAAGACATTTTAGTTCCAATATTTTATAATGTAGCTGGAAGAATCTTTTCAATTATAACATCTTACTTACAAAAATATAGCCAATTAGAATATTACTTCCAAATTTCTTATTAGGAAAGTTGGCGTTGTTTTGCTCATAGTTCATGTTCATCATTACATGTCAACAGATAATCATATAGAGTGTCTTTAACATTTTGTTGGGTAGGCTTGGTGCATAGATGTTTTCTGAAGATTATGCATATGTACATACATAATATATTAATATTTGATACCCAAGAGGATAAAGGGTTTAGATAAATTGTGAAAAAACCCATAGGTAAAAAATGGAATGAAATATACATCAAAGAAAACACACTGCAGCCATTAGGGATTTTTTTAAAAAAATTCCAAATCAAGAAAAACTTCTTTGGTCCTCGATTGTATTGTCCAGATCAGATATATATTAAAATAAAATATTTTCAATAATCAGAGATACGTGTTATGTCACTGTCAAATGACTAAAATATTTCTTAATTATTTTTATGAAATAACAAAGGATTTACATAGACTAATAAATATCCTTAGCGCCATGGTTGTTAAGATCCCGATCTTGATCTTAAGATCTTACGATTTTAAGATCCAAAAAAAGTCTAAAATTACGATATACATTGTTGGTTGTAAATTATATGACGTAAATCTATCCGGTCTTTCATTTATGACGTGACTTTCAATGATATACATATTCATATTTATCTATATTATTTTATGACATACAATGTATGACATTAAAAACTTTTTTTCTAATAGTGAATGAAATATGACTAACTCAAATGAATCCATAGTTCATATACGTTACACTCTTGTTAATCATGATTAAATTTGTTCGACGTAAACTCATTCAAGATGTTCTATGCCAAAATATTAACCCTAACTTTTAAACATTATTCGTAGCGTTAACACATGATCATAATAAGAGACAATTATTTCCAGCAAACTTGTATTCACATTAATCCGTTCACACTAGATGATTCCAACTATTAAAGTGATTAGATTGTATCATGGTTTTGATATCATTAAGCATTTATACGGTCGTTCATTCTACTCTCCTACATGGATTATAGAAAACTTTATTGGAACTTTTCAAACTTAAAACAATTACATGGAAACAATGGGGTAGAGGTGCACAAACACCAGGTTTTTTGAAAATCGGTTTTTCGGTTCGATTTTTGTTTTTCATAATTGGTGTCAGTTAAAACCTAACCGGTTTGATCGATTTTTTTAAATGAAATAGAGTAAAAATTGGCTTTTTCGGTTTTTTAATTGGTTCTGTTCGGTTTGTAACGTAAATTAAAACCTACTACAAAACTGGTTATTATAAACCGGTTTAACTTTTTTTTTTTTTTGGTTTTTAAAAAGACCGATTGATTTTCTGCACCTTTAAGGCCCTCCGATGTGGGTTCTCACTTCCCCTCATTTTTTTTCCTGCTACATCAGCAGCCACTCAGCATCCCTCACTCTTCCTCTTATCCCTGGAGATGATCATCTCTCACTTCCCCTCACATTTGGTACAAGTGATGATGCACATGGTCCAAATAATTAACCTATCAATCCATTTGGTCGCGCGACACCGGCCCCCTGCGGGGAGAAAAGTGACAGCACCCCTCACTAAGGAGCCGGTGTACCCCTCAACAAAAATGCAAACCCGCACATTTGCTCGTTAGCATACCGATCGAGCCTAAAGGAGGGTATTAAATAATAAAGGCACGGGGTTCACGACTTCACGAGAAGGAGTCTTAAACGTAAGGAAGAAAGAAAGCTAGCGTGAGGACTTGATAAGGAAATGCGGGGGTTCGGGGTTTTGCACTTTAGTTTCTTAAATTTAATTTTTAATTTTAAATATTATAAATAAACCTAACTAGGGTTTCGACCGTCCGCGCGATGCTGCAGAAACCCGGTATATTGGAAAACGCAGCTTGACAAAAAACAAATTATGTATGGAACGAAAATTATAACTTTAAAATATAATAAGACCGGAATCGCAACTTACAAAACATCATTAAAATAACTTTATAATAAATAGGGATGAAAATAATTAATTTGAAGTTAGTTGAGGGAAAAAAATGTAAATGTAAAAGTTTGTTATAAAAAAATTCAAAAATACTATTTTCAAATAAAAGTTTATTTTGTATTTTGTATCAAATGCTTTAACATTTATATTATGATATTGATTTAGTAAGTTTCGTTCTGAAAATAAGAAAAAACCAAATGAAACGTATTAAAGTTCATAATTAATATGTATATAATGGATTGGAGACAAATGGCTTATTGATATCTACGTGCATAAGTAAACAAAAGCAAGTGTGTTACCCGCATTGAAAGATTCACCTTAACCTACTTCAGAGGGCAATTAATCAATAATTCATGCGAAAAACATGGACAAAAATTGGACTTTTCATTTAGATTATCTAGATTGAAGTTACTTACACATAAGTATATATTCATTACCGTTTGTATCCATACATTTAATCATTGTTATACATATAACGCAATATCTTCACATTGAATTAAAGACCATATATAACGAAACAAAGAAATGAACCATTTTCCGATAACTAATCTTTGCCTTACTTCAATACAACTTAATGATTTATATACTGTAATGCTCCGATTTCTATGATAAATTTTTATTTTTAAAAGCGGTTCAATTATATAAAACGGGTTGGAAAATAAAATCACTCGATCCGAATTCGTTGATTAAAACGTTTAAAACTGTAATTATCAAAACAGTTACAACATTATTCAGCGGAAAATTTGAACACCGAAATATCAGATGCGATATAGTCGTACCGTGATACAAAGCTTAATCCAGTAAGAACCTAAAAAACATTTAGGGTAAAAGAGTAAACATAAAGCTTAGTGAGTTTCCCAAAATACCACATGATCTATCACATAAAACACATTCCTTTTTGGTCTCCGGGCTTGCCCTGAACAACTTGGCTCTCGGGTTTGCCTCGATCTGCCACAACTAAGAACTCATTGGCTCACCCTGTTCCGTCCATTGCCGAATCATTCTTGGACTCTTGGGCTCACCCTGATTCATCCGACTCTTGAGCTTTACCCAATTCGTCATCATTCCTCAGTCGCAAGAGCGAATTCAACGACTAACACATAGCAGCATAGAAGCCTAAGCATGCAGTTTGACCCAACAAGTCCCTAAATTCGATCATACAATCATATAACGTAAGGCACTACCACTCTAATCATATGCCATTACACATAGTGAAATAAGGCTACCTACGCATGTAACACATAGTATAGTGAGAAAATTCACCTGATCCACAACCTCAAGCCACAAGCTTCTGATACCCTTACACGCTAAGCAGCCCGAACTCTTAACTTATCATAAAGTTGTAAATCAACAATCCGAAAGACACAAAGCTGATCCTACAGTCTAAATTCCTAATCCACCCAAGTTGATCCAAAAGTCAACCGGTCAACGTCAAAGGTCAAAAGTCAACGGTCAACACCGAGATAGCGCCGCTATCCTTTAAGATAACGTCGCTATCTCCGAGACTCATTCGAGGCCATCGCGATAGATAGCGGCGCTATCTCCATAGATATCGTCGCTATCTATGAAAATTTTCAAAACTTCATTAAACACTTAATCCATTAGACAAGGGCTACATTTTTTCAGAACTCGTCCAATAGGTCAGAAACTCCATGAAAATCCGAACTATATTGACATACATGTCCCATGCATGTCAAATCTCACACTTACGTCCAGAAGGGTGACAATCCATGCTTAATCACTCAAGAGAGCTTGGTTTACTCCTAAAATCAGTTTAAGAACACCAACATGGTTGTTTTAAACGACTTAGCCTAGGAAAGACGTCTTATTTAACACAATTGTATCTCAATCATATTTTTGGTTTTCTAGTAGATATCATTCAAAAAAAAATCCTTAGATATGATGGATCAGGGATCCAAAATTGCTCTTTTGGTTCTTTATATTCTTTACCGACTATTTTCTAGTTACTAATAAAAGCTATCCGTTAAAGAAAAACGTATACCCACGTTTCCTACCTAACAATTCCAGCAACAATTGAGAGTGATTGCATGGTACTGTGGTTTGATGTCATTCATATAAATATGAAAGTGTTTCAATCTACGCCCCACCCACATGGATTATAGAAAATGCAATCACATCTTTAAAAAAACTGAAAAGTACTAAACGGGGACAAGGTGGGTATCAAATAATAAAGACATGGGGCTCACGGGAGGGATTCTTGAAAGTAAGGAAGAAAGGAAGCTAGCGTGAATACTTGACAAGGAAAAGGTCGAGGAAAAGGTCGGGGTTGGGGTCGTGTACTTTACTTACTTAAATTTAATTATTTATTTCAAATAGTTTGAACAAGTGGATTAGACGACAAAGGTGATTTGATTCATATCTTAACAAGTAAACAAAAGCAAGTGTGTTGTTCCTTATTTGTCCTGAATCACCTCACCCTTAAGCTACTTCAAACGACAATTAATTATAACATATCATGCGAAAAGCATGGACAAATATACATTGATTTTACTTACCTACCGATACGGATATTGTTTACCTAAAATTTAAGGGTATTGAATCCAGAGATCACGACACCGCTGCTAATACGGAAGTGGGTGTTATTGATAGTCAAAATGAAGTGGAAAAGAAATTTTCTTCAAACTGAGCCAAAAGCATAAATACTCTACCGCCTTCCTGAAGGAATAGTTGATGCCAACTAAGGGTCTACTAAGGCTCTATAAGCTTTAAGGCGAGTCGGAATACTCATCACGGACGAACCGTGATGGCCACGTGGCTACCCATCACGGCCATGCACATCGCCCTGGGTGCACCGTGATGGGCGTGGTCGTGATGGAGGGTGATGGCGAGCACAATGGATCACAGCCAATGGGGAAGAGGTAGCCTTGAACGGCTAGAAACTTAAAAAAAAAATCATTTAAACCAAATTTCCTTATAAATATACACACAATTACCTCATTTAACACACATATTCATACAATCTTTCTTATTCTCATACATATATACACACCAAAATATGAATTATTTGGAAAAGATGGATTATTTTAAAGAATATGATTCGGACGATGGCGAGTTTATCACAACATTCTTTAATGTTGTTGCGCACGCTGCCGATAAAGAGTCTTCAAACGTTAGGCAAACAAGAGCCGTTATCAACCGAGATCGGCAAGCTGCACATGATCTTTTGGTACGTGACTATTTTGCTGATCCTCCTCTTTATGGTGACAAACATTTCAGACGTCGTTATCGATTGAAAAGAGACTTATTTTTACGTATTAGCAACGTTTAGAGGAGCAAAAAACCCGATGCTAGAGGTAGAATGGGTTTCAGTTGTATACAAAAGTGTTCGGCTGCACTTAGGTATTTAGGATTCGGCATAACAGCTGACGCTAGTGACGAGTAAGGGTGAGAATAATAACCGAAAAACCGAATCATAACCAAAATAACCGATAAAATCGAACCATTATAACCGAACCATTTATTAACCGAATGTTTTGGTTTATATATTTGATAACCGAAATATAATGGTTTGGTTATGGTTTTATAGGGAAACCGAACCTATATTAACCGAACCGCCAATAAATATAATAATAAATATTTTATATGTTATAAATTCAGTAAGAAACATTATATTACGATTCATAAATCATATCCTAATAAATAAGAAACTCAAAGCCACATGTCATCTCCTCATTGAATTTGCCACATGTCATTTTCTCATAATTTTAAATTTTGTTAAAAACACTAATTTGTTTGAAACGTTTCTAACTCATTAATGATCGGTTTAATTATCATTCAATTTCAAAATTAATTGTTATCATTCAATTTCAAAATTAATTGTTTTTAATATCATATTATTTTTTAATGTGTAGAATAATTTGTAAAACAATACAGAGACACTTCACGTCATAATAAACGATTCCAATCATAATAGTGAATTTGATTTTAGTATCAGCGACATCCTCATAATCAATTATATTTATCAAAATACAAAGCCGTAATAGTTAAAATCAAACGCAATATGTCATGATACACAAACAAATTTCTTATGTAAAATTATTAATGTTTAAATATTATTAATTAATAATTTTTTATATCATCCCGTGTAATACACGGGTCTTACAACTAGTATAATAATATATAGTTTATATGTTGTAGTTTAATAGGAAACATTAAATTGATAAAGATCCAAGCCCAAAAAATCCAAAACAATTGAGGATAGATAGGTTACCAGGGTTGGACGTGGTCATCACATTCCGTCGTTTCGTCATATTCTCACTATCGTGCGTGTAGCAGCCATTGCCGATACTCAATCAGTCGATCATCTCATTATCAGTAAGTTTATATTTATTGTAATATTGATTATGATACGCTTTAATTTACGTTAATTGTATTGTAATGTACTAATATTCTAAACCGTGAAAAAGAACAACTTTTTCCGTTGTATGCTTCATATCAATGTGCTGATTAGAGATTAATTTGCCGCTTTATGCTTCATATCAATTTGTTAATTTGTTTATTGTTTGTAATCAATTCACCGCTTCATATCAAATTGTTAATTGTTTTTAATCAATTTGCCGCTTTACGCTTCAATCTTCATATCAAATTGTTAATTTGTTAATTGTTTTTAATCAATCAGATACAACTTGCCGCTTGTATGAATTGACAATTTACTCGATCCTCATGTTTAAAAACCAAAGCAGAACTTTCAAGTTTTGACACAGTCAAACGTAATTAATGGTCATGAAATGGGATCAAAGCTATTTAAGAGTTAAATAATCACAATCATCAAGTTGTGGAAAGGATGATACTAAAAAGGGAATTTGGTTCCTTTTTGTAATTAAAAAAACAAGATCATATGATAAATGTAATAAAATTTTAAAAGTAAATCAAATCTTTTTTTTAACGTTTGCATGGATTTTAGTATATACTAGAAAAATAATAAAAAGTTGATATCTTTTTAATAGTTAATATCATTATTTTGACTTTTGAGACAATTTAACTTTTAAATTCATACAAATCATAGAAAGTTATAAATAAACGAACTTTAAATTTTTATGTAATTATGGTTAACCATTATTAAACCATTAACCGATTAAAACCGTTAACCATAACCAATATTAACCATAACCAATGGCTACTAAAATGCATTAACCGATTGTAATGGTTATGGTTCGGTTTTAGCCACTAACCGAACCAAACCGCCCCATTCTCACCCCTAGTGACGAGTATATGAAAATGGCTGAGAGGACCATAAGGGATTGTGTGGATTGGTATTGTGCATGTATTATTGACGTGTTTGGTAAAGAGTATTTGCGTAAACATACAACTCGTAATATCGAGAAATTATATTTGGCAGATGAAGCGAGACATGGTTTACCGGGTATGATTGGTAGCCTTGATTGTACCCATTGGGCGTGGGAAAAATGTCCAACTGCATGGCGACGACAATTTACCCGAGATGACGTAGGTGAGCCAACTATGATATTAGAAGCTGTTGCACCACACGATTTGTGGATTTGGCATGCGTACTTTGGGGTTGCAGGGTCCAACAATGATCGAAATGTTCTGAATCAGTCTCTCATTTTCAATGATATTTGGACCGGGCGAGCTCCTGATATGTCATTCACAGTGAACGGACGTCAATACAAGCACGATTACTATCTTTGTGATGGGATTTATCCAGATTACGCCACATTTGTGAAGGCGTATGCACTACCTTGAACTAAAAGAACAAAGATCTTTACACGAAGACAAGAATCTGCTAGGAAGGACATAGAGAGGGCATTTGGGGTCCTCAAGCAAAAATGGCATGTGATCAAACACGTGCACGACTCTTTGACGACGGTAGGATAAGCACAATTATGTATGCGTGCATCATTTTACATAATATGATAACTGAAGAAAAAGGTAGAGCGATTTGCACATACGACGAGGCAAACGCAGTTAATCCAGATCAACAATCCATTCCCGGATCGGCTGAATATTTACAACGAGTAGTCGAAGCTCAAGATTCTGAAACGTGCCAATATCTTCGAGAAGACTTAGTGGAACATGTTTATCAAAATAGCTTGAATGAAGACGAGTAGTTTTATTATTGAATTTTTCGTATGGTGTTCTACGTAATGTTTTTTTCTAATTAATGTCTATGTAATGGTTTTTTTAATGTAATGTTTTTTAATGAAAAATTAGGTTTTTATTTATTTTTGATTTTTTTAAAATTAAAAAATGTGATGTGGTGTGATGAAATGTGATGGGTATTTCTAGTGTTGTGTGATGTGATAGTGATGGTGTGTGATGCTGAGGTGGCGCTGATGTGGCGCCCATCACATGTGATCATGTGATGAGTATTCCCATTAGTCTAACGAGCAAGATCCTACAATAGATTAAATGGTTGTGTATGGTCCGGAAGTTAATAAAAACGGTTGTTGATTTCTCAATTATTATGACATGCCCTCGTAATGCCATTTAGAGCATCCACAATAGGGTGAGTTTTTATATAAGTTTTTTCATGAAAAAAACTTATATTAAAAAGGTTAAGTTATCTTCACTATATGCGAGGTTTTTCAAGAGTTTTTTATAGGACTATTATATGCATTGTCTATTTTTTTTATTGATTAATAATATGTGAGACCCACCAAGATATGAAAAAGCTCAAACCAAGAACTTGTTAATTAACAAGCTATGTGAAAAAACTTGTAATTTAAAACCTTCCGCTGTAACTTTTTCAATTTACGAGTTTTTGGTGTAAAAACTCCCAAAAGCTGCTATTGGTCTACTGCAACTAGGGGATATTTTTGAACCCAAAAGTTATACTCTGGAGACTTGAGAAAATCACAACTGTTGAAGCTTGTAGATAGCTTGTGGTCTACTGCAACTAGTGTCCAAAGGGGTTATGAGTCTTTAGAAGTAAGATGCTTAAAGACTAGGCTTTAGTTGACTTTTGCAAGGAAACAAGAGTTTTGAATGTCAGAGTACTATTACAGAATGAGCAGTTGAATCAACATGTACTTTTTGCTTTTATCTTGTTTTTTTACCAACATTGTTTCATTATAAGTAGTCATCGGACTCCGTTGTAATCGGGTAAATCAAGAATAGTGTCCTTTGTAATGTCTCAATATAAATACACCATTTCTTCCTCTCTTTCCTTTTTATTCTGTTAGATGCATTTTATGCATCTTTTCTAGGCCGTTTTTATCGTTGATTTATTTATTTTTATAGTGTTTTCATGCATATTCATCTAATTTCCAGGGACAAAAGATATTACATATGCTTTTGTTAAATTTCAGGTGGAGGTGAACAATTGGAGCGGAGCTTGGATAGCATGGAGCTTGGAAAGAAGTTTTAGAAGCTTGTAATAGAGTTTGGATTGATTTTGGAGCCGTGGAGCAACAAACGGAAGCGATTGAAGTGGAGAAAAATGAAGACTGTCCAAATCTGCACGGGGCCGTGTCAAATCCACACGGGGCCGTGTGAAATCTACACGGGGCCGTCTCAAATCCACACGGGGTCGTGCAGAATCATGCAGAAACCCCCAGACCAAATCACACGACCCGTGTGATTTCTACACGGGGTCGTGTGGCGCTGAAGAGTTGGTTACGCAGCAGTTTTGGTCACGGTTTTAAGGCTATTTTTGAGCAGTTTTGGGGGGGGATTCATTCTAGACAAAGAAGGGACGAATTTTGGGAGAGTCCTATCATCATAAACATTTGGAAAACATCAATTTGTGGTTTGAACATTGTTTGTAAGTGCATTTAGACTATTTTTTATTGTTTGTATTGTAGAGATCTTAGTCCACTCATGTGTGGCTAGATCTCTACCCTTTCCGATTCTGTGAATCATGTGATTTGGTGTTTTTAATCAATTGGCTAGAAGTATATTTGTGTTTTTCATCTAGTTGTTCGAGTTTTGTGTTCAATGTGCATTTGATTCTTATATTGATTCCTGTTGGCAACTTGAATTGATGTTTGTATCATGATTGTTATTCTAATTGTGAAATCCGTAATTGTTTTACGATTAGATGTTGTAACAACACCCAAATTGATCTTTTGTTGAGGATTATTTGGATGTAATTCGAATAACATGTTTTCACGCTTCCGAGCTTTTGAGAAGTATTAAATGTTGATTGGTTGTTCACTTAGATCCTAATGCATTTCTCTAATATAATCCAAGAGCTTGTTTGGATTATGTTAAGAGAAATAGGTTTAATTCAAAGAGCTTATTTTGATTAAATAACTTTGTGAACCAAAAGTATTAGAGCTTATTAATTCTTTTAAAACCATCTTAGATGAAACGAATAGATCTTCTAGTCTTAGATTGAGAGTCCTTATCAAACATGTGAAATGGAATCGGAATTTTACTTCATTGTATTTTCCTATCTTTCAGTTCATTTGTATGTTTAATTGAATTGGTTTTATAACTTTCGTATATCAAAACCCCCCTTTACATCTAGTGTATCTTATATGATAAATCTGGCGTAATATTAGACCCGCGTCCCTGAGGATCGACCCTGCTTATCTCTTACTACTTTATTAGTAAATTCAGCAGTGAACTAAGACTTGAGCTTTACATATATTATCTCAATTTATTTGTTGAATTGACGCCTCAACAAATTGGCGCCGTTGCCGGGGACACGGCAGTACTAATTGTTTATGCCGAGATCTTTACGTACAGGTACACCAATTCCAGTTGATTCGGAGATTGAAAAGACAGCAAAGAAGCTACGGAAACAAGCTAAGCTTCGGAAGAGGCAACAGCCGGGTTTCAGAACTTCTACATCATCAACCCCTCCAATCATTAACATTTGGAAGGACATTCCCCTTTCAAGTGAAACCGAGACTGATACACCATCCTCACCTACACAACCTTCATCAAAAGAACCCTCACCACCACTTTCACCAATCCAAAATACCCCACAACCACATTTCACAATCCCTATTATACCCGAGGTTGAGATCACCGAATCCCCTACCCGAGACCACCACATGGCCGCCGAGAGAACCCTACGTGATTGGGCGACTCAAGATGTCACCCAACAACCTTTATGCATCACCTATCCCGCAATGATGAATTTTGAGCTGAAGTCGGGATTGATCCACTTGTTACCAAGTTTTCGTGGTTTGGAGAACGAAGATCCCCACAAATTCCTAAAAGAGTTTCATGTAGTTTGCGTTGGTATGAAGCCGCACGATGTGACCGAAGACCAAATCAAGTTAAGGGCATTCCCCTTTTCTCTTCAAGACGCAGCCAAGGAGTGGCTATATGACCTACCACCGGGGTCGGTCACTACATGGAATGACCTTGCGCGACTCTTCCTTGATAAGTACTTTCCAGAAACAAGAGCTTCAAGTTTAAGAAGGGAGATCATTGGTATTAAACAAGGGAAGCGAGAAGCCCTTCACACGTATTGGGAACGTTTCAAGAAGTTGTGTGCCCGATGCCCACAACATGGAATCAACGAGTACCAACTATTCCGATACTTTTGTGAAGGTTTGACACCAATGGAGCGAAGGTTGATCAATGCATCGAGTGGAGGCTCTTTAATTGACAAAACACCGACTCAAATTCGAGCTCTTATAGAGAAGATGTCTGAAGATTCAAAGCACACGAAAATGGAAGACGAATGGTATGCCGATCCGCCAAGAGGGTTTAAGGAAGTGTCAACCCCGCACATGGAAAAACAAATTTCAGAACTAACAAAGGCGGTGATGCAGCTAACAAAGGATAAAGGTGTGGAATCACCAACCGTCCGAGCTTGTGGGATATGTTTGCAATACGGGCACCCAACCGATATGTGCCCTATGCTTCAAGAAGACACAGAAAAGGTGCAAGCAGTTGGTGGGTATCCTGGCCAAAACCAAGGAAATTTTGATCAACCGAGAAATAATCACAATTGGGGATATCAACAAAACCCAAACTTTCAACCGAGATCTCAACCACAACAAAGACACCTATACCAACAAAATAACCCTCCATCAAATTTTCAGCATCAACCTCAACACAACTACCCCCTCCTCAAAATCAAAACCAAGGGAGTAGTAGCTTAGGTATGTCCTTGGAGGACATAGTGAAAAGTATAGCGACAAGTACTCATGCATTTCAACACGAGACGAAAGCAAGTATCAAAAGCTTAGAACAACAAATTTCACAACTTGCAAACTCAATGAGTAAGCTAGAGGCTCAAGGTAAACTCCCAGCTCAAACCGAGAAAAATCCGAAGCACAATGCACCGTAATAGACTCGGGAAAAGTCAAGCCAATGACTTTAAATGGAGGCGCTTTTCAGGAGGCAACCCGAATGTTTACCGTTTATTTGTTTTCTTTCAAAGACTTTTCCGTACTTTATTTTGCGCAATTTGTTTTTGTTTTAAGTTTTCCAAGTTTTTTTTGGTGAAAAATAACTTAGGAGAGAAGTGTACAAATTTTAATTCGGACAAGAAACGCGAACGCTAGAGGTAAAATGTGCAAAACGAACAAGTTTTGAGAAGAAAACCCACTGTCAATTTTCACACGGGGCGTGTGAAAAATCACACGGGTCGTGTAAGGTGCAGCTCAAAAATTCTTCGAAACTGTTGAATTTTACACGGGCCGTGTGGATTCCACACGGGGTCGTGTGGTTTGCGATTGAAAAATGGTTCGCGACTGCCGGATTTCACACGGGTCGTGTGAAACTGGCACGGGGTCGTGTGGGTATAGTTCAAAACTTTTTTCGAAACTGCTGAAAATCACACGGGCCGTGTGGATTCCACACGGGGTCGTGTGACGTGAAAATAAACCCCTTTTAGTCCGATTTTCTTTGCTTTTGGCTGCACTTTTCACTTTCCCCTTTTCTCTCTTACGCAAGCCCTCTCTCCCTCTTCTCTACTCTTCGCGATTTTCAGCCACAAACACCCACATAATTCGATTTTTTGTGCTTAATCTTCTACAAAGGTATGATTTTCTCAACTCAACTTCATCTTCTTCCTCCTTTCAAGCTCAAGATCTCAACAATGGCGGTTAGGGTTTTCTCCAAAACCCTAGGTTCGAAAATTTTCAAAAAAATCTTGAAAGTTCTTACTTTTCTTTGTAGGATAAGCTTGGAGAAGGTAGAGATTGAAGCAAGGAACGATTTTCATTCGAGAATTTGCGATATTGCCCGGTAAATTCCTTCCTTGTTCATATCTTTGTTTTTGTCAAATTATTTGTGGGTTTAGTGTAATTGTGAGTCTAGAAAGCATATTTTGTGCTCCAAATTGTCATTCCAACGAGTTTTCCCGCGTTTATAACGAATTTTTGAACTTTAATTTTCTTGTGGTCCCGTTGACCCATTCCGTTGAAAAACAAAAAAATTCGTTGACTTTCATTGACTTGCTTTGTCCAATGGAAGAGGGTCCATCATCTACTAAGCGTCAAAAGGTTTTAGCTAAAAAACGTACGACCCGTGGTAAACGCCAAACTCGTCCCGAACATAGTCCATCACCCGATCGCAACCTTCCCGAACATTGGGAAGTGGAATTTGTTGACCAAAGCCAGGTTGATCACTACAATACCTTGCTTGACCGGTTGTTTATTTCTCAAAAGTTTGCTCATCCCGAGTCTTTGCAAGAACTTTTTATTTTTTAGGGTGTTCAGACTTTGTTTTCTAATCTTGGGTGGCCCGGTCTTCTTGACCTTCATGCGTCGTCTTACCTTCGTCCGTCTCTTGAGATGTTGTCGTCTTTCAACTTTGAGGACGACATTCTTTCTTTTCGGTTAAATAACCATTTATACCGGATTCATGCAGACCAACTCTGTTCTTTAGTGGGACAAGATCCCACTGATGCGGAGGATGTTTATAAGGTCAGGCCCGACAAACGCTATACCCCCGCCTCAGTTTGGAACGACATTACTGGTCTCAACCGCTATAACGCCAGCACAGTTAAGGCTTCTTCTATCATTCATCCTGTCTTACGTGTCGCTCATCGCATCCTCGCTTCCGTTGTTTTCCCTCGTGAGGAGCGGAGTACAATTAACTCTCTTGAGCTCAGTCTCCTCTCGTACATGATTGATGAGAAGAGTGTAGTCAAACCGCATTTTGGTAAATGCGTTGGTCATAGGCTTTTGAATGTAGCTCGTGCCCCTAACGGGCAAGTTCATTGTGCGGGTTTATTAACTCTCATCGTTCAGCACCCCGCACTCGGTCTCACAATCCACCCCAATGAACCGATCATGACCGGCGGCCATTTTCTTACCACCTCATTTTTTGAATCTATGAAAATGTGCCGTCCTTCTAGACATGGTTTCATATGGACCCTTCCAAAGCAAGCGGATGAGAAAGAAATCCGCGTCACGCCTGACAATGCTCATGTCCTCCATCTTGACGAATTAACGGTAAATACTGATTGGTATTTGAAACATCATTTGCGCCATTCAGCCGATAGAGACGCTCCACATTCTCCTCATGTCTCCCGTTCTCCTCGAGGTGGTGCCTCATCTTCCGCCATCCCAACTTCTCCTCATGCTGAGGATGATCCATCTTCCATCGACGGCCGGCTGTCCCGCATTGAGGATACTCTTTCCGGTCTTCGCATAGATTACCACGCTCTAAACACCAATTACCACAACCTCCATACCGATATCCAAACCTTGAACACAAATTATCAATCCATTGATACCCGCCTCACCACCTTCCATAACGAGTACACCACGAATTGGGGTACCCAACAGGAATATTGGACACAACAAGCCCAACATTGGGAGGCTCAGCAGCAACAATTTCAAGAGATGTCCTCAATGTTCCAAGGGTGGAATCTCCACCCACCCCAATTCCCGCCACCTCCACCCCCGGAATCTTAGTCACGTTTCCCCTTTCCAAGCATCGAGGACGATGCTCAATCTTAAGCTTGGGGAAGGGGAATGCATTTCATTCATTCATGTTCATGCATTGCATTTTTGTACAAAATTTTTAAATTTTTGTAAATGCTTAGATTTTTATTTTCAAATTAATTTTCATTTTCCATATTCTCATGCAGTTCATCTTAAAAAAAATAAAAAAATAAAAAAATAAAAAATAAATAAATAAATAAATAAATAAATAATAATAAAAAAAATTTTGTTTAGTTGACCTTTCATAGAGTTTGTTATCTAGTGTTTTACGTCCCGGTATGCTTGTATTTTCATTATGTTAAAATAAATGAAAATTGAGCTTACTCCAACATGCTTCGTTAAGACGGAAAATGATAGGGACGGAAGCGTTAGCCTCATTTCTCGAGGCGTAAAAGTAGTTTTTACAATGTGAAAATTATAAATTTTTGAATAAGCCTTGTTGATGCAAAACGAGAAAGGTTAAATATTTTCTTTAAGCAAAGTAACAACTAGGAAGGGGCAAAACAGTTGTAAACAAGGTTCATATCCTTTTACTCCCCATTGTACATCTTAGTTTAAAGTCTCGTTGGACCCTACTTGTCCATTCACTCAGTCTTCCCGAAGTGTTCAAATGGTGGGCTCTCTAAACCGTAATCAAAATCAAGAAAGACTTCAAGAAACCAAAGTCAAACTCAAATCAAGAAGTCCTTTACAAATAATCAAGACGGAGAGTCCAAATCATTGTGAAGAAAAATTCAATCAAATAAAGTTAATTCAAATGAAGAAAATCAAAAATTCAAAGATTAAAGATTGAAGAAGGTGTAACACAAAAACTACACCTACAAGCAAGTACATTTCAAGAAATCGAATCAAGTCAAAGTCAAATTCAAGTGAAGTGTACAAGCCAAGACTGAGTGAGGTGATAAGTAAGGGGTAATAACAAAAAGCAAGATTTAAACTGAGGCGTTATTTGGGGGGGGGGGGGGTTTAGGTCGAGATGAACCCTTTACAATATGATGTTTCCTTGTTATAAGTTAGCTTGCCTTAAGGAAGTGTTTAATGTTTCAAAAGTTGGATTGGTAAGGCCTGGTCAAAAATTTTATACTTTTTCCAACCGTAAGGGCTGACTTTACGCTAGGAGTTTTGTAGGAGAATGTCTTTTGTCCGTGATTCCGTTGAAGCTAATTTGGAGTAAGAAATAACCATGTGTTTCTAATGAAAAATCTATATATATGGTAAAGCTTCATGGGATGTGGGACATTGGATAATAAATTTAAAAAATGATTCAATTAAACAAATAAAAAAGATTTCCATTTTTTTTAGTTTATTTTGTAATCTTGCATTTTTCATCATGGCATTTGCATTTTCATTTCATTTAGATTTCTTTCTGCGTTTTGGCTTAGGATCATAGTCATCAAATCGATTCCCGACTCGTTCTTATTGTTTGTCTTACTTGGGGACAAGTAAGGTTTTAAGCTTGGGGAGATTTGTTAGATGCATTTTATGCATCTTTTCTAGGCCGTTTTTATCGTTGATTTATTTATTTTTATAGTGTTTTCATGCATATTCATCTAATTTCCAGGGACAAAAGATATTACATATGCTTTTGTTAAATTTCAGGTGGAGGTGAACAATTGGAGCGGAGCTTGGATAGCATGGAGCTTGGAAAGAAGTTTTGGAAGCTTGTAATAGAGTTTGGATTGATTTTGGAGCCGTGGAGCAACAAACGGAAGCGATTGAAGTGGAGAAAAATGAAGACTGTCCAAATCTGCACGGGGCCGTGTCAAATCCACACGGGGCCGTGTGAAATCTACACGGGGCCGTGTCAAATCCACACGGGGTCGTGCAGAATCATGCAGAAACCCCCAGACCAAATCACACGACCCGTGTGATTTCTACACGGTGTCGTGTGGCGCTGAAGAGTTGGTTACGCAGCAGTTTTGGTCACGGTTTTAAGGCTATTTTTGAGCAATTTTGGGGGGGGATTCATTCTAGACAAAGAAGGGATGAATTTTGGGAGAGTCCTATCATCATAAACATTTGGAAAACATCAATTTGTGGTTTGAACATTGTTTGTAAGTGCATTTAGACTATTTTTTATTGTTTGTATTGTAGAGATCTTAGTCTACTCATGTGTGGCTAGATCTCTACCCTTTCCGATTCTGTGAATCATGTGATTTGGTGTTTTTAATCAATTGGCTAGAAGTATATTTGTGTTTTTCATCTAGTTGTTCGAGTTTTGTGTTCAATGTGCATTTGATTCTTATATTGATTCCTATTGGCCACTTGAATTGATGTTTGTATCATGATTGTTATTCTAATTGTGAAATCCGTAATTGTTTTACGATTAGATGTTGTAACAACACCCAAATTGATCTTTTGTTGAGGATTATTTGGATGTAATTCGAATAACATGTTTTCACGCTTCCGAGCTTTTGAGAAGTATTAAATGTTGATTGGTTGTTCACTTAAATCCTAATGCATTTCTCTAATATAATCCAAGAGCTTGTTTGGATTATGTTAAGAGAAATAGGTTTAATTCAAAGAGCTTATTTTGATTAAATAACTTTGTGAACCAAAAGTATTAGAGCTTATTAATGCTTTTAAAACCATCTTAGATGAAACGAATAGATCTTCTAGTCTTAGATTGAGAGTCCTTATCAAACATGTGAAATGGAATCGGAATTTTACTTCATTGTATTTTCCTATCTTTCAGTTCATTTGTATGTTTAATTGAATTGGTTTTATAACTTTCGTATATCAAAACCCCCTTTTACATCTAGTGTATCTTATATGATAAATCTGGCGTAATATTAGACCCGCGTCCCTGAGGATCGACCCTGCTTATCTCTTACTACTTTATTAGTAAATTCAGCAGTGAACTAAGACTTGAGCTTTACATATATTATCTCAATTTATTTGTTGAATTGACGCCTCAACATATTCATATTTAATTTATTGTTAGTTCTTATTTATCAGTTATATTAGTTGTTTAAATTCGATCATTTACCTTTCCACAATAACTACTATTGGGCTACTTATTCCTATAAATACATTTGGAAACATTTCAAAAAGTTCATACTCATGTATAAAATGTTTGTTTTGCTAATTAAACTTAGGTGTTACCACAATGAGTTTCTTGATAAACTTGGCACATCTCATTAGCAATATTGCAATTAAAACTCTATATCACTCCTTTTCGAGCACATCCAAAGCCAAGGTGGTCCTTGCTTTGAAATTTAAGTTAACTCATGCTTCCTCATATTTAGATCAATTACTTACAGGTTTCAAATATTATCTACCTTCGTTGTCCATGTATTTTAGTACATAGTCACAATAGGTGATTATGTCCCACATTTATAATCGATTTCATTTATATGACACTAAAAATTCATAACCCATGATTTTTTTTTGAAACAACTACATTGGGTATTTTGAAAGCATTGAAATATCACTTTAAGAAACACATTTTGTGCCATATTAAATATTATAGATCTTTTCTGTTATTGAAATTCCTAATTTTTTTAACAGAATAACAAGTAAAAAAACATTACTAAGTAATTCATCTATACCAATAGTTGAAAAGAATATGACACCTTAAGGAATGTGATTTTATGATTTTTAGTTATATTTTATTAATAAGTGACCAAAGTCACTCTTGGAATATGTCAATATTATTATATAATAATAAGGTCAATGTCAGTACAAGAAGTGTCACACCCCGATCCTTGGCGGAATCGATCAAGGCGTGATATATTGTTCAAAGTCTCATGACAACTATGTTATAATATGATTAGATTCAATTAAGTACTAAGTAGGCAAACAAGATCCACAACATACAAATACAAATTCAAATACAAACAACATTTATTACATCAAATTTAAATAGTTTTGTGGGTTTCTAAGGTATACCCTACTTTTCATCAACTTCATCCTTCAAATCTGCATCATGGGTAAAAACAGGTCAACTAAGAGAGTTGGTGAGTAATTTAGTTTAATTTAAGAAAATTGTGAGTTTGAAATATTATAATTTGAAACTTGTTTTCTTTGGAAGTCGACAAGCAAGTATTATTGAGATAACGGTTTATAAATCAAAAATTGATTAACAAATGATAACAACAACAATAAGTCATCACCCTATATATACATATATATGTATATATATAGGATGGAGCATCTAATCATCATACACACTCAACCACGTGCAATCAATCACCTTAGCGTCCCAATGCGGGGTGGTCAACCCAATAGCGCTATTATTGTCCATAACGTACCTCAAGAATACGGGCATAGTCATGGAGATTAGACTAAAAATTGTAATGCACTACAAGTACATGTAGCGTAAACAAACAATAATTATACAAATAATGCTTCATGTATAAATGTCCCAACAATGTCTCAATGGTGAAAAAATAAAAAAATGAAGTTGGAACATATTAAAACCACATGATACACCCCAAAAGTATTGGAAATTATAAAATATGGGGTAGATTACTCACATTAGTCCAAACGGAATACGCGTGTTGTACGATAGACGGCTTGGGTCAAAACGACGTGGAACCTATTATAATTAATAGTTTTGGTTTAGGAACTACTAAACGGGAATGGAGTATTAATAAAAATAATTAGACACATATTCTTATAATACATGAATTAAATATAATCAAATTTTGTTTTGAATATTAATGTATTCATAGGTTAGATGAATTTTAAATTGAATTAATTACTTTGCTTAATTAATTTATATTTTCACTTTAGGTAAGATTTTAATAATTTCTTATTAAAATAATAACTAGTCAAATTATAAGTATTTACAGATTTTATATATTATAAACAATTATTTATATGAAATAATCATTAAAAATGCATTTTTACATGCTTAGATATTTAGGAAAATGGTTTTAAATACTAAACAGTAATGAAACATTTTGAAATTATCAGAAAATCATTATTTCATAAAATAGTAATTACTGAAAAATGTTCATATTTTTCTTAACTGCTTTAGTATTTATTTAGTATTTTAATAATTAAACCACAACAAAATTCGGGAAAAATAATAAATTACTCCAAAAAATTTTGGAAACTTAACCATAGTTTTCTAACATTATATTGAGCCTACTGTAAATATTTTGGATATTTTGGACTAGGGGAAGTATTTCTTGTGTTTTTCATTATTAACTAATCAATAAAATCATAAATAATAGGAAAATATTAAGGTAAATTCATTAGACTTTTTATTAATGATTAACATGTTGTATACGATATTCTGATAAGGTTTTATAATTTCTGGACATGTTTAGCTATTTATTATCATTTTAAACCATTAAATAATCATTAAATCAGGAAAAATAAGAAAACATTCTTACAAAAATCTTTATATTTTGTCATGGAGTATTTAAAATGTTAATAAGGTGTGAAAAATATAAAATATAGTTTTTAGCATACATAACTATATTTTGCAATTTATTTATCTACAACAAAATAAAATACAAAAAAGCATCAAACAGTAATATAATTGCATGAAACTTTATAAATCCACTTTACTCAATATATGGGTTGTTCCAAAATTTTCCCAGAATTTATTGACTAAAAAAGTATTTTATGTGAATTATTGCCCTATTTTATTGCAATAATTATAGTAATTCAATAAAAATAAGTTATTTTCTGAAAATTTCCAGAACTTCTTATTTTATTGATAGAATCCTGAGAAAAATCAGGTTTATGCATAAAATGAGTTTTAGATAGTTTGGTGGATTTAATTTGTCTCATTCATGAATTTGAGACTTTTAACAACATACATTAATGAATGCTTCAAGAGTGATAAAGATTTGAGTATATTTGAGTGTTCTTGGCTAAAATATGAAGATTTATAGGAGGAATTTTGTAACGCCCCGACCCTCCAAAGCCTGAGGTTATACAATATAATATCACCAGGGATCGTCCCATGATCCAAGCCGAGCGTTACCTAAACCTGCAAAACCACATAAAATAAAAGGGTAAGCTATAAAGCTTAGTGAGTAATCGAATCACAGTATGGCCTAAATAGCCACAATCGTTTCACATAATCATTTTACTACACTTGACCGTCATACGATCTCTACTCTTACTCGTAGATCATACTGTGAAACTACCGTATTACCCGACGGAACTCATTCCTCTAGTACTGTCACGTACACTCTTGCTATGTCTTCCTGTACTTTCTTCTACTATCTGGTAACTTATAACGTTACCGTACTGCCTGTCGTTACTCACTTACTATGTCTTTCTGCACTTTCTTCTACTATCTGGTAACATATAATGTTACTCTCTTACTATGTCTTCCTACACTTTCTTCTACTGCCCGGTAACTTATAATGTTACCGTACTGTCTGACGTTACTCACTTATGGTATCATATACCATGATGCATTTTTACTATTATGTCACCTACTTCTATTATCTGGCAACTCATTGCTATGTTAAAATGTTTACCGGTTCCGCACCGGGTTACCTTTCAGTACTATCGCTCGTAACCAAATTCATCATTTGGTAACCGTCTACATGATTTCCTATGCTTGTTTTATAGGATATCCACATCCCCTCTAACTTACTAGATCAATACTGATGCAACATATAGAGTTGGCACACAGCATCTACATAACCTTCTTTCTATGTCATATGTCATCCTTCCGTATGGATACTACAATACTAGTTAATCACACTGCTTGGTATCATCCCGTGACACACTGCTTCTCATGGGCCAGACTCGTCAAACGGGTCTGTAACATATCTACTTTCCGCACAACTACTAATATAAAATCATAACTATACTGTTTTGCGTTACTTCCAATAATTCCTTTCTATTATATTTCAACACTTATAAACTACTAGGGAGATACGGTAGCGATTACTCACTTGAGTTTGGTGCTTCCTCGGAGTCCTGGCACGTTTCTCGTTCTAGACTTCCGATAGCTCCCGAGCACCTCGACGCTAGCTACCGCTGGCTCCTTACTTCTCACCATCATCTCTCAACGTATTTTTCTCACTAGAACTCTCTTCTATAATGTATGGGTGTTTTGTGGGTGTTCTGGGTCGAAATGAGAGCTCTAACCTCGCATTTATAGGCCTCTGGTCGTCCGTCGCGTCGTGACCAAAGCAAGGTTCGCGTCGCGATGACTCACGTGTAATAATTACCTGATTGCGCAATTTACGGGGCTGCCGACAGCCTTCGCGTCGCGACCACCATGTCCGTCGCGTCGCGACGTGCCGACACTAAAAAGTGTCACTTTTTCCTGCTTTTTGCTCCGTTTTGACTCCTAGGCTTTGATCGTTATATTTTTCTTATCTCATAATGACCTTAACATCTTTATTTGATCACACTGAAGGTCAGAATGCTCTTACTTTTATTCTATAGTCCCACCCGGGACACGGGTGTTTCAATCTTTCCCCATTACAGGATTTCGTCCCCGAAATCTCAGTAATCATTCAAACTAATTCTTACGTACCTGTGTACACATACTTCTATACCTTTAGGAATTTTATCATTCCTTGTCTTCTCTTATGGTTACCCATATTTACTTGACTTAAGGGTTTTCATATCTTTTACTCATTTCACAACATAGTTTTATGTTTGTTGTATTTTTCACTTATTCCTTACCAGATTACCATGATTCATTCGTGATTCCATCAGCATCAATATATATCCTGTGATTATGATAATACGGGCCCTTATTATCATAATCACTTATACGCACTGATTCTAACGTTACACTAGGTTTCCTGGCTCACTGGTTCCCTTCATAATGCCACTAATTATACGTGGTATAGTATATTTGTATTCTTTCTCTTTCTAAACCAAAACTCAACAATCTCATACATATTCACTTCTTCATATACTTACTATTGTGACTTTTACTATCACATACAACTTTCATACTTTCCAACTGAATTGTTTCACAATATTATTATTTTTTTATAGTTGGGTCTTTCGTTCTTTAGTAAAAATTTCCTTTTTACTCTTCCTGGTCATAAAGTGACTCTCTTATACTTCCATTAAAAAATTTTACATACTCTAGTCATGAAAATGACTCTTTTAGAAAAATCTCTTTTTCACTTCTTGGTCATAAAACGACTCTTTTGTTATCTTGTTAACATTTCTATCATAACTTTTGGTCATTTAAAGGACCCTTAATCATCTTTGGTTATAAAATAACCCTCATTTTGAAAATGATTCTTTCTTTAACTCTTTCATTTCTCTTAGCATAAGACCAACTGAAACTCATGAATTAGTTTGATTTAATTCATGCTACTAACTCCCCTCGCGGGACAGAATAGATCCACCCGCTAGGTTATACTATCTCTGTCTCCCCTTTGTGACTTGGAACAGATCCAAGCACAAGGGTATGCTAAGCTAGACAACTACTTCGCGAAAGGAGGTACCATCCCAGTAGTGTCTTCTAGGCTTCCTTAAATGGCGAAAGCCTGTCCGGACATCTTTCTCTTCTCTTCTCTGCTGTCAATTGGTCTTAGCTAAACTGAAACATCTTTCGCTCTTATATAAAGCGACTTTCAATATCTTTTCAAACCTCATAGCTTTCAAAACTCTTTTCAAATCTCATAGCTTTCAAAACTCTTTACTGAAACATAGTTCAAACTCGTAAAACATTTTAGCTCGTATGTAGAACCACTATTTTAAAATGTTAGCTTTTCATAGACTTCTTTCAAACCTTTAGCTCTTACGTAGAGCTACTTTTATTATCACTTTTATCTTTATTGTTTTCTTACTTTCTACCATTCTTACCTATTAAATCGTACTTTCAAAACTATCTTATGACTAAAAGTCAACTCTTTTCTTTATGGCCTTCTGGCCAAAACGTACTTTTATCAAACTGTTTCTTTTCTCATTTCTCAGCTTTCCTATATTACTTTTATAAGTACACTTTTTTTTATCTTCTTAGGTACCTTATGTACCATTCTCATGTTTTAATACTTTCTTGTAGTTCTTATTTCTCACTTACTTTCTTGTTTATACTTTTATCAAGCTATCTTATTTATTCTTTTCTTTCATATCTCTGTTCTTACTACCTTTTTCTCCTTAAATTTCTAAGGAGTTTATTAACACTCATATCGAGTTACTATGTATAGTTTGCTTTATCTTTATCTATCTTCTTATCACAATATGTTTGTGATATTTACCTATCATTAGGTAATCCATATTTACCTACTGATTTGAGTCTAGGAATCTTTTCAACTAACACCTAGTTCACTCAAATCTCGGCTCTGATACCATTTGTAACGCCCCGGCCCTCCAAAGCCTGGGGTTATACAATATAATATCACCAGAGATCGTCCCATGATCCAAGCCGAGCGTTACCTAAACCTGCAAAACCACATACAATAAAAGGGTAAGCTATAAAGCTTAGTGAGTAATCGAATCACAGTATGGCCTAAATAGCCACACTCGTTTCACAGAATCATTTTACTACACTTGACCGTCATACGATCTCTACTCTTACTCATACATCATACTGTGAAACTACCGTATTACCCGACGGAACTCATTCCTCTAGTACCGTCATGTACACTCTTGCTATGTCTTCCTGTACTTTCTTCTACTATCTGATAACTTATAACGTTACCGTACTGCCTGTCGTTACTCACTTACTATGTCTTTCTGCACTTTCTTCTACTATCTGGTAACATATAATGTTACTCTCTTACTATGTCTTCCTACACTTTCTTCTACTGTCCGGTAACTTATAATGTTACTGTACTGTCTGACGTTACTCACTTATGGTATCATATACCATGATGCATTTTTACTATTATGTCACCTACTTCTATTATCTGGCAACTCATTGCTATGTTAAAATGTTTACCGGTTCCGCACCGGGTTACCTTTCAGTACTATCGCTCTTAACCAAATTCATCATTTGGTAACTGTCTACATGATTTCCTATGCTTGTTTTATAGGATATCCACATCCCCTCTAACTTACTAGATCAATACTGGTGCAACATATGGAGTTGGCACACAGCATCTACATAACCTTCTTTCTATGTCATATGTCATCCTTCCGTATGGATACTACAATACTAGTTAATCACACTGCTTGGTATCATCCCGTGACACACTGCTTCTCATGGGCCAGACTCGTCAAACGGGTCTGTAACATATCTACTTTCCGCACAACTACTAATATAAAATAATAACTATACTGTTTTGCGTTACTTCCAATAATTCCTTTCTATTATATTTCAACACTTATAAACTACTGGGGAGATACGGTAGCGATTACTCACCTGAGTTTGGTGCTTCCTCGGAGTCCTGGCACGTTTCTCGTTCTAGACTTCCGATAGCTCCCGAGCACCTCGACGCTAGCTACCGCTAGCTCCTTACTTCTCACCATCATCTCTCAACGTATTTTTCTCACTAGAACTCTCTTCTATAATGTATGGGTGTTTTGTGGGTGTTCTGGGTCGAAATGAGAGCTCTAACCTCGCATTTATAGGCCTCTGGTCGTCCGTCGCGTCGCGACCAAAGCAAGGTTCGCGTCGCGATGACTCACGTGTAATAATTACCTGATTGCGCAATTTACGGGGCTGCCGACAGCCTTCGCGTCGCGACCACCATGCCCGTCGCGTCGCGACGTGCCGACACTAAAAAGTGTCACTTTTTCCTGCTTTTTGCTCCGTTTTGACTCCTAGGCTTTGATCGTTATATTTTTCTTATCTCATAATGACCTTAACATCGTTATTTGGTCACACTAAAGGTCAGAATGCTCTACTTTTATTCTATAGTCCCACCCGGGACACGGGTGTTTCAAATTTCGAGATTAAGAGTGAGAGAAAGAATAAATATGGTTTGAGTGGTGATGAGAATAATGTGTTGGGAGAAAAATTAAAGGAAAGATGATAGGAGGTGTGAGTGGGAGACAATGTGAATAAACTTTTACTTTTGGTGGTCTTCATAATTTCCCACTAACACAAGCATCTTAAGAGTTTTATAAAATTTAATGTAGTGTTTATAAAAATAGAGTTTTATAAAAAAATAGGTTATTATTTGATTATAACAATCTACTTTGATTTGAAGTTTAATTATAGCATTCAAGTTTGATTTTTTTAATTTAATTAGAGCATCATACTTTTATTTGATTTTAATATGGTATCATAATTTAATTTGATTATAGTTATAACGTTATACTATGCTATATTGCTATTAACATCAATTTATATCGTAGTGTATGGGTTTTGATCTTATTAGCGTCAAGTAATCTTGAGTAGGGTTTATTAAATTTCCAATTGGATTGGGTTGACCCGAATCCGTTTTAGGCGGATGTCACAGTCTCCCCTACTTTAGGAAATTTTGTCCCAAAATTTAAGAAGAAAGTACCTTAAGAGAAAAGTTGCGGGTATTTGGCACGTATTTGATCCTCACGCTCCCATGTATACTCGGGTCCACGTGCTGACTACCACCTGACCTTGACCAGGGGAATGCGACTTCTTTTGAGTTGCTTTTCCTTTCGGTCAGCAAAGAGTTTCTCGATAAATTGCATTGTCTCGTCAATTTGGATATCCTCGAGAGGAACATGAAGGTTCTCGTCTGCTAAACACTTCTTGAGGTTGGCTATATGAAATACTGGGTGAACTTTATTAAGCTCTATTGGTAGATCCAACTCGTAGGCTACTGGTCCGATCCTTTTCTGGATGTTGAACGGGCCTACATAGCGTGGTGCCAATTTACCCTTGCGTCCAAATCGAACCACACCTTTCCATGGGGACACTTTTAACATGACCATGTCACCCATGTTATATTCAAGCGGTTTGCGTCGCTTGTCGGCGTAACTCTTTTGTCGGCTACGAGCTGCGAGAAGGTTATTACGAATCTGAGTGATTTTGTTGGTTGTTTCCTGGATAAGCTCAGGACCAACGATTGGAGAATCCACTGTTGCGCGAATCACGTGGGACTCGCTAATTTCATGCCAGCAAATAGGAGATCGGCATTTACGGCCATACAATGCCTCAAATGGTGGCATCTTGATGCTAGAATGATAACTGTTATTATAGGAGAATTCCACCAACGGTAAATGAGAGTCCCAATTTCCTCCGAAATCTAAGACACACGCCCTCAACATATCTTCGAGTGTTTGAATTGTTCTCTCAGATTGACCATCGGTTTGAGGATGATAGGCGGTACTGAGATCGAGGCGGGTTCCCATGGCTGCTTGAAGTGATTGCCAAAACCGAGAGAGAAATCTCCCATCACGATCTGAAATGATGCTGAGAGGGATGCCATGCCGACTAACTATCTCGTCGATGTAAATTCGAGCAAGTTGTTCGACCTTGAAATGTTCACGGATGGGAAGGATGTGACAACTGTCAAATCAAGTCAACGAAAGTCAACTCAAGTCAACCAGAGCGTAAATTAGATCAATATGTGAAATATAAATTTCATAATCTATACGATGTATTATTGGATATTATAATACTACATATGCTAATTCAAATCAATTATACGAACAAACCATGCTGAGCTAGATGTTTTTAATATAAAATATATATAAAAAAATGTACGTCGTGAATAGTATCCGACGTAAATAGTGAACGGTAAAATGTAAAACTCGTCCGAATATTACAAATTTTATATCGAAACGTAGATAAAATTATGACGATTCCAAATATATATATATATTTACCAAATGTTATATTTAAAAAGTTATGATAGAAAAACGGTAAAAATGTAAAACTATTCGAAATATTACAAATTTTATATCGAAACGTAGATAAAATTACGACGATTCCAAATATATATTTATATTTTTACCAAACGTTATATATAAAAAGTTATGATAGAAAAACGTTTAATTTAACTTGAAAGCGACATTTGGTTATTAAAATATTTATTAAAAAAAAAGTCAAAAGTTTTGAAAAAAGAAAAATTGGTCTCCACCTAACGGTGTGTTTGAAAAAAAAATGTTTTTTTTAAAATATATTTATTATTATTATTAAAAGTGGGCCCCACTTCATTATTTAATCAATTTTACACATTTTACCCTCAAAGAATTTGTATTTTCATTTCGAACACTACGTATTCAATACGTATTTTTAAATTTATCGATAATATTATGACGTTTTATAAAACGGAAAAATTACCGTCAAAACGGTATCGTCGATACGAACAATCTGACGTCAAAATTTAATATTATTGATATTAGTTCTATATTTAATATTTTCTTTTTGTATAAAATGAAATTGTATTTACATTTAACCCCTATATTTTTATTAAACTTACAACTAATACCCTTTCGTTAATTCGTTAAAGACTTTTAGTTAAAAAGTTGATATTATTAAACTACGATTTTCGTAGATTATATTTTAATAAACAAAAATCATTTATTTTATATAAAAACTATTAAATCTATTTAAAGAGTATTTTAAGGGTATGTTTTGTCATAAACAATTTCTAAAAGCTATAAAAGTCGAATATCTGTATCTTGAGGGTCGCAATACGAAAATAAATCTACTATAAATATAGCCTCATTCAAGCCATTCAAATCACACAAACAAGTTCTTCGATACGTATAAAGAGATATACGAAGAATGAGCGTTAGAAGTAGATATTTCAGTTATAAATATAGCGAGTCCGAGTTAGAAGCACGAAGAGTAGGGCGATCTAACAACAATTGGCGATAAGATCCTAGTCGACATTGAGGTGAGTTCATACCCCTTCTTTTTATCTTTATTCAAGTTTTTAAGGGGGAGAATACAAGTTATACTGTAAAAATAGCTATTTATACTCATTTGTAACAATATTAAACAAAATGTGAATTTTGTAAACATCATTATGATAACAATTCAATTATAGTTCCAAAATATAATATCGAATGATCTACTTACGAGAGCGGTGTCTAGGCCGATCATTTGGGCTAGGTTGCTGGATTTCCGAAAGGCTTATACGCTGAAAGGGTCCTGCCTCCCCATTTGAACTTTTACCTGGCTGTTCTTTATTTGATAGTCATGAAATATTATATTGGAATTAATAAATAGTATAACCAAGTTATTACACCACTATTATGGAAAATATTTTATAAGATGTTGTTTATAACCATTTAAATAAGTTATTTCACATATATTCGTAAATATATGCTTTTCACGACAGAATACCAAAAATAAACAATTATAGGAATAGTTTGTGGATACAAATGTTACTATAACGGTTAGAACAAGACAAATAATAATATACAAATATATAATTATTATACATTACCATATTATCATGGAAAAAATGATAATGGGCAATTACAAGGGTTTTTCATATACAAACTTTACGTAAACAAGTTGATTGATACATACATTTTTGTGAGACGGGTCTTCACAGTGCTTATTTAAGTACATACTATAAGTCCTGAAATTTATAACCAGAGTCTCGGTAAGAGAGCGTGATATTTGTGTATAGATCTATACGGGATTGACAACCCCGCACCTGAGCTGCTAGCTACAGCTAGACCGACGGGTCTGAGGTGACAAATGTCATAATAGTCCGACGCCTGAAGAACGTCGAAGCAGGCCTACATGGTCGCAGTATGGTTATAGGGCGTCTCGCATGGGAAATCAACTTTATAAATTGTTTACGTGGAAATATACATTTTCAAAGGTTTTATACTACAAACTACGCTATACATGTTAGTCTTTGGATTTTTAAGACTTGGATACATTCATAAGAAAATATGGGATTTTCTTGGATTACAATACTACATTTTACAAGGAATACAAGTTTTATGGTATTAAAACTACATTTTAACAAGTTACAAATATAAGTATGGTTCTACTTATACACACTGATTCTATGGGAATTAAAACTATTTTTTTTATCAAAGATATAAATATAAGTACGGTTTACTTATACATACGACTTTTGTGGAATTAAATCTACGATTCGACTACCAGTAAACACCTATTTACACGGTTTTATACAAGAATAAAACTATGTAATACTATTTTCAATTATACAAATACCTATACATTTTCGGTCTTTGGGTTTTAAGACTACTACTCATTTATAAGAAAATATTGGATTCTCTGGTTTCAAACACTATCTTTCTACAAGGAAAAAGGATTATGGATTTTCTCATACAAAAATCTTATGAACTCACCAACGTAATGTTGACACTCTTTCAAACTACTTGTATTCTCAGGAAATTGATAAGGTAACTACAACCTTTGACGATGGGTCGCTATGGCGTCATACTATGTATTTTGATATCATATTGTAATTGTATTTAAAACATACAATCTTTTGAACTCTTGTAACATTTAAAATTATGTATATGATGGATGTGTTTGCTTTGATCACTATTGTACAAACGTTGTTGTGATACTGTTCATGAAGTCATCCACCCTCAGACGTTTCCGCCATCGTGGTTTGGGGGTGTGACAGATTGGTATCAGAGCATTGTTTATAGTGAACTAAGTATATCAATCCATTTAAGATATACAACTATAAATACAATGGGACTAAAACTCTCTAAAACAATCTGTACAAAGTATACTTTAAAATACAATGATATTTTTATAAAGTATAAGTACAAGTACATACATACTAGAACAGTGTCATATCCAGAACAATACAAGAGTAATAAGATGAGTTGAACACTACGAGTAAGCCTAAGTAGTTATGTAATCATACCTAGGACAGATAGAGCCTGATCAACTGTATTTGTCCAAGGTATGACTAACATGTACTTAGAAATAGTCGTAGTGAACAACAAGTCTAAAAACTTACCAAGAACCATATACAAAGAAACTCTAAAACAAAATATAAAGCTAAAATACTACAGGAGTATTTTATAATGCTATAGAACCATACATCTAGACACTTTATGTACCTCTTATACCCCTATCCTTACATAGTAGACCTGACAATTCGATAATACCTGACCAATAACTATTATCAAAAACCTTCTATCATCCCTATCAACAGTTCCATTAAACTAATATTGGTAGAAATTCAATCTGAAAGCCGAAGGCTGGCTAAGTCACCTACCAAGTCTTCTGGGTTCTCTTCACTTGTGATCTTGAGAAAATCATGGTTAAAACCACTCATAGCAGAAACAGAAGGCAGAGATTGTTGCTGTGTATGGGTCCCTGATGAAGCTTCCTCCCTCTTCTGAACCTTCCTTTTCTTGTAAACAGCCTTAAAGGCAGCTTTCCTCAATCTCTTTGTGGTATCAGTTGTCTCCGAACTGGAACCAACCCTCGATTATTTCTGTTTTCTCGTTCTCTAGACCAAGTATTACGTCTGCTTTACTAGGATTATTATTCAATTCCTGTTGCATAAATACTTTCAGTCATTACAATCTCATGGTATTAAAATTGGGGAAAAGAAATACAATTCTTAACCTGAGTATGGTTAATAAGAGTTTGTAGACTCTTAATCTTTCGTCGAGGCCAACTTTTGATGCCTAACTTCCTACAGCGTTGCTTCAACTGTGTTGATCCAACGTTGAGTTCCCTTGCAGCTTGCATAAGTGGCTTGTTAAAGTGTTGAGCTATTGCTTCCTTACTTAATGGCTGTCTAGAACCACTTCCACTGCCAATTACTGTGGCTCTTGGATTCAAAGAATCAAATCCGGTTGTACTATTTTCATTCTGGATCATTTGAGCATGATCCTGATTTGTTAAACCAAAGATAAAATTTGGTGCAATAACATTAGAATCTGCCGTCGGCAGTAACTGTTGATTTTCAGCTATGAACCCAGGGTTTTGAAATCCCTCCAGATTCCTTTGAATCATCTGAAGGTGATCCTGGTATTGAAAACCTCCCTCAAACTCGGGATTCATTCCAACACTGTCGTTATGAATCACCTGTAGTTGATCATCATTCTGCATGCCAGCCATGAATCCTTGATTCATGGGGATAATCCCACTGTTCGTTATGTACTCGTCCATAAATGGATCTTTAAAAAAAATGTTAGGAGATAAAAACCAAACTGACATAAAAGTACTAAAATTCGACCTAGAAGTAAGTTTTGAGATTGCTCATAAGCAAAGCCCAAAGATGAAGGTCCTGGATCTTCTGAGATAATACTCATCGAAGGAAGAACTTCAGGATCATTTTGAAGCTGATCCAGCGGTAATATATCTGGAAAATCTATACCTCACATAGTTTAAAACAAAATCAAAACGCTAGGTAAATGAATAAGAAATAAAAGGAGTTAAGGATATTATAATTACCAGACTCCAGTAGAGGTATCTGATTAAACGATAGGGAGGTACCCTCTTCCCTTAGGAAATTCCGCTCAGCGTCTGACAAGTTTTCCATATGAGATCTGTTTTCCATACCTCGATTTGGAAATATGAGATTATATAAGAATAAACTGATAGTAATAAAGAATGAGAATGAAAAGATGTAGATATGGATGATACTACATACCCGTTTATATAGTATCTTACAGCTGGAACTGAAATGACAACCCACGTTCTTATTACCGAAATTCAAAATACCTACAGTATGTGCAATCTTTTCACTACCTTAAGTGATATCTTTTCCAAATTCGCGGCTTGACTCCGATGAGGACGGGATAACGAAAAGACATTTTTTTAAATATATCTTCTGATAACGGAAATAGTTCAATGAACAGTTACTTCAATAATAGTTTATTCATAAATAATGAACTAGAACCTACTCATCTGACATCAGTACAGCTCATGGTTCATATGTATCTTATATGTTTCCTTCCATCCTACTAGTATCAACTGTAAAATGACATCACATATCATATTTTAAACATGCTTAGGCATCTCCATAATACTTAACTCAAATGATTAAGAAATCAATAGCTAATACAAATCACAATTAGAGAATATCATATGTTATCAAACCGAAACTCCAGATTTCACGATTTTACTAAGTCAACCGTTAAAACATCACAATATTCGAACTCAATACAACAAATATTAGCAACCTACATATGAGTTGAACCAATGCATACTTTCAGATCTGGACATCTAGGGTTTGAAACCCTAACACTCAAAATTTCTAACCTTGTGAATTAAGGACTCGAGAACGTATTTCGGTTGTTAAATCCAACCTCCTCAAACTTTTCCTACACAAAACCCTTGATCAAAATAACCAAATTTGGCACCTTTTTGCTCTGGAAATAACCTAGGAGAATTTTTTGGTTCATAAATGGGGTAAATAAGGAAAGCTGCCCAAATAACCCCGCTAACATAGGTTAGCAACGCTAACCAGTAAAGTTAGCATTGTTAACTTCTAAAAAAATTCGACCCGTACTCCGAAGCCCAACCCGTGTAATTCTACTGGATGCTACAGTAACTAGAACACGCCCCGTGTAACTCCTGTAAAGCTAAACAGTTTCGAAAATGTGTACTACACGAGCCGAGTGACTCCTACACGACCCATGTAACTCCTTTATACTATTTTTAAGGTTTAAACTCCTTCTAAATGAATTTCTAATCCTCCTAACTCACATAACAACCTAGTAACTCTTATTTATACTAGGATTAACTCAAGTTACTTATCGAAAATATCACAACATTACACCCCAAAAATCAAAGCAATTGAAAACTAGGAAGCACCAAGCGTGGACCTGAATTTACCTAGGAACGTGAGGACCAGATGAAACTCAAATACCCACATCTCATCCCAAACCCTTGAGGATCTATTCAAAGTACTAAATTTCGGGACCAAAATCCTTCTAACGGGTAGATAATGTGACAACTGTCAAATTAAGTCAACGAAAGTCAACTCAAGTCAACCAGAGCGTACATTAGATCAATATGTGAAATATAAATTTCATAATCTATACGATGTATTATTGGATATTATAATACTACATATGCTAATTCAAATCAATTATATGAACAAACCATGCTGAGCTAGATGTTTTTAATATAAAATAAAAAAAAATGTACGTCGTGAATAGTATCCGACGTGAATAGTGAATGGTAAAATTTAAAACTCGTCCGAATATTACAAATTTTATATCGAAACGTAGATAAAATTATGACGATTCCAAATATATATATTTTTACCAAATGTTATATTTAAAAAATTATGATAGAAAAACGGTAAAAATGTAAAACTATTCGAAATATTACAAATTTTATATCGAAACGTAGATAAAATTACGACGATTCCAAATATATATTTATATTTTTACCAAACGTTATATATAAAAATTTATGATAGAAAAACGTTTAATTTAACTTGAAAGCGACATTTGGTTATTAAAATATTTATTAAAAAAAAAAGTCAAAAGTTTTGAAAAAAGAAAAATTGGTCTCCACGGTGGGTTTGAAAAAAAAATGTTTTTTTAAATATATTTATTATTATTATTAAAAATGGGTCCCACTTCATTATTTAATCAATTTTACACATTTTACTCTCAAAGAATTTGTATTTTCATTTCGAACACTACGCATTCAATACGTATTTTTAAATTTATCGATAATATTATGACGTTTTATAAAACGGAAAAATTACCGTCAAAACGGTATCGTCGATACGAACAATCTGACGTCAAAATTTAATATTATTGATATTAGTTCTATATTTAATATTTTCTTTTTGTATAAAATGAAATTGTATTTACATTTAACCCCTATATTTTTATTAAACTTACAACTAATACCATTTCGTTAATTCGTTAAAGAATTTTAGTTAAAAAGTTGATATTATTAAACTACGATTTTCGTAGATTATATTTTAATAAACAAAAATCATTTATTTTATATAAAAACTATTAAATCTATTTAAAGAGTATTTTAAGGGTATGTTTTGTCATAAACAATTTCTAAAAGCTATAAAAGTCGAATATCTGTATCTTGAGGGTCGCAATACGAAAATAAATCTACTATAAATATAGCCTCATTCAAGCCATTCAAATCACACAAACAAGTTCTTCGATACGTATAAAGAGATATACGAAGAATGAGCGTTAGAAGTAGATATTTCAGTTATAAATATAGTGAGTCCGAGTTAGAAGCACGAAGAGTAGGGCGATCTAACAACAATTGACGATAAGATCCTAGTCGACATTGAGGTGAGTTCATACCCCTTCTTTTTATCTTTATTCAAGTTTTTAAGGGGGAGAATACAAGTTATACTGTAAAAATAGCTATTTATACTCATTTGTAACAATAGTAAACAAAATGTGAATTTTGTAAACATCATTATGATAACAATTCAATTATAGTTCCAAAATATAATATCGAATGATCTACTTACGAGAGCGGTGTCTAGGCCGATCATTTGGGCTAGGTTGCTGGATTTCCGAAAGGCTTATACGCTGAAAGGGTCCTGCCTCCCCATTTGATCTTCTACCTGGCTGTTCTTTATTTGATAGTCATGAAATATTATATTGGAATTAATAAATAGTATAACCAAGTTATTACACCACTATTATGGAAAATATTTTAAAAGATGTTGTTTATAACCATTTAAATAAGTTATTTCACATATATTCGTAAATATATGCTTTTCACGACAGAATACCAAAAATAAACAATTATAGGAATAGTTTGTGGATACAAATGTTACTATAACGGTTAGAACAAGACAAATAATAATATACAAATATATAATTATTATACATTACCATATTATCATGGAAAAAATGATAATGGGCAATTACAAGGGTTTTTCATATACAAACTTTACGTAAACAAGTTGATTGATACATACATTTTTGTGAGACGGGTCTTCACAGTGCTTATTTAAGTACATACTATAAGTCCTGAAATTTATAACCAGAGTCTCGGTAAGAGAGCGTGATATTTGTGTATAGATCTATACGGGATTGACAACCCCGCACCTGAGCTGCTAGCTACAGCTAGACCGACGGGTCTGAGGTGACAAATGTCATAATAGTCCGACGCCTGAAGAACGTCGAAGCAGGCCTACATGGTCGCAGTATGGTTATAGGGCGTCTCGCATGGGAAATCAACTTTATAAATTGTTTACGTGGAAATATACATTTTCAAAGGTTTTATACTACAAACTACGCTATACATGTTAGTCTTTGGATTTTTAAGACTTGGATACATTCATAAGAAAATATGGGATTTTCTTGGATTACAATACTACATTTTACAAGGAAAGAGATTCCTCATACAAGTTTTATGGTATTAAAACTACATTTTAACAAGTTACAAATATAAGTATGGTTCTACTTATACACACTGATTCTATGGGAATTAAAACTATTTTTTATCAAAGATATAAATATAAGTACGGTTTACTTATACATACGACTTTTGTGGAATTAAATCTACGATTCGACTACCAGTAAACACCTATTTACACGGTTTTATACAAGAATAAAACTATGTAATACTATTTTCAATTATACAAATACCTATACATTTTCGGTCTTTGGGTTTTAAGACTACTACTCATTTATAAGAAAATATTGGATTCTCTGGTTTCAAACACTATCTTTCTACAAGGAAAAAGGATTATGGATTTTCTCATACAAAAATCTTATGAACTCACCAACGTAATGTTGACACTCTTTCAAACTACTTGTATTCTCAGGAAATTGATAAGGTAACTACAACCTTTGACGATGGGTCGCTATGGCGTCATACTATGTATTTTGATATCATATTGTAATTGTATTTAAAACATACAATCTTTTGAACTCTTGTAACATTTAAAATTATGTATATGATGGATGTGTTTGCTTTGATCACTATTGTACAAACGTTGTTGTGATACTGTTCATGAAGTCATCCACCCTCAGACGTTTCCGCCATCGTGGTTTGGGGGTGTGACAAAGGAAATGAGCGGATTTGGTCAAACGGTCAATGATTACCCAAATGTTGTCGTGTCCCTTGGTGGTACGGGGAAGTTTGGTTACGAAATCCATGGCGATCGCTTCCCATTTCCACTCGGGGATTACCGGTTGGACCAATAGTCCAGAGGGTCGTTGATGTTTTGCTTTGACCCTGGAACATGTAAGACATTTGGCCACGAATAAAGCAATATCCTTTTTCATTCCCGACAACCAATAATTGGTTCTCAGGCCATGATACATCCTGTCAGCACCAGGATGAATGGAATATCGAGTTTTATGGATTTCTTCCATCAGGAAGGTACGAAGATTGTCACGATCTGGGATCCAGATGCGATCTTGATAATAGAAAATACCATCAGATTTACTTTCCAACTCCCCATCAATTCCCGTGGGCATGTCATTTTCGGTAATTGCCGAGTGTTGGGCTCCTCGAATTCGGTCACTGAGATTGGACAAGATAGGAGAACATATTAGATGAAATGCTTTGGCATGTTCTTTTCGACTTAACACGTCGGCTACCACGTTTGCCTTGCCCGGATGATAGCGTATTTCACACTCGTAATCATTTAGGAGTTCGACCCATCGTGTTTGTCTCATATTAAGTTCCTTTTGATTAAGAATATGTTGCAAGCTCTTGTGGTCGGTGAAAATTACGCATTTAGTGCCGTAAAGGTAATGCCTCCAAATTTTAAGAGCGAAAACCACGGCACCGAGCTCCAAATCATGAGTCGTATAATTACTTTCATGGATTTTGAGTTGTCGCGATGCGTAAGCTATAACATTTCCCCTTTGCATCAAAACACAACCTAGACCGAGATTGGAGGCATCGCAGTATACCACGAAATCTTCGGATCCTTCAGGGAGTGTAAGAATCGGAGCGTCACACAATCTTTGTTTAAGGGTTTGGAAAGCGTCTTCTTGCTTGGGTCCCCAATCAAATGGCGTACCCTTGCAAGTGAGAAAAGTAAGCGGTAAAGCGATCTTTGAGAAATTTGAAATGAAACGCCGGTAATAGCCAGCTAAACCAAGGAATGACCGAATTTCCTTGGGAGTACGTGGGGCTTTCCAATTCTTAATTGGTTCAACTTTTGCGGGATCGACTAAAATACCCTTGTCACTTACAATATGACCGAGGAATTGTACCTCATTTAACCAAAACTCGTATTTCGAAAATTTGGCATAGAGTTGATTTCCTTGCAATGTTTGGAGAGTTAGACGAAGGTGTCTTTCATGGTCTGCCTTTGTCTTGGAGTAAATGAGGATGTCATCAATAAAGACGATAACAAAACGGTCGAGATAAGGTTTAAATACCCGATTCATCAAGTCCATGAATGTGGCAGGGGCATTCGTTAGGCCAAAAGGCATAACGGTGAACTCGTAATGACCATAGCGGGTTCGGAAAACAGTTTTGGGGATGTCTTCTTCCCGTACTCAAAGTTGGTGATAACCCGAGCGGAGGTCGATTTTTGAGAAGCATGTAGCTCCTTGAAGCTGATCAAAAAGGTCGTCGATCCGAGGTAACGGATATCGGTTCTTGATGGTCAATTTATTTAACTCCCGATAATCGATACACATACGAAACGAACCATCTTTCTTTTTGATGAAAAGAACCGGGGCTCCCCAGGGTGAAGTACTAGGGCGGATAAATCCCTTATCGGTTAATTCTTGGAGCTGACTTGCCAATTCTTGCATCACGGTTGGAGGCAACCGATATGGAGACTTGGCTATGGGAGCAGCCTCAGGAACGAGATCGATGCGGAACTCTAGCTCACGTACTGGAGGGAGTCCAGATACGTTATCGGGAAAGATGTCGGGAAAGTCTCGTACAATCGGAATATCTTCGATCTTCTTTTCTTTGACCTTTGTTTCCACCACATGGGCTAAGAAAGCCATGTATTCTTTACGTAGATATGATCGAGCTTGAGTACATGACATAAGACTAAGCTTTTTTGAATGAGTCTCGCCATAAATACGAAGACTTTGACCGTCGGCAAGAGGAATACGAATAAACTTCTCGTAACATACTATTTCAGCATGTTTTGGGATAGCCAATCCATTCCCACGATGATGTCGAAGCTACCAAGTTCCATAGGAACTAAATTGACGGAAAATTTATGACCGCAAAAATCGAAAGTGCAATCTTGGATAACTGCATTGAGTGAAATGTATTTTCCATTGGCGACTTCTACAGTAAAGTATTCATCAAGAATCGTGCAAGGTGTGTGAAGTATGGGTTCAAATTCCAAATACACAAAACTTTTATCGGCACCTGAATAAAAAAGTACTGACGCGTAGCAGTCATTTATGAGAAACGTACAATTTACGACCTTGTTATCGGTCTGTGCTTGGGTTGCGGTAATGACAAATGCTCGGCCTTTGGGAGCTGGAACCTGCATTGTTGAATTTTCCTGGGCTTGAGTGTTAATGATATTGACAAGCCTAGGACACGTGTTTCTGAAATGGGTGGGGTCACCGCAGTTGAAGCATGTTCCAGTTGGATACCGGGTTTGTGTTTGCTGATTTGAGGGTAGAGCGAATGGTCGCTGAGTTTTTGGTGCACGGCATGTGTCCGCCAAGTGGCCATAGCGACCACAAGTCGTACAAAGGCGACACGGGCTGGTGGACATATGGTGATAGTTACAATGGTTACAGAGGGGGTCGTAATGCCATCTATGAGAAACACGCATATGGACTTGTGAGTTATTTGTAAATTAATTATGGAAATTAAGTTTGTAGACATTGTTGGGTAAAATGATTGTAAAACACTTGTTGGGCCATGGTTAGGAGTGTTGGGCACCTTTTGGGCTTTCTATGGGTACTAAATGTAAAGCATGTAGCAATTGCGTGGGCCCCCACAATACTAAGTTTTCACATGTTTTTCCCACTTCAAGGCCCATTAAGGAACTTAATAGTCCAATGAGTTGGCCATTTTGGAGTGTATCCTTTCGGATACGTTTGATAAGGTCGGGTAGTTTCATGGCTCAAAAGTAATGTGAATGACGCGCTTTGGCCTATAGGTTTGGGAACTCTTGCCTTTGGTCCCCAGGTAAGCAAATTGGTCACTCGGTTGATTGGGATGTATACGAATGCTTACCTAGTCAGGACTTTCGGGCTACCGGCACCTCCCCCTTCCAGTTACTATGCGTCCATTACTTTGATCCTACCCAACTAGAGTGGATGACTTTTAATTTCCTATGAGCTCTAAGGAATATATATGTATATAAATTTTTATTTTGAAACCATTTGAGTATGTGTGTGATTTTAAGAGAAAGAGGAGAAAATTCACAAGTGTATGCACACATATAAGTGTCGGGAATAATACGTAAGCACATAAGGGAGCAATTAGCACACAAAGGTATTCCTAGGATTTTCTAAGTGCGAATTGCATGCAGTTGTGTGTGCATTTTATAAACTAGCATACGAGAGGGCCCTAGAGGCTATAGACTAGGTCAAGGCAATTAACCTAATTCCCTATAGTCAAGGGCTCTGATACCAATCTGTCACACCCCGATCCTTGGCGGAATCGATCAAGGTGTGATATATTGTTCAAAGTCTCATGACAACTATGTTATAATATGATTAGATTCATTAAGTACTAAGTAGGCAAACAAGATCCACAACATACAAATACAAATTCAAATACAAACAACATTTATTACATCAAATTTAAATAGTCTTGTGGGTTTCTAAGGTATACCCTACTTTTCATCAACTTCATCCTTCAAATCTGCATCATGGGTAAAAACAGGTCAACTACGAGAGTTGGTGAGTAATCTAGTTTAATTAAAGAAAATTGTGAGTTTGAAATATTATAATTTGAAACTTGTTTTCTTTGGAAGTCGACAAGCAAGTATTATTGAGATAACGGTTTATAAATCAAAAATTGATTAACAAATGATAACAACAACAATAAGTCCTCACCCTATATATACATATATATGTATATATATATAGGATGGAGCATCTAATCATCATACACACTCAACCACGTGCAATCAATCACCTTAGCGTCCCAAGGCGGGGTGGTCAACCCAATAGCGCTATTATTGTCCATAACGTACCTCAAGAATACGGGCATAGTCATGGAGATTAGACTAAAAATTGTAATGCACTACAAGTACATGTAGCGTAAACAAACAATAATTATACAAATAATGATTCATGTATAAATGTCCCAACAATGTCTCAATGGTGAAAAATAATAAAATGAAGTTGGAGCATATTAAAACCACATGATACACCCCAAAAGTATTGAAAATTATAAAATATGGGGTAGATTACTCACATTAGTCCAAACGGAATACGCGTGTTGTACGATAGACGGCTTGGGTCAAAACGACGTGGAACCTATTATAATTAATAGTTTTGGTTTAGGAACTACTAAACGGGAATGGAGTATTAATAAAAATAATTAGACACATATTCTTATATTAGATGAATTAACAATAATCAAATTTTATTTTGAATATTAATGTATTCATGGGTTATATGAATTTTAAATTGAATTAATTACTTTGCTTAATTAATTTATATTTTCACTTTAGGCAAGATTTTAATAATTTCTTATTAAAATAATAACTAGTCAAATTATAAGTATTTACAGATTTTATATATTATAAACAATTATTTATATGAAATAATCATTAAAAATGCATTTTTACATGCTTAGATATTTAGGAAAATGGTTTTAAATACTAAACAGTAATGAAACATTCTGAAATTATCGGAAAATCATTATTTCATAAACTAGTAATTACTGTAAAATTTTCATATTTTTCTTAACTACTTTAGTATTTATTTAGTATTTTAATAATTAAACCACAACAAAATTCGGGAAAAACAATAAATGATTCCCAAAAATTTTGGAAACTTAACCATAGTTTTCTAACATTATATTGAGCCTACTGTAAATATTTTGGATATTTTGGACTATGGGAAGTATTTCTTATGTTTTTCATTATTAACTAATCAATAAAATCATAAATAATAGGAAAATATTAAGAGAAATTCATTAGACTTTTTATTTATGATTACCATGTTGTATATGATATTCTTATAATGTTTTATAATTTTTGGACATGTGTAGCTATTTATTATCAATTTAAACCATTAAATAATCATTAAATCAGGAAAAATAAGCAAACATTCTTACAAAAATCTGTATATTTTGTCATGGAGTCTTTAAAATGTTAATAAGGTTTGAAAAATATAAAATCTAGTTTTAGCATACATAACTATATTTTTCAATTTATTTATCTACAACAAAATAAAATACAAAATAAGCATCAAACAGTAATATAATTGCATGAAACTTTATAAATCCACTTTACTCAATATATGGATTGTTCCAAAAGTTTCCCAGAATTTATTGATTGCAAAAAATATTTTATGTGAATTATTGCCCTATTTTATTGCAATAATTATAGTAATTCAATAAAAATAAGTTATTTTCTGAAAATTTCCAGAACTTCTTATTTTATTGATAGGATCCTGAGAAAAATCAGGTTTATGCATAAAATGAGTTTTAGATAGTTTGGTGGATTTAATTTGTTTCATTCATGAATTTGAGACTTTTAACAACATACCTTGATGAATGCTTCAAGAGGGATGAAGATTTGAGTATATTGGAGTGTTCTTGGCTGAAATATGAAGATTTCTAGGAGGAATTTCGAGATTGAGAGTGAGAGAAAGAATAGATATGGTTTGAGTGGTGATGAAAATAATGTGTTGGGAGAAAAATTAAAGGAAAGATGATGGGAGGTGTGAGTGGGAGACAATGGGAATAAACTTTTACTTTTGGTGGTCTTCATAATTTCCCACTAACACAAGCATCTTAAGGGTTTTATAAAATTTAATGTAGTGTTTATAAAAATAGAGTTTTATAAAAAAAATAGGTTATTATTTGATTATAACAATCTACTTTGATTTGAAGTTTAATTATAGCATTCAAGTTTGACTTTTTTTAATTTAATTAGAGCATCATACTTTGATTTGATTTTAATATGGTATCATAATTTAATTTGATTATAGTTATAACGTTATACTATGCTATATTGCTATTAACGTCAATTTATATCGTAGTGTATGGGTTTTGATCCTATTAGCGTCAAGTAATCTTGAGTAGGGTTTATTAAATTTTCAATTGGGTTGGGTTGACCCGAATCCATTTTAGGCGGATGTCACAAGAATGCCATGAAATCCATAGAAATACTTGCAAGCAAGGTGTTAAAAAAGAAGTTAGATATGCATCTTTTACCATATGGCTAATGTCATAAAATCCCTTAAGTTTGGCAGAAAAATGTTCGGTTTTACCATTTAGCAAGTTTTAGGTTCACTAAGGCCTAAACTTTGCAAAAAAAAAAAAAGTTCATTTTTACCTTGGAAACTGCTATAACATGTTTCCAGGTTACCATCAATTGAACTGCGCATAAAAACTCTTAAGTTTTCAAAAAAAAATTACGTTTTTACCCTAATTATTTTTTTTCATATTATATCATCACCATCACCACCTGCCACCATTGCTGCCACAAGCCACCACCGCTGCCGCTACCCACCAATATTGTCGTCATCACCCACCACCACCACCACTGCGACTGCCACCACCCACCACTATATCGCTGATAACGCCTAATAATGTTAAGCATTATAGTCGTTATTGAGCCGGATTTTAGTTAGTTTATCTTTCTTAATTGACTAATATCACTTACTTTTGTACCAAAATGCTTGGATATGTTTTTAGTGAAAATACAGGGGTTTAAGTGCAATTTGGGAGAAATTACGGAGGAAAAACGGACAAGATAGTGGAGAAGAGAGGATTAGCGACGCTAAACCTTGTGATTAGCGCCGCTAATGTGGCCAAGCGGATAATCATTGTCTTCGAAATTCAAAATGCACGAAGGAATGTTCCAGAACAATATTAGCGACGCTAATGTCCAGATAAGTCAAAAGTCAGCGTTTTTCAAATTCAAACACCGAGAAAATGGGATCTGGATGGGCACGTGTTGCGGGAAAGCCTTGTCCGCGCCTCGGACACTCTATTTTCCGCCACTATAAATACTAGACCCCCGTACCACTTTTGAGGCATCCCGGGGCATCCAGAAGGGATTCAGAAGCATGATTTCGTGATTTTCAGTTGCAATCAGTAGGTTTGGTTTAGAATTCGTTTTTTTATTTTTTTATCAACTCGGTATCAAGGTATTCCGCAATTGGAATTTCCGTCGATTACTCGATGTTCTAGTTTAGATTATGTTGGTATATAAGGATAGTTGGAGTTTTGATGTTTGTTTGATTTTGAGTGTGAATGATTGTTGGTTTGGTTTAAGTTTATAAAAGTAATCATTCAGTTATTTATTGTTTTCTCGATCTAAAATCATATCTGAGTTTATTATTTCGTTTTATTTGATTTTTGGTTTGTTCCCACGTGTTCTTGAACTGCCGTCTATAAAGTGATATAGATCAGTTTATCGACACAAAGTGCCAACCACGAACTCCACGGTTCGACCCTTACTTGTCGCTATCTAGTGAGCCGTAAGGTAAAATTAAGTATTTTTTACCGCATCAACAACTACAAAGCTGTCAATCGCCACTACCAACATCACCCACCACCGCCACCACCACTACCCACAACCACCATTGCGGCCACTGCCACCGCCACCACTCACTACCATTACTGCCGCCAACACCCACCACACTACCACCTTTATCGACTCCACCACTCATCACCACCACCACCATTACCACTGCCACCACCATGATCCCTACCACTACTACTGCCGCCACCAGCAACCGCCACCACTGACCGCCACCACCGTTACTGTAGTAGTGGTGGGTGGTGGTGGTGGCTGCGGAGGCAGTGTGGGTGGCGGCGACGGCGGTGGTGATAGTTGAGTGGCGGAAGTAGGTGGTGGTGGATGGTAGTAGTGGGTGGCAACAATGGTGGTGGGAGGTGGTGGTATAATATGAAAAAACATTAATTATGGTAAAAACATTTAAAAAAATTGAAACCTTAAGGGTTTTTATGTGAATTCCAATTGATGGTAACCTGGAAACCTGTTATAGCATGTAAAAATGAACTTATTTTGCAAAGTTTAGGCTTTAATGAACCTAAAATTGATAAAATGGTAAAACCGAACATTTCTGTCAAACTTAAGGGTTTTTATGACATTCCCTTTACCACATTATCACTTGGAGTCTACTTTATGAAAAGAGTTCCAAGGAGTTGGTTTCATTTGTCACTAGTCAATCACTTGAACATAACTTCATAGAAATCAAGTAAAGGAGAGGGTTTATGCATGCAATACAAATTTTTAAAAAAAAAAGTCATGTTACAAAAATAAAACATAAGAGATAATCAATGACAGTATTTAAGTATTTACATGTCTTACACTCTACCACCATATGCTACTCCACTTGACCAAATTTAATCCATCTAGTTGACTATCTGCTGACTTTGACCATCTAAAATAAGTTCCTTAGGCCATCCGGTGTGCACCTCTCACTACTCTCACTTTTTATCTTCCACATCAGCAACTCTCTCTCCTCCCCTTACTCCTGGAAATGGTCACCTCTTACTTCCCCTAACATTTGGTACAACTAATAATACATATAGTACAAGCAAATAGACCAGCCCTCTCCCACGCCGCACGATGCCGGAAGCTCGCGCGGGGTCCAATGTGCGAGCTCACCGCATGGGAGGGGCGGTGTTCCTCGAGGCCTCGCACGCGTCGGGCAAGACGTCGGGTATGCACACCGGATGGCCTTAGACATTGAACTTAATATTTGTGTACAATCAGCAGTCTAACAACTTTTAAACACTAGTTTCAATAAATAGTGTGGATCTCTCTCTGGCCAACCTTAAATGCACTTACAATAGCTTTTACCTTATTGATGATCAATGAAATAGTTCAAAGTTTACATATAGTAATATATAAGAGATGTTTTTCTAAGTATTAATATGGAGTGGTTTTAGTGAGTTTTCTTCTAGAAAATGATTGAAAGTTAGAAAGAATACAGAACATTTTAGGCAAAAAAACTTAAAAGCATGTACATTATCATTGCCTTTTATGTAATTATCCAGTTTAAATTAGACCTCAGACATTGGCTTATCCGACAAATAACGACCATGTACCATGAAGCTAACGAGTCAGTTTTGGTGCTTGTAGATTCGTTAACTATGCATGAAAGCTTCTTTAAAACATTTCTAAAAGCCTTTTACTCATAAAACATTTCGTTTTTAATAATATATAAAGTCTTATACTTATTTTATAGAATTTATTTTTTTTTTACTAAAATATGTGTATATTTATTTTAGAATATCCTCTCATCTTGGTCAAAATTAAGAATTAAAATGAAAATCACCCAACCAATGTAATTTAAAGAACTTAGATTAGTTTTTAATAGCCACAAGCATCTTCAACAAATCTTCATGAATCTTTTATAATGGCAAGCTACCCGAGATAAAGACGAATTTATTGATATAGCCTAAATGGACATTGCCCACTTGAGAGTATTTGATTTGATTTTTACTCATAAAACATTTCCTTTTTAATAATATATAAAGTATTATATTTATTTTATAAAATTAATTTTCTACTAAAATATTTTTATGTTTATTTTAGAATATCCTCTCATCTTGGTCAAATTTAAGAATTAAAATAAAAATCATCCAACCAATGTAATTTAAAGAACTTAGATTAGTTGTTGATAACCTCTTACTTGTATCTTCAACAGATCTTCGTGAATCTTTTATAAATGACAAGCTACCCGATATAAAGACGAATTTAATTGATATAGCCTAAATGGACATTGCCCACTTGAGAGGATTTGATTTGATATTCATTAATCAATCGATATGTGAAATATTTACAAGAACAAGTAAAGTAGTTAAGTCAAAAAATAAATTCGGGTTACATTTGTTATCATCAATACATAAATGAGAATGTATATATTAAGCACTTACATCAATAGCTAGTAACATCATTTAGATCCTACAATTTTCCTTTCTTGTATTTTGGACTTCTGGGTGGATATGTGGAGTGGTGTCATTAACCAGTTCACTGAAAAACTTTCTACACGGAAAGTGAGTGCCTTTTTGACCAGGTGGTAACTATTTAAAGGTGGTTTTCGGGAGCAAAGTGGTATTGTATGTCAATTGGTACTTCTTTTGTTAGAATTGATGCATTGAAAATTATTTTGTGGAGGAAGATAGGAGAGCGAAAACTATGATGTATAACATGGAAAAATGTCATTGCTTCTAAATAAGAGGGAGGATTGTTGGAAGCTTATTGGCGGCTAACAATGCCATGTTCGAGAAGTGGAGAGTGATGTGTTTAACCAATCCAAAGTTTCGGTTGTTTTGGCTATTTATGGTTTGGAGGGGTTTGTTGGGTGTTTGTCGAGACTCAAGTTTCAAAAGATAAGGACCAACATCATTGGTTCGTTTAAACAAATTCAATATAAAAGCATTGATATGGAAATGTACTTTCATAAAAAGGTTGTTAAAGGTAACTCAACAACTTGGAAACTCATTTGGATCGGTTATTCTAATACTTCCTGGGCTTTTTGCGATTTGCATGCAGTAGACAAAAGATGCTCAGTGAGATCTCAATTTCATCAGGGCGTGTGAGTGTGAGATTGGCGTCAAGACCCGAGGGGAGGGGTAGAGGTAGTGCACATGGTGGATCTTCAAGGATGTTGTGTCAAAGTTAGTCCTTTGTTTGTAGATGACAAGTGGGCTTGAGAACTTGACGATTCATAGTTTTTTTGGTTGCTTCCACGGTATGAATTATTGATATAACCATATGAAGTTATGGGAGGTACTAAGATTCATCGAAATAATTTGATCCCCATTAAAGTTGAGGATTGGGTTGCATATCCTTGATCGTTTTTCAATGAAGGAACAATTGGATGAGAGAGAACTGAAGTTTGGTTTGATTTTTTGCACATTATGCATTAGAATGTGGCGAATTCTCTTTCCCAAAAATAATATGTTGAGACTTTGAATCATCTTTTACTTGAGTGTTGACACTTCCTGTATAGTGTTAAATTGGCCGTTGGTGGAATGTTCCTCTTCTGGCATATCCTTAGCTAAGGAGTGTCTTTTTTGGGTGGATCTTTCGCGCTTCAATTTGGCAAAAAAAAAAAAAAAAAAAAAAAAAAAAAAGTTTGAGGTAGTTATTTGTTCGACTTTGTGGTCGATTTGGATTAATGGAATTCATGGTTGTTTTAAATGACTAAACCTAGGAAACAAGTATTGTCCCACTAAATTGTGTCTCAACAGTATTTTTTTGTTTTCTAATAGATATCATTATAAAATTTCCTTACATATGATGGGATCAAGGATCCAAATCTGCTCTTTTGGTTCTTTCTATTCTTTGATGACTATTTGCTAGTTACTAACTTACTATCCGTTAACGAAAAACTCATTCACATGAGTCCATTCCTACCGAACAATTCCAGCACCAATTGAGAGTGATTGTATTGAACTATGGTTTGATGTCGTCCATATAAATATGAGGATGGTTCAATCTACACCCCACTCACATGGATTGTAGAAAAATGTGATCATATATAAAAAATAAAAAAATAAAAAAAAAACCTGAAAAATACTACACGGGGACAAGGTGGGTATCGGATAATAAAGGCATGGGGCTCACGGGAAGGATTCTTGAACGTAAGGAAAAAAGGAAGCTAGCGTGAATACTTGGAAAGGAAAAGGTCGTGGTTGGGGTCTTGTACTTTACTTACATAAATTTAATTATTTATTTTAAAGAAATTGAACAAGTGGATTAGACGACAAAGGTGATTTGATTCATATCTTAACAAGTAAACAAAAGCAAGTGTGTTGCCCCTTATTTGTCGTGAATCAGCTCACCCTTAAGCTACTTCAGACGGCAATTAATTAACAAATCATGCGAAAAACATGGACAAAAATTGGATATTTTCAATAAATAAATATACACTGATTTACTTACATACCGATACGGATATTGTTTACCCTTTATAATTACACATAAGGACATGTTTCTTGCTCACCGTATCCATTCATTTATGCTATACAATATAACCCAATATTTTAACATTGAATTAAAAAAGACCATATATATAAAGAACCAAAGAAATGAAGCATATTTTCCATCACTAATCTTTTTGCCTTACTTCAATATAACTTGAAGTTTCATCAATCATCATATCTCCTCCTATATTTCATATATATTCCCAACCTATGAAGCTTCCAGCAACTTTGCTGCCAAATGCTCTTGACTTTCTGACACCCCTAAATCCTTTAACACCTTATCACAAAGCTGAACAAACAAAGACTTTTGTATTAGTTACTTGTATTAATAAATTACCTCAAATTATAATCAAACCGTAATGCATGTATTAGTTTAAACAGTGATTACCTGTCTATATACACTACTCTCCCCGCTGTTTTTTCTTAATTCAACTACATACAAACACGGGTTTATTTCAAACACCTGTAAAAAATAAGAAAAATTTTATTAGAAAAAGTGAAAGGTGGTTAAAAACTTAAAATGAGGGTGAGTTTTGAGTGTTTACTTCTGCTGTAACGGATAAATTACAAGGCCTTCTTTGCCCATTGTGATCTTCTAACACCTTTAACTAAAATCAAGAAACAGGATTTCAGTAAAGACGAAAAACAAAAGAAAGAAAAGAAATATGCTTTCTTGATTTTATTTTTCTTTATAAATCTCACCTTTCCATTTCTCTTTTGAACTCCAAATCCCATTTGTGATACTGTATCCTCGATTTTTCCTAACAACTTTCTTGGTGAACATGTGGATGTAAATCTCACCTTTCTCTCAGATACATCCTGAAATAATAATAAACCCAGAATCTAATTAGTTTCAAATCAAGATTCTAAAAAAAAAAAAAAACAGTGAAAAAGATTCTGATAGAATCTTTTTTTACCTCTTTCTCAAAGAACCCAGAGAGGTCCAAACAAGATGACATTCCAATGAGCTCAAAAGCATTGATATGTGTAGGCGATTCTGGATCTTTTTCTGAATCCGTTGGCTAAAACCACCATAAAGAAAAGATTAATTAATAATTTACTTTTTCAAGATTATCTTTGTACGATTTGAAATTTTGATCACTTACAGCTTCATGTAAAGATAAAACTTCATCTTCAAAGTGTACAACATCTTCTTCCTCTTCATTAACAACTGCAGGAGTATAATCTTGTTTAAACCATTCATCTGCTTTGATTCCCTCCATTGTTATCCTTGTTTTAGGGTTTGGATCAAGAATTCTCTTTATCAAATTCTTTGCCCCTGAAGGTAACCATTTCGGCATCTGCACATCCCCTTTGAAAATCTGCAAATACCCTTTTACATTAAAATTTCAAAAACATCCAATTCAATATAAAATTTTCAATCTTTACGCATACACACCTTCTGATAAAGAACCGCAAGATTTCTATCATCAAATGGTAGATACCCCGTAAGAATTACATATAAAATGACCCCACATGACCATGTATCTGACGTGGCACCATCGTACCCTCTATTAGAAAGAATTTCGGGTGCAACATAGTTAGGACTTCCACAAGTTGTATGCAATAGCCCATCATCCTAATAAATCACAAACACAAAAATATATATATCGTTATAATGATGTACCGTTTGTACTGTGTTTGACATGCACCGAACTGGAATTGGAACTGGAACCGGAACTGATGTCAATACATATACAGTGTCAGGATTCAGATGACATACCCTTAAATGTTGGGGGAGTGCACTAAGGCCAAAGTCGGATATTTTGATGCTTCCTTTAGCATCAACAAGAACATTCTCGAGCTGCATTTTCTCAAAGCAGCATTTTGTCAGTCCTATGATATGTAAAAACATCAATACACCATGACTAATTTTGGGATCTTGATGTTATTATGGTAGTGAATGAGGGAATAAATGAAGAACCTTGAGGTCACGGTGATAGACGCCTTTGTCATGACAATAACTGACACCATCAATCAACTGTTGGAACATTTTCCGGCCATTTGACTCCGATAATTTACCTTTTGATGCCTGAAAAGATTTAACATTAAAAGACTTGATTTTGTGATGTAAAAATGTTTATATGGTGAAAAAAGATTGCGGATTGCTTACGATTGTTTCGAATAATTCACCGCCGTTCACGTATTCAAGAATCATATAAATCTTGGTTTTGCTCGCCAAAACCTGCAACAGAAAGTTATTTTAAGTAAAATACAAGAAAATAAATAAAATAATAAAAGCATGGAACACATATTCACATGCCCTTTTGACAATATGAAACGACGTGGCAAAGTTACATCCAACTAGATATATATTAATCTTAATTAATTGTTAAATCCGGATTAGGAGTTGGGTTTAACTTCTAATATACGTCCAGCTACACCAAATTATTGGAAATTGATGTAATTAATAATAATCGAAAAGGATATCTTTTTATTTAATATATTTCAATATTTGTTTACGAAACACCTCATCTAACTTTCTGACCCACCACCGTCCAATTGCTTCCTTCCTATCTTGATCTTGATCCAATCACGACGAAACCCAGTTTTTATTTTATATTGACTGGGTATTAAAAACTCTTGATAAGCAAACAAATCCAATAAAAATTCTTCTTCTGGTCCGATATTTCATTGTATTTATAATAAAAAATCTAGAAAAAAAAAAAGAAAAATAATCGGATCTATGTTAGAAAGCTACCTCGTGTAATCGAACAACATTCGGATGTTTGAGAATCTTCAATGTGGCAATCTCCCTCTTTATCTGCAACAAGTCAATCGCATATGAGAACAGATGCAATCACATCATATGTGACTAAATTTGAATTAAACTTCAATTCAAGAAAGTTAGAAACTTTATAAAGATTATTCCACCATCATGAAATAGATTGAAGATAAGCAGTAATTGATTATACCTGATCTGTGAAGTTGAGGTTTTTGATACGGGTTTTTTCGAGGATTTTCACGGCAAATGAATGTCCAGTTTGGACGTCTTTAGCGAATTTAACTTTGCCAAAATTGCCTTCACCAAGAGTTCTTCCGATCTCGTATTTCCCCAATTGCAATTGCGTTCCGTCGTCTCCGCCACTCTTCTTCCTCCCAACCAATACCATTTGTTTCTCTAAAAAACCCTAACTTTTAAACTATCAAGCAAACAATAAACGAATATGAATTGAGAAACAACTTTCTGTGCTCTCAATCTTTTTGGGAGAAAAAAGTTTCTGTATTTTAGAGTGTTGCTTGGTGGGTGTATTTATATAAATAGCCAGATATGTATCTGTATAATGGGATTTCTCAACTTTTTTTTAATTAAAAAATAAAAATAAAATAAGAAGGTGACGATTGACGAAAGAGGTTGAGAGAACGCCAATGATAGGTTCAAGGAAAGTCCTCCAATAATATTCATAAAACACGTAGATAAACAGATAAAATTTACCAACACGCCATTGGAAGTTTCTGTTTTCAGTTGGAAGTATTTTTTTCTAATCAACAAGTTAAAAATGGAATATTTTATACTTTTTAAATTAATATTTTTCATAAATGGATATACTACCAAACAATAGTGCCCTCAACGTGGTACCATTATCTAAGATTTATTATGCATTGATGGAAGCATATGTTTGGTTAATATAAATTCAGTGAACCTTTTTATTTTTGTTTTGTGATATTTATAAACCTCAATTCCTTTAAAGATTTCACAAATGGATAACGAAGTATCATAATTGTTTAAAAAATGTTATTGAAGTTATTTGTGTATACATATTACCAACAATATAACCGTTGTACACGTATGACCATTGACGTTTATCATTTATTTAAAAAATATCATTGGCTGGTAAGGTATACTTCTGGTAACGTCAATGATATTTTTTGAACGAATGATAAACTTTAATGGTCATACGTGTACAACGGCTATAGTTTGTTGGTAATATGTGTACAAAAAAGTTCAATTGTATTTTTTGAATAATTATGATACTTCGTTACCCTTATAAGTCATTTTCTTATATTTTTATTATATAGGACAAAGAGCAACATATTTATCTTATTTATTGATAATACCATATACTATAATTATTACTCATAATAATAACGTAAATATAATTTGCTAACAGACCAGTAAATTACATTTATAGCATAACATCGCTTAAAGTAATGTGAGCTGACACATCATATGCCACACATATATAAGTATTGATATGGAATTTTTTTAAAATGCAAAGAAGTGTACGTCATTAATAAAAGGTTTTCTGCAAATTTATAAACTAAAATCCTAAGTTCATATGCAACCTATAAAGGATCTATGTTTTCTATCTTTGAACATATAAATAATTCCTAAAAGGCCAACAGAAAAATTACTAAAGAATTGAATAAAAAAAACTAACATTTAGGTTTTCTTGGAAGCTAAGCAACAAAAGTATCTTGCCTCAAATGAAGTCACACCCAGGGAACTAGAAGCAAGTCACGAAAATTCCAGAGAGTATAGGAGGAGAATGGCACAGAATGGGGTTCCCCAATACCCCTATTTATAGTTTTCCAGGTGGTTGCAGATAAGCCTTTAGAGATAAACCTTTTTGAACTCAAATAAGATAAACTTCTTATCTTATAATTCAAACTCCATTTATCCTAATATATATAATCGAAATTATATATATATCCTCACCAAAAATCGCTGGTTACTATTACTGCTAAAATTGTCACTCACTCAACTATTGAGTATTACAATTCAGCTCCTGCACCTTTAATTAATTAAATTAATCACCAAATTAATTATAATTAATTTCAGATTAATTTCTAATTAATTAACATATTTTCTAATTAATATATTATCACTTTAATATATTAATAAACTATTTATTTTATTTCTATTGATTTATTAATCATATAATAAATCAATCTTTCTCTCTCCTAGAAATTCTGACAAACCTCTAGCTATGAGGGCAACCCAAATGGACTTCGCTACTATTAATTAGGTAAATACAAATTATTAGTCATGGCTTAGACACATAATCCAACTGTCTCCCACTTGGATAAGTATATGACTATAATTACCAATTTAACCTCTAATTAATCAGCAAACTATAGCTTCCTAGAAACTGCTGTCGAACTCTGACCCAGTCAGTTCTGTCCATAGATAAGTGATCAGATGCTTCTCCGTCCAACAAGATATTTTTCAGACTCAAGACATGGATTAAGATCAATCTCGGTCTGATTCTCTGTTTCCCAATTTTTTATTTGCATATGACTTTAAGACTACTAATTGAACACATCAATTCAGTCCTGGTTGGCTAACACTTTCAGTCAACTTCAAAATCATCGAGAGGCCTACAAATATCTGTTTCCTATCAGGGTCAAGGGACGAATAAGCTTCGACTCATATGCGTATATCTTTTACCAGACAAATCACTCATAACAACACGTTTCATAAAATCGAGTTACCGATGCGTTTTCGTATTATCAATGAACAACTGCCTTGCAAATTAGAACTCATATGTCTCTGCTTCAAGATCATAAGATATTATCGTCTCAACATTGCTCATGATATAATCCATGAAGCAATCTATTGAACGTGGGTTTATCCAATACTCAAATCTCTATTTCTAAGTACTCATGAACGTTGTAGCAATCTTATTGCTATGTCTAACTCCTTAGACAATCTACAAACCAATTCATGACAGTCTTCGTTCATACTTACTCCCTAAAAGTACGAGCGACTGTGGACATTTGAATAATCAAATTACTTAAGAAATAAACATGCAAAATGAAACACAATGATAAACAATTGACAAATAGTAGTAAACAATACTCATTAATAAATCTCTATTATTAAATCACCAAAGTCAATTACATTTATATTGTTACAAGTTTCAAATCCTATCTAATTACAAAAAACTAATATCATCTCTCAATCCTGTGCTCTTAGCATGCTGATTGTGCTTGATCCTACTCAGAGCCTTTGTCAAGGGATCTGCAGGATTATCTTCAGATGATACCCTCTTTACAAGGAGGTGGCCTTCTTCTACTCTATGTCTGATATAGTGGTACTTTCTGTCGATATGCCTGGACTTTCCATGGTCTCTCGGTTCCTTTGTCAAAGCAACCGCTCCTTCGTTATCGCAGAACAGTTCCATGGGCTCCTGAATACTCGGGACTACTCCAAGGTCACCGATAAAGTTCTTCAGCCAAGCCGCTTCCTTTGACGCTTCACTCGCTGCTATGTACTCTGATTCGCACGTAGAATCAGCCACCGTCTCTTGCTTGGAACTTTTCCAAGTAACCGCTCCTCCATTCAAAAGGAATACCCAGCCCGACAGAGACCGACCGTTGTCTCTATCTGTCTGAAAGCTGGCATCTGTATACCCGTTAACTCTTAAAGTATCACTGCCACCAAGGACTAACACCATGTTCTTTGTCATTCGCAGATACTTGAGTATATTCTTGACAGCTATCCAATGCGTCCTTCCAGGGTTTCCCTGGTACCGACTGACCATGCTCAAAGAAAAGTCCACGTCAAGGCGAGTACATGTTATAGCGTACATGATCGACCCTACAACCGAAGCGTAAGGTACCCGACTCATGTCAGATATCTCCTCGTCTGTACTCGGACTTTGAGTCTTACTCAACTTTGCATTACTTTGGATATGTAGCTCTCCCTTCTTGGAATTTTCCATACTAAACCTCTTTAGTACCTTTTCCAAGTATGTACTCTGACTAAGTCCAATTATTCTTTTCTTCCTATCTCTCAATATTCTTATCCCGAGAATATTGGCAGCTTCTCCTAGGTCTTTCATGGCAAAACACTTCCCAAGCCAAGACTTGGCATCTTGCAAGGTTGGAATGTCGTTTCCCATGAGCAGTATGTCATCAAAATACAGCACCAAAAAAGTGACTATACTCCCACTATCCTTGACATATATGCAGGACTCATCCTCGCTTCTAGAGAAACCAAACTCTTTGACTTTCTCATGGAAACAAAGATTTCAGCTGCGAGAAGCTTGTTTCACTCCGTAGATCGATTTCTCAAGCTTACACACCTTATCAGGATACTTTGCATCGACAAAACCCTCTGGCTGATTCATGTAAACATCCTCAGTTAACTTCCCGCTAAGGAAAGCGTTTTTGACGTCCATCTGCCAAATTTCATAGTCATGAAACGCAGCTATGGCTAGCATAATCCTAATAGACTTTATCTTGGCCACTGGTGAGAAGGTCTCGTCATAGTCAACCCCTGGGGTTTGAGTAAAGCCCTTCGCAACCAGTCTTGCCTTAAAGGTGTGCACCTTTCCATCCATGTCGGTCTTCTTCTTGAAGATCAACTTGCACCCGACTGTCTTTCGACCAGGTACATTGTCAACCAAGTTCCAAACTTGATTGTCATACATGGACTTGATCTCGCTGTCCATTGCCTATTTCCACTTGATAGACTCAGGGCCCGTCACTGCTTCCCGGTAGTTAGCTGGCTCATCTAAATTTATCAGTGTCCTATCACTGACAAACGTGTCCCCATCCATAGTTATATGGAAACCATAAAACTTGGGTGGCATGCTAACTCTACCGGAGCGCCTAACAGGTAAGGATATATCTGTCGGACCAACAAGAATTTCTTCCTCTTGTTGGTTGCTAGTTTCTCATAAGGTTCCATCATCGGATGACTCCTGAGTTTCTTCAAGGTCAATGGTACTCCCACTGTCCTCTTTGGATATGAGCTCTCTCTCTCTCTCGAAAGATTCCTCATCTCGCTACAAAGACCACATCCTCGCTCGGTTTGTAGAACAAGTATCCAAAAGACTATTTGGGATATCCAATGAAAATACACTTCTCACTTTTATCTGTGAGTTTGTCTTGAGTCTCTCGTCTTACGAAATCCTCACAACCCCAGACCTTGATATGTGCTAACGAGGGAAATTTCCCCGTCCACATCTCATGAGGTGTTTTGGCAACCTTCTTAGTACGGACAAGATTGAGGATGTGGGTGGCAGTCTCTAAGGCATACCCCCAAAAGTGGATGGGAAGCGAAGCTCGACTCATCATGGAACTAACCATGTCCAACAGGGTTCGGTTACGCCTCTCGACAACACCGTTCAACTGTGGTGTCCTGGGAGGTGTCAACTGTGAAACTATTCCACATTCCTTTAGATAGTCTAGGAACTCGATACTAGGATACTTACCGCCTCTGTCGGATCTAAGCATCTTTATCTTCCTGCCCAATTTATTCTCAACTTTATTTTTGAACTCTTTGAACTTTTCAAAAGTGTCTGACTTGTGCTTGATTAAGTAGATATGCCCATATCTAATATAATCGTCAGTAAAGGTCACATAGAACCGCATGCCATCCTTTATGGTTGATCTGAAGGGACCACACACATCTATGTGTATGATGTCCAATAGTCTTCACCTCTTTCACAAGACCCTGTGAATGGTGACTTGGTCATCTTGCTTAAAAGACAAGATTCACATACATCACCCGCCTTGAGGTCGAATGATTCCAACACTCCATCCTTTTAGAGTTGGGCGATGCGTTTCTTGTTAATATGTCCAAGACGACAATGCCATAAGCATGCCTTTTCTACACCACTAGAAGAATCAATATTTAATACACTATTTCCTAAATTGTCTACACATGTCACTGATACACACCAGAATAAGGTAAATCTTCAAAAATAAAAACACCATTCTTAAAAACAGAAATTGAACCATTCAAATTGTTAAAAGAATATTGAAAACCTTGTTTGAACAATGCATGAAATGAAATTATGTTTCTTGCCATTTCTGGCGAATAGCAACAATTTACTAAATCTAAACTAACATCACTACTGAGCACTAAACTATAGACACCGATCTTGGTAACAGGCGACGATCTCCTATTGCCCATGATCAGGTTCAATCTACCGTGCTCCACCTCCCTGCTTTCCTTTAGGCCCTGCAAATTAGAACATATGTGAAAACCACATCCTGTATCAAGGAGCCAAGAACTGGAAGATGGTGAGTTTTTAGAGATAGTGTACATACCTGCTGTCGATGGCTTCACTTTGCCATCCTTGACATCCTGCAAGTATTTCGGGCAACTTCTCTTCCAATGGCCCTTCTCTTTGCAATAGAAGCAGTCAGCATCTTTGGGGTTGGCGACATGAGGAATGCTTGAAGACTTGGGTCTCGGGCCATTACTGGATGACCTGACCTGAACCTTTTCCCACCAATTCTGATTGGGAGGGCCTTTCCGTTTCTTTCCTTTGCCTTGACCAATTGCCAAGACAGGCTGGCTCACTAAGGGTACACTTTTACCCTTAAGCCCATCTTCTACAGTCTGCAGCATGCTATGCAACTCAGCCAAAGAGGTCTGAGTGTTGTTCAAATGATACGCCAGTGTGAACTGGTCATAAGAACTCAGTAAGGAGTTAAGCACTATGTCAATGGCCAACTCCTCATCGACTAGCATACTCAGCTTCTTTAGCCTATCCACGTAACCTTGCATCCTTTGCACGTGAGTGCAGACGGACTCTCCATCCTTTGGCTTGCTGTTCTTGAAGGATCGGACCACTTCACATCTCTCGACACGCGCTCGCTTACGGAACTTTTCTGCAAGGTCCTTGTGCATTTCATAAGGCCAGTAGTCCTCGTAGATTCTTTGAAATTCAGGTTTCATTGTAGCAATCATGATGCAGGCCACTTTGGTCGTATCATCATAGTGTTTTTTGTACGAGGCATATTCCTCGGGAGTAGCTGTGTCGGGGTCAACTTCAATGAGCTCAGTATCAAGAACATACTCTTTGTTCTCAAACCTCAGAGCCATCTTTATGTTTCTCATCTAGTCGTTGTAGTTCGTGCCATCCAATGTCACTTTAGAACACAACAAGAGGATTGAAGTGACGTTACTGTTGTTGGAGTGGGGAACAGAATGGTCTGCGGAAGACATGTTTAAAAAAAAGGTAGTTTTTAATTAGATACATATAATCCTTAATATTAACCCAATATAATAATAAGGCTAGGACTCAACTATATAATTCACAACTTAGAAGAGGGATGTCATAAAAATTTTATAAAGGTAGGCGAATAACGATTCAGCCAATTCCACCGCGAAAGATAATCATATTACAATGGAATTCCTAGATATTTTGAGATTTATTGAATTGTTCAATAGCATGTTTAATCTCGGATATGCTCCACTGTTTGTGACTGGGATGCCGAGGATTACAAACTGGATGTGAATAACCATGTAAATTAGCTTGGTACTCTCAAGGTCAATTATCATCTCTAATTGATGTACCGGTAAACCACACACGCTCCATCAACAATGATAAGATTGAGAAACCCATTGCAACTCTTTATGAACCCATATTGGTGTGCCGGTAAACCACACACGCTCCACCAATGTTTCATAAAGTGCAATGTGCAATTTCATGGATTAGCATCAATTCACATTTTTCCTAAAGTAACTAGATTGGGATTTTATAAACCTGTTATATTACTTTGATTAATAACATTATACTTTTAATGAGATTAAGCGGTCCTATCAAACGCGTTCGGCTAACGACCCTCCACTGATCAGGAGAGCGGTGGGTGAGAGTGGACACCTATTAGACCGTCATTTTATAGAGAGTCTCCTTATACCCTCTTTATAGATCAGCTTCGTGAATGAGGTCTACTATTGATTTGAGTAACCAGTTTATCTTATACATATAATATTAACTTTTAATAATAATAATATATAAGATGTATTTTAAACTTTTAAAATATTTCTGGTTTATCTATTTATTTTTTTTCGAAAATTAACTATTAATTTTAAAATTAAATTTAAACCTTTAAATGATTTAATTTATCTTTTAATTAAACAATTAATTAAATTAATTAAATCTAGATAGGTATAACAAATTAATCAAATTAATTTAAAGCTATCTTAAACCCCTTAATTTTTGAAAAAACAAATAATGGGTTTAAGGTTATCCAATTATTAAATAATCAAAAGTTACCAAAAAATAGAACCTTCTAAAACCCTATGTAATTTTCGAAAATAATAAAGGGGAGGGGCTAGGGTTTGCAAAACCCTAACCCTAAATCGATTTTCATATAGTTAGGGTTTATAAGCTTTAAACCCCAAATTTTAGGAAAACTATTATAACAATTCAATTAGAAAACAACAAATAGCTCTAATACCACTGAAAGGTTTTCTGCAAATTTATGAACTAAAACCCTAAGTTCACATGCAACCTATAAAGGATCTATATTTTCTATCTTTGAACATATAAATAATTCCTAAAAGGCCAATAGAAAAATTACTAAAGAATTGAATCAGAAAAACTAACCTTTAGGTTTTCTTGGAAGCTAAGCAACAAAAGTATCTTGCCTCAAATGAAGTCACACCCAGAGAACTAGAAGCAAGTCACGAAAATTCCAGAGAGTATAGGAGGCAAATGGCGCAGAATGGGGTTCCCCAGGACCCCTATTTATAGTTTTCCAGGTGGTTGCAGATAAGCCTTTAGAGATAAACCTTTTTAAATTCAAATAAGCTAAACTTTTATCTTATAATTCAAACTCCATTTATCCTAATATATATAATCGAAATTATATATATATATATATATATATATATATATATATATATATATATATATATATATATATATATATATATATATATATATATATATATATATATATATATATATATATATATATATATATCCTCACCAAAAATCGTTGGTTACTATTACTGCTAAAATTTTCACTCACTCAACTATTGAGTAATTACAATTCAGCCCCTGCACCTTTAATTAATTAAATTAATCACCAAATTAATTCCAATTAATTCCAGATTAATTTCTAATTAATTAACATAATTTCTAATTAATATATTATCACTTTAATATATTAATAAACTATTTATTTTATTTCTACTCATTTATTAATCATATAATAAATCAATATTTCTCTCTCCTGGAAATTCTGACAAACCTCTAGCTATGAAGGCAACCCAAATGGACTTGCTACTATTAATTAGCTAAATACAAACTATTAGTCATGGCTTAGACACCTAATCCAACAATTAATACTCCCTTTCCATAAGCACCTATTCTCATCTGCATCAGATCGAAATGAATAGGCTAACACATTCGAAAAGTAGTTTGATGTGGTAGCTCGCATACTATCAAGTACAACCATTGACCTTCAAATGGTCTATGAGAATCTTGATCAACACCAGATGATAAATACGCTTAAGGAAACATTCGAAGATAAAGCTTCACCCGGGTTTGTCGAACTACTTCTACCAATAATGGAAAATCCACAAGATATGACATGTTATGACTCTTTTATTACGAATATGAGAGAGCCGATTTATTGCTTTAACATAATCAGTTCTTCTTTTGCCATTGAGATGGTAAACTTGCTTGAGTTCTGGATCAGTTTTAGTAACGAGCATTATGAAAAATACATTCATAACTCGCAATCTGGCATTTTGAGTGTAACACCCCGCATTTTAGCTTCCTTTTTAATAATTTGACATGATTTAAAATGCTTTCAAAGCTTAAAGTGTTGTGGAAGTAGGTGCCAAACTTTATATTTCAAATCAAGTTCCAATGCTTTTCCTTTTATTTCACAACTTCGTTAATCTTTTAGAAAACACAAGTTGCGGAAAGTGTGGTCCTAAATGGTAAGTTCCTTTAAATCTTCAAGTTTGTCAAGTCCAAAGACGGTGTTGCAAATGAATCAAAAAAAAGTTTAAATAAACCAAATACATCCAAAAAGCTAAAATAGAAGTCTTCTAAATTTTCAAAGCTACACTGTGATGACTATTTCGTCACTAACAAATTATTGAAAATGTGTGATAGATGTTAATAGTTCACGTGACCAAGAAAAGAAATTATGGTCATTGTAGAAAGCAACGACAGGTGGAATGTGTGCAACACTGGTAATTGACTAAGTGTTTGGCTGAAGACGGCATTACGCGATGTCTGGTGCTAATGCACACGACGAGAAGGGATGAAGTGGATCGCGACACGATTATGTAGTGATGGCGATGTGATGGGATTTAAAGATTGTGATGCGTTCATTGGTCTGACGCCACACGTAGGTCGCATAGGTCAGTCACGAGTTAAAGCCCTAAACCGGCCATTTAGGGCATATTTTTCCCAAGTGTTGCAAAGAATAGAAGAGGGGATTATGCCCTGAATTCATGTGAGTTGGAATCGAAAGGAAACAAGGGAGATTTCAAATGATTTACCTCTATTGTCAGGATTAAAGGTAAACCCCTAATTCTCCTTGGTAGATTCATATTGAAAAAATGTTATTGATAGATAGAACCCGATCCTATGGACTAAAGGTTGAAACCCTTACCATTGTTATTGGAAACGACTTAAAAATCGTCTTAATGATGTGTGGATCAGTCTAAAATGGACCAGACCAGAGTCTGGTTCAACGATCGTGGCGCTAAACTCATATATAGCAACGCTACACTTGAAGGATCATAAGTAGCGACGCGACATAAAATGGTAGTGACGTGAAGAGACAATTATTTAATAGACGCCGCGCGTTGCATCAACATGTCTGATGATTGGTCGAGACATGCATAAAGTGATTATGCTTAAGGGTAGCCTTGAGTCTATGGTTCTCGAACTAAACGATATGTGATGTTGTCAGCTTCAATGACGATAGGAGAAGAAGATTGGCTAGATTGTGTCCAAGATAGCTATGACCTCACAAAGGTGACAATATGCTACTACACTTATTGAAATACATATCATTGTTAATATAGTTGCGTTATATATTGTATATTAAAATACATGTAGTATGGTAATGATAGAATGTTATGCAACGTCCTTTAAGATAGGGGCTAATACTCTCCAGAACATGTCCAATAAGTCTAAAACTTCATAAAAATCCAAACTTTCTTGACATGCATGACCCATCCATGTCAAATCTCACACTAAGGTCCAAAAATGAAACAATCCAAGCTTAATCACTCAAGTAAGCTTGACTTACTCCCAAGATTGGTTCAAAATCTCCAAAGAAGGTTCTAGGGAGTAGGGACATAAAGTTCAGACCTTTTTCCATTCCAATCCATAGACAACACAACAAAGGGACCTTTACTCCATTTAATTCCATAATATGTAACCTAACCAACGAGTAGAAAATCTTTCTTGCACCAACACCATCTTCTTCTTCTTCAAGAAATCTATGGAGAGTTATGAAGCTTGAAATCACCAAGGGAGGCTAGGATTTGGATAAAGAGGGTTCAGAGACTGTAAAATGGGAATAATGACGGTTCCTAGGGTTTAGAGCCCTTAAGTATGGCTCAAAAACTGAGATCTAAGGTTTTATGCACACAGTGGCGGATAGCATCGCTATCCTTTAAGATAGAATCACTATCTCCGCAAATTTCAAAAACATGCTTTTGCTAGATAGCGGCACTATCTCCATAGGTAGCGTCACTATCTCCGGGTTTTCCTAGAACCAACTTCTCTAAATTCAAACTTGCTCATCCCGGGAACAAGGTCTTACATGTGAGGTGTCAGATTTTATTATCCTTGTTCTCGGAATGGGGAGCAAGGAAAGGTTCAATTTTACTTCCCTTGTTCCCGAAAGAGGGAGCAAAGGTAGGATAATTTTACATGTTTATGTGTTTTATGTTTGCATGTCTTATAATAGAATGTGTAGTTGTTGTGTGCTCACTAAGCATTGTGCTTACCCGTTGTTAACTTAACTTTTTCAGGACCCTCCGGGGTAGAGAGGGTAAATAGGTGTGACCGCTCGCTGCCTAAATTATCAGTTTTATATTTTTATTTTTATAGTTGATTATAACATGAGTTAGACTTCCGTAATTTATTACATTAGTCAATTTTAAACTTTTACGCATTTTTCGGAAAATAGTTTTAAAATGAATATTATATGTTTAAAAAAATTGGGTTGTTACATGTTACCATCTTACATGTCATGATATCAATAGATTATGATGATTTAGATTGTTGGAAACATGTTATTCACACAAAGATATCAAGAATGAAGTATTAGATTTCTAAAATTTTGTTGGATAAAGATAAGATCTTTAAATAGGTATTTTAGTTGACCGACTGTCAAAGAAATTGAAGCCTAGCCTATGAAATAAGTATGTTGTATGGCTATATTGATGGTCTTAATAATAAAATTTCGAGTATTGTATTAAAAACTCACATATGGTAAATGGGTGTATAAAGGTGAAGTCACGCCTAAATTATGAATTAGATTGAATGTATCTTGGTAGAAATGATTCATCAAGAGTTAAACTTGATGTGAATGTATACGTTACATTAACACAAAAAATGTGGAAGAGTGAGATTGAATTTAGACTTGTAAAAAGAAGGGCAAAGAATTTGTGAATACTCAACTCATAAGATTGATAAAGGTTGTGCAGAGACTTGGGATGTATACATAATTAACTATACAAACATTTGATTCATTACATATTGAAATAATAGCCTTAATGGATTTAATATTAATAGTTGACACTTATTAGAGTGTCAAGAAAGGGACAAGCTAATGTTGAGTTAGTTGAAGATAAGATGCTAGTTTTTAACATTATTTAAAGTATGTTGATACATAATATGTAAAATACAAGTTGTTGCCGGATTTGCAACTCAAGAAAGGACTAGTGGGAGCTCGAAATTTGAGGTTACTCGCTAGCTTTAACCTCCTATGGTGTGTACATGTGGGTTTTTCTACTATTGGATACATGTCATAAAATGTTTTACTGAATGTTTTAATTTACGAATTCTATTTTAAATATATGATATGGTTTACTATATAAGCTAAATGTTTTGGTCTATAAACCTTTTTAATGGTATATAATTATGAATTTTCAAGTGAAACCTAAATGTTAGTACTTGAGACTCTATGCAGAATATATATGAAGGTTTTTTAGGAAATGTTTTTATATGATAGAGTCCTTTGAAATATGAATGTCGAAGTTTTTACTATATGACAATTATGTTTAAATGGATAATGTCACTGTAGCCCTACGAACATTTTGGTTTTGATTTAAATGGCACCTAATGTTTATTTTTGGTCTTTTAGGGGATTAAACTTTATTTTACCTGCTATTAAAGTCCCTCTTACCGGAAATATAAGGTAATAGGGACTTGAATAACAAATGGATTAAAGTTTAAGCCTCTGGAATACAAAAAACAATTGGGGACCATTTAAACCAAAACTGAATAGTTCGTATGACTACAATGACATTATCTTGGCTAGACTTCCCATTCATTCTCACCGCCGTGCCGAGGACTAAGCTCTACTCCATGGAAGTCCATTCGTTACTCTGGTCCTCACACGCATTATTTCCAATATGTTCTATCTTAACTAATCTTACGTGAAACTTAGATTTAGAGACTATCAATGGTTAAAATTCGTAAGTTCGTTTACGAAATGAACGAAAACGCTCGGACATAACACCCACAAAATATTTGAAAGTGGGTGCCATAGAATCAACTTGCTTTGTCGAGATAGAGGCCGAGAAACTAGAGCACACACATTTAACAAATGTTCTGAAAGTTGAAAATCACAACAAAATTGTGCAAAAGTTGTTGGCAGGCACCGAAAATCAAGAATCTAATCGACAGAGTGTAATGTTTTTGCAATATTGACGAATCGAAAATCAAAAATATTATTCTGCCATAAATAGTCCTCGTTTTTTTGTTTAAATAATCTCTGATGTTTTATTGTATTCTAGGGGCTTAAACTTTAAATTCACATGTTATTCAAGTCCCATTACCTATTATTACCGGCGAGAGGGACTTGAATAACAGGTAAATATACAAGTTAAGCCCCTAAAAGACCAAAAGTAAACATTAGAGATCATTTAAATCAAAACCGAAAAGTTTATAGGACTACAACGACATTATCCCTATGTTTAAATGATGGAAAAAGTTACGATTGCGTATGGTTGCCGGAAGGTATCAAGTTTATGTTGTTAAAGTCTATGAAAGTGAAAGAATATGTATTATCGATATCTGTATGTTTTCTTTAGAAACAAAAACAAAACGAAATTCAAAAACAAAAAATACACCATAAATTACTTTATAAATTATTAATTTACTAAAAATAAAAAAAATACAGTTCAATATAGAAAAAATCTTAAAAATGTTTGAGTGATTGAGACTTGGATCAATTTGCTAAAATAATATTAGAAATAAAAAATATATTATTTTATTGATTGAAAAAAGATAACACTATTTATACCGTCGTTACTAAATACATATATTTTTTAGGGATAATGACTTGATAGGATAACGAATTTTAAGATTGTTCTTTTGTGTTTGATTCAATTATGAACATTCAAAAAAATTTTACATTTGGTTACTAAACTGTTTTTGTGCTTGATTTACCCTTGAACTTTTTAAAATTATTCATATTTAGTCACTAATGTTTTTTTTCCCCACAAATATGACCATTATGTCATTGATCATATGTATACAAAAAATAAGTTTAATGGTCATATGAGTATAAAAAAGATATAAATAACTAAATGTAAACAATTTAAAAAATTAATAAACAAATCAAACATAAAAATAAATTTAATGATCCAATATAAATAATTTTAAAAGTTTTTTTATCCTGCAAATCATTATCCCACTTTTTTATTTTTCAATGTGGGTATATTAAATACCTTATACCTTCCTGATTATCTATTGTATCGTTCTAGTTTAACTTTTTTATACAATAAATAGCTGGATATATATAATACTGAAATAATTAAAATGTATAGCAACACCTGGTAAAAGAGATACCCACGCGGAGTCCCAAAACGTCTATTTGGTTTGGTCACTTCAAAGCTGACATCACGATTAATCTTGGCCAGATTTTGACCACCTGTGTGAAACTCAAACTGCTGCAAAATTTTAATTACATACTAGGGTCTCGCCTCAAATTTGTACTCACGTTCTCTTATTATATTCCATCTCAATCTGTTTTGACGACATTTATTTATTTATTTATTTGATTGTTTCTCCCCCTCTACAAGGGGGGAGTAGCCTGCGTTTGATGTGAAATGATTTTTTACGTTTTAGTTTTTATATGTATGCATTTCTTACATTATTATATAGGTGGAAAATGGAAATTTTGATATGATACGTGAGTAAAATTTGTTAAATAGTGTTATATTTCCTTGTCATATCTATTTCCTCATTCATACATTATTTTTTTTCTTTTTTTTAGCTTTCTTATATTTCGTTTTCATATAAATTAACATAAAATTGCAATAATTTTTATAAGTCCTTTGAGTTATACAAAAATTTAAAAATAACACATAATTAATATATGCTAATATATTTTAATTGGTTTTTGAAAATTCAAAATTTTGGATTTATTCATGATTTTTGTAAACATATTTTTGGGTTTATTCATGATTTTGTAAACACAAAAATCACACGTATATAGATATTCATTTTAATGATTTTACTAGGGATGAGCGTGGGCCAAAAACCGGACCGGACCGCATTAGCATTTTTTAAAAATCGAAAACCGAACTGAATAAGTATATTCGGTCCCAGTTTGGTTCGGTTTTGATCGGTCTTCGATTTGGTTCGATTTTTCCGGTCCATATGCTTACTCATATATTTTATTAATTTTATATTATATTTATATTTAAAAATTATATAAATTACGGAACAAGTGAAGTAATGCACAGATTTTAAAATATTCATCATAAATATAACTATATTTTGTATATAAATTGTCGATATACTAATAGGAATATTAATCGGCGTATAGTTAAATGCGGCACGACTTGCGGTATGTAATTTTTGTAAAGCAATATGCGGTACGGCTTGCGGTTCATAATTTTTGTAAACCGAAATATACGGCGTGGTTTGCCGTTCGTAATTTTTGTAAACCGTAATATGCGGCGCGGCTTGCGGTAAGTAATTTTTGTAAACCGTAATATGCGGCGCGGCTTGCGGTTCGTAATTTTTGTAAACCGCAAACATCAAAGGATCCTATAAAATGTAAGAATCGGAGCCAACGATATACGATGCAGTCTTTTTAAATTTGAAGTATCAATATTTTTGTATGCTCGTTTGCATTTATGTTACGATTACATTTTTGAAAAATTTTAATAATACAATTTCCTGGATATTTAAAAACTTTATGTATTAATTTATAAACATAATGTTAATATAATAAAAAAACTTTATGTGTCAATTACTCAAATAAAAATGTATCTTAAAATTCTTTATAGTGTAAGGGGGTTAAATAAAAATATATATAAATCTCTTACACAACCATCCCATCGGGTGGTAAATGTCATCAGAGAAAGAGAAGTAGGGGGGGGGGGGGGGGGGGGGGGGGAGAGAGAGATGAACAGAGATTGCCTATAATAATATGTTAATATTTGTGATTTCAGTTTCACATGATCATTTTTGTATAATAGAGTTTATCATATCAATGTAGTTCAAATCTTGATTTCTAACAATTTAGGAGACGTGGAGCATATATTTATATAAACGAGTTTGATTTCGGTTTGACCAAGTTGATGGGAGTCAAATGCAACGTCTCGGGCGGAGTTGAATGGGGCCACCCTTGCGGGGTGCGAGTCAGCGTCCCATCTGAAAAACTTATTTTAGTAAGGAAATTATTATGGAAAATATTATTTTCGAATAATATTTCATAATAATTTACTTTGAAATCGTCGTCCCATATTTATGAGATAAAATCAACATTTAAATGCTGATTGATGTTATCTTTGATAATCAAAAGCATTTCAATTTATATAAATTCATAGTTTGTGGTTTCTTGTCAAAGCCTTAATTCGAAATTGTTACTTGAAAGATTATTCTCATAACTAGGCGTAAGCCCGTGCGTTGCGCAGGAATATAATTTAATATTAAAAAATATTGAGAGAGGTATGTTGTTTAAAATAATAAATTCACTGCAATATGTAATTTTCAATAATTTATTAGCTTATAGAAAAATTTATATTACTTTTTAACTAAATAACTTGAGATGAAAACATTTTTTTACTGATAATCGGGTTGAAATGAGATGTTATTATCAAGAATGATGAAAAACATAACCAACGGAGAAATATATAACAAAGAAGTATTATATATGGTAAATCACGTGATGTAAATAACATTTACCTGTTTAATGGATCTATACCGGCGAACGTTATATTTTGATGTAAAAAATAAATTTTAATAAAGTAAAAACAATATTGTGTCCTCACAATAAAAAAAATACAAAATTGTATATTAAAAAATATATTATGGCATCACAATAGAAAGCTAAAATTTTGTACGTTAAAACAATATTATGTCCTTACTATGTCTTAAATATATTAGTATCATTCATTTCGGTTTTCTAGATGACGTGTGATAAGATATTAAATAGAATTAGTATTTGTATTTTTTATATATGCGTTATTTTGTATTTTCTTTTTTTATGACCCACATGAAGGAAATTTTAAACGATAAGAGTGAGATGTATATATTCAAAGGAAATGATATTGTCGTAGATCTTTAACTTCTTTTGTTTTTCCACTCCTATAGTAAACGTTAATATAAAGTTTTCTCAGTTAAAATTTTAAAGTTTCAATATACAATTTTAGTCTTAGTGTTAACATATAATTATAAAGATACAATTTCATATGCTTGAGTAATATCTTATGATTGTGGACTACATTGATGATCATGTTTTTGTTTTGAAGTATAAATTTTAATGATGCTAAATGTCGTAGGTAAAAATAATAGTATGCCATTATAATATATTGACATACGAACAAATATAAGAATATATACATATGGGGAATTAAGCTTTATATCTATATTTATAAATATGTTTGTTCCTTTTGTTTTATTTTTTTTAACGATGTGGGATAATAGGAGAGAGTTAGCATTTGTATTTTATAAACAACATAGTTTTGATATATTCTTTTATTGTCCCATAATGATAAATAACAAATAATGAAAGTAAGATTTCTTTATTTAAAGGAAATTTTATCCTCACAAAATTTTCACTTCTTATTTTTCTATATTTATAAGAATCCTTAGTACAATATTTTGTTACCCCTCATGTCAAATCTTTTAAGGATTTCAAAACATATAGTTTTTAGTCTCAAATATAATATAGAATTATAATGGTTCTATTTAGTTTGTTTGAGTTAAATGAATTTTTTGAACAATGTCCAGACATTTATCGTTGAAATTGTTTTATGTACATACATCATGATGAATAGGAAAAAAACATTTTACACCGGCGTGACGACACAGTGGACTTGAAACGACATATTATGAACTTGAAAGCTTAATCGGTCGTTTTAAAAGTTTCTAAGTAGTTTTATTTTTTAGTTTTATGTTTCAATAACTCCGAAAACTAATACCAAATAGTAAAATCATTTGAACCTTTGAAATATAAACATGTTTTTATGATAAAATGTTTACATCGGTATCACCACATGCCAAAATATGTCAAGCGTAATCAATTTTTATAAGTTTTAAACTAATTTTATTATCCACTTTTGAGTTTCAATACTTCTAGTTATTAACACCAAATAGTAAATTCCTTTGAAACTTTGATATAAAATATGTCTTTATCATGAAATGACAACTAATTAATATTATAGGCTTTAAAATACATATAATAATCCAGATTGTTGGATGAAAGAAACAAATAAATGATATTATATAAGGTAAAAAATAAATGTTAGATTGATGTGCGAAGATTGTAAAGATTGTGTGTGACAAATACAATAAAATTCAAATTAATGTGGTAAAAGATACATCACTTATCTTTAACCACATTGTTTTGAATGGTATATTATATATATATATATATATATATATATATATATATATATATATATATATATATATATATATATATATATATATATATATATATATATATATATATATATATATATATATATATATATATATATATATATATATATATATATATATATATATATATATATATATATATATATATATAGGGTCGAGATCATGAGAGAACCTAAAAAACCCTAGGAACCTAGGAACTTTTTTTATACACAATATTTTTCAAAAAAAATTGCATCCAATTTTTTTATTTAAAGCGTCTAAGAGATTTCTAAACATTAAACCCTAAACCCTAAACTTAAACCCTAAAACCTAAACCCTAAACCTAAACCCTAAACCCTAAACCCTAAACCCATATGAAAAAATAATAATAATAAATGATTTTTTTTTTCATCCAATTTTTTTATTTAAAGCGTCTAAGAGATTTCTAAACCCTAAACCCTAAACCCTAAACCCTAAACCTAAACCCTAAACCTAAACCCTAAACCCTAAACTCTAAACCCTAAACTCATATGAAAAAAAAATTAAAAAAATGATTTTTTTTGAATTTTTTTTTTGAAATCTTCTAGACGCATCATAACAAAAATTTTGGTATATTTTTTTTTGAAAAATATTGTATAGAAAAAAAGTTCATAAAATGGGTTCTTAGGTTCCTAGGCTTTTTTAGGTTCTCAATTGATCTTTACCCTATATATATATATATATATACCATATACAATATACAACAGATAAATATTTAAATATAAAAAAATAGAAATAAGATAGTTCAAATGTCTATTGTTAAAAATTTATGTGCATATATTTCGTATGAATCGAAAAATGTTTACAACAACGTCACTTTTATAAAAACGACATATTAAGCTTGTAACATAATCGGGTTTTTAATTCTCTAAGGAATTTAAATCTTCATTTTTTAAGTTTCAATATTTATGCAAACTCAAACCAAATAATAGAACCGTTTAAAACTTTGAGATAAAAACATAATTTTATGATAAAATGACCACTTTATAGATTTTGAAAGCCATATTATGATCAAGATTTATGTCTAATGGGAGCAAATTAGTGATATTATATAGGGAATAGATGAAAGGTAGGATAGATGTATGAAACAATGTGGGAGAAATGAAAAATATTCAAATTAATATGGTAAATTATAAACAATTTATCTTGAACCACATTGTTTAAATGGTATATATATAAATATATAGATATATAGATTTAACTATTTTGAAAAATAGTCTTTGAATATACTTTTAAGTTCATATGATTTTAAATAATTTTAAAAGTTATAATTTTATTTATAGGTAGTATGTTTTATTTTTTGCACTTTTTTAAACAATAATTAACCAATTTATAATCATTATTAGAGAGAAATTAAAAAGTCATGGGAGTTTCAAATTAATATGATGCAAGTATTTATGCTTTTTTTATAAGATAATAGGCGAGTACCCGCGCGTTGCGCATGAATAAATTATGTTATTTTTTCACTTTAAATATTGAACTGACTTACTGAAACCTAAGTTGATGAAATACAAAAATAAAAATATAAAAATATCATGTATTTTTTAAGTTTCTGTAATCTAGTTGTTGAATGTTAGCTATCAATATAATTGTTAACCATTATTTATATTTTTTATATAAACGTAATTATATACCATTTGATAAAATTATTATTTCACTAAAAGTTTAATATTTCGACTATTACTAAAATGGAAGCTTAAGAAACATTTTGTATATTTACAATATTTTATAGTTTTTATTTAAAATATGTAATTTGCATTGAACCTAACTAAAATAACATTTATTCTGGTACATATATTTAGTATGAAATAACTTATAAAATGATGTTCTAATGTTTTTTGATGAAAAAATCACTGGTTTAATCAATTTAATTAATGAAAATTGATTAATTGTACTAACAACATATTTAATAAAATTCGGTTAATTACATTAAAAGTTCATTTTAGCATTAAAACTCTCTAACTTCCAACCAATGTTATTTATTTTAAAACCACTACACCTCAAGAGGTTTTAAGTTATGATACTTCGTTTAAACTTGTGTTAATTGAATAAAATTAAATATTCGAATTAAGTTGAGTAATGTATAAACAAACTATTTTTCTTCTTCTTCAAAAGGTAGGCATGACTCGTATTTATTTCCTCCCGGAAATCGAACATGATTATTCCTGTTAAAACATGAACAACAAAATTGTTTGAACTCTAATATATATATTATTAATTTTTTTAGTTTAATAAGACGTTTGTGAAATACAATGATTTTAGTTTCTTGTTTTAGAAGCTCTGATATATTATATTATTGTGATTATAAATATAAGTATGAGGGTTCAGTATGAAATTCTAAGTGTTACTCTTATTCTAATTTTTTATAATTATAGATAATAAATAATACACAAACTTATTTAGTAGTTTTATGAATTCTTTTACGTACTTTTGCAAATTTCTATTCTGTTTTTTTGAGTATCTGTATTACAATTTTATAAAAGAGTTTAATTGAAAAATATACAGTTTTGCATAGACTATAACGTTTTAAGTGAAACATATTTATATTTTAGAGTATAGAAATTAAATAGGAAATGAGACATTTACTGGTTTTCTATATATTATAGTGATTTTATTGGGTTTTCTGGTGTATTTGCATTTGTATTTTGTAAAAAAATATTAATTGAAAATATGCAATTTTTTATTGAATCTAACATTTTTGAAGAAAAAAACACATTCAATAGTCTAAACATTAAAAGATGATAATGACAGGCATAAAAATTAAGTATTTTAAGCGTCCGAAAATTTCGGGAAAACCACAATCATTAAGAAATGTCAAATTAGAATCAATCTTTTTGAAACCACATATATCCATCAAAAGTTATAGAAGACTAATGTCTAGGTAGATGGATCATTTTATTTACACGTATAAATAGACCATTTAGTACTCATTATGAAAAAGTATTTGAAAGTTTTGTAAGTTTCTAATAATATGGTTGACGGAAAATGATCTCTTTTAATACATATATATATATATATATATATATATATATATATATATATATATATATATATATATATATATATATATATATATATATATATATATATATATATATATACACACACACACAAGTTGTGAGACCCTTGTATTACACGGGTTGATTAAAAAAATGTTAAATAAAAACATCTAAACATCAAGTATTGTACTAACTTAAAATAAATAACATACTATCTTAAAAATAAACAAAAACAAACAAAATTGAGAATATAGAAATGTAATAGAAACATATAAAAGTAGAATGTTGTAATACACAAATAAATTGAAATACATTGCTATATCTTGCAATTAGTGCTTAAAAACTCTCGATTTACCATTGGGAAAATACAAAAATACCTAACATATATTCACAATTGTAATTTGATTTTTGAAATAGTAAGACGAAATTTGGGGTTAAACATTTAACTGACAGTTTCATATTAATAAAAGCGTAATTATGGGAGATAGAATTATAACGGCCAATTGTAATCGATCAAGGAGTAGTAATGAACAAAGTATTTTATTTTTTTTAAGAAATTCAAAATCATGAGAAAATGACATGTGGTCAAATGAATGTGGTGGTGACATGTGGCTTTGAGTTACTTATTTGTCATGATAGGATATATATATATATATATATATATATATATATATATATATATATATATATATATATATATATATATATATATATATATATATATATATATATATATATATATATATATATATATATATATATATGATTGTTTCTTAATTAAATAAAAATAAAAATATGATATTTTTTCTCTTTGAATTTTGTATTACAATTTATTTCTAATAATCAACCATTTTATAAATATAATATTTTTTATAAAAAGCATATTGTTAAAATATTACGTCAAAAATGTAACATCCTCTATCTAGGGTAAATAATTTAATGAATAAAAAATAATAAATTAAATAATCATAATAATTAACTTATGTCAAATAATTAAAATGTGTATTTTAAAGAGGTATCTAGTTTAGAATGACTTAATATGGGTATAAATGGAAACTCACCATATGGGTTCTAGAAGAAGGACTTAGTTTGTAATAAGTATTTTAGAAGTGATGGGGAAGGACTTCTAGTGCAAATATGACATAACTTAAGTTTTGGAGGGACTAGTCTTGAAAATAAGTAAAGCTAGAAGTTTAAGTTGGGGAAAACCCCATTTCTCTTGTGAGAAACACGATTTGGAAGAGAGGGAGGGAGAAGAAGGCGATTTCAAGGGAGATCTAGAGAGGGAAACTCTCTTCCAGCAAGATCTAAGTGATCTAAGCCAACATTTGGAGGATTCAAGGTAAGAGATCCAATATTCATGCTGAAAACCCGCTATTTTGGGTAAATCATGTTCAAATTCGGGTTTCATAGTTGGGGAGATGCGTTCTATGATCACAAAGGTGTAGCTTATGAATCCTAGTGATTATCTCTCTCTAATTTGATGGTTTCATGCTTGGAGAACCATTTGGATGTTTGTTGATACTTTTAAACCCTAACTTTTGGAGAAAAACCCATTAATGGGTGAAACCTTGATGATTGGATCAACTTGCATCTTAAATGTATTCTATGAAGAGCTTAAGTGAGTTCCTAGTGATTTCAAATCAATGGAAGAAGGAACCTCTTTAATTATTGATCAATTGTTTGAATGGAATTGGATATTCCTTGATCTAAGCTTATGAAGTAAATTTGGGATTATAACATAGATTTGATTCAATGAAGATGACTTTAGATGATTAAATTGAGTCTAATGATGTATTAAATTGGATTAGAATAATGTCTTTTGAATGCCCATAAGTTTGGTAAAATGCTAGAATTTGAATTGGGTCAAAGAGGGAGAAAAGGATCAAAAATCAGAGTTATAGTGCACAGAACACGGCCCGTTTCAGGGGAAACACGGCCCGTGTCAGGATGTCTGAAACCTCCTGTTTAGCAGAACACGGCCCGTATTGGGAGGAACACGGCCCGTGTCAGCCTGACAGTCCTGAAATGTTGGTTTTGAGCTTTAAGGGTTGGGCTGTTGGTTCTAATGTTCAAGTATACTCCTAGGACATGTTTAACTAATATTTTACATCTATTTAGTAAAGTTAAATAGCCTTAGAGTTATTACTAATGTTGGATGTTATATCTTGTAGGAGAAGAGTAATTGAGGTTGAAGCAAAAGAGTAGCATCTTCTTGGAACTTAAGGAAGGTGAGTTACCGAGAGTACACATCCCTCTTCTAACTCTTGTGTGTGTTTTATTTCATTTCCATGCATGCCTTTATGTGCTAATTGTTGCATAAAATCTATGTGTGCATGGCATTAAAAGAATTATTTCAAAGATGTTTACAATGAAAATATTGATATAGTTTTGAAAGATGTTTGATCATTCCTCCATGCATTGCATATAGGAGGGGTGGACCGTGTGAACCATATAATAAGGATGAGACGATTGTCCCGGATTTAGGGAAATCACGGGTTATTACCCAAACGAGTTGTTGTCCCGGATTTAGGGAAACCGTCCCCGACAATAGGGAACCGCATGAGGGACTTGCTAACACTCATGGGACTAGTGTGGTGGCCACTAGTTCTAGTTTAGCCTATACGAGGATCGGGTGACATGCTTTGTGCGTGTTATTCGTGAACTTAGGTAGGTGCCACTGAGGTGAGTTGGACTTCTAAGAGATTGACATGGGGTGGGATAGTTGCATATCATAACTATCTAATTGAGTAAAATTTCTTAATGTTCAAATGAGTTTAAATGTGTATAAAACTAATATTTTTGGAGGTTGTCTCGGGTGTTAAGGTTATCCTTTCACTCTTAAAGAGATAGCCTTGGGTAACTCACTAGGCATTTCAATTGCCCAACTGTTTTGATGTGTACTCAGGTTGAATAAGAGTTGATGACGAGGCGAGGACTTTTAGAAGACCACGGTTTGTGTGGCCATTTGAATCGCGTTTTGTACTTGATTTATGATACTACCTTGCTACATGTTTTTAAACTACCTTTTTAGTTGTTTTGGGACCATATTTTTCCGCAATGATGATACTATTTTTGAACTAATGGTAACTTTATTGAAAAATAATGTTTTAATTATAAAGCCCTAGCAAGGGGTGTCACAAAAAACCTCAAAACCCACTGTTAAAAACTTAATTATAATCATCTAATATTGTTTATATTATTTACATAAAATCAATTATATATGACTATGTGTTATTATATCAAATCTGATTATTTATGTTTGTATTGGTAAGATTACCAAAACTTTTCAAATTCTAACAAATGGTTATTTATAATTAAATAATGCAACTCAAGAGGCTTTCTTACTTATGATAGTTAATGGATATTTATGACTTAATTAAGTATGATTAAAATATTCAAATTGTAATTAGTCAACTATATAAATAATATGATAATCTAATTCTAACATTATATTACATTGTAATTTCGTATGACAATAAAATCAATAATATGATATCTTTAATTTTTGGAATTTGCAACAAAACCTATCGTTTTAATAAATCAACAACCTTTTTATACATTTCCTCAACTGTTTTTATCATTCATTTCTATTTTTATCATTCCCTCAACTTTTTATTTTGTTTTGTAATTACTATATACTATTCACATCAAATTGAAACTACAAATTTTTAATGAGAATACATATAAAAATATAATAAACAAATGGTTATTAATTTGTTTTGCAATTACTATTTATTGCACAATACAACATTTCAACATGAATATTTTGTTTGTGTTTCTACTCCATAAAATAAAAACGTTGAGTGTATTGTAATATGTTTGTTTAAAAAAATACAGAATAAAAAATCCTACTAAGTTATTCTTGTATAATAAAAACATGAAGTGAGACTTATCAATATTCAAAACATAAATATATATGCTCCATGCCATACAAATTTTCTTGAAATTAAAGAAAGTAAAAAAGAATAAATATGTACAAAGAATGAAGTTAAACCACTCGCTTCAATTTTATCATAGATATACACGCAGAATCCTCCTAGAGCTCGTTTGATTTCTTTATCCAATTTCCTTCCAAACGCCATGCAACTCAACCGATGAATCTTTATGCATATTTAATACAAAATCAAATGATTGTCATCGAGTTTAATTCTTTGCGAGATCTATAATGGGATCCTCCACATGAACATGTGGGCAACAATAAGAACTTGATAGCTTTGGCAAATTATAGTTCTTGAAATGTTATCATTCATATTATACACATGTCATGGATCTAACATGCTTGAAAGAGAATAAAAGAATGTTCGAGTAACCAAGTGTGTAAATAGTGTTTTTATATAGGCATAACATATTAATTAACAAAAACATTAAATAGTATAAATTGAAAAATTTTGGGGGTTTCAAATGAATATGATGCAAGTATTTGAGTTATCTTGATCCACATTCATGAATGGCCTCTATTATAAAAGTTATATATATATATATATATATATATATATATATATATATATATATATATATATATATATATATATATATATATATATATATATATATATATATATACACTAGTTGTAAAACCCGTGTATTACACGAGATGATACAAAAAAATTATTAATTAAGAATATCTAAACATTAATAATTTTACATAAGAAATTTGTTTGTGTATCGTGACATCTTGCTTTTGATTTTTACTATTACGACTTTGTATTTTGATAAATATAATTGATTATGAGAATGTCACCGGTACTAAAATCAAATTTACTATTATTGTTGGAGTCGTTCTTTAAAATATTATGACATCAATTGTCTCTCTATTGTCTTCCAAATCATTCTACACATTAGAAAAATAATATGATATTAAAAATCAATTATTTTTGAAATTAAATGATAACAATTAATTTTGAAATTGAATGATAATTAAACAATCATTAATGAGTTAGAAAGGTTTCAAACCAATTAGCTTTTTTTTTTTAAATTTAAAATTATGAGAAAATGACATGTGGCAAAATGAATATGGTGATGACATGTGGCTTTGAGTTACTTATTTATTAGGATAAGATATATATATATATATATATATATATATATATATATATATATATATATATATATATATAGATTTGTATTTTGTGATACTTAAATATTAGAGTCGAAATATCATATTCGGATGATAATCAAACGATCCTTCAAAAAATTTCCATAAAACTTATTTGATTCTAGAAACGATCATCCCCCCAATTCCTCAACAATTAACAAATAAAATTATAAACTGATGATTAATATATCATTAAAAGATAATTCAATAGTTAATAATAATAAAATTAAAATAGAAAAACAAATTTTTTTATTTAAATTTAAATTTTTGGACGGTGATTCCAAATTAACGATGCTGTGTCTGTCCACTCATATTATTTGCTTATAATAATATATGCTTATTTTGGATATGAGTTAAACATATTTTACATAACCAGCATTAATAAAAATTTCATGTTTATTCAGTTGTAATTCATGTTATTAAAAGAAAGCATCATTTCAAGCATTTTAGTTATATTACATCGTATTATAAGTTATAAGATAAAAACTATCTCCAAATGATATTAACCTCAACTTTATTTATTTAACCAAATAAATACTTATCAGAGAGAAAAGAAAAGAATAATAAAAGCTAACCCCCCTCGATATTCACGTGGGCGAGCTAACCCACTTACAGGTACATATCACAATTCACCTTTTATTTATATCTTATTTCATTTCAGTCCCTCTCTATTCAATATTAAATATTTAAATACACCGTCCAAAAATAACAATTTCGTTAGAAATGATAGTTTGTCATTTCTTTTTGTGCTTTCATGTCAATGGTTTTATGATATTTATAAATGATGCTGTGACCTTGGAGTGGATCCAACAGTCCGACCACGTTTTTAAGCTGCCACTTTCCCTATGAATCCAACAAAAAGCGAGCGGTCGTCTTTTATTTTGTTTATGATCAATCGGTCGTATTTAAATTTTCATTAAAATATTATTTTTATTCACTTAGACAATAATATCATAATAATTCTAATATCTTTAATATCTATTAACAACTCCATCAAATATATAATATTATTTTTTGTTTTTAAATTAGATAAAATAATAATGTAGCCCAACATATTATCAGTTTCTGGTTTAAAAGTTCATTGAAATTATTTTCTTGGTTTCTAGGGGTACGAAGTAGAGATCGGCCTATTTATTTAGTTCCTTAACACAATTTAACTGGTTACATTGTCATATAAACGGATCTCATCTACGTGGTTGACACTGTAGCAAAAGTTGCATAAATGGATATTGAAAGCTGTTTTGCATCTTCTTCTCTGGTTTCTTGCTGTTTTGCATATTCTTCTCCGATTTACCGACAAGTGAGTATAAAATTGCAGATGGAGATTGAAAGTTGATAGAAGAAAGAGAAAAGGTGTTTCAAAATCAACTTTCCTCTTCGATCGCAGGTGTTATCGGAGGAATCCCAACTGTGGGACTGATATATTAGGGTGTTTCAAAATCAACTTCCCTCTTCGATCGCAGATGTTATCGGAAAAATCCCAACTGTAGGACCGACACATCGAGGTGTTTCAAAATCAACTTCCCTCTTCGATCACAAACCCTAGCCACAAGACTGTCAAGGTGCTATCATTGAGGTGCTATCAATTTTCCTAATCGTAACTTGGATCTTCCTTAGAATCCAACAATGCAATCCACAATTTCTATCAAATTCTACCACATCGAGTACCAATTACATAAGAATCACAAACCATTTTGCAACGACAAGAATTCCTATTAGACAATTGAAACTTGATCGAAAGGTTGTATAAGTATAGATACAATACATCAATCAAAATGTTGGAACAAAGAAGTAGGCATAAGGCAACAACATTTCGGTGGATAGAAGACTAATAGTACCGAGAAGCAACAAGTTCTTCAACTTCCTCTTCTTTATATTTGGAACTCGATCGGCAGGGATGCTCATCGTCTGACACATCACCTTCATCCCTCTTTCCCTTCCTACTGATTGGCTCTTAGCGGATTTCGCTGTTAGTCCTTGAGCCATCGAGACTAGTTAAGTGGATAAAGGAATGGTGGAAGGAGGAAGTGTTTCGCTACACAACCATATATTTGAGAACGCATGCTAAGCCAGCTAACACCTCTGTAGTTGGTCTCAAATGGGTTTTTCGAAATAAACTTGACACCGAAGGTAACATTGTAAGAAGAAAAACTAGACTCGTTGTTAAAGGATACGTCAGTAGGAGGGAATCGACTGTGAAGACACATTCGCTCCTGTTGCCAGACTTGAGTCTGTCCGAATCTTTTTGGCTTATGCCGCTCAAAAAAAAAATTGATGTCTATCAAATGGACGTCAAATGTGTTTTTGTAAACGGCGAACTCTAGGAAACAGTGTATGTGGAACAACCACATGAGTTTATAAATGAGGAATTTCCAGATAACTGTTACATTCTTGACAAGGCAGTTTACGGGTTAAAGTAAGCACCAAGAGCTTGGTACGAAACTTTAACTCGGTTGTTAAAATAATCAAACTTCAAAAAAGGATCTGTTGACCCCACCTTGTTCCGAAGGAAAGTTGGTAATCATCTCATGTTAGTCCAAATCTATTCAGATGATATCATCTTCAGATCAACAGACCCTTCACTCTCAAAAGAATTTGAAACCCTCATGAAAAGAAAATTTCAAATGAGCATGATGGGGAAGATAAATTCTTTCTCGGGTTGCAAGTTAAACAAACAAAAGAATGTATCTTTATTAATCAAGAAAAATACACAAAGAACCTTCTTGAGCAATTTGGAATAGAACATTGTTCCAATGCGAAGGTGCTCATGGCTGTGGGTACACGACAAAGTTCATCGCACATATTCACGATGCTAAAAGTAGTTCATTCGTAAATTTTCTATCAGAAGGGAATATGCTACTATTCACGTCTAAGCCTTCGGCTGTCAAATTTGTATTTTACATCTTTTCAAAATGGCAGTTACTAGTATTCGACCACACTCCTGCTTCAAACGAAGTTGTTACTTTTCAAGCTCAAAAACAACAAATTTTACTGTTTACATCCGAACCTTCGGGTCCTTTCTGATCATTAATCGTATGTAAATGTGTACCACTACAATGTTTTTTTCCAATTCTTGATTAAAGCTAGTGTTGTCCTCTTACATTTTAACTCATCTATCATCCGATAAATGATGTCTAGCAAAACACAACATCTATGCATAAAGGACAAAACATTGATTTTAGAATCCGTAAATATGTATCCCATTGCACTAAGGGATATCTGGGGTTCGACTTGGTAATCTTCGGACACTCTAGTCATGGTTAAAGACGTTATTCTACACTTCGAACATGACCAACCGTTTCAATACTATCCTACCTTTGCTCAACCCAATGGTTCTTAAGTTCGCTTCCTTATTTCATTAATCAGAAAGCCTTCGGACTTTCCAGAATCCTTGATCTTAACTTTTTCCTTCGTTTGTTACATCTGACATTTGTTGAAACGAATATCATGATCATTACAATTCGTTGCACTTTGAGCTAGATGGGGTGAAGGGGATTTATAAAGTTATCATGAATAAGTTTTCAGCACAAGTTCTCATACTAAAAGAAATTCAAATGATATATTAGGAAAAGGCCAAAAATAGAATGAAATTGCAAATCCAACCATCTTATGGGAACTGTGCATATTCTTCTGGTGTTTGCTTACCTCTGGATGCCCACAAACTTTTTATGCACCACTGCTCTACACAAATCAGAGCAAACCTAAGGCACAACTTCTATCTTAAATGAAGAAGTTGGGATCTCCATAACATAGTTGAGCACCTGACTGAGGGTGTGAACATCTCACTAACCCATCTTAAGTGATAAGGGTGGGTAGTACACGATTCACAAAGGCTTGTCATTCAGGAAGAGAGTCTAAATACTCCATCTGGCCAAACGAGATGATTTTTTTAATTAGTTTTAAAAAGAAAATTACCCCAGATAACCTCTAATGCTGAATCACTAAAGTGTAATGATCATTGACCTTCGGATTGGGAATTGCCATCTTGTTCTTACAAAGGAAACTGCTGAAGTCCCTAAAATCAAGAACTTCTAATATGTTGTACCATGCGAAGTTGGAATAATACACTGGGTTCAACCATCGTATGATTGTTATTACTCTTGGTAATGCCAGGGTATACCAATGTAATGTGGACTTCCTAGAATCACCAGATGCTTCCATGTGAAATAAAGTCAACTGCAACAACTTTTATACACTCAAAGGGTATTTTTTTCACATTCGGATGATGATGATACAACAAAAAATTGGGTGACCATGCGACATACGCTCTTTGGGAATTCGGATACAACGCAACATGAATTTCTTTGTGTACACGACTTGCATATCTTTACGGACCAAATTGTTATTACCTACTTGCTCTTCAAGTGTATTTCTATGTGCATTACTTTTTCCAACATCCGGAAACAACAAAAATATTTTTATTGTTTTTTCAATTTTTTTCTTTACTTTCTTTCCTTTCTTAGTTACAGTTTATTCGCAACTACTCACTGAGGTTACCAATCAATTAAGGATTCTAATCTAGATATTTTTGAATTTTGATTTGAAAACAACAAATTAGAGTGAAGGCTAACAGTTACTTAGGGATTACGCAGCTGTAGATTACGCTAACATTCTATGAACATATTTTCTAGCCTACGTGAATCATTCCAAGAGCGCAACAAACATCGGTTCTGCACGTTTTTGGGCACTTGTGGTACATGCAGTGTATGCCGATGAGCGTGGTGATGCTCCTGCTGATGCTCATTGTCTTGACTTCGAAGAAGTCCATATTCTATCCTCTTATTTGGATGATGTAATTGAGTTTGTGGCACAAATTCCGGAGTCTATGCTCCATCTTGTCCCTGATGACAATCTGGTTCTCGTTGCCTATCATGTTACGCTTACGATTCCCTATCCGGAGTGCCACTTCGACTGTGTGGTGGAATCAGATATTTATAAACCAAAGGACAAGTGAAATGGGACTGCTGAACCTTCACGCCTTCCATTTAAGAAAGCCAAGACAAAATGAATGGGTGCTTCTACCAAGACTAGGAAGAAGTTTTCAAGCCAAGCCTCCATGTAATACTGTAACTTTAATTTATGGTAAAGTTGTGTTAATTTTAATATAAACAAGGTTAAATGAGTTGTAATACGAGTTGGGATGGTTAGAAACCTATCTAGGAGGAGTTTAGATCTTAAAAAGGGTATTAGAAACGATTTTGACTTCTGCAGGACCAACCCGGGTCGTGTTTAAGGACAGGAGTCGAGTTTAGGTTACAGTAGGTTGAAAAAGAAGGAACCTGCGTCGTGTAGGACAAACCGGGTCGTGCTGAGTGCAAAAAGGAAAGAACACGGGTCGTGTTCTTTAACCCGGGTCGGGTTACGCGTGCAGACCCATTTTAATAGACAGATTTCTTTCATTTTTGGGAAAACCCCATTTCGTCAAAACCCTTTCAAACCCTAGAAACTCAAATCTAAATCCCCAAAGTCGAAATTAAAGCCTATTGTTCACGAATTGAAGCTAGGGTTTGATTCTTTGTCAAGGGACTGAGATAGTCCATAAAGTTTGAGTTCAAAGAGATAACGAGCATTACAACTCAATTAACAAATAATTACTCACTGAGCCTTAATAGCTCTAACTTGTTATCTTTGTTGTTGTAATTAGGTTCAGGTATTGTCGATCGGGGAAAACGTGTCACCGAGGGATAGCTGGAATGGACTTTGGACTTGGATTGTACTTGTTGTTTGAATTATATAGTTGACCTGGTTTTTGTATAATAGTTGTAAACATTTGGTGTAAACAGTTTATGACTTAAACTATGCTTTTGATATAACTTTGTAGACTTGTTACTCACTTTGAGGTTACACCATTAATAATATGATATGTTTGACTAAAATAATTGGTGTATCCTAAATTTGAGAAACCGGGCGTTACACTCCAGACCATCTACACCAGCTTCTGATGAGGAAGAATCCCATGCTGAAAAGACTGTGACAATTCCACCAACTACATCCGAAGCTCTTACGCATACGGTACCTAAATCCGATCCTATCTTGTCCTTGATTGACACTCCTATGGTCTCAGCACACATGACCTCTGTCGAAACATCTAATGTGGAGAAAAGTCATGTTGAAACCCGTGTGCACACATCTCATATTGACACAAGTTTCACACAGGCCTTGGAAATTGAGGATGTCCTTCCACCACCTTCACCCAAGACTACTTCGCAAGCTCACACTACAACTATTCCAACTCCAAAGCTATTGCCTTCACCAACATCATCCTTCTTGATCACGGATATGGCTAATTCACCTTCGGGTCATGAGCAAACTGGCGCTCAGATAGAAGAGGACTACTTTGAGGCAGCTCCCATTGAAATTCTTGATGATGATGACGAGGAGCCAGACACCAGCCTTGTCACCATGAAGCAAATTCGTCAAATGTATCACAAGCTCAGCCTTTTGTTTCAAACTCAAACCACACACACTTCGGATACTCCATCCGAACATACTAGCAAACTTCTATCCGACTCCCTTACCACTCTAGAGAAGTCTTTCTCCAATACTGTTGAATGCCACATAAATGTTGCAGTCAAGTCGATAGAAGACGAAGTACGGAAGGTTAGCCACAACGTTCTTGAAAAGGTTGACCTTCGATGTCACGCAATGGAGAAACTTGTTGATGAAAAATTCTAGGAAATAAAAAAGCATTCTGGTCCGAAGCTCACAGAAATGGTGACTACACTCAATATTTCCCATTCTGACGTCCAGGCCAAGCTTGCGACATTAACCTCTGTTGATGCTCTGACCAAACATGCTGCTAAGGATCATGCCCATTGATAACACCTAGTAATGGCAAACATTATATGCGTTATTGAGTCGGGTTTTAATTGATTTATCTTTCTAAAAAGACTAATATCACTCACTTTTGTGCAAATTCTTTGGATGTGTTTTTAGTGTAAATGCAGGGTTAAAAGTGCAATTTGGAAGACGTTAAGGAGCAAAAAGACAAAAATGGCAGATCAGAGGAACTTAGCGATGCTAACCTTCATGGTTAGCGACGTTAAGTGTGGATAAGATGATATCTTCAAATTTGAATTTCAAATCACGCAAATCGAGGCACGGATGACGGGTTAGCGATGCTAAGTTCGGATAAACACGTGATCTTCAATTTAAAAATTCAAATTCGTGAGATATCGGGAATCCAGATGGCCCGTGGCGCGGTTTACCCTTGTCTGCGGCTCGGACACGACAGAATCCACCACTATAAATACCGGAATCCAGTCCGACTTTTGAAGCATCCCGGGTTATTGCGAGGGGACCCGATAGTCTAAATTTGTCTCTTTTTTTGTTCCAAGTGATAGGTTTGTTTAGATTTGGTATTTTCTTAGTTTATATCAACTCGGTATCGAGGTATTCCGCAATTGAGATTTTCCTCAGTTACTCGATGTTATGTTTGGTTTAGACTCAGGAGCAATCATTCGACTCATATAGTTCTTTGATTTATTTAGTTGGATAGTTTGGTTTCAAATATTTTTTTTGATTTGAGGTCATAAAGAAGCATTTAATTTACCGTTTTCTCGATCTACAATCAGATCTGAGTTTATTTATTTCAGTTTTATTTGAGTTTTGGTTTGTTCCCACATGTCATTGGTTTGCCGGCTAGAGTGACAATATAGTTGGTTTATTTATCAACACATAGTACCAACCACGAACTCCACGGTTCGACCCTTACTTACCGCTACTAGTGGACTGTAAGGTATTTATCTTTGACTTTGACCGTGTGACAACCGTCAAAATTGGTCAATAAAAGTCAACTTAAGTCAACCGAAGCGTACATTAGGTCAACATGTTGAAATGTAATTTTCATAACCTTTATGATGTATTATTGGATATTATAATACTACACGCGCTAGTTGAAATCAATTATCGAGTAAACGCTATAAATACGTGACACGCCTAGGTCGTTATGCATGCAAAAATAGAAATTTAATCTCACCAACTAACTATTATAGAAATAGTAAGGGTCGATCCGCAGGAGTTTGGTGGTCAAGATAGAATGATAGTATACCAACTGTAGTGTCACGCCACAGTCAGCTGGTCTATTTCTACTTTCCCAAAAACCAATAAAAACAATACCAAAAGACTTGCCAAAAACCAAATCAAACATAAACTAAACTAAACCAAAGCAATTCTAAACTAAAGTTACTCATTGAAATCAGAAACTAAATCCATAATTCAGAAGCAAACAATCAAACCAACCACATCAAACAAGCATCCAAACATCAATAATACTGAAAAATGCAAATAAACATCAAACTAAATGATTACTTGAATTAAAAACCAATTCCAGAGAACAAAGGGTACTGAAATCCGAAAATAAAAACTACTAAACTACTGCTACTGATCAATTAAATCCAGAAACACTAGAATAGAAGCTAAGCTAAACTAACTAATAATGAACTAAAAGTGAAAACATAAAGAAATACCAAGAATGTTGCTGAAATCCGAATCTCTGAGTCAAAGAAGCCTAAGGTCCACCTTATGGGTCGTACTTCGCCTCCTTTTTTCGACCTAATGACCTCTATTTATACTTGTGAAATCTAACGATCCGCGTTGCGCATGGCATGGATCCGCGACGCGCGTATGACTTTATCCCCCTTTTTTGCAATTTGAATTTTTCTTCACCGCCTCATCGTTGACTTGGCGCAACGCGCGTGTCTCCTTCCCGCGGGGCGCGTACGAATTCGACTGAAATGGCTTTTATCCAAACTTCTTTCATTTTGTCAATGTTTAGTCCCTGTTTTCATCATTTTCTTGCATACAAGTCCTAGCACAAAAATGAGTAATACCATACGATATACGGTATAAATTCACCAAGAATAGGGCCTAACAATGACTAAAAAAGTTGATATTGATAGGCATAGTCAAACACCCCACACTTGTGTCTTGCTTGTCCCCAAGCAAGAGAGTTTTTAACATATTTTAACTAGGACTCAAACATTTTTGAATGTGTTCAATTTCAAAGTTTATTGTTTCCAGAATTAGATTGAAAATGATTTTATAAAACTGATCAGAATATCATTTGGAATTCACGACTTTCTAGAGAACCCTTGATTACAAATTTTCCGTTCACAAAATAAAAGTGCACATACTCATTCAGATTCTAAAGGCCGTTAAAGAATTGTCCATGACTTTCGATGTTGTCCGTGTAACGAGCTTTCAGAAATACCATCCCAAACTAGAAGATCTTATGTGGTAAGGTGTATAAGTGCCTCTTCGAGGCTACCCATTTCAGACCTACCGGCTCGAACAACAAAGGCCACTGATTGACAGTTCCCTCCTAAATTCCAATCCTGAAATACTCCAAATCTTAAAATTTTCTAATTCCTAAAACTCAACTTATTTGACTAAACAGATAGCATGATCACCACTAAATAATATTTCTTGAAAAATACCAATGCTAAAACATTCAAAACTATTCGTTTCAAAATTATAATCTATTAAAAATTTTGAAAAATTGCTAAAATTTTCTTGAAAGTTACTCGTTTCCCAAAAAAATTTCAAAAATCAACTATTTCGACCGTCCACACCCCACACTTAAAATCGTACAACGTCCCCGTTGTACTTAAAAATATTTCAGAATAAGGGAGAAAGAGTTACCCCTTTAGACGGTAGACTGCTTGTTGGAACTCGATTGTCACAGGATACAAAACACGTACTCCTCACGATTCAGATTCCAGGAGTTGTGGCGCAACAGTAAACACGCCGGTGAAATGGCAAGTGTAGGGGTACAATGACCCACACTTGCTTGAAACAACTCCTTAGTAGACTTCCATTGGTATTCACATGCAAACACTCACAAACAAATTAAATGCAAAACAGAAAAAACATATAAACGCTAAAAACAAAAGATAGTGATAAGTCATGTACAATGTTTCCAAAAGAGCAAAAGAAAAATACATCAATCATCATCATACTAGGTCCCAGACGGACCAGCCACGTCATCATGGGCTTTGGCAGGGAAGGGTCATGGACGGCGTCCAGACTGCGTGAGTACCTCAAGTAATGCCTCCCCTATCTGTAAGTTTTCTGCAACCATGAACTAAATAATCTAAGTTCACATGCAACCTATAAGGATATATGTTTTCTTCTAATTGAACATATAACAAATCCTAAAGGCCATAAGAAAATTAACTAAAAGAATAAAATTAGAGAAACCAACCTTTTAGAATTTTCTGGAAGCTGAGCAGCAAAAGTATCCTGCCTCAAATGAGATCACACCCAAGCCGAGAGGATTATGGATCGAGATTCCAGAGAGAAACAATAGAATGAGCAGCTGATAATGAGGCCTAGGGTTCCCTATTTATAGGGAACCAAAGGGTAAAGCTAGAAACCCTAGCCGCAGCCCATTTTCCGGATTATGTGTACGCGCGCCGCGGCCTTTACATTGGCGCGCCGCGCGCCGCAATTCAACTATTGAATTCGTGCGGATATGTACGCGCGTCGCAGCCTGTACATTGGCGCGCCGCGCGCCGCAATTCAACTATTGAATTCGTACGACTTTAATCCCTGACCTCCTGATTAATCCAATTAATGTCACAGTAATTAATCCAATTAATTTCTGATTAATTATTAATCAAACAATATTATTTCTAATTAATATATTATCTCCATAATATATTAACAAACAATATCTTGATTTATTAGTCATATAATAAATCAACCCTTTCTCTCTACTTAACTTTCCAACAAACCTCCAGCCATGAGGGCAACCCAAATGGACTGTGCTACTATTAATTAGGCAAATACTAATTATTAGTAATGGCTTAGACACCTAATCCAACAGTCTCCCACTTGGATAAGTCTATGACTATAATTACCAATTTAACCTCTAATTAACCAGCACTTTTAGCTTCCTAGAAACGCTGCCAAACTCTGATCTAATAACGTTGCCAAACTCTGATCTAATCAGTTCTGTCCATAGATAAGTTATCAGATGATCCTCCGTCCAACAAGATATTTTCAGACTCAAGACATGGATAAAATCAATCCGGTCTGATTCTCTGTTCCTCGATATCCGATTTGCATATGACTCTTAGACTACCAATTTAGTCCCGGTTGGCCAACCATTTTAGTCAACTTCAAATTCATCGAGAGGCCTACAGATATCTGTTCCCCGTTAGGGTCAAGGGACGAAAAAGCTTCGACTCATATACTTATGTCTTTTACCAGACAAATCACTCACAACAATACGTTTTATAACACCGAGTTACCGATGCGTTTTCGTATTATCAATGAACAACCGTCTAATAAATCATAACTCATATGTCTTAGCTTAAAGATCAAAAGATATTATCGTCTCAACATTGCTCGTGATGAAATCCATGAAGCAATCCATTGAGCGCGGGTTTATCCAATACTCAAATCTCCATTTCCAAGTACTCACGAATGGTGCAGCAATCCAATTGCAATGTCTAACTCCTTAGACAATCTATTACCAATTCATGACAGTCTTACTTCACACTTACTCCCAAAAAGTGTAATCGACTGTGGATATTTGAATAATCCAATTATTCAGGAAGTAAAACATGCAAAATAAAATACAATGATAAAGTATTGACAAAAGTAGTAAACCATTACACATTAATAAATCTCTATTATTAAATCACAAGAGTCAAATACAATACATTGTTACAAGTTTCGAAACCTATCTAATTTACATAAACTTTATATCATCTCTTAATCCAATGCTCCTAGCATGCTGATTATGCTTAATCCTACTCAGAGCCTTTGTCAAGGGATCTGCAGGATTTTCTTCCGATGATACCCTCTTTACCACGAGGTGACCTTCTTCTACCTTATGCCTTATGTAGTGGTACTTTCTGTCGATATGCCTGGACTTTCCATGGTCTCACGGTTCCTTTGTCAAGGCGACCGCACCTTCGTTATCGCAGAACAGTTCCACGGGCTCCTGAATACTCGGGACTACTCCAAGGTCACCGATGAAGTTCTTCAGCCAAGCCGCTTCCTTAGACGCTTCACTTTCTGCTATATACTCTGATTCACAAGTAGAATCAGCCACCGTATCTTGCTTGGAACTTTTCCAAGTTACTGCTCCTCCGTTCAGAAGGAATACCCAGCCAGACTGAGACCGACCACTGTCTCTATCCGTCTGAAAACTGGCATCCGTATATCCTTCAACTCTCAATGTATCACTGCCTCCAAGGACCAACACCATGTCCTTTGTCCTTCGCAGATACTTGAGTATATTCTTTACAGCTATCCAATGCGCCCTTCCAGGGTTACCCTGGTACCGACTGACCATGCTCAAGGCAAAGGCCACGTCAGGGCGAGTACACGTCATAGCGTACATGATCGATCCTACGGCCGAAGCGTAAGGTACCCGACTCATTTCAGCTATTTCTTTGTCTGTACTCGGACTTTGAGTCTTACTCAATTTTGCATTACTTTGGATAGGCAGCTCTCCCTTCTTGGAATTTTCCATACTAAACCTTTTCAGTACCTTTTCCAAGTATGTACCCTGACTAAGTCCAATTAGTCTCTTCTTCCTATCTCTCAATATTCTTTTCCCGAGAATATAGGCGGCCTCTCCTAGGTCCTTCATGGCGAAACATATTCCAAGCCAAGCCTTGACATCTTGCAAGGTTGGGATATCGTTTCCCATGAGCAGTATGTCATCGACATACAGCACCAGAAAAGTGACTATACTCCCACTAGCCTTGACATATACGCAGGACTCATCCTCGCTCCTAGAGAAACCAAACTCTTTGACTTTCTCATGGAAACAAAGATTCCAGCTGCGAGAAGCTTGCTTCAATCCATAGATTGATCTCTCAAGCTTACAGACCTTATTAGGATACTTTGCATCGACAAAACCCTCTGGCTGATTCATGTAGACATCCTCAGTCAACTTTCCATTAAGGAAGGCGGTTTTGACGTCCATCTGCCAAATTTCATAGTCATGAAATGCAGCTATGGCCAGCATAATCCTAATATACTTTATCTTGGCTACTGGTGAGAAGGTCTCGTCATAATCAACCCCTGGGGTTTGAGTAAAGCCCTTCACAACCAGTCTTGCCTTGAAAGTGTGTACTTTTCCGTCCATGTCGGTCTTCTTCTTGAAGATCCATTTGCACCCGACTGTCTTTCGACCCGGTACGTTGTCAACCAAGTTCCAAACTTGATTGTCATACATGGACTTGATCTCGCTATCCATGGCCTCTTTCCACTTGGCAGACTCAGGGCCCGCCACTGCTTCCTGGTAGTTAGCTGGTTCATCCAAATTTATCAGTGTCCTATCACTGACAAACGTGTCCCCATCCGAAGTTATATGGAACCCATAAAACTCAGGTGGCATGCTAACCCTACCGGAACGCCTGAGAGGTAAGGATACATCTGTCGGACCAACAGGAACTTCATCCTCATGTTGGTTGCTAGTTTCTCCTAAGGTTGCGTCATCTGGTGACTCTTGAATTTCTTCCAGATCAATGGTACTCCCACTGTCCTCTTTAAATATGAGCTCTCTCTCTCGAAAGACCGCTCGTCTAGCTACAAAGACCACGTCCTCGCTTGGTCTGTAGAATAGATATCCAAATGACTGTTTGGGATAACCAAGGAAGAAACACCTTTCGCTTCTGTCTGCGAGTTTGTCTTGAGTCTCTCGTCTAACGAAAGCCTCACAACCCCAGACTTTGATATGTGCCAACGAGGGAACTTTCCCCGTCCACATCTCATGAGGTGTTTTAGCAACCTTCTTAGTTGGGACAAGATTGAGGATGTGGGCGGCAGTCTCTAAGGCATACCCCCAGAAGTGAATGGGAAGTGAAGCTCGACTCATCATGGAACAAACCATGTCCAACAGGGTTCGGTTGCGCCTCTCTGCAACACCATTCAACTGTGGTGTCCTGGGAGGTGTCAACTGTGAAACTATTCCGCATTCCTTTAGATAGTCTAGGAACTCGATACTTAGATACTCTCCGCCTCTGTCGGACCTGAGCATCTTTATCTTCCTGCTTAATTGATTCTCTACTTCGTTCTTAAACTCTTTGAACTTTTCAAAGGTGTCCGACTTGTGCTTGATCAAGTAGATATAACCGTATCTGCTAAAATCGTCGGTGAAGGTCACGTAGAACCGCGTGCCATCCTTTGTGGTTGATCTGAATGGACCACACACATCCGTGTGAATGATGTCCAGCAGACCCTCACCTCTTTCAAAAGATCCTTTGAAAGGTGATTTAGTCATCTTGCCCAACAGACAAGATTCGCATACATCATCCGACCTGAGGTCGAATGATTCCAACACTCCATCCTTTTGGAGTTGGGCGATGCGTTTCTTGCTGATGTGCCCGAGCTGACTATGCCACAGACATGCCTTTTCTACACCACTAGTAGAATCAATATAATTTACACTATGTCCTAAATTGTCAACACATTCAACAGTTTCATACACACCATCACAAGGATAAGCAGTAAAAATCAAAATACCATTTTTGAAAACAGAAATAGAACCAATTTTATTATCAAAAGAAAATTGAAATCCTTGTCTGAACAATGCGTGAAATGAAATAATGTTTCTTGCCATTTCTGGCGAATAGCAACAATTTAATAATTCTAAACTAACATCACTACTAAGCACTAAACTGTAAACGCCGATCTTGGTAACAGGGGACGATCTCCTATTGCCCATGATCAAGTTCAGTCTACCGTGCTCCACCTCCCTGCTTTCCTTTAGGCCCTGCAGATCAGAACAAATGTGAAAACCACATCCTGTATCAAGGACCCAAGAATTAGAAGATGGTGAGTTTTTAGAGATAGTGTATATACCTGCTGTCGATGGCTTTACTTTTCCATCCTTGACATCCTGCAAGTATTGGGGGCAGCTTCTCTTCTAATGGCCCTTCTCTTTGCAGTAAAAACAGTTGGCTTCATCAGGGTCGGCCACACAAGGAATGTGGGAAGTCTTGGTTCTCGAGCCATTACTAGATGACCCGACTTGAACCTTTTCCCTCCAATTTTGCTTAGGAGGGCCCTTCCTTTTCTTTCCTTTGCCACTTCCGATGGCTAGGACGGGCTGATTAACCGAGGGTACACTTTTACCCTTCATCCCGTCCTCAGCTACTCGAAGCATGCGATGCAACTCAGTCATATTAGCCTGATTGTTGTTCAAATGATAAGCCAGCCTGAACTGGTCATAAGAACTCGGTAACGAGTTAAGCACTATGTCAACGGCCAACTGCTCCGGTACAGGCATCACAAGCTTTCTAAGCCGCTCCACGTAACCTTGCATTCTTTGCACATGAGTGCAGATGGACTCTCCATCTTTAGGTTTGCTGTTCGTGAAGTCCTTGACCACCTCGCACCTCTCGATGCGCTCTTGCTTGCGGAACTTTTCCGCAAGCTCCTGGTGCATCTCAAAGGGCCAGTAGTCTTCGTATATTCTCTGCAATTCTGGGTTCATTGTGGCGATCATGATGCAGGCCACTTTGGTCGCATCATCAGAATGTTTTTGGTACAAGGCAATTTCCTCGGGAGTAGCAGTTTCAGGGTCAATATCGACAAGCTCGGTCTCGAGGACATACTCCTTGTTCTCGTACCTCAGAGCCATCTTGATATTTCTAATCCAGTCATTGTAGTTTGTCCCGTTCAATTGAACCTTGGAACACAGTGAGAGGATTGAGGGAACACTGGAGTTTGAGTGGGGAGCGGATTGATCAGCAGAAGCTATCTATAAAAGAAGGTAAGTTTAATTAGATACATGTCGGTCCTTATAATAACCTAATATAAAATAAGGCTAGGATCCAACTATAACAATTTGCAACATAGAAGAGGGATGCCGTAATCTATAAGCAAATTTTATAAAGGTAGGCGAATGACGATTCAGCCAATTCCACTGCGGAAAAATAATCTTATTATAAATGGAATTCCTAGTTTCTTTTGAGATATATTGAACTGTTCAATAGCATGTTTAATCTCGGATATGCCCCACCGTTTGTGACTGGGATGCCGAGGATCACAAACCGGGTGTGAATAACCATGCAAATTAGCTTGGTACTCTCGGGGTCCATTATCATCTCAAATTGATGTGCCGGTAAACCACACACGCTCCATCAACAATGATAACACCCGAGACACCCATTGCCACTCTTTATGAACCCCCATTGGTGTGCCGGTAAACCACACACGCTCCACCAACGTTTCATAAAGTGCAATGTGCAATTTCATGGGGTAGCATCAAATTCACATTTTTCTTAAATTAACTAGATTGGGATTTCGTGTAAAGGTTCTAGTACTTTGATCATTATACTTTTAATGATTATGTGGTCCTATCAAAACTGTTCGGCTAACGACCCTCCACTGATCAGGCGAGCGGTGGGTGAGAGTGTTCACCCATTAGACTGCCATTTTACAGGTAGCCTCCTTATACCCACTTTATAGACCAGCTTCGTGAATGAGGCCTACTATTGAATTGACTGACCAATTTTATCTTATACATATAGTATTAACAATTAATAACATATATAAGATGTATTTTAAAACCCTTTAAAATATTCAAGGTTTATCTTTTAATTTTACCAAATTTAACAATTAAATTTTGAATTAAATTAAACCTTAAATTCGATTTAATCAATTTTAATTACCAATTAATTAAATTAATTAAATCTAAATATTTTAAACATTTTAAAATATTTTTCTGGATTTATTCCATTAATTTCGCAATTTTAAAATTAATTAAATCCCTTTTGAATTATCCTTTAATTAACAATTAATTAAATTAATTCAAATGTAGATAGGTTTATCCAAATTAATCAAATTAATTAAAACCTATCCTAAACCCCCTAGATTTCGAATTCAAATAATGGGGTTTAAGGTTATCCATTTAATCAACAAATAAAGTTACCAAAAAATAGAAAACCTTCTAAAAACCCTAATTGGAATTTCGAAATAGGCAATGGGGGGGATTAGGGTTTGCAAAACCCTAACCCTAGAAATCGATCCTGATATAAATTAGGGTTTATAGGCTTTAAACCCTAAAACAGTTATAGCAATTCAACAAGAAAACAAAACAGGCTCTGATACCACTGTAAGTTTTCTGCAACCATGAACTAAATAATCTAAGTTCACATGCAACCTATAAGGATCTATGTTTTCTTCTAATTGAACATATAACAAATCCTAAAGGCCATAAGAAAATTAACTAAAAGAATAAAATTAGAGAAACCAACCTTTTAGAATTTTCTGGAAGCTGAGCAGCAAAAGTATCCTGCCTCAAATGAGATCACACCCAAGCCGAGAGGATTATGGATCGAGATTCCAGAGAGAAACAATAGAATGAGCAGCTGATAATGAGGCCTAGGGTTCCCTATTTATAGGGAACCAAAGGGTAAAGCTAGAAACCCTAGCCGCAGCCCATTTTCCGGATTATGTGTACGCGCGCCGCGGCCTTTACATTGGCACGCCGCGCGCCGCAATTCAACTATTGAATTCGTGCGGATATGTACGCGCGTCGCATCCTGTACATTGGCGCGCCGCGCGCCGCAATTTAACTATTGAATTCGTACGACTTTAATCCCTGACCTCCTGATTAATCCAATTAATGTCACAGTAATTAATCCAATTAATTTCTGATTAATTATTAATCAAACAATATTATTTCTAATTAATATATTATCTCCATAATATATTAACAAACAATATCTTGATTTATTAGTCATATAATAAATCAACCCTTTCTCTCTACTTAACTTTCCAACAAACCTCCAGCCATGAGGGCAACCCAAATGGACTGTGCTACTATTAATTAGGCAAATACTAATTATTAGTCATGGCTTAGACACCTAATCCAACACTATCCATACCTGCTGCTCCTCCAGCATCGTCATCCTCTCTCTCTCAAATCCTGTACAGCAGCCATCATGTCTGCAAGCTGTGGTGGTGGCTGGGTCTCAGGTGGCAGCTGAACCGGTGCATCCACCCTCCGTCGCTGGGTGGGTCTGGCCACCTACTCCTCCTCCTCCTCATCCGTCGGCATCCTCTCAATCATACCCGGTCGCGGCTGGCGAATAATCTTCATGTTCTCCATGTAACGGACCAAGGCCCGCGAAGGGTCGGTCGGTGCCATGGAGGCGATAACCTCAGCCGTCAAGATGCCATAAAATCGGGCCTGGCGCGTGATGAAGTGTCCGCCGGCCATAGGACTGCTGCCGGTCGTACCCGCCACCCAGGTCGTTAGTGAAACTGCCAACGCATAAGGCAGGTTGAGGAACCTGCTAGAATCGGAGAGGACCCACATGTAGAACATGTCCTCCCCAGAAACCTTCTCACACCCCTCCTCTGTATGATAGAGGTGGATATGATCCGGTGCATCAAACGATGAAGTGGATCCCGAAGCTGGCTCTCCTTGGCCGAACCGGCCTCAAACATCTTATTGGAAATGGCTGCCCAAACTACTGCGTTCACCTTCCTCTGAGGCTGATCTCTGAAGCAGGCGGTGAGAAAGGGTGTAAAGTGAATACCCCTCGTCTCCGCCTCAGTGTAAATCCCGGTGCGTCTGGCGAAGTCCCGTAAAGTGCACTCCCGACTCTCCCCTCCCAGTCTGAATCAGATCAGCTGGGATCGCGCCTCCTGGGAAGCCGGAGTGTATCTGCAAGTCGAAAGGAACTCGAGCACGAGCTCCTTGTACACCACGTCGTCAATAGTGGCCATGAGCCTGTCCCAGCCCTGGCAAGTAAAAGTATGTGTCCCCGTGGTCCAGGTACGGTGGAGGAATGGCAAAATCTCAGCCCATAGGCCTGCCTGGGTCAATATTGCTGGGTCCAAATGAATAGCGGCTAGGGCCGGTCGGGTACGGAGCTCGTCGAGTCGACTGAGTCTCCTCCAGCATATCTGGGAATCGTAGGAATGGGTGTCCTGGTCTGAGGTCCATCTCCACAAAAAAAATCACAACACAAAAGAAAAAAAATTACAAAATCAGTCCTTGCACGTCGCACAGATACACGCGGCGCGGCTCAAGAACAAGGCGCGTCGTGCCGTACCTCTGGTGCGAAAAAATCCAAAAACTCGCGAAAATCACCTGTTAAACTCAATCCAATGCAATCACAAGGCATCTTAACTATTGACTAGCCCCTCTAGGGTGAGGATTTTGCAAATGCAACACCTTACGAATCGGCATTGCCGATTTTCTATGTTTTTCTAAGTTCCACCTATTTCAATCAATTTCTCGCTTCAAACGCATGCAAATACTTGAAAGAACGAGTTCTAAATGACATACCTCAGTAGTAGATACACGAGAGTGCAAGAAAAACGAGAAAAATCGAGTGATCGGGGATGCTCTGTTCGTGTGCGTCGTTGGTTTGTGTGTGTGTGTGTGTGTGTGTGTGTGTGAGATGAGTGTTACGTACCTTATAAGGAGATTCTGACCGATCATAATCTGCGACGCGCGTAAAGGTGATGGGCGTCGCGCATATGCAAGAGAACCCCTGCGCATCGGGTTACCTTGCGAACGTGCGGCGCGACTTACTCATCACCGCATCGCGCCTTTCAATTCTTCCAAAATCCTTCGTTTGACCCCACACTTGCCTCGTACCACGAATTCCTGCAATGATGATGATTATACTTTCCTAATTACTTCTAAAATCGAAATACCTAACCTATTTACGGATGGGTTGCCTCCCAACAAGCGCTAAGTTTAAAGTCTTCAGCCAGACGTTGTCACACCCCCAAACCACGATGGCGGAAACGTCTGAGGGTGGATGACTTCATGAACAGTATCACAACAACGTTTGTAAAATAGTGATCAAAGCAAACACATCCACCATATACATAATTGTAAATGTTACAAGAGTTCAAAAGATTGTATGTTTTAAATACAATTACAATATGATATCAAAATACATAGTATGACGCCATAGCGACCCATCGTCAAAGGTTGTAGTTACCTTATCAATTTCCTGAGAATACAAGTAGTTTGAAAGAGTGTCAACATTACGTTGGTGAGTTCATAAGATTTTTGTATGAGAAAATCCATAATCCTTTTTCCTTGTAAAAAGATAGTGTTGGAAACCAGAAAATCCAATATTTTCTTATAAATGAGTCGTAGTCTTAAAACCCAAAGACCGTAAATGTATAAGTATTTCTATACTTGAAAATAGTATTACGTAGTTTTATTGTTGTATGAAACCGTGTAAATAGATGTTTACTTGAAGACTAATCGTAGACTTAATTCCATAAAACTAGTATATATAAGTAAATCGTACTTATATTTATACCTTTTATAAAACATACTTTTAATTCCCATAGAACCAGTGTATATAAGTAAAACCATACTTATATTTGTAACTTGTAAAAATGTAGTTTTAATACCATAACGCTTGTATAAGGAATCTCTTTCCTTGTAAAATGTAGTATTGTACTCCAAGAAAATCCAATATTTTCTTATGAATGTATCCAAGTCTTAAAAATCCAAAGACTAAAATGTATAGCGTAGCTTGTAGTATAAAACCTTTGAATATGTATATTTCTACGTAAACAATTTATAAAGTTGATTTCCCATGCGATACGTCCTATAACCATACTGTGACCATGTAGGCCTGCTTCGACGTTCTTCAGGCGTCGGACTGTTATGACATTTGTTGCCTCAGACCCTTCGGTCTAGCTGTAGCTACCAGCTCAGGTGCGGGGTTGTCAATCCCGTATAGATCTATACAAAAATATCACGTTCTATTACCGAGACTCTGGTTATAAATTTCAGGACTTATAGTATGTACTTAAATAAGCACTGTGAAGACCCATCTCACAAAAATGTATGTATCAATCAACTTGTTTACGTAAAGTTTGTATAAGAAAAATCCTTGTATCCCATTATCATTTTTCCCATGATAATATAGTAATGTATAATAATTATATATTTTTATATAATTATTTGTCTTGTTCAAAATGCCATGATAACCTTGTGTCCATAAACTATTCCTATAATAGTCTATTTTTAGTATTCCGTCTTAAAAAAAAGTATATATTTACGAATATATGTGAAATAACTTATTTAGATGGTTATAAACAACATCTTTTAGGATATTTTCCACAATAGTGGTGTAATAACTTGGTTATACCCTTTATTAATTCCAATATAATATTTCATGACTATCAAATAAAGAACGGCCAGGTAGAAGATCAAATGGGGAGGCAGGACCCTTTCAGCGTATAAGCCTTTCAGAAATCCAACAACCTAGCCCAAATGATCGGCCTAGACACCGCTCTCGTAAGTAGATCATTCGATATTATTTTTGGAATTATAATTGAATTGTTTAATGATGTTTACAAAATTTACATTTTGTTTACTACTGTTATAAATGAGTATAAATAGCTATTTTTATAGTATAACTTGTATTCTCCCCCTTAAAAACTTGAATAAATATAAAAAGAAGGGGTATGAACTCACCTTAATATTGATGATGATCTTATCACCAATTGTTGTTAGATCGCCCGACTCTTACTGCTTCTAACTCGAACCCTCTTTTTCTATCTTTCTACTATATTTTCAAGCTATATCTCTACAACTCTCTCGATATGTGTATATAGCTTGTATTGATGTGGTTTGATTATGAGAATTTGAGTTCTATTTATAGTAGATTTTTTTTTCGTATAGCGGCCCTCAAGATACATGTATTTGACTTTTATAGCTTTTAAAAATTGTTTATGACAAAACATACCCTTAAAATACTCTTTAAATAGATTAATAGTTTTTATATAAAAAGAATGATTTTTGTTTATAAAACTATAATCTACAAAAATCGTAGTTTAATAATATCAACTTTTTAACTAAAAAGCTTTAACGAATTAACGTAAGGGTATTGATTGTATGTTTAATGAAAATATTGGGTTTAAATGTAAATACAATTTCATTTTACAGAAAAAGAAAATATTTAATATAAAACTGATATCAATAATATTAAATTTTGACGTCAGGTTGTTCGTATTAGCTATTGATTTCTTAATCATTTGAGTTAAGTATTATGGAAATGCCTAAGCATGTTTAAGATATGATATGTGATGTCATTTTACAGTTGATACTAGTAGGATGGAAGGAATCATATAAGATACATGTGAACCACGAGTTCTACAGATACTAGATGAGTAGGTTCTAATTCATTATTTATGACTAGATTATTATATAATTGAATTAACTATTCTTTGAACTAATTTCGTTATCAGAAGATATATATATATATATATATATTAAAAAAATGTCTTTTCGTTATCCCGTCCTCATCGAAGTCAAGCCGCGAATTTGGAAAAAGGATATCACTTAGGGTAGTGAAAAGATTGCACCTACTGTAGATATTTTGAATTTCGGTAATAAGAACGTGGGTTGTCCTTTCAGTTCCAGCTGTAAGATACTATATAAACGGGTATGTAGTATCATCCATATCTACATCTTTTCAGTCTCATTCTTTCCTACTATCAGTTTATTCTTATATAATCTCAGATTTCTAAGTCGAGGTATGGAAAACAGATCTCCTATGGATAATTTGTCAGACTCTGAGCTGAATTTCTTAAGGGAAGAGGGTACCTCCCTATCGTTTAATCAGATACCTCCACTGGGGTTTGGTAATTATAGTATCCTAAACTCCTTTTATTTCTTATTTCTTTTTCTAGCATTTTGATTTTTTATGTGAGGTATAGATTTTCTAGATATATTACCGCTGGATCAACCTCAAGATGATCTTGAAGTTTTTCCTCTGATGAGTATTCTCCCTGAAGATCCACTGCCTTTAAATCAAGACATCGTTGTTGGGCAATCTCAATATATACTTCCAGGTTAAGTCATTTTGTTAAGCTTTATGTTTACTTCGCTTAATTATCTAACATACGTTATGCACAGATCCATTTGTAGATGATCTTACTAATGATAATCTAAGCATGAACGTGCCCATACTGCATAGTGGAGTAGATCTAACAAATCAGAGGTTTCAAACTGACATTCAAAATCAGGATCAAATACAGTCGATCCACGATGATACTATCGGGCTCGCTTCAGCGAATTCTGAGTCCGTGGGTGGTTTTCAATATCAGGATCATTTTCAATGAATCCAAAGTAACTTAGAAAGTTTCAAGAATGGGAATTCTAGGTTTATGGTTGATTCTGGAAATCAAGAAATATTACCCATAATAGGTAACAATGAAAGTGTTAGTGATCAGGATCATACACAATTGATCCAAAATGAGAACGCTTCAACCTCGATTCCAAGAACCTTTGAAATTCGTAGAAAAAGGGGTTCTAGACATGCGTTGAGTAAGGAAACAATATCCATGCATTTTGACAAGCCCATTCTGGAAGCTGCAAGGAAACTCAACGTTGGATCAACACAGTTGAAGCAACGCTGTAGGAAGTTAGGCATCAAAAGTTGGCCTCGACGACAGATTAAGAGTCTACAAACTCTTATTAACCATACTCAGGTTAAGAATTGTATTTCATTTTCCCTAATTTTAATATCATGAGATTGTAATGACTGAAAGTATTTATGCAACAGGAGTTGGATAATAATCCTAGTAGAGCAGAGGTAATACTTAGTCTAGAGAACGAGAAAAGAGCAATAGTCGAGGGTTCCAGTTCGAAGATAACTGATACCACAAAGAGATTGAGGCAAGCTGCCTTTAAGGCTGTTTACAAGAAAAGAAAGGGTCAGAAGAGGGAAGAAGCTTCATCAGGGACCCATACACAGCAACAATCTCTGCCTTCTGTTTCTGCTATGAGTGGTTTTAACTATGATTTTCTCAAGATCACAAGTGAAGAGAACCCAGAAGACTTGGCAGGTGACTTAGCCCGCCTTCGGCTTTTAGATTGAATTTCTACCAATATTAGTTTAATGGAACTGTTGATAAGGATGATGGAAGGTTTTTGATAATAGTTATTGGTCAGGTATTATCGAATTGTCAGGTCTACTATGTAAGGATAGGGGTATAAGAGGTACATAAAGTGTCTAGATGTATGGTTCTATAGTATTATAAAATACTCCTTTAGTATTTTAGCTTTATATTTTGTTTTAGAGTTTTCTTTGTATATGGTTCTTGGTAAGTTTTTAGACTTGTTGTTCACTACCACTATTTCTAAGTACATGTTAGTCATACCTTGGACAAATACAGTTGATCAGGCTCTATTTGTCCTAGGTATGATTACATAACTACCTAGGCCTAGTCGTAGTGTTCAACTCATCTTATTACTCTTGTATTGTTCTGGTTATGACACTGTTCTAGTATATATGTACTTGTACTTATACTTTATAAAAATATCATTGTATTTTAAAGTATACTTTGTACAGATTGTTTTAGAGAGTTTTAGTCCCATTGTATTTATAGTTGTATATCTTAAATGGATTGATATACTTGGTTCACTATAAATAATGCTCTGATACCAATCTGTCACACCCCCAAACCACGATGGCGGAAACGTCTGAGGGTGGATGACTTCATGAACAGTATCACAACAACGTTTGTACAATAGTGATCAAAGCAAACACATCCATCAAATACATAATTGTAAATGTTACAAGAGTTCAAAAGATTATATGTTTTAAATACAATTACAATATGATATCAAAATACATAGTATGACGCCATAGCGACCCATCGTCAAAGGTTGTAGTTACCTTATCAATTTCCTGAGAATACAAGTAGTTTGAAAGAGTGTCAACATTACGTTTGTGAGTTCATAAGATTTTTGTATGAGAAAATCCATAATCCTTTTTCCTTGTAAAAAGATAGTGTTGGAAACCAGAAAATCCAATATTTTCTTATAAATGAGTCGTAGTCTTAAAACCCAAAGACCGTAAATATATAAGTATTTCTATACTTGAAAATAGTATTACGTAGTTTTATTGTTGTATGAAACCGTGTAAATAGATGTTTACTTGTAGACTAATCGTAGACTTAATTCCATAAAACTTGTATATATAAGTAAATCGTACTTATATTTATACCTTTTATAAAACATACTTTTAATTCCCATAGAACCAATGTATATAAGTAAAACAATACTTATATTTATAACTTGTAAAAATATAGTTTTAATACCATAAAGCTTGTATAAGGAATCTCTTTCCTTGTAAAATGTAGTATTGTACTCCAAGAAAATCCAATATTTTCTTATGAATGTATCCAAGTCTTAAAAATCCAAAGACTAAAATGTATAGCGTAGCTTGTAGTATAAAACCTTTGAAAATGTATATTTCCACGTAAACAATTTATAAAGTTGATTTCCCATGCGAGACGTCCTATAACCATACTGTGACCATGTAGGCCTGCTTCGACGTTCTTCAGGCGTCGGACTGTTATGACATTTGTCGCCTCAGACCCGTCGGTCTAGCTGTAGCTACCAGCTCAGGTGCGGGGTTGTCAATCCCGTATAGATCTATACACAAATATCACGTTCTATTACCGAGACTCTGGTTATAAATTTCAGGACTTATAGTATGTACTTAAATAAGCACTGTGAAGACCCATCTCACAAAAATGTATGTATCAATCAACTTGTTTACGTAAAGTTTGTATAAGAAAAATCCTTGTATTTGCCCATTATCATTTTTCCCACGATAATATAGTAATGTATAATAATTATATATTTTTATATAATTATTTGTCTTGTTCAAAATGTCATGATAACCATGTGTCCATAAACTATTCCTATAATAGTCTATTTTTAGTATTCCGTCTTAAAAAAAAAGTATATATTTACGAATATATGTGAAATAACTTATTTAGATGGTTATAAACAACATCTTTTAGGATATTTTCCACAATAGTGGTGTAATAACTTGGTTATACCCTTTATTAATTCCAATATAATATTTCATGACTATCAAATAAAGAACGGCCAGGTAGAAGATCAAATGGGGAGGCAGGACCCTTTCAGCGTATAAGCCTTTCGGAAATCCAACAACCTAGCCCAAATAATCAGCCTAGACACCGCCCTCGTAAGTAGATCATTCGATATTATTTTTGGAATTATAATTGAATTGTTTAGTGATGTTTACAAAATTTACATTTTGTTTACTACTGTTATAAATGAGTATAAATAGCTATTTTTATAGTATAACTTGTATTCTCCCCCTTAAAAACTTGAATAAATATAAAAAGAAGGGGTATGAACTCACCTTAATGTCGATGATGATCTTATCACCAATTGTTGTTAGATCGCCCGACTCTTACTGCTTCTAACTCGAACCCTCTTTTTCTATCTTTCTACTATATTTTCAAGCTATATCTCTACAACTCTCTCGATATGTGTATATAGCTTGTATTGGTGTGGTTTGATTATGAGAATTTGAGTTCTATTTATAGTAGATTTATTTTCGTATAGCGGCCCTCAAGATACATGTATTTGACTTTTATAGCTTTTAGAAATTGTTTATGACAAAACATACCCTTAAAATACTCTTTAAATAGATTAATAGTTTTTACATAAAAAGAATGATTTTTGTTTATAAAACTATAATCTACAAAAATCGTAGTTTAATAATATCAACTTTTTAACTAAAAAGCTTTAACGAATTAACGTAAGGGTATTAATTGTATGTTTAATGAAAATATAGGGTTTAAATGTAAATACAATTTCATTTTACAGAAAAAGAAAATATTAAATATAAAACTGATATCAATAATATTAAATTTTGACGTCAGGTTGTTCGTATCGACGATACGGTTTTGACGGTAAATTTTTCGTTTTATAAAAAAATCATAATATTTTTGATAAACTTAACAATACGTATTGAATACGTAGTGTTCGAAATGAAAATACGAATTCTTTGGGGGTAAATATATAAATATGAATAAATAATTAAGTGGGACCCACTTTAATAAAATTATAAAAAAATATAAAAAATAAAATATGGAAATTTCAAAATCTTCCCATCCTTTTAGACTTTGAAAATTGTGTTTTTTTTTCACAAAACACTATTCACACCGGGTTACTGTTCACGTCGGACACTATTCACGACGAATTTTTTTTATTTTTTTTCTAATTATTTATACCAAAAAAATTTAACTTAATAGCGTTTGTTCGTATAATTCATTTGAATTAGCGTAAGTAGTATTATAATATCTAATAATATATCGTAGAGGTTATGAAATTTGCATTTCACATATTGACCTAATGTACGCTTTGACTGACTTGAGTTGACTTTTGTTGACTTAATTTGACAGTTGTCACATCATCTACCCGTTAGAAGGAATTTCGTCCCGAAATTTAGCATTTTGAATAGATCCTGAAGGGTTTGGGAAGAGTTGTGAGTATTTCTGTTTCATTTGGTCCTCATGTTCCTAGATAAATTCAAGTCCACGCTTGGTACCTCTCAGTTTTCCATCACTTTGATTTTGGAGTTTAATGTCCTAATATTTTTGGTAAGTAAACTTGAGTTAATCTTAGTATAAATAAGAGTTACTAGTTTGTTATATGAATTAGGAGGATTAGAAACTCATTTACTAGTTTGTTACATGCGTCCTCCCGGTTCGTGTATTGAAACTGTTTTAGCCTTGTAGGAGTTACACGGGTCGCGTTTTTGAAAACGGTTTGTGTTCTAGTTACCATAACATCCAGTAGTATCCAGTAGACTTACATGGGTCGCTTTCAGAGTATGGGTTGGATTTTAAAAGTGAACGACGCTAACTTTAAAGTTTAATGTCGCTAACCTGCTTCAGGGGAGTTATTCGGGCAGTGAACCAAAAATTTCCTAGGCGATTTTCAGAGCAAAAGATGTGAAATTTTTGTCATTTTGATCAAGGGTTTTGCGTAGAAAAAGTTTGGGATGGTCGGATTTAATACCCGAAATGCATTCTCGAGTTCTTAATTGACAAGGGTAATGATCTTGAGTGTTAGTGTTTCAAACCCTAGATGTCCAAATCTGAAAGTATGCATTGGTTCACCTCATATGTAGGTTGCTAATATATGTCGTATCGAGTCCTTGTTACAATATTATGATGTTTTAACAGTTGATTTGGTAAAATCATGAAATTAGGAGTTTCGGTTTAATAGCATATGAAATTCTCTAATTGTGATTTGTATTAGCTATTGATTTCTTAATCATTTGAGTTAAGTATTATGGAAATGCCTAAGCATGTTTAAGATATGATATGTGATGTCATTTTACAGTTGATACTAGTAGGATGGAAGGAATCATATAAGATACATGTGAACCACGAGTTCTACAGATACTAGATGAGTAGGTTCTAATTCATTATTTATGACTAGATTATTATATAATTGAATTAACTATTCTTTGAACTAATTTCGTTATCAGAAGATATATATATTAAAAAAATGTCTTTTCGTTATCCCGTCCTCATCGGAGTCAAGCCGCGAATTTGGAAAAAGGATATCACTTAGGGTAGTGAAAAGATTACACCTACTGTAGATATTTTGAATTTCAGTAATAAGAACGTGGGTTGTCCTTTCAGTTCCAGCTGTAAAATACTATATAAACGAGTATGTAGTATCATCCATATCTACATCTTTTCAGTGTTATTCTTTCCTACTATCAGTTTATTCTTATATAATCTCAGATTTCTAAGTCGAGGTATGGAAAATAGATCTCCTATGGATAATTTGTCAGACTCTGAGCTGAATTTCTTAAGGGAAGAGGGTACCTCCATATCGTTTAATCAGATACCTCCACTGGGGTTTGGTAATTATAGTATCCTAAACTCCTTTTATTTCTTATTCCTTTTTCTAGCATTTTGATTTTTTATGTGAGGTATAGATTTTCCAGATATATTACCGCTGGATCAACCTCAATATGATCTTGAAGTTTTTCCTCTGATGAGTATTCTCCCTGAAGATCCACTGCCTTTAAATCAAGACATCGTTGTTGGGCAATCTCAATATATACTTCCAGGTTAAGTCATTTTGTTAAGCTTTATGTTTACTTCGCTTAATTATCTAACATACGTTATACACAGATCCATTTGTAGATGATCTTACTAATGATAATCTAAGCATGAACGTGCCCATACTGCATAGTGGAGTAGATCTAACAAATCAGAGGTTTCAAACTGACATTCAAAATCAGGATCAAATACAGTCGATCCACAATGACACTATCGGGCTCGCTTCAGCGAATTCTGAGTCCGTGGGTGGTTTTCAATATCATGATCATTTTCAATTGATCCAAAGTAACTTAGAAAGTTTCAAGAATGGGAATTCTAGGTTTATGGTTGATTCTGGAAATCAAGAAATATTACCCATAATAGGTAACAATGAAAGTGTTAGTGATCAGGATCATACACAATTGATCCAAAATGAGAACGCTTCAACCTCGATTCCAAGAATCTTTGAAATTCGTAGAAAAAGGGGTTCTAGACATGCGTTGAGTAAGGAAACAATATCCATGCATTTTGACAAGCCCATTCTGGAAGCTGCAAGGAAACTCAACGTTGGATCAACACAGTTGAAGCAACGCTGTAGGAAGTTAGGCATCAAAAGTTGGCCTCGACGATAGATTAAGAGTCTACAAACTCTTATTAACCATACTCAGGTTAAGAATTGTATTTCATTTTCCCTAATTTTAATATCATGAGATTGTAATGACTGAAAGTATTTATGCAACAGGAGTTGGATAATAATCCTAGTAGAGCATACGTAATACTTAGTCTAGAGAACGAGAAAAGAGCAATAGTCGAGGGATCCAGTTCGAAGATAACTGATACCACAAAGAGATTGAGGCAAGCTGCCTTTAAGGCTGTTTACAAGAAAAGAAAGGTTCAGAAGAGGGAGGAAGCTTCATCAGGGACCCATACACAGCAACAATCTCTGCCTTCTGTTTCTGCTATGAGTGGTTTTAACCATGATTTTCTCAAGATCACAAGTGAAGAGAATCCAGAAGACTTGGCAGGTGACTTAGCCCGCCTTCGGCTTTCAGATTGAATTTCTACCAATATTAGTTTAATGGAACTGTTGATAGGGATGGTGGAAGGTTTTTGATAATAGTTATTGGTCAGGTATTATCGAATTGTCAGGTATACTATGTAAGGATAGGGGTATAAGAGGTACATAAAGTGTCTAGATGTATGGTTCTATAGTATTATAAAATACTCCTTTAGTATTTAAGCTTTATATTTTGTTTTAGAGTTTTCTTTGTATATGGTTCTTGGTAAGTTTTTAGACTTGTTGTTCACTACGACTATTTCTAAGTACATGTTAGTCATACCTTGGACAAATACAGTTGATCAGACTCTATTTGTCCTAGGTATGATTACATAACTACCTAGGCCTTGTCGTAGTGTTCAACTCATCTTATTACTTTTGTATTGTTCTGGTTATGACATTGTTCTAGTATGTATGTACTTGTACTTATACTTTATAAAAATATCATTGTATTTTAAAGTATAGTTTGTACAGATTGTTTTAGAGAGTTTTAGTCCCATTGTACTTATAGTTGTATATCTTAAATGGATTGATATACTTGGTTCACTATAAATAATGCTCTGATACCAATCTGTCACACCCCCAAACCACGATGGCGGAAACGTCTGAGGGTGGATGACTTCATGAACAGTATCACAACAACGTTTGTACAATAGTGATCAAAGCAAACACATCCATCATATACATAATTGTAAATGTTACAAGAGTTCAAAAGATTGTATGTTTTAAATACAATTACAATATGATATCAAAATACATAGTATGACGCCATAGCGACCCATCGTCAAAGGTTGTAGTTACCTTATCAATTTCCTGAGAATACAAGTAGTTTGAAAGAGTGTCAACATTACGTTGGTGAGTTCATAAGATTTTTGTATGAGAAAATCCATAATCCTTTTTCCTTGTAAAAAGATAGTGATGGAAACCAGAAAATCCAATATTTTCTTATAAATGAGTCGTAGTCGTAAAACCCAAAGACCGTAAATGTATAAGTATTTCTATACTTGAAAATAGTATTACGTAGTTTTATTGTTGTATAAAACCGTGTAAATAGATGTTTACTTGTAGACTAATCGTAGACTTAATTCCATAAAACTAGTATATATAAGTAAATCGTACTTATATTTATACCTTTTATAAAACATACTTTTAATTCCCATAGAACCAGTGTATATACGTAAAACCATACTTATATTTGTAACTTGTAAAAATGTAGTTTTAATACCATAAAGCTTGTATAAGGAATCTCTTTCCTTGTAAAATGTAGTATTGTACTCCAAGAAAATCCAATATTTTCTTATGAATGTATCCAAGTCTTAAAAATCCAAAGACTAAAATGTATAGCGTAGCTTGTAGTATAAAACCTTTGAAAATGTATATTTCCACGTAAACAATTTATAAAGTTGATTTCCCATGCGAGACGTCCTATAACCATACTGTGACCATGTAGGCCTGCTTCGACGTTCTTCAGGCGTCGGACTGTTATGGCATTTGTCACCTCAGACCCGTCGGTCTAGCTGTAGCTACCAGCTCAGGTGCGGGGTTGTCAATCCCGTATAGATCTATACACAAATATCACGTTCTCTTACCGAGACTCTGGTTATAAATTTCATGACTTATAGTATGTACTTAAATAAGCACTGTGAAGACCCATCTCACAAAAATGTATGTATCAATCAACTTGTTTACGTAAAGTTTGTATAAGAAAAATCCTTGTATTTGCCCATTATTATTTTTTCCATGATAATATAGTAATGTATAATAATTATATATTTTTATATAATTATTTGTCTTGTTCAAAATGTCATGATAACCTTGTGTCCATAAACTATTCCTATAATAGTCTATTTTTAGTATTCCGTCTTAAAAAAAAGTATATATTTACGAATATATGTGAAATAACTTATTTAGATGGTTATAAACAACATCTTTTAGGATATTTTCCACAATAGTGGTGTAATAACTTGGTTATACCCTTTATTAATTCCAATATAATATTTCATGACTATCAAATAAAGAACGGCCAGGTAGAAGATCAAATGGGGAGGCAGGACCCTTTCAGCGTATAAGCCTTTCGGAAATCCAACAACCTAGCCCAAATGATCGGCCTAGACACCGCCCTCGTAAGTAGATCATTCGATATTATTTTTGTAATTATAATTGAATTGTTTAGTGATGTTTACAAAATTTACATTTTGTTTACTACTGTTATAAATGAGTATAAATAGCTATTTTTATAGTATAACTTGTATTCTCCCCCTTAAAAACTTGAATAAATATAAAAAGAAGGGGTATGAACTCACCTTAATGTCGATGATGATCTTATCACCAATTGTTGTTAGATCGCCCGACTCTTACTGCTTCTAACTCGAACCCTCTTTTTCTATCTTTCTACTATATTCTCAAGCTATATCTCTACAACTCTCTCGATATGTGTATATAGCTTGTATTGGTGTGGTTTGATTATCAGAATTTGAGTTCTATTTATAGTAGATTTATTTTCGTATAGCGGCCCTCAAGATACAAGTATTTGACTTTTATAGCTTTTAGAAATTGTTTATGACAAAACATACCCTTAAAATACTCTTTAAATAGATTAATAGTTTTTATATAAAAAGAATGATTTTTGTTTATAAAACTATAATCTACAAAAATCGTAGTTTAATAATATCAACTTTTTAACTAAAAAGCTTTAACGAATTAACGTAAGGGTATTAATTGTATGTTTAATGAAAATATAGGGTTTAAATGTAAATACAATTTCATTTTACAGAAAAAGAAAATATTAAATATAAAACTGATATCAATAATATTAAATTTTGACGTCAGGTTGTTCGTATCGACGATACGGTTTTGACGGTAAATTTTTCGTTTTATAAAAAAATCATAATATTTTTGATAAACTTAACAATACGTATTGAATACGTAGTGTTTGAAATGAAAATACGAATTCTTTGAGGGTAAAATATATAAATATGAATAAATAATTAAGTGGGGCCCACTTTAATAAAATTATAAAAAAATATAAAAAATAAAATATGGAAATTTTAAAGTCTTCCCATCCTTTTAGACTTTGAAAATTGTGTTTTTTTTTCACAAAACACTATTCACACCGGGTTACTGTTCACGTCGGACACTATTCACGACGAATTTTTTTTATAATTATTTATACCAAAAAAAAATCTAACTTAATAGCGTTTGTTCGTATAATTCATTTGAATTAGCGTAAGTAGTATTATAATATCTAATAATATATCGTAGAGGTTATGAAATTTGCATTTCACATATTGACCTAATGTACGCTTTGACTGACTTGAGTTGACTTTTGTTGACTTAATTTGACAGTTGTCACAGACGTGCTTTCTGCGGCTACGGTGGATCATACGTCATCTTCCTTTGCTGATTTTCAGTCACCACCGTCCCTTCGTTGTTCACATGCTCCCTCAGTTTTCCTGGATCGAATGGCTTGCCGGTTCTCCTGCTGCTGCCCGGTCTTCGTCTTCCGATTAGTTCCCGTGAGTGCTTGGAGGTTGCTTTAAACCTCCAAGCTCGATCTTTCCTTCGGAATTTGTTCAAGATCATCGGCTTGATGTGGAGCGCACCCAGTGCCGCTCCCATTAAGTGTTTTGCGCCTCGTTTTTTGCTCGCATCTTGAATATTATCTGCAGCTTGCAGTTTTGGTCTACAATACCAATAGAAATTTTCCAATCGAATGGGATGGGAAGGAAAAATATTGGGATGCTTCCGTATGTCCTCATCGATGGTATTGATTACATCTAATTTTCCATTCATGAAATGGATCATGAGTGCCAAAGAAATCATGTTTATTGTTTTCAAAGACCACATCATCGTCATCATCTTCTTGATCATCGTCCAATAGGTGGATCGGTACCAAGAGTGAGCGACTAGTTTTATCCGGTGGTGGTATAAAGTCACCCATCACCAGATCTTTACTTCCAAAATTTTCAAAATTTTCAAAAATTGCAGGTTCGGGGGTGGTATTGTCATCTACGCCCCCGTACCCGATAATCGTTTCAACTGAGTTGTCTGGTGATGGTATGGTTTTACTCATCACCAGATCGACATTATCAATATTTTCAAAAACATCAAAAGCTGTTGAGTCAGGGGTAGCATTGTCACCTACAACCTCTTCCTCAACAACATTTTCGACCCTCTAAGTGGTCTCTTGACTTTCCCAAGGTGCATGTCCTTCCATCACATGTTCATGCGATGCAGGTTCAGAAACATTATTATTGGTATTAAAATCACTCGCCTCGGATTCTGGCGAAGGTGGTGAAGATCCCATATTTTCCTCCAACTGATCTAAGGAACCTTGCAATCTTACAAGAGCATCGGCCTGATCCTTCTGCATTTGGTAGGTATTAACCATGAGTTCCAAGAATTGGACCCGAATTGTAGAATTTTCAGGTTGAGATGGCTCCTCGGTCTACCATCCATCGTCATCGAATGATCCATTGTTGCAATCATCCTCGTAATAGTTGTCGGGCGGATTTTCATAATACGCGTATTGATCCGGGTATATGTAATCGCCCATTATGAGGACGTATACATACGGACAATCAAAATATTAAAATCAAACATCAAAAGAAACGATACCACTGATCGACTATCCTAAAGCGCACAACTCCTCGGCAACGACGCCAAAATTTGACACGCCTAGATCGTTATGCATGCAAAAATAGAAATTTAACATCCCCAACTAACTATTATAGCATAAGTAAGGGTCAATCCGTAGGAGTTTGGTGGTCAAGATAGAATGATAGTATACCAACTGTAGTGTCACGCTACAGTCAGCTGGTCTATTTATACTTTCCCAAAACCCAATAAAACAATACCAAAACACTTACCAAAAACCAAATCAAACATAAACTAAACTAAACCAAAGCAATTCTAAACTAAAATTACTTACTGAAATCAGAAACTAAATCCAGAATTCAGAAGCAAATAATCAAACCAAATACATCAAACAAGCATCCAAACATCAATAATACCGAAAAATACAAATAAACATCAAACTGAATGATTACTTGAATTAAAAACCAATTCCAAAGAACAAAGGGCACTGAAATCCGAAAATAAAAACTACTAAACTACTGCTATTGATCAATTCAATCCAGAAACACTAGAATAGAAGCTAAGCTAAACTAACTAATAATGAACTAAAAGTGAAAACATAAAGAAATACCAAGAATGTTGCTGAAATCCGAATCTCTGAGTCAAAGAAGCCCAAGGTCCACCTTACGGGTCGTTCTTCGCCTCCTTTTTTCGACCTAATAACCTCTATTTTTACTTGTGAAATCTGACGATCCGCGTTGCGCAGGGCATGGATCCGCGACGCACGTACGACTTTATCCGTGACGCGCGTACGAATTCGACTGAAATGGCTTTTATCAAAACTTCTTTCATTTTGTCCATGTTTAGTCCCCGTTTTCATCATTTTCTTGCATACAAGCCCTAGCACAAAAGTGAGTAATACTATACGATATACGATATAAATTCACCAAGAATAGAGCCTAACAACGACTAAAATACTTGATATTGATATGCGTTGTCAATACATATAATAAATTACAGTAGCGTAGAAATTCAATAAACACACAAATGTTATTTTGGTATAAATAATATTCATAACACGATGTGTTCGTGCACACGAATCCATAGACATATAGAACGTAAAAAACGGAGTTTACATGTAAAAGTTACAACAGTTTAATCGCTGTGACAATAAACGTACACAAGAATTGAACATTGAAATACAGTACACGGTGCGTTAAACATCAAATATGAAATAACGGAACACATATTATGAAGCGTAATATGGTCTAGTATTTAATTTCATAGCTTGATTATTTTTCCGGTAAAATGCTAAATATCGCGTATTCGGAAGAATACCGCGCTTAAACGCGTATATCTTTGCCTAATGAATTGTGAATCAATCTAAATAAATGTTTACTAATATTTTAATGCATAATATTGATTAACATATTTATTAATAATTATATCTCTGGAAACTTATAAAAATATGCAAAACGTTTTACCGCTTTTTATAAAAACACTCATATTTATATAACACAAGGGTATAATTTATAAAAGACTAGAACATCACCCCCACCCCAATGAGCCGGCTACACTACCCCCCACCATCACCATCATCATCATCTTTCAAAGATTTCAAATCTAATAAAATAATACATGGAACATACCCTTGAATTTTATATTCACAAAACCTTACCTTGCATGTTCCCCATGCAAGGCACCATCATCTCCTTCCTCCCTTTAAAATCTCATCCATGAAAGCCATCTCACACCCTCCCTTGATCTTCAAACTCTCTTGCTTCCATTCTCTCCAAGATCATCAAGTAGTTCCAAGTGATTTCAAGCCTTTCAAAGGGCTTTTCAAGAAGATCTTGGTAAGTTCATGTATATTCCAAGCTTCCAATGTCATTTCTATCATCGTTCTTTGTTGATCTTCTATTCACATTCTTGATCTTGAACCATAGACCATTTTGAAGATCAAGTCATCTCCAAGTTGCTAAACTTTGGTCTTTTTTTCTACAACTCAAGATTTGCTTCAAGGGTGAGTTCATACCCCACTTTTCTACTCTTTTAAGTGTTTTTATTGGGAAGAATACAAGCCTTAAAAATATATGTTTTGTTCTTGAAATATGATGTGTTCATGTGTTTTGTTCTTGAAATATGACTTGTTCATATGTTTGGTCATCTTACTATAAAAGTGTTTGAGACAAAAGTATACTATAATAAACTAAAATACATACTTAGTTTAAGAATATAACATGCAAGACTTTTACACACCTTTGTCACCAACAAAACTTCATATTTTTCTTTGTTGGTGAAATGGTCATAAATATGGTACACTATATGATCTTTTGACAAAAGACATGAAAATACATTTTTACTAAAATAGTCATAAAACATTTTTGTCATATGATGTTGTACAACAAAGAAATGTAAATATTTACGTAACTAAAATGGTCTAAATAAATATGTCGTTATTATCTTCACATCAAAACTATTTATATATGAAAAGAATGTCATTTTGACGTAATAACGGCTATTTGGACTTATAACGTCATAATAAACTTGGGAAATGATATTTTTACAAGGAAGTTGTATTTTAAACAAAAATGACTATATTCCTAGTAATGTGTATGAAAAATGACCATTTGAAAAGATTATCATTGACAAATTGACAAGATTTAAAATGTTGCCATCACTTATGTAAGATGACTAAAACAAATTTATTGTTATGACAATTTGATAAACTGTAAATCTATCTTATTAGTATATTTAGTGCCTTAGATGTAAGAAATTATATATTTCAACTCCTTGACATCTTTTAGGCTTAAATACATTAACACAACGAAAACATTTATATAAATTATAATGAGTATAATTTATGGAATGAACGACAAAGATACGACAGAAATACGAAAGATAACTATATAAATATATAATTATTACGTACTATAATTATCATTGGTACATTTTGATAATTACAAATACAAAGAGTTTTCAATACATTTCCAAGTAATGTTTTACGTTATAATTATCATGGATACATTTTGATAATTACAAATACAAGGAGTTTTCAATACATTTACAAATAAGGTCTACAATATAATTATCATGGATACATTTTGATAATTACAAATACAAGAAGTTTTCAATATATTTTCAAGTAATGTTTTACGCTATAATTATCATGGATACATTTTGATAAATACAAATACAATGGAGTTTTCAATACATATTCAAGTAAGGTTTTACACTATAATTATCATGGATACATTTTGATATCACGTTGGGTAGTTATGTGAGACATGTCTTCACAGTACTAAAAGAAGTACACATTAAGTCTTGGATTATAACCTTAATCATTCATGTGCGAGATACTTGTGTATAGATCTATACGGGATTGACAATCCCGCACCTACCTGCTAGCTACAGCTAGACCGACAGGTCTGGGGTGACAAATGTGTTAACACTGCGACGTCTGAAGAACGTCGTGTCAGGCCACTAGGTCATAGCAAGATTATAATAACTCACATGAACGACAACGGATATCCTAAGTTTAGGAAAAAATATCTTCAAAAGGTTTTATGTAAATATAAAACTACATGTTGCTTTATACAAAATATAAGTATGGTTTTTTACTTATAAATACGAGTTTTATAGAATTAAAACTACATTTTATCAAATTACAAATATAAGTATGGTTTTACTTATACTTACGGGTTTTATGGAATTAAAACTACGTTTTATCAAGATATAAATATAAGTACGGTTTACTTATACATACAAGCTTTATGGAAATTAAAACTATATTTTATCAAGATATAAATATAAGTACGGTTTACTTGTACATACGAGCTTTATGGAAATTAAAACTACATTTCAGTAAGATACAGATAAGTACGGTTTTACTTACACAAATGTTTTACGGATTTAAAACTACAATAACATTAAAGAAAAAATCGTTTTTCTTGGTACATAAGCTATGGGTTTTCACAAAAGAATTACTAAGTTTCTCACTACAAAAATCTTATGAACTCACCAACGTAATGTTGACACTTGCAAAATTACTTGTATTCTCAGGTAACAAGTAGTCAAGTACGACTAATCCTTTGGGATGGGATGCGAAGACGTCTCTTTCATTTATTTTTGTTATCATACTGTAATTGGGTTGAAATAATACTATTTGAACAATGTTACTTTCCAAATATAATGTATGATGGTTGTTTATCTTCTTATGTTTCAATGTATGCACCGGTTGTGATACTAGGATTCGTTCCGCCCTCCGACGATTCCGCCATCGTGGCCTGGGGGTGTGACAGACCGTATCGACAAATGCGACGATGTCACCCGTCAGTTGAAGGATATAAAGCTAGATCTTGAAAGAGCCAAGAAGACTGTTGCCGACCTTGAACTCAAGGTCCATGCTTTTAATACCCAACAGTCAGCTCAATAGATTGCACGGGCTCAAGTTGAGAAGATTGTTTCCGGGCTACTGAAACTTTGAGAAAAGATATACTCCCTCTCCTCACACAGGTTAGTCTTCTGTCAGGTGCTCTAAAGGTAGCTCAACCTTCATCACAAGGGGGAGAATGGTTACGACCAACCAGATTATCCACCATCACAATTCCACCAACAACCACTCCAGCTCCAATCACCTTATCCAAAACCATCCCAACATCTGCACCTCCCTTCGGATTTACATCTGCACATACATCTGTATTTACTTCTATTATGACCACCTCCACTACACTGCTAGAAAAAATCGTTAATCTATCTTCGGTCCATACAACCGCTCCGATCACCAAAACTATTGCATCCGAATCCACATCAAGCATAATCAAACGATTCTCGAGTGGAATTAAAATCAGATATGCTCCTTCAACCACTTCAACTGTTGTAACAACGTCTCAAGTTCCTCCTTCTTCTGGGCCGTCTGTTGATAAGGGTAAGAAAGTAGCCGTGTAATTGTCTAAGGCAGAGAAGAAACAACTACATGCCGAAGAATATGAGAAGTTAAGGCAAATCAATTCGATTGCCAGAAACCGAATCAGGAGAATGGAAGAAATGGGTCCTATAACCAAGACTTGGACGTTCGAGACTATTATGTCTTTAGCGTTCAGTGCTCTTGAGATTTTTCATAGGGTTCCATTGGTCTCATATTCAGTTGAGAATTCAACAAACTCCCAATTGGATATTCCATGCAATCCGAAGCTGTTTGCATTCAATTAATACGATATCTTGTTCAAGACATCTAAGAAGAAGAAATTTCAAGAACAAAAGACTAGGTTTCATGCGAACCTGGGTAAAGATCAAACTGAAGTGTGGTTTTCTTTGATGATTGTTGGGGTTCACAAGATCGAGAAAAGTGAGTTGTTTGAGGAGAGTTATCAGAATTACGCCTATTTTCTTCGAAGAGGTGACGATAAAGTTGAAAGCTCATTTTCGATAGCAGACTTCCCATTGATGAATCTGAATGGCTTTGTTGTCATGGTCGAATGATGGTTCAAATGAATCAAACCAAAATATCCAAACAAGAGACCTTCACACCAGGTCAAAAGATGATAGGGATATTCTTGAGAGGGTACATGTAGACCTTTTCCAATTATAATTTTGAAATAGCAAAGTTGTTTAAGGAGACAATCGCACCTGATTATAAGGTAGAAACATCTATAACGATGGGAAGATCATACAAAACCCATGGGGAGTTGTGTACACGGGGAGGGAATTAAGGAATGGTCCTGCCAAGAAATTATTCTTCGATATGGATCAGAGGAGAAGTTTCCCACAACATTTTTGGAAGGTATATTGGTAAGTTTTGGAATAAATAAAGAAAATACGGAGCTTGTACAAAAAGAGGTGCGTGATCATATACATTGGTGGATGAGCATTCGGGAGGAACCGACTAAAGCATTTTCAATGTTATAACTTCGGATTCCTTTCATCTTCACCACAAAGGGGGAGATTGTTAGGATTTTGATTGTGTCAAAGATAATGTCATCCGAAGTCCTGAAGTTTCTGTCCGAAAGTGTTGAAGATCCGAAGGCGTTTGGATGTTGATCCGAAGATAACAGATTTCATGATAATGCTTATGTGTAATAGTTTCCATGTTTATCTAGGGTTTCCTGTTCTTATCATTGTAATAGTTCCCTAGTTGTAGAAAGTAGTAGTTGTAATATCATTGTAATCGATCTCATAGAAAGATGCTCGTCTCTTTGATTTGGAGCCGTATCTTTTATTGCAATGATAATAAAATCATTCGACTAGTTTGATATTTAATTTTGAATCTCTTTTACATCCGTTTGTTTAGTTTGCATTGATCATATTTTCTTTACAGTTAGAAAGGAAAGTGAAATTATTGAGCCAATCATGGGATCAGTCATATCCCAGCTCAAAATTAAAATTACAAGGCCGTAACATAGGAAATTACTTGAATAGCTTCCATTTTTAGTTTTTGTATCTCACCTATAAATAGAGGTATCTTGTTCCATCGTAGACCTATAGAAATAAAAGAACAATCTTCTCCTCTGTTCGCTGGTTATCATAAACAAAAACATCTTAGGTAATTATTGTTTGAAAATAAGATTGGCCAGATGTTACACAACGGATTTTCCGGTGAATTTTTTCCGCCGAACCCGTCCGGGAATTATTCGGGAGGGAGATAGAGATGAATATGAAAATGCTGGTTTAGGTATATAAATGATTGAGTAAATTACACTTTTGGTCCCTGTGGTTGGCAAAAAATACCACATAGGTCCTAACTATCCAAATCTAACGTTTTAGGTCACTAAGGTTTCCAAAAACTAACAAATACGTCCCTGGGTCAAGTAAAGTGACTAAAATGCCATTTCCAATTTTTTTTTCCTTTTATACATATTATATAATTAGTTAATATAAAAAAGGAAAAATAAACCTAACCGATCCCCACCCCCACCCTCTCTCTCTCTCTCATCAGACATACAAAGGCAGGAGAAGTGAAGAGAATCATATCGTTGGTTGGAGAAGGCGAAGTCTGGAATTCGGAATCAAATTGTTTGTTGGAGAAGGCGAAATATGTGGTGATCCTGAGTATTTTAGGGCGTGTTGTGAGGCTAGTTTGAAATGTCATATGTGTATTACGTTGATCTGTATTATATTCATCACGTTGATCCTTGTGTTCCTATCGAGATCACGATTAGCATTTACAGGCCCCTTTTCCTCTTGATCTGCATAAATTTTCCCTAACTCCATCGATATCGATTAAATTTACACTGGATTGTTGCTCAACAAAACCCATTCTGGAATATGCTAACTACTGTATCCCCCCAACAAAACCCATTATGGGTCTGCAAATCTTACAGCTTTTTCGTATTATCAGACACAAGTTTCTTCCTCTTGCCCTCTTTCTGTGTGTGTTCTGTTAGTTGTGAAGCTTCAACTTTCGCATACAAAACTCACGAGTGTATAGTAAAAATGAACTTGCAGAGGATAAGAAAGAAAATTTTCTCATCCAAAGCACAAGAGTTGTACGAATTGTTGCAGGAAAAAGCCAACCATTTTCGACCTTCCGTCCACCATGAAAGACGACGACCACGTCGGAAAGTTTCCGTTTTGTTGCCGGGATGGACAGGTTCTATCGAAGATTATGAATGCAACTAAAGCACGATCGGTTCAGATGAATGCTTTCAAAGTTCCTCCCGATTTAAACCGAACAACAATAAATTCACCACAAAATTGGAACATTAAAGGCGTGGTTAACCCGTATTACAAGTGCAGTCAATTCCAGAGAAAGAGAGAGAGAGAGAGAGAGAGAGAGAGAGAGAGAGAGAGAGAGAGAGAGAGAGAGAGAGAGAGAGAGAGAGAGAGAGAGGGTGGGGTGGGGGTGGGGGTGGGGGTAGGGTGGGTTAGGTTTATTTTTCTTTTTTTTATTAACTAATTATATAATATGTATAAAAGAAAAAAGAAAAAGAAATTAAAAAGGGCATTTTAGTCACTTTACTTAACCCAGTGACGTATTTGTTAGTTTTCGGAAACCTTAGTGACCTAAAACGTTGGATTTGGATAGTTAGGACCTATGTGGTATTTTTTGCCAACCACAGGGACCAAAACTGTAATTTACTCTAAATGATTTGTTGTTGACAATGACTTTGATCCATATATTTTATTTTATTATCTTTTTTACCGATGGACATTTCAGGGATCATAATCTCATATATATCATTAGATTCATCTAATTAAATACTGTATCTTTTAAGGAAGAATATATATCATTAGATTCTCATCACTATGTAATACAACATTTCATATTTCAAGTTGTCCTCTATAAAATCTAATGTTTCTCTTTTGCGGATAGAGAAAATCCTTTCTTGCTAAAACTTAGATATTTATTAATTATGAGATTTTGCAAAATTATTATAATATACTGCTTTTTCTATATTTAATTTTATTCAAAAATTTTGTAGGTGCTCAATAATTAGTTAATTTTTTAGAAAGTGAAATCAAAGTTCTTGAATATATTAACACTATCAAAAAATACAGAATCGATAAAATGGTGTTCGGACAAAAAGGTGATAAACTGACTTGGCTTTCATTAGATTAAATTTGAACTTTTTATAATAAATCGTCTATTTAATTATTGTTCGTAATCTAATCTCATCTTTACACATAGGCTTATTTGTTTTCTTTCTTTAGCATGTAAGATAAAGAAAACAAACACCATTTGCATAAATACTTGATAATTCTTTCATATAGTATCTCTTTCATATTTGTCGGTATTCGGATGATTAAAATTCCTCTTCTTTACAGAAATACAGTTTACTAACATCGAACAGATCTGATCAAACCGTGTTAATTCTTTCGTATAGTATAAGAACGACCTCATTCAACCCCTCAAGACGGTAAAGAATTGGCAATTCCCAACAATGAGGCTTGAACGCGTGTACGTGGAGTTTGCATGTTTCGAATAGTCCAGCCAATAATATATACAAGTTCTATACTTGATTTAAGTTTAGATCTTTTTAATAGGGATGAGCAAAACCGAACCATAAAACCGAAAAACCGATAAAAACCGACACCGAAAAACCGAAACCGAAAATGAAACCGATGGTTTGGTTTTTATTTTTTCAAAAACCGAAAATTTTCGGTTTGGTTCGGTTTGTGGAATACGAAAACCGAAAAAAAACCGAACCGAACTGACTTATATAAATTATTTAAAATATATATATATATATTTTACGTAATATTATAATTAAGTTTTGCGTATTCTTAACACAAGTATTACACAGATGGAGTGGCAAAGGCACGCAGCATGTATCCTTTGTGTCCCGACTTCGACTCCCGCTGTAGACGTTGCCTTTTGTTTTGCACGAATTTAACTTTGCATCTTTTTAAATCACCATTTCAGTATCCCACATCGACAAAATAACAAAACCTTTGCAATCCTCCTCCTCTATATATACTAATTTCTCAAACACACAACGAGATCCAAGGTTTGGGTTTGGATTCGGTTTAAAACCGAAACCGAACCGACTACAACAAAAAACCGAGAAACCGACCCAATGGGTTTGGGTGTGGGTTGGGTTTGGAATTATAAAAACCGACTTTTATCGGTTTGGGTTCGGTTTAGGGTCAAAACCGACCCAAACCGACCCATGCTCATCCCTACTTTTTAAGAGTAAATTACACTTTTGGTCCCTGTGGTTTGAGAAAACTAACAGATAGGTCCTAACTATCCAATTTCCACATAGAAGGTCACTAAGGTTTGCGTAACTTACCAGATAGAGTCCCGGACTCGTTACCGTCAACTTAAACCCGTCAAACCCCCACATGTGCCGGGCACGTGGGGGTATTATCGTCCTTTCGTGTAATTGTCGATCACGAGTTATTAGTAGCGGGAAACAGGTGAGATCAAATCCAAATGTCAAGCTTAATCAACACTCACATTTGGTGTGGAAGAGCTACGAGCATAAACGAAGTCAGAATGGTGTTATGTAGATGTGGGATACGAGCAAGTCTGTGCACGTCCTGGACACATCTTAATCCAGACAGACGATTTTGGCATTGTACTAGGTGTGGATTTGTGGGGTGGTCCGACCCTCCAATGTGTTGCAGATCCATCACAATCATTCCTGGGTTGTTGCAAGGAATGAGGATTCAATAGGAGGAAATAGCACGACTTGAAGGTGAGCTGAGGGTTGCTTGTTGGTACAAAATGGTGGTTATAGTTTCTTGGATGTTCTTCATCATTTACTGGATGTTTACAACTTTTGAGTAGGTTTGGGGGTTGATAGTGTTAATCTTTTGGGGAGCAGTTGTCAATCTCAAACGTAAGTATGTTTATGTTTACAGTAATGTATGTGAATGGGTACGAAAAACTTGGGTATGTAATCTCAATCTTTTGGATGTATGATCGAATTTGTATGGATTTTGTAATCAGTTAAGTAATCTTAATTTGGATCTTTAACTATAGCCCTTATTTGTAGTGAGTCAAACGATTATTATGAAAATCTTGGTTAAAAAGATTTAAACTTAGACAATGTGTTTGAGTAAGTTTGGGGGTTTAAAATCTTCAGGTAAAGGCGATCGATGAAGGTACGATGAGGGCAGCGAAGATGATGGACCTTGCATACGACATGCAGCAGTTGCTTACGGAGGAGATAGACTGATACAAAGAGAAGTTCAAACTCACTGAATATGAGTTTGAATATGATAACCATGTTTGAAATGTTTTAGAAGTACTTGAAGGTCTCATAAATAAGTGTAACAGGTGGGGAAGTTGAAAACTTGTTTTTGTTGATTTGTTTGGTCTGAAAGTGATGGGTTGATGTTCCTCGAATATTAAGCATCCACTAATATATGTTTATATTTTAGTTTATATCTTTGTTTCTATGTCATTTGAGGATTATGTTTACACAAAAATATCCGTTAACTTGCATAAGGAAGGACATAAATGCATAAAAGTAGACAAAGTTTTGGTTAACTTACATGACAATGAATCAAAGTGCACAAATATGGAATAAGTAAGATGCATCTTGTCATCGTACTTTGTAAAATTTATTGTTAATAGCAATCTAGTTTCTTTGCGCTTTGTTTTATACATTTTTAAAGCATAAAGGATTCGAATCCTTACGATTCGTTATAGCATAAACGATTCGAAGCCACATAACAAACTCGTAAAAACTTTTACGTTATGTGTCACCCTTTCTAAGTAACTTAAATGAAATAAAAATTAGCAATTTTTGAAAGGTTTTCTGCAACTATGAACTAAAATCCTAAGTTCACATGCAACCTATTTAGATCTAAGTTTTTCTTCTGGTTAAACATATAATAATTCCTAAAAGGCCAGAAAGAATTAAACTAAAAGAAAGATCAAGAAAAACCAACCTTTAGTGAATTTTGGAAGCAAAGCAACAGAAACCTCTTGCCTCAAATGCAGTCACACCCTTAGCTTGGAACGTTGGCCGAAAATTCCTTCAGAGAGAGCCTCAAAATCGTGGTCAATGTAGGGTTATGAGCCTCCCTATTTATAGGCTCCAGTGGATGGCCAGATAAACCCTAAGAGATAAACCTTTTGAATTCAAATCAAGATAAACCTTTTATCTTATCAATTCAAAAAATTATCTCTTATATATATATATATATATATATATATATATATATATATATATATATATATATATATATATATATATATATATATATATATATATATATATATATATATATATATATATATATATATATATATATATCGATTATATATATTTATATATATATAAAATCGCCAATCACACACTCACTCAAACTGTCACTTACTCAACTATTGAATAATTTCATTTTTAGTCCCTACACCTTTAATTAATTAATTTAACTGCCAAATTAATTCCATAAAAAATTCTAATTAATTATTATAGTTTCTAATTAATATATTATCACTTAAATATATTAATAAACTATTTATTTTATTTCTATTGATTTATTAATCATATAATAAATCAATCTTTCTCTCTACCGAACTTTCTGCCAATCCTCCAACTATGAGGGCAACCCAAATGGACTATGCTAATATTAATCAGATAAATACTAATTATTAGTCATGGCTTAGACACCTAATCCAACAGTCTCCCACTTGGATAAGTGTATGACTAAAATTACCAATTTACCCTTTAAATAATTTAGCAACTGTAGCTTCCTAGAAACGCTGCTGAACTCTGACCTAGTCAGTTCTGTCCAATGATAAGTGATCATATGATCCTTCGTCCAACAGGATATTTTCAGACACGAGACATGGATTGAGATCAATCTCTGTCCGATACTCTGTTTCCCAATTTTCGATTCTGCTTATGACTTTAGAACTTCTAATTGAATACATCAATTTAGTCTAGGCTGGCCAGCACTTTAGTCAACTTCAAAATCATCGAGAGGCCTACAGATATCTGTTTCCCATCAGGGTCTAGGAACGAATAAGCTTCGACTCATATGCTTATATCTTTTACCGGTCAAATCATTCACAACAACACGTTTTATAACATCGAGTTACCGATGCGTTTTCGTATTATCAATGAACAATTTCCTTGTAAATTATAACTCATATCTCTCCACTTCAAGATCATAGGATATTATCGTCTCAACATTGCTTGTGATATAATCCATGAAGTAATCTATTGAGCGTGGGTTTATCCAATACTCAAATCTCTATTTCTAAGTACTCATGAATGTTGTAGTAATCCTATTGCTATGTCTAACTCCTCAGACAGTCTACAAATCAATTCATGACAGTCTTGATTCAATACTTACTTCCAAAAGTATGAGCGACTGTGGACCTTTCTGAATAATTAAATTATTCGGGAAGTAAAACATGCGAAAGCGAAACATAAAGATCTGACCGGCAGCTACTCTTTCTTATTACCGAGTCTCCACAAGGTAATCACCAAGTCGGACCTTGTCATAAACTATTATCGGTTTCATGATTTCTTTTAAACTTTCAATTCTAATTTTACAGCTATGTCTTTATGAACCTTACACTCTTTCAATGTTTCCAAAGTATCTTATACTTATACACTTTAGTGCAGATGATCCAATCGGATACTCATCCGATAACATCTCAATATGTTATCCTATCAATTTCTCTCTTAACTCCATTTTGGTAATGTGTACTGTGACTTCCTATGGTTCTGGGGTCTTTAGTCTACTTGACTGCACCCTAAGTCTATTTCGAGGTGTTATGATGTGCCGGTGAACCACACGCGCTCCATCAGAATACCAACGAGATTCTTTAACCATCATGGCCTGACGTTAATAATTACCACATTTGAAAATCTTTCAAATTAACCCTATCACTTTCACCCCTATCATTTCCCAATGAATTCACACTTGAGTTCAAACAATCCATCCAGTATTCCCAGCCAGGCAATGTCCTGAATTCAACTTACTATGCCCTAAGCATCAAGTCATCAGGACATGTTCATGACATTATGATCGATCCAAGAAACTTGTGGAACCCGATCCCTACTTATTCCAAACCCTTTCGGAATCCATAGATTAGTTATAATCCTTGTGTCATGATTTTCAAGAAACTATTTCCTTTCGGAGACTCTTCTCATGCATCTTGAATTTTATCAAGATCATGTTGACTAGGTCTATGCTGGCGATTTCATCTATCCAATAGATGACTGTGAATTACGTGAGTATGATACACCTTCTTAATTTCTTTCATGCCAAGTCATCACACTTTGCAATGATGAGAAAAACTTTCCTAAGTCTATGCATCTTGAATCTTAACAAGATCATCTTGGCAGAATCTGGATCTATCTCATAGACGATTACAACTACCTGAGTATGCCGTATTTCTATTAAGGCTTTTATAGCGATCCGTCTCTTAACACCAAGTCATTACACTTTGTAATGAAAAGAGATGTTTCCTAGAAACAATATGTATCCCAGTTATGGAGATAACGGTGACTCCCACTGGATTTGACATGGTTATAGACTATTCACAAAATCCAGGACTTATGGCACATTTTGAGAATCCAAAGCTCTCTGACATTTTTATGGAAATCTTTCAGCCCTTTCTCAAAATCCAATCCTTTGGCATATTTTGAGAATCTGAATATCCTTTCCTGCGAGATGCCCGTGGGGAAATCCCGGGCCTATTTACCTTTGTACCGGTACTCTCTTTGTGAGCCTTTATTAGTGTGCCGGTGATCCACACGCTCTCCACTAACGATTCACAATGTACCGTACAGTATCCTTTCGGATTCCATCCTCTATTGGGGTTATTTCTCCCGGAATCAATTACTTGACTCTGAGTATCGTCTCACTCAACCAGATGTTCTGAAGGTATGTATCTGTCCATGTTGCTTTCTTTTGATGATTCAGTTACTCCCACTGGTTTTTAGACCAGGTGTAAAATCAATCAAATTTTTCACATAGACTGTGTCTCGCCTTGAGGTTCTCTTGTTTGGCAGCAACCGGGCTCACCAATGCTTCCAAGTAGTTGGATTGTAAATCCGTACCAACTATAGTGGTTTACCACCAATCGGTGTGTCACCCCAATCATAACTACTTATGATGGTGATCAATACTACTGGTCAAGAGAAGATTATGTCAGTTGTAGAACAGAAATCTGATTTCTGCTCCAAGCCTAGTGATGACTAAATGTTCTTTCACTTGGCTAATCCTGAACTCATTCAGGACTGTCCCAACTCTCACTGTTTCCTTAAAACATGAGTTCTTTCTAAAAGAGCTATTCTTTTAGAGTTGCAGCGGGATAGCCAACGAAACGACATTGCTGATCAGGTTCAGGCTAGTCATGAGGTTCAGTCGAACACTACAGGACCCTGGAATTTCAATGTACAAGTGGGATAATCCCAGCTTTACATATCAGACAGTGTCTGCAAGACCTACTTAGTCTAGGATGTGGTCGGAATATGGTTTATATGGACTGACTGGTATAGTGTTCAACTTATTTAAAACTAATTTGCAATGTATCTCATACATCGAGGATCGAACTGTTTCGACCAATGCTCCATTATCTTCCTTAAGACACATTATAACCATTAATGCTCTTGGAAGAGAATGAACTGTGAAACCCTTTTCTCAGTTTATGTTATCGCTCAGGTTCTGTGAAACTTGTACTTCCTTTGAAGTCCTTGGACTTTTCAAGGTTTCAATTCAATTGCTTATCCTGATAAGCAATGTCATATTCATCATACCGAATGATGAATATTGCGAAGTACAAACAATTGTGTTCTATGTCTTTTACATATCTATGTAGACTAATGACTTTGTTAACTTTGTTCAAGACTTGCAATCTTCAGTTGACTCTAAGTCAACTGATTCCAAAATCCTATCCTCTGGATCTTTGGGTGATTCATTTCTTGCCACATGTGCTTTGTCAAGAACTTAATCATCATCTGACTCTAAGTCAGATGATTCCAAAGTCCTGTCCAACTGGACCTTTGGTTGATTCATTTCTTGACACATTAAGAAGTCAATTCATCAAGTGACTCAAATTCAAATGATTCCAAGGTCCTGTCCAACTGGACCTTTGGTTGAATTGATTCTTATAACATTTTTATTAACAATTATAATGACACAATTCTTGATTTCAAAACATTTCAGATCATCATTCAAGTTATTACTAAACATACATTCAACACATTCATATAACATTTCAAGGACAATTTTAGACAACAGGTGTTGAAAGAAAAATGACAATTTTATTAAAACAAAATCCTTGAACAATGTAATAGACAATGTCGAAATGCAATTAAAGACTAATAACAATATTCCAATATCTATCTAAACTTCAAAACTGCACGAGCTGGAGATCCAATCTATATGTGCTCCTATACGCAGAGTCCCGTGCCTTCTTGATTCCCTGCATACAAATCTAAATGCGACTGTCACATTATGTATCAAGAAATCTTGGAACAGGAGTTTTGAGGTTTTTAGATATATCTGAGCTTTCAAAAGAGTTGGAGCGTCATCCAATCTTTCCGTGACTGTATCCGATTTAGCGGATTCCCAGTTTGAGACATGTCTAGTCGATCTCGACCGTTTCTTGTTACGTCTCTTCACTGGACTTAATCCAGAAGTAGTTGAGCCATTGGAGCTATGCTTGTCCAAGAGTGACTCGTATAAAGTCAACAGTGGACGCATTTCCATGAGGGTCTTTTTCTGGTCTTCCTTTCTATACGTCTGAATGAACAGATCGTACTCATTTGTCAGCGAAACGAGCAGAATGTTAACACTCTCCTCCTGACTCATGGGATGACCAAGTTTATATATAACTCGCCTATGTACCCTTTAATCTGAAGAACATGCGAATTGATGCTACTTCCTCCCTTTAGCTTGCACTCTGCAAGTCTTCTGAGGATTCTAGCTCGTTTCTCTTCAACTGGTTTTTGGAACCTTTCCTCCACCACTTGCATCAACTCATATGGCCCCAAGGATTCAAAATCCTTGCGGAACTCGGGGTCAATGGTTGATAGCATGTGGTCACGAATCTCTTCGGATTCATCATAAGAACCTTTTATGATGACTTGTTCCGGTGGGATCGGATACTCGGTGAGATATAGCTTGCCAGTAATGCCGAGACCCAGTCTCCAATTGCGAAGCCATTCTTTACAGTTGAGGCCTGTCAGCCTTTCCATATTAAGCAGGTGCATTCTGATGCTTTCAGAAATGGGTGAAGGAGGAGAAGGAGGAGAATTGACACTTGACATCTATAAAAGAAAATAGAATTTATTAGTTTAATTGGTCCTTTTAAAATAATTACCCAATATGTTATTTAATGAGGCTAGGATCCAAAATACCCCATAATGGTCATTAAGGTAGATAAGCACTTATCAATTTCATCTTATGACTGGGATGCTTAATCTCGGATGTGCTCCACTGTTTGTGACTGGGATGCTTAATCTCGGATGTGATTCATTAAACTTTTCAATGGCATGTTTAATCTCGGATGTGCTCCACTGTTTGTGACTGGGATGCCGAGGATCACAAACCAGATGTGAATAACCATGCAAATTAGCTTGTTACTCTCGGGCTAATTATCATCTCTAATTGATGTGCCGGTAAACCACACACGCTCCATCAACAATTGTAATACCCGGGAAAACCCATTGCAACTCTTTATGAACCCCTATTGGCATGCCGATAAACCACACACGCTCTACCAATGTTTCATAAAGTGCAATGTGCAATTTCATGGATTAGCACCAATTCACATTTTTCCTAAAGTAACTAGATTTGGGTTTTATTAAGTGTTCTAGTACTTTGAATCATTATACTTTTAGTGATTATTAGGCGGTCCTATCAAACCTGTTCGGCTAACGACCCTCCACTGATCAGGCGAGCGGTGGGCGAGAGTGTTCACCCATTAGATCGCCATTTTATAGGCAGTCTCCTTATACCCACTTTATAGACCAGCTTCGTGAATGAGGCCTACTAATGATTTGACTAACCATTTAATCTCATACATATAAAAAAATAACTTCCTAGTTATAATATATATAAGATGTAATTTTTTTAAACCTAAAAAATTGTTTCTGGTTTATCTATTAATTTATTGTCGATTTAAGCTATTAAATTTCAAATTAAATTAAACCTTAAAAACGATTTTAATTATCTTTTAATTAACCAATTAATTAAATTAATTAAATTTGATATTTTAAACCTTTTAAAATATTTTAGGATTTATCCTTTTAATTTTCGCCAATTTAAACAATTAAATTAAATCCTTGAATTATCTTTTAATTGCAAATTAATTAAATTAATTCAAATGTAGATAGGTTTTATCAAATTAATCAAATTAATTAAAACCTATCCTTATCCCCTAATTTTCGATTTTTAGGATAAAGGTTTTAAGGTTTATCTTTTAAACAATTTAAAGTTACCAAAAATAGAATACCTTCTAAAACCTAGCCACAAAAATCGCCAAATAAGAGGGGAGGGGCTAGGGTTTTCAAAACCCTAACCCTAAATGTCGATTTGCTCAAATTAGGATTTAGGAACAAAAAACCCTAATTATAAGGAAAACAGTTATAGCAATTTAACAAGAAAAACAACCAAATGCTCTGATACCACTGATAGGTTTTCTGCAACTATGAACTAAAATCCTAAGTTTACATGTGACACGTCTAGGTCGTCGTGCGGTCAAAAATAAGAGAAAAACCTAACACTCACTAGCACAGTGGTAGTCAGGGTCGATCTGCAGGAGCTTCGTGGTTAGACTAGATGGGAGATTACCAACTAGTAGTGTCACGCTACAGTCGGAGGATCTAGTTTCTACCTTCCTAATCACTAGCAAACTAAAGCAATGCTCAAACACACTCAAGCCAAGCTATGCTAAGCTCAAATAACCTAGTCACTTTCTGAAATCAGAAGTACATCTCTGAATCAGAAGCAATCAAAGGCATCAAAACTAAGCAAAACCAAGCAAAGCATAAACTAGCCACTAACTAAAGTTCTCCTGAACAGTTACTAGCCAAAGTTTAATGCCTAAAAACTAACCTAATTAGTTACTGATTTCAGCAAAGAAAAACAGCCCCAACAAGGTCAAAACAATATCCAAACACAATCCAATCAATCAAAGCATACAATAAACATCCAAAACACCAAAACACCATTATTACTTGTAACCAAATGCTTAACATAAACCAAACTCAGATTCAAACATCCAAACAGTAACAAAATGATCCAAAAACATAAACCAAAGCTAGGTATCAATGGTTGTCACTCCCAAAGATACAAACCAAGGCTAACTACTAACTACTTAATTGAAAATAAAAGCTAAAACTAACCAATACCAAATGAGAGTCTTCTGGAACGAAATCCTGGAGTCAAAGAGCTTCAAGGTCGATTTTACACCCGGTCTTTGCTAGGGTTTTCGGCTAGAAATGCCTCTATTTATAGTTGCAATTTTCCCGCAGCCGCGCCGCGCAGATGAAGAATCCGCGACGCGCGTACTAATCTTTTCCCGTTTCTTCGGTATTTGAATATGTTCCACGCCCTTAAGCCCACGTCGCGCAGATGAAGAATCCGTGGCGTGCGTACGAGTTTCCTTGATTTTTCATTCTTTTCCAAACTTCTTCCTTTTGCACGCTTTTAGTCCCTGTTTTCATTCTTTTTCTCCAAACAAGTCCTGGCACGAAAAGTGAGAATACCCAGACATATTTGATATAATTTTATCAAGAACAGGGCTCAACAACGCCTAAAATACTTGATATCACTAGGCGTTGTCAAACACCCCACACTTGTGCCTTGCTTGTCCCCAAGCAAGAGAGTTTTTAACAAATTATAATAAATAATCAAACAATTTTTGACTGTGTTCAGTTTCAAAGTTTATTGCTCTTTGAGTTAGAGTGGAATAGTTCGTGAAAACATAATTGAATTGCTCTTTGGAACTCATGGCTTTCTAGAGAACCCTTGATTACAAACTTTCTGTCCACAATGATGTGTACGTACTCATTCAGATTCTAAAGGCCATTAAGGAATTGTCCATGACTTTCGATGTTGTCCGTGTAGCGAGCTTTCCGAAAGACCATCCCAGACCAGACGATCTTAGGTGGTAAGGTGCATAAGGCCCACCCATTTTAGACCTACCGGCTCGAACAACAAAGGCCACATATTGACTTTTCCTTCCTAAACTCCAATCCTAAAACAGCTCAATTTTCTAAACTCGTAAAACTCAACTTATTTGACTAACTAATAGCATGATCACAAATAAACAGTACTTCTTGAAAAATACTAGTGCTATCACAATCACAAACCATTCATTTCAAAATTGCAATTTATTAAAAATTTTGAAAAAATATTGCTAAAAATTGAAAATTTGATCATTTCTGCAAAAATTTCAAAAAATTTTCTCTTTCGACCGTCCACACCCCACACTTAAAACCGTACAACGTTCCCGTTGTACAAAAAATTATTTCAAAACAAGGGAGAAAGAGTTACCCCTTTTTGGACGATAGACTGCTTGGTGCTCAATTACACAGGTATAATTGCGAACAAACGGATCATTGATTTCGTATTCCGGAGTTGTAGCGCTACAGTGAACACGCCGGTAGTCGAGACAAGTGGAGGGGGCACGGTGACCCCACACTTGTCTGAGGCAACTCCTTCTCAATTTGGTACATCATGCATAACTCAACAAACGAATTAAAAGCAACATGACAAAAATATAATATGAACAAAATATACAGAAAGAGGTGTCATAAGTTTGTACATATATCCCAAAAAATATAAAAAGAAAGAAAAAAAAAGTAAGAAAAAGTACATCAATCACTCCCAGGTGGCCTGGAGGGTCCGGCCTCGTGATCGTGTGCCCTAGCTGGGAATGGTCGGGGGCGCTGGCCCTGCTGAGTGGCCAAATCCAAAAGTACCTCCACGATCCACTCGAGCTGGTCCTCCATCCTCGTAACCCGGGCCTCCAACCGATGGATGGCCGTTGGGTCCTCCTGCGGCTGTGGGTGAAGCCCTGCTGGGGCTGCTGGTGCTGGCTCTGGCCTCCGGCGTCTCCTGCCTGGCTGGGCGTACGCGGGCTGAGGTGCCTGAGGAGGCTCGGTCGGTGCCCGGATGAACTGCCCCGGGCGCTGCTGCTCAATGAGCCGCATCATCTCCAAAGTGCGCGTTGTAGTGCGGGATGGAGGCAGAGCGGTCAAGGAGGCGACAACGGGGGCAGTGAGGATCCCGTATGAGCGGGCCAGGCGAGTGATGAAATACCTCTGGCTAATGGACTGCTGGTGGAAGCTCCCGTCGAGTGGGTGGAGAGAGCGACCGCGAGGGCGAAGGGGAGGTGGAGAAATCGGGACGGATCGAGGAGAGCCCACATGAATGTCATGTCCTCCCCAGACACCTTCTCGCCCCCTCCCGCTGCATGATGGAGGTGGAGACGATACGGTGCATGAGGCGGTGAAGTGGATCGCGTAGGTGGCTCTCCCTCGAGGTCCCTGCCTCATACATGACATTGGACAGCGGTGTCCAAATCTCCATGTTGGGGGCCCGCTCTGGCTGCCCCTGAATGCACGCACCGAAGAACTTCGTGAAGTGGCGGTGCTGAAGATCCGCCGGGGTGTAAATGCCGGTGCGCCTCCCGAACTCTCGGAGGTTGCACTCCCTCTGTGCACCTCCCAGTCGAAAGCGGATGATTATGGATCGTGGATCCGACGCCCGAGGAGCGAAATGGATAGTAAACAGGAACTCCAGGAGGAGCTCCGTATAGACCACATCCTCGTCCGTGGCCATGATCCTGTCCCAGCCGCGGCAGGTAAATGAAGCGTCCTCGTGGGTCCAGGTGCGATGCAAGAATGGCTCAATCGCACCCCAGAGCCTAGCATCCCGCAAAATGTCTTTGTCAATGACCGTCGCCTCGAGAACCCGGCGACCGATCAATGCGTCCCTCCGTGAGGTGTACTCCGCCGAACTAGCCAGTCCCTCGGGGAACTGTAGGAAAGCGTGCTCCAGTCTGAACATCATCTGCAAAACAAACATATGGCCACAAAACAGAAAATTTTGCAAAATTAGTCCGTTCTTCCCCACCGCACCGCGGCACGGCCCAAGAGCAAGGGTGCGACGCGGCGTGCGGCTGTTTCTAAACCCCAATCCAATCTCTCGATTTAACCTGCTAAAACTCAATCTAATCACACCACAAGGTAGCCTAGGTGCCGACTAACTCATCTAGGGTCTCCATTTGGCAAAACAAACACGCTATGAGCTAGCATTAGCGATTCTAAGTTTTGAACTATTTTGGGCAAATCACTAAAATTAACTACCTAATCGCTAGTTTTAACGAGTAATAAGTAGTTAGAATAGCGTACCTTGGCAGTGGGAACAAAATGAGCAAGAAAAATTGCAAGAGAATTTCGTTGATCAGAGCTCCGAGTCGTGTGTGGTTTGTGTGAGCCGCGGCTTACCTTATAAAGGAGAAAACCGACTGATCGTTCCCCGCGTCGTGGATTTACGTCTTGCGTGGCGCGCGTGTCACCAAATCAACCCCTGCGCATTGGGTTGGTTTACGATCCCGCGTCGCGTAATTCCAAAACCCGTGGCGCGGTCTTCAAAAATTTCAAAATTTTCTCAAACGACCCCACACTTATTTTAGACCATGGATACCTGCAAAGATTGATGTATTTTCCTAATTACTTCTAAGAAATATGAATCCTAACCTATGACACGATGGGTTGCCTCCCAACAAGCGCTAAGTTTAACGTCTTCAGCCAGACGTACTACTCCTATGCCGAATCTTCTTCTTCTTGAACCCTTGATGACATCTGATTGAATCCTGGCATGAAGTTGTTGGCCATCATAGACATGAGAGATGTGAGTTGGGTCATTCGATCGCTCACACCGCTAATCCACTGTTGTTGAGATTCCAGGAGCTTAAAAACCTTTGCCTCTCGTTCTCTTGATTCCTTTTCATATTGCTGGTGTCTCACTTCCATCATTTCTATCATGTCCAGCAGCTGCTCCTTGTCGATAGTGGACAACGGGTGGTCCTTGGTCTCCTTTAAAATCTCTTCTTTTCCTCCTTCTCCCGTACGTGTCCAGATCTTTTCCTTACTCTTGATTCCAGACTCCATCAATATCCTTCTGTCCATTTGTTTGCCATTTTCTTCTGAATGTAATGATATAGGATTTCCAAACATGTTCAATCTTCTTTTCCTTGTCCCAAAGAAAATGTCCATGTCTCCATTTTTAAAATCGATCACTGAACCAGCAGTAGCTAAGAATGGACGTCCTAAGATGAGTGCAGGCGCATCATCCAAGCTTTCATATTCTATAACCAGAAAATCCACGGAATAGAAAAAGTCCCCAACTTTGACTATGACATTTGTTAGCTTTCTCCGAGATACCCTTGTTGATTGATCAGCCAGTTGCAATACAACTTCTGCTGGCTCTATTTCTTCATTTTTGTACTTATCGTACAGGTATCCTGGCAAGATATTGACACTTGCTCCCAAATCTAACAGGGTGTTCCGAATTACCACGTCCCCTACAGTTGTAGTGATCAATGGTGATCCGGGGTCCTTTTCCTTTTTGGGCAGTGTTCCTAATAACGCCTCACTTGCCTTTACAGTCAACCTCACAGTTTTTGGTGTGGGTGCTTTGCTCTTCCCATTTTGTTCACACATTTCTTGCAGAATTCTGGTATCCTCAGGGGCATCCTTAAGCTCATCCCACAGGGGCTGGTTCATTAAGGGCCCCATTGATTTGGGTGCTTCCTGTTTCATCTTCCCTTTCCTATTCTTCTTTTTCTGCTTGATTCCTGCTATCGTTGGTTGCTCCTCCTTCTGGACCTCTTTATCTATTTCTGGTTGAGTGTTATTCTCAACAGGAATTCCTTCTTCCTTACCTTCCTCACTTCCTAGAGCCTTCTTTTCTTCCCCTAATTTCACTTCACTCCCTACTTCGGACAAGTCTTCCAAAGTGACTTTTCGCCATCCTGATTCGACAGTGTTGACTTATCGTTGTCGTTCCATGTTTGCAATGGCTTTTGCATTTGCTTGAGATTGTTGTTGCGTAGCAGTGACCATATCATACATCTTAGCAATCATCTCTTCTTGAGTTCCAGGGGCGTTGTTGGTAACATTAGTGGGTCCCCTGTTGTTGTTATTGCTGCTATTTCCATTTGTATTTCCATTGTGGTTGTTGTTATTTGCAGGCTGATGTGTTCTAGGCTGATTGGTCGATTGACTCTGGTAATTGTTCTGCCTAAAATTCTGCTGCTGTCCTTAGTTATATGGCCTGTAGGGTCGTCCATTATTATGCTGACCTTGACCCTGGCCATAAACTTGATTCGCTTCTTGAGTCTTAGGTCCTCCTTGACCTCCTTGCGATGAATTCTGCGGTCCATTCTGTAGTGTTGACATGAGCCTGTCAAACTTCTTATTCAGTTCACTAATTTCCTTCTTCACTTCCTTTTTCCAGTCAGCATCGGCTCCTACTGCTGCCGCCGTACCTACAGTCTTCCTGGTAGAAACGTTTGCCTTGGAACCATTGCTCAGTTGTTCCAAGAACTGCCAAGATTCCTCTAGGTCCTGCCGCATAAATGTCCCACTTAATGAGGCATTTATCATGTCCTGATGCGTCTCACTGACTCCTTCGAAGAATAACTTAACTAACTGCCACCTAGGAATTTCGTGATGCGGGCAGGATCGTAACAACTCCTTCAATCTATCAAAGGCTTCGTGAAAAGCCTCTCCTGGCTTTTGCTGGAAGTCCTGGATGACCCTTCTGATTTCAGTTGTCTTACTTGCTGGGTAAAATTCCTGAAGCCTCAGGATGTTGAATCATTTCCCCATGTGCAGCCTTGTCCCACAACGCAGCCACCCCATCATTCTTAATCATGCGCATTTGTCTGTTTGAATACACCGACATATTTTGAATGGCTTCCTTTACTATGTTTTTCTCCGAAAAGTACTCACCAATTTTAAAATCTGGAGGATTAGACATCCCATCAGTTGCTTCTGCTTCATTTTCTATATTCTCCAAAAAAAGCTCCCTTGCAGTCTTCTCAGGGTCGTAGCTTTTGAATTGTTCTGTGTCCACTTGTTCCACTGCTTCTTCTTCATAAATTTCTGGAATCGACGAATCCAAAAGAAATTGTACATCTGCCATGTCCACTACATGGTCGTCCATTCTTTCGTGTTCCTCTAAATGAACACTACCATCTCCTTCATTCACATGCTGATCACCACTAAGAGAATGTTATACGTCTTCAACAAAGTTTGTTATTTGCACATTTTCTTGTTGGGTAGTATCATTGGTTTCTTGCATTGACTCAAACCATATTTCATCTGAATCTCCTTGTAAGGTCAAAATTTGAGCTGTGTTTACCTCCTATTGGTAGTTGGCATCTTCTGTGTTGAAGGTAAACACAGGGTCAAACACATCAGCTTTAAACGAATCCAACTCGTTAGGCTCCCAAATGGTGTTGTTGAGAACAGCCACATCATTTAAAGATACTGATTGTGTAACTGCAGGATCGTAAATCACCAAGTCCAAAGATTGACCATTTTCATCTTGCAACGGTTCCAGACCTTCGAAGGGTTCATTCAAATCAAAACTTAGTTTTTTACTACATGAAGCTTTTGAACTTGCAGACCGTTGAATTTTTCTGAGCTCAGGTGAGATCAACATACCATCTTCTTGAAGATAATCCGGGATAGGTGATTTCCCATGATTATTCACCAAAGAGGTCCCGTGTTTAACATAATATTTAATCTCACCAACAACACCCACATATTGAGCTAGGATCTTGTAATCGCGTTCATAACCTAATGGAATTAGCCCCTTTTCTAAACTGATGTCAGGTAGCACAAAGTGTATAAACTGTGGCTTATGTGTGTCGCATAGTAAACCCTAAGTATAGACAACATTACGTGATGCTTGAGTTCTTTCACATCAACATTGTCAACATAAGTAACCTTACCATTTGAATATTCGAGACTGGGTTTCATTTTAAAAGTATCGTTCTCTGAGAATGAACGTGAAGGAATGCTACTGCATTCTCATAGACATTCATCCCCATTCTCTGAGAATAAGTGTGTCAAAAGGCCAAAATCAAAATGCGTAAACTATACATTCTTTTCTACTTAGCATTCTCGGAGAATAAGAAAAAATAACAGCATATACGTAGCATTCTCAGAGAATAGGAAAAAATAACAACTGTACATTTTTTTCTACTTAGCATTCTCTGAGAATGGGAGTGTATTCTTATGAGAACGGTAGTCTGTGGATGTAATGGTACGTAACTTAGCATTCTCTGAGAATGGGAGTGTATTCTTTTGAGAACGGTCGTCTGTGGATGTAATGGTACGTAACTGACATCCTTAAAACACGCCACTTCCTAACATACTTAAAATCCACCACTTAATTAAAACCAAAAAGTCTGATTTACCCTTCTGGCCGTTTTAATATAGAAAATAATTAATTTTTTTCCTTTTAATTACCATCATGCCATTGTTGATCATAACCCTCCATTTTTTTGATCTAATGGTGCAAAATTGGTCCTATATTCACACAATACCTACCAAATGTATTTAATACTAACTCTCTCTCTCTCTCTCTCTATATATATATATATATATATATATATATATATATATATATATATATATAGAGAGAGAGAGAGAGAGAACGAGAGAGAGAGTTAGGATATTTTGAGAATCAACTTCACCCTGAGAACCCGAGAACTCCCAAACGGTCAACATTTTCGAAAAACCAAAAATTGGGGATTCTAAAACGCTCAAATATAAGCCTATTCGGAAAAAATTTCCGAAAAAAACAACTTTTTTTTATTTTTTTTTGAAAAGTTTGTACATGTGCAAAAAAAAATTTGTACATGTACAAACTTTTTTATACATACACTTTTTTTCAATTTTTTTACAAAACATTTTAAATATGTGTTAGAAAGGCATCCATAAAAAAAACTTGAAAAAAAGTGCACGTATAAAAAATTTTGTACATGTACAAAAAAATTTTTGCACATGTACAAATTTTTTCAAAAAAAAGTCGTTTATTCGGAAATTTTTTTTAGCTCTCCGGGCCCATTTTGAGTGTCTAAGAGGCCTAAGGGGTTGGTTTTTTGAAAAAAATATCGGTTTGGGAGTCTGGAGTTCTTGGGGTGAAGTTGGTTCTCAAAACATCCTAAGTATATATATATATATATATATATATATATATATATATATATATATATATATATATATATATATATATATATATATATATATATATATATATATATATATATATGGAAAAGTTCAACAATGGACTAATATAAATCATGGTACCAAGGGACTCATCTCATCCACAGGAATATACATCTTATTGTGGACGTGCATCTAATTGATTATAAAAAAAACTACTTTGTTTTTTTCGTTTTTTTTTAATTTTTAGGGCTTATTTTTTAACGAAAAAAAATTGAATATATAGAAATTTATAATTTTTTTCCTCTATAAATAGCCATCCATATTGATATACAAAAATGTTTTTTTTTTCGAAATTTTCGCTAGTTGAGATTCACATGTGAATCTGAACTGTTTTTCTGTTATTCATTTTTGACATTCACAATGGCATATGATATTGTCATGTGAATCTGAATAAATTTTTGTGTGAATGTGAATGAAATTAACTTATGCATCATAGTAAATTCATTATCGTTAATTAAAATGTTGAAGTGTTAAAATTTTTCTACGTAAATTAATCAAATTCATATTTTGGAGTATATTTAAAATATCATATGATATTCATATATGAATCTGAGTACATTGTTATGTGAATGGAAGTTAATTCAATTGTGAATCAAAGTAAATTCATTATAAATGATTAAAATGTTGAAGTAGTAAAAAACTTTTATGTGAATTTTCAATACTATATGATATTGATATGTGAAGATGAGTAAAATTTGTGTACATATGAGTAAATCCACTTGTGAATCAACTACATTACTTATAAATAGCTATAATATTGAAGTAGTAAAAGTTTTAAAAGTAAAATAATTACTCATATTCAAATTTTTACAGTTCAGATTCACATTATGAATCCTGACGAGCTGTACTTATGAATTTTTTTATATACATCAATATGGATGTCTATTTGTAGATTACAAAGAATTATGAATTTTGGTACATTCAGTTTTATTTTTGAAAAGCATAATGTCGAAAAAATAAAAAAAATTAAATTGGGTTTTTGGTTATAATCCTCTACATATGCGTCGTAACAAAATTTACAACCTATTTTTTTGCCGTTGATGATTTTGATTCCGATGATCGAGATTTATTCATTGGTAACATTGATAATTTTAGTCCCTTACTGAACCCAACTTTATATATATATATATATATATATATATATATATATATATATATATATATATATATATATATATATATATATATATATATATATATATATATATATATATATATATATATATATATATATATATATATATATATGTGTGTGTGTGTGTGTATGTATGTATGTATGTATGTATGTATGTATACATACATACATACATACATACATACATACATACATACATACATACATACATACATACATACATACATACATACATACATACATACATACATACATACATACATATATATATATATATATATATATATATATATATATATATATATATATATATATATATATATATATATATATATATATATATATAAGGGAATGATTCAAATAAGAACCACTAAAGGGTTGAGAACTGTGAGAACCACTCATTCAAAGTTTAATAATGTCGTATTTTTTATTTTTAACACTAGTTTTTTTATCAAAATTAAATATGAAACACATAAAAATATATAATTATCCTTCATTTGCTATTATACATTAATATTGATGTGTTTTAAAGGAATTTATTTACATGATAGTGTATATATATATATATATATATATATATATATATATATATATATATATATATATATATATATATATATATATATATATATATATATATATATATATATATATATATATATATTAGGTTACTCACTAAACTATTTTCTTAGAAATTGTTGTTTTTTTGTTTGAGGACCTAGTGGAGACAAGGGGAAAGATGTCATGGATCGATGAGTAGTGTCTAGTCCTTGTTTATTTTGTCACTTTTGTTCAGGTGTTAGTTACTTAGCTAGTTAATCATGTATTTGGATTATCTTTTGGTACTTGTATACATGATATGATATGACTTGTAGCAACTCAGTACTTGTACATATTTTGCTAAACCTTATGTTTGCTTACTAAATAATGATGTACAAGTTATGTGTTACTAGGTGTTTCAATGTGAACTAATTCATCTATATGTTAAATTTATTAATTTATGTTTTTGAAATGTTTAATTAGGGACTTGTTATTTGGTTATACCTTGTTTTCAAGTTATCCTTCATGTACATACATATAGGATGGGTTGACTTGTGTGATGGTCAATTAGTCATTAGGATTTGTTCTCGTGTGATACTGAAGGTTTAAATGGAGTATTCCATCGGAATGAAAAATATTATGTTTTGTTGGTCGAATGAATGAAATAAATCATTCATCATAGAACGTGATTTCTTTTCTTTATTCATCGTGGAATGTGATTTCTTTTCTTTGGCTGAAATTCATTCCATGGGGTGGGGTGTTTTTTTTTTCATTCCCTCATAGAATGGAATGATATATAATACAATTAAATTATTTTTTTCTTATAATATTCAATAGGTATTAATTTTTTTAAAATATTCAAAACTTCATTAAAAAAATTTTATTTTCAAAAATTAAATTGTGTTTTTTATCAATATTTAAATTTTAAGATTTTATAATATATTGTTCGTTTGATTTTGTAACTTCTTTAAAAAAATGATAGATAGTTCTTTTTCAACTATTTGCCAAACATATAATATGTATTTTGAATGAAATGAAATATGTTTATATGTAATTTATTTAAAAGTCTATCTTTATTTAACAAAAAATTACTTTATAAAATAACATTATTTTCTTTATTTATCAAATTTACTTTTTATAATTTTTTTATATTAATAAAAAACAATATGTTTGAATGACTTATTTAATTGCTTCGAACAACCAAACATGGCAATGGAAATTAATGATTCATTACATTACGCCGTCCATTATATTCCTTCATGATTCAATTAGGTCGTACCAAACAGATATCATGGTTATTGGGATATATCTATAAATTTAGATGACAAAAAATAGCAAGTTTTTTGTGTTTTTGCTTTTAATATAGATGTAGAACCCTCGATTTCTGCTTTATCGGTTCTTATGGAATTAAGTTATGGTGTGAGGAAAATGATAAATGTGTATAGCAGCAAGAAATAAATAAAAACATATGATTGGAGATGGTGGTTGTGGGGAACAGTTGCATGTATCACCACCCCATATATGATATACTCTCCAGATATTTTGTCACCCAAAAAATTGATTGAGGCAGGCAGGCAACCTCCAATAAATGCATAAAAACAAATAATAGAAAACTGATAGGACATATAAAAATTTTGATAGGGTTAATTAATGTAGAAATAAGATACTTGGTGTTGGGATATAGGAGCATTGGAGACAGTGCCCCATGGACGCATAGTAACCTCACAACTCGTATGTTACTTTCACCCCATGTTCACCATCCATTTCAATTTAGTTCTTTGATTTTTCGTATCAAATGTATTGAAATTAACCTCATTCTATTATATTCTAACAAAAATCAATTTAATAAACAGTAACTTTACAATATTTTATTATTTCATTTAAATTGATATATAAATCCAAGGATAAATGTCATAAAAGCCCTTACATTTGTCACAAATGTTCGGATTTACCCTTTAATGTAATTTTTGTTCGTTAAAGCCTACCATTTGGGTTAATTCGTGTATTTAAGCCATTTAGCAGGTAAACAACCTGTTATAGCCGGTTACGTACATCACCCCCTTTTCACCTCTTCTCCCTCACGCGAACTTCCCTCCGCCGCTTCTCTCCTCACGCGATCTCACCACCGTCCTCCCATCTCCGATCCATCCCCACATCGCACCAACCTCCACTCCGCCTCTCCTCTGCCGCCTGCTACACTCCCCGCCCCTCTCAATTGCTTGTAAACCGAAGCACAACAGATCTCCCTCACCTGACTAGCCTCCACCGTCACCGCCTGCACTCACCTCCCTGCCATTCACGTCTTCCGTTCATGCTGCAACCACCGGAGACCTGCTCGCACCACTTCCACTTCCCTCACCAACCTCTGATTTCGGCGGTAAGGAGAAGAAGCACAACCCCATGAAATCGAGATGTTTGTAGAGATGAAATCGATTCTATCTCTCCCTCTCTCTGAATCGAATCACAGTACCTGGTAATCATTGATTCATGTCTATTTGTGGTGGGTATTAGCATTGATTCATGTCTATTTATGTGTTCTCCCCCTCTCTAAATCGAATCAAAGTACCTGGTAATCATCATTGATTCATGTCTATTTGTGGTGGGTATTAGCATTGATTCATGTCTATTTGTGTGTTTAGTTCGTGTGTAGAAGACGATGAATAGTACCAATCACACCGCCTGCGCTGACCACATCAGCATCGCACACACACACACACACACACGCCTCTTGATCATCGAACCAGAGCTTGATTCAGAGGGGGTCGAACCCAGAGCTGTTCTTCATTATCGATCCAATTAAGGCTCTAAGATAATCTCTCTTTCTAGCATTCTCTATCTATTTGATTTTTTGTTTTTTTAGTTTGATTGTCTGTGTAGTGTGTTTTCACACTCGTATTCATCAAGAAATTAATTTAATTTATTATAGTCGTATTCATCAAGATAACTGCCGTATTGTCTGTTGTGATTCAATTCAGAGAGAAGAAAAAAAATCAATTGTTTTCTTTTCATTTGTTGCATCTGTAAACCGTTTGATTTCAAGAAGAACACGTTGACTTCCAAGGAGGTGTTGACTGGGAATGGAGGTTGGGGAAAAGGGTGACCTGTTAACCTGCTAAATGCCATAAATACTCAAATTAACCCAAATGTTAGGCTTTAACGACCAAAAATTACATTAAAAGGTAAATCCGAACATTTGTGACAAATGTAAGGGCTTTTATGACATTTACCCTAAATCCAACGCCAAATTAAAACAAGTGTATCTTTCTACTTAATGGTAAGGAGAACAAAGTTTAAGTTGGAAAATGTGCGTTCAAGTCACACAATGTCTCATTTTCCTGATTTTTACTATTTTTATATCTTTTGCCCTTTGACTTTGTTTATATTACAATTCTAACCCTCATTTTTATTTTTTTCCACCTTTTACCTATAGTTTTTTTATATTTCAATTCAACTTTCATATTTATTATGATCATTTATTTTAATTTTACCCTTGAATTTTTAAAAATTTTAAATCCAAGATAAATTTTCTTCTTTGATTGCTTTTCTTCGTTTTTAACCGTTTACCCTTTAACTTTCTTTATATTACAAATCTAACTCTCATTTTTTACACCTTTTACCTATGGTTTTTTTTTATATTTCAAATTCAATCATCATACGAATCATTTTTATTTATTTTAATTTTACACTTGAATTTTTATATATTTTAATTCCAAGATATATTTTCTTCTTTGATTGCTTTTCTTCGTTTTTAACATTCTATATGCTCTAAATTTTATCCGGATAATTTATTGATACAATATCTCCTCCATATTGCAATAAACTATTGAAAAAATAAAACATCATAAAAATAAAATACTTCATTTAACAAACTGATTATTAAGATTTTCTTGTTTATACGCTGTTTTATGAATTTGGTATAAGCATATTTTTTATTTTTCTCCAATTTTTATTTACAACTTTCTTTATATTATTTACAACTTATTTTTTACAATTTTTTGTGTAAAACTTATTTTACATTTTTACCATTTTTTACAAAATCATCCAAACTTTGTTAACAAAATTTTCCCAATTCTTTTCTATAGCTTTGTATTTTATGTTTTGTAAAATTAAGTTTCTTTTTATGAAATAGTTTTAAAAAAAATAGATTCTATTGACAGAAACAATTTTTACAGAGTTATCTTTAAAGTTTTTATATTTCATTTTTTATGCATAATTTATTAAAATTTTCTTATTTATACATCGTTTTACATGAATCGGTACAACCTTGTTTTTCAATTTCTGGTCAACTTTAATTTTACAACTTTGCTTTTTATATTATTTAAAACTTATTATTATTTTTAGAATGATGTTGTTTGTAAAACTTATATGATACTTTTTATATATATTTAATTTTTTGTGTTATTTGAAAATTAGTTCATCTTAGATATATTTTACGTATTCATTAATATTTGTTTACAATTATATGTTTTAAGAGAATGTATTTATATAATAATATTTATAGAAAAAATTATATCCTTTTTATAGCTTTGTTTTTATGTATCTTTGTAAAACTTTGTTTACAAATCCCACCACAAAACGCGAGATATTACCTCTTAGTTTGATATCAAATAGAAATACCAAAATTTGTAATTCATATGCCACCTAAATCTGCTTGCCATTTGTATGTCAGAAGTGACAAACATCACAATATGCAACATGGAGTGTTCATACATTTTAGCTTAAAGTAATAACCCACGTCGCTATCGACCAAAGCAACACATGCCGACAAACCAGTTAAGGCCTTCAACATTGTTACATGTGAAAGAAGATAACCCCAGAAAGACGCCATAAAATCTAACAAAACTTAAACACTATTAAATTATGGTGGAGATAGATTGTGAGGTTCAAAATTTTATGATCATCAATGCCTAATAAATTATTATGTCATGATCTTTTTCATAATTAATTTTTGATTATTTTCTATTTTGGATGAAATTCTTTTCTTTTTATCAATAAGGAAACAAATATTGCACTCTCATATGTTATCCCTTCAATGATCGCCAATTTCGTTATGAAAAAATAAAATTTCAAAAACTTAAGTTTGATTAAAAACACTACTAGAAAATAGGAGCACTTGCAATGGCTATTCATGTCTGAACAACAGCGAAAACAATAAAAGACCGCGGGATTCTATTAGGATAGGTTAGATGCCGACAATCATGTATCTGCATGTAGGGCTGAGCAAAAACCGAACCGAAAACCGAAACCGCACCAAAAACCGCATTTACCGCTACCGCAAAACCGGAAAACCGTAAAAAACCGCTAAAAACCGAAACCGCAAAAACCGCAACCGCAAAGCATGGTGCGGTGCGGTTTTAGCTTGAAAAACCGTGCAAATTTACCGAAACCGCACCGCAAAATTTATTATATATTTAAGTTTTATATATATAATTATTATATATATATATATATATATATATATATATATATATATATATATATATATATATATATATATATATATATATATTGATTATTTAATGAAATTAAATATTATTACTTAGTTATAATTTGGAAAAAAGAATTAGGAGGGAAATTAAAAAAATTTGGGATACTGGAGAGGAACTCCACCATTAAAACCTAGTGAGGTGAAAATTACTGGACTTTACCCTTCTTTTAATCTTTGTTGGAAGTTATCTTATTTGAAAACTTTCAGGTAATGGAATCTTGTCCCAAAGCAGACATTCCAAACTTCAAAGAAATCCTTAATGAAGAAAACTTGTACTTAACCACTGAGGTAACTAACATAACATTAACACCATGTTTCTCTTTACTTCTCGTTAAGTGATGCTTTTAGTATTTGCGGTTTAAAACCGAAACCGCACCGCTACAAACCGCAACCGCAAAATAAACCGCAAAAACCGTACCGCAAAAAACCGCAACATATGGTTTTACAAAAATAAAAACCGCACCTAGCGGTACGAGTTGCGGTTTTATGCTAAAACCGCACCACACCGCACCATGCTCACCCCTATCTGCATGTGTAGAATGACTTCTTCACAGTGATGACGTCCTACATATAAATACACAAACCTAAACAAGAGATATGCAAAGAAAGGGGAGTATGAAAATTTTCGGTCGAACAGTTGCGCCTAGAAAAATATTTTCGCCGAATTTCCGACAAACAATACGAGACCATTCCGACGGTTATATTCTTCAGTATATACAGACACATTTCTGAAGAGTTGCATTTTCGTGGACCAAAGGGATATTGTATGTTTCCAATGTACTTTAGCGATAGTCCATAAATGAAACTTTAATTGACAAATTTTCTGATACATTTTATACTAAAACAGGTTGTCTTTTTTGACACACTTTCCAAGAATGTTAGAGCTGTTAACAAAATATTAATAGTAAGCAATTTTATTGGCGAATTGTAGGAAATTTTCGACAAATTTTATAAATTTTTAGTAAAAAGTCGGTATTAAATAATTTTGTTGGTAACTTTTCTTAATTGTCTAAGAAATAACAAATTTAAAAATGGATATTAAGTAATTCTGGTTGGTAATGTGTCGGAAATTTCCGAAAAGTTACCAAGGGAAATATTTTGTGGGTATTTTGCCGTTAAAGTGTGCTAAATTAAGGTTTTCTTGAACATTATTAACCTGTCTACATTAGTCAGTTTTTTCAACACTCTCTTTTCCATCTAGGTGTTTTTCATAAGTATTGGTAATGATCACCAACTCCACTCACTACTAAAATCTTGGATATAGCATAATGATATTGATCTATGTATTTTTTTTTATCTCACAATGGTTGAAAATATACTAATACACCTTCCTATTAATAAATCTATAACTTACCTAGGTGATGCTTGTTTTACATTAGGTGGATGTACGGTTTACAACCTGTAAGGACCAAGGAGATGAAAAAACTATAGAGGTATTAAATCACATAGTGATACTATAATATATAGGATATGGTTATTAAGGCTAGGTACACCGTGTTACAACCATTTTAGAAACTCTTTTGGTTTATGACAGGAAGATTCACGATTGAGGCAATCCACTTACTAGGACAACTTATGGAGAAATATTGAGAAAAAATAAGGATCTTTATATGATGTTAATCGGATTGAAGAATGCATATGATAACGTACAATGAGGAGGATTTGGAGGACTTTGGCAGTTAGAATGGTTCTATAGAGGTATTTCCCAACTATATGCGATATGTATTATTGGTTTACTGTTTGTGTCTATATAACCTAGTTGGAGACACAATGTTGTTCCCAGTGGAACTTGAGCTTCACCATTGTTCAAACCTAATCTCGTATATCTTCACATTTCTCTTAGACAATATGTCTTCTGAGTTTCTTAAGGGGGGGGGGGGGGGGGGAGAGGTTATCGTGGTGTGGTTTTTGGCTAATAACATTGTGTTGGCGGTTAATTATGACAGAGTTGAATTTGGGTGGATATCTGGTGGACGACTTTGGGAGAAAAAGGTTATAGCGAAACACTATTAAGACATAATGCATATGTTGCAATTTTGATCTGGGAGCGGAAGAGTGAACAAGTTGATATATGTATGAGGGAGAAAGTTCTACACCAAAATGAAAGTTTGTAGTACTTGAGGTTTATGATGAATATTGAAGAGGGGCATCAAAGTAGACATTATGATAAATATTGAAACACTAATATGAGTTAGGGATGTTCATTAGACGAAATCTAATGGTTTTTGATAGAACCTATCCAATCCAATAATACATTGGATTTTCGATATTGTCAACCGATCCAATCCAATTCATTTTATAAACTGATCCGATCCAATCCAACTGGATGTTGGATTGGATTGATTTATCCATTGAATATATAATTGGATATCCATTATCCAACTGATTTTTGTCTAGTTTCTAACCAATTAAACAACTAAAGATAATTATGTTAAAGTTGATGACATTAAAGTTTCAAATGAAAACAATAAATATGAAAAGTATATTGTATAAGTTAATGATGGGGTTTAGGATTTTAGTTGTGTCAAAGATTCTGACATCCGAAGTACTGAGTTCCTATCCGAAGTGTTAAAGACGCAAAGGTATTTTTATGGTAATCTGAAGATAATAGTTTTTGTGATAATGCTTATCTGTAAAAGTTTCCATGTTTATCTAGGGTTTCTTGTTCTTATCTTTGGTATATGGGCTTAGGGTTATGGTCCATTTTCAGATAGTATATATATGATCTAAACCTAGCTTTAGAAAGGGCAGTTTTAATATCATTGTAATCGATTTCATGAAAGGTGCTCGTCTTTTTTATTTGGAGCCCTATCTTTTATTGCAGTGATAATAAAAGCATTCGACGGATTTGATATTCAATTTCATCTTATACTTTCGTTTGTCTTGTTTTGCTTGATCAAAATTCGATACACCAGGGCGCTTACCATCCCTTCCAACCAAAGAGCGATTCGCTAAATAGCGTTTTCTTTATTGTTCTTCTTCCAAGATAATACTTTTCTTTGATTCGTGGATCTAAGTTGTTTCTAGATTTACTATTCCGCATTTCAAAGTTTTTCTTGGTTGAATATTGTAGAAAGATCCTTGCTTTCAATGGCTTACAATCTAAACAATGTTATGATGAATTATGCTACTCTTCTGGGTTCTGCTAACAAGGCCCCTATGCTTATTCCTAAGTATTATGATCAGTGGCAGGGCCGATCGTATAGAAGACTATTTGAATGGACTTGATGAAGATCTGATGTGATCTGTTAAAGAAGGTCCCTCCACTGCTAATGTTCAAGGGAGATTTGCTGCTGGTGCTACAACAAAAACTGAAGAAACAATTGCAGCCAATAAAAAGAAGGTCAATAATGACAAATGATGTATGCGTGAACTGAAAAGCGGTTTGCCACCAATCACATTCAATCTAATTCGTGGGGAAAAATCTGTGAAAGAAATCTGGGATATGTTAAAGATGCAATACGAAGGAAACGCTCTTATGAAGAAGAGTATCGTCAATAATATTATGGTCGAGTTTAGCAACTTCAAACATCTTAACAACGAAAGGATTGATCAAACTTACAAATGATTCAATGATGTGGTTTACATTATCGAGGTGTACGGTGTCTCGAAAACATTGCATGAAAAGAACTTCAAATTTATGCAGTGTCTCCGAAGATAATGGTGACAGATCACTACGATGGTAGGATCTCATGAACGTATCCACACCTACTCTTTGGAGGAACCGTACAACTTATTGAAATCATACGAGTATGATGTGTTGGAGTTACAAGGTGATCAACCGAATGCTGGAACACTTGCATTCGTATCCAACACTAAGAACAAAGATCTCTCATATGTCGATGATGAAGAAGAAGTTGATGAAAGTGGAGAATCTGTTGCTCTTTTCTCCAACAACAACAATAAGAAGTTTCAGACGAAGCCTCAAACAAACCCAAACTTCAATCGAAACGTCAACAATGGGAAACAAATGATGCGACCTGCTGATGTTCCCATCAAACTAAAGGTTGATACTCCTTCAAAATCAGAGAAGAAGTTACTAGGTGACTTTGGATATGATTGCAACTATTGCTTTGGGAAAAATCATCTCGCAAAAGATTGAATGTTAAAGAAAGCGAATGAGAAGAATGAGAAGGTGAAATATGAGGCTTATTATGTGAAGAAACTCGAGGAAGCTAGATCAAACGCTCAGAATATTTGATTAGTGGCTTTGAAGGGAGATGATGGTACTTATCAGGTCTGGTCATCGGGTTCTGATGATGAGTAGATATGAAGGCCCACTCATGGAGCAGTGTTTGCTGCTTACACTGGCTGCGGTATCTTCTTCGAAGATGAGGACTCTAACAATGAGGATGATAGAATTGCAACAAGCGTATGTCTTATGGAACAAGGATCTGAAGCTACATCCAACTCACGTCTTACCATCCTTGAGCAGGTTTCAACTCTTACTTATAAATTTTAATGTTCCAGAAGCACATGAATCAACTACTTGTTTCTGATTGTTTGCATATGAATCAACTACTTGTTTAAGTAAATAGTGATGTGTGTCAGGAAAGGGTTGAAGTAACTTCGCTTAAGAGTAGACATGAAGTTGAAGGAATGTGTGGGGCATTAGAGAAGAGTCAATTTAGAATAGGATTTCTAAAAGAGAGTAGATAGAACTTAGAGAATATAAATAAATTTTTTTAAAACAGAGAAATTTTTTTTTGTGAAACTGCTAAAAGGCTTTATTCTTATATTACACGTATTTATCATTCATCTGATATTGCTTTAGATCATCACAAAAAGATTTTGCCTTTTATTGAGTTTAAATTGCAAGATGTTGATTCAAATTCTTACGAATGTGAGTCCATCGTTTCATCCGCAGAAATACCAAACCAAACTTATACTTATGGGTTGGTACAATTTCAAAATTTTCTAAGCTCTAATGATCATTCAAAATTAATAGATGACTCATTACCCACCATCCCTCAAGAAATTATGAGTGCTTCTGTGAATAACTTTGAAAATTATTATGTGCTTTCTTCCACCATTGATGCTTCGATTGATAGTTCTGTAAACGATGATGATTGTGATTCAGACTCAGGCATTAAGGAAATTGATTGTATGGATTTATCCCAACAGAAAACTATTGGATTAGGTGTCTAAGCCATGACTCTATATTTATATTTATCTTGTTAATTAAAGCAAAGTCCATTTGGGTTGCCCTCATAGCTGGAGGTTAGGATAGAGTTCAGTAGAGTAAAATGTTGATTTATTAATTGTGTAATAAATCAATAGAATTAATTAAATGGTTTATTAATATATTTAAGTGTTAATATATTAATTAGAAACTATAATAATTAATTAAGATTTAATCTAGAATTAATTGGATTTAAATTAATGATTAAATAAATTAATTAAAGGTGCAGGGACTGGTTTGTATTTATTCAATAGTTGAATAACTGGCAGAGAGAAAACCAGGGACCAAAATGGCACCAACCTGGAGGCTCCTCTAGAGGTTGTCGAAAACCCTAGTTAGGGTTTAGAAGCCTGGTCCAAGTGGTCAACAGGCTTGCCCACTAAGGAGGCTCCTTAGGGTTTCAGCTGTAACCCTTGGAGGCTATAAAAGGAGGCACCTGGTACCTCCTTTTCTGCGCCACTTTTGAACCAGAATTACTATGCTGGACTGTCTTCTCCATTGCTTGGGTGTGACTTCATTTGAGGCAGGATCTTTTTGCTGCTAGCTTCAAGAAGAAGATCAAAAGGTTGGTTATTCTTTATTTGATCTTTAGAAATAATTGTTGGCTTTAGGATTTTAGTTTATTATCTTCATAGAAGAAAACATAGATCTATCTAGGGTTGCATGTGAACCATAAGAAATTATTTGTTCATTGTTTGCTAGAAAACCCTTCAGTGGTATCAGAGCTTAGGCTTGTTTTCTTATGAATTGATATAAACTGCTTGAATGATTATTGCCTTGAGTGTTTTTGCAAAAAAAACTCTCTTGGAATGGCCTAAATTTCGTGGCCTAGGCTAGGGTTTCCTAACCCTAGCCGCCACCCCCTTGGATCCCCTTGATTTGCTTGCCTTTTATAAGTAGGTTGTTATTTATGGTAATTATTGGATAATTAAATAACTGGAACCCCTTATCTTTGCATGCTGATTTCGTGATCTAGGGATAAGGGTTAGGAAATTAATTTGATTAATTTTTGTGATTCCCTTATTAGATTTAATTAATTTAATTAATTGTTAATTAAAAGATAAATTAAACCAGCTTAAAGATTTAATTAAAATTTTCGAAAAATACATATAAATTCACGAAAATTCCTACAAAATTAAATCTAAAATATTTTAATAAGATTAAAATATATCTTATGTATTTATGATTAAATGTTAATATTTATATATAAGAAAATTGGTTAGTCTTACCGCTAGTAGGCCTCATTCACAAAACTGTCCTATAAAGAGGGTATAAGGCGACTGCCTATAAAATGGCAGTCTAATGGGTATCTACTCTTACCCACCGCTCTCCTGGTCAGTCGAGTGTCGCTAGCCAAACGGGTTTGATAGAACCGCTAAAGCCTCTTAAAAGTATAATGCTATAATTGAAAGTACTAGAACCTTAAACAAAAACCCAATCTAGTTACTTTAGGTTTAAAAATGTGAATTGGTGCTAATCCATGGAATTGCACATTGCACTTTGTGAAATGTTGGTGGAGCGTGTGTGGTTTACCGGAACGCCAACTGGGGTCCGCAAAGACATGCAATGGGTTTCTCGATTTTGTCATTATTAACGGAGCGTGTGTGGTTAACCGGCACGTTAATTAGAGATGACAATTGACTTCGAGAGTACCAAGAAAATTTGCATGGTTATTCACACCCGGTTTTTGATCCTCGGCATCCCAGTCACAAACAGTGGGGCACATCCGAGACCAAACATTCCATTGAATAGTTCAATGTGTCTCAACAGATCTAGGAATTTCATATGATGAAATTGATAAGTGCATTATCTACCTTAATGACCATTATGTTGTGATTACGGCATCCCTCTTCACACCATAGTTGGGGCATTTTGGGTCCTAGCCTTAATAAATAATGTATTGGGTAATTATTTAAAAGGATTAATTAAACTAATAAAATTCTGTTTATTGTAGATGTCTGAATCAAGTGTCTATTCTCCTCCCTCTCCTCCTTCACCCATTTCTGAGAGCATCAGAAAGCACCTGTAAAATATGGAAAGGCTGACTGGCCTTAACTGTATGGAATGGCTTTGCAATTGGAGACGGGTTCTCGTCATTGTTGGCAAGCCTCATCTCACCGAGTATCCGATCCCGGTTCCACCGGAACAAGTCATCATAAAGAGTTCTTATGATGAGCGTAACTTCTTAGTTGATGAATCCGAAAAGATTCGTGACCTCATGCTATTGACCATTGACCCCGAGTTCCTCAAGGATTTTGAATCCTTGGGGCCATATGAGTTAATGCAATCGGTTGAGGAAAAGTTCCAAAAACTGGTTGAAGAGGAATGAGCTAGGATCTTCAAAAGACTTGCAGAGTGTAAGTTAAAAGAAGGAAGTAGCATCGATTCACATGTTCTTCAGATTGAAGCATACATAGGCGAATTGTACAAACTTGGTTATTCCATGAGTCAGGAGTCGAGTGTTAACACTCTACTCGCTTTACTGACCAGTAAGTACGATCTGTTCATTCAGACGTATAGAAAGGAAGACCAGAAAAAGACCTTAATGGAAATGCGTTCACTGTTGACTTTATACGAGTCACTCTTGGACAGGCATAGCTCCAATGGTTCAGCTACTTCTGGATTAAGTCCAGTGAAAAGACACAGCAAGAAACGATCCAGATCGTCTGGACAAGTCTTAAACTGGGAATCCATAGAATCGGATACAGTCGCGGAAAGATTGGAAGACGCTCCAAGGTCAAAATCTTTTGAAAGCTCAGGTATATCTAAAACCTTAAAACTTATGTTCCATAATTCCTTGATGCATAATGTGATAGTCACATTCTGGTCTGTATGCAGGGAATCAGTAAGGTACGGGACTTTAGCGCATAGGAGCACATTTGGATTGGATTTCCGGCTCATGTAGTTTTGAAGTTTAGTTAGATATTGAAATATTGTTATTAGCTTTTGAGATGCGTATGACATTGTACATTGTTCAAGGATTTTGTTTTTAATAAAATTGTCGTTTAATTTCTTTTAACATCTGTTGTTTGAAATTATCCTTGAAATATTGTATAATTCTGTTGAATGCATGATTGATGATAACTTGAATATTGAATGCATCCAAAGTGTTTGGATTTTAGGAATTGTGTCCTTTTATGATTGTTAAGATAAATGTCATAAGAATCAATTCAACCAAAGGTCCAGTTGGACAGGACCTTGGAATCACTTGACTTAGAGTCACTTGATGAGTTGAGTTCTTAATGTGTTAAGAAATGAATCAACCAAAGATCCAGTTGGACAGGACTTTGGAATCATTTGACTTAGAGTCAAATGATGATTAAGTTCTTTATAAAGCACAAATGGCAAGAAATGAATCACCCAAAGATCCAGAGGATAGGATTTTGGAATCAGTTGACTTAGAGTCAACTAAAGATTGCAAGTATTGAACAAAATTAACAAAGTCATAAGTTTACATAGAGATGTAAAAAATATTGAGATTAGGAGCAACGAACACATCAGTTGCTGTGTAATGCTCGAATCCTCAAATAGAACACAATTGGTTGTACTCCGCGGTGTTTGTCAATCGGTATGACAAATATGGCTTTGCTTATCAGAATAAGTGATTGAATTGAAACCTTGAACGGTTCAAGGACTTCAAAGGAAGTACAAGACCCACAGAACCTGAGTGACAACATAAACTGGGAAAATGTTTCACAGTTATTCTCTTCCAAGAACATTAATAGTTATAATGTGTCTTAGGGAAGATGATGGAGCATTGGTCGAAACAGTTCGATCCTCGATGTATGAGATACATTGCCAATTAGTTTCTAATAAATTAAATACCATATCAGTCAGACCATATAAACCATATTCCGACCACATCTAAAACTAAGTAGGTTTTGAAGACACTATCTGAAATGTAAAGCTGGGATTGTCCCACTTGTACATTAAAAGTCCAGGGTCTTGTAGTGTTCGTCCGAACCTCATGACTAGCCTGAACCTAATTAGAGTTGTCGTTTCACTGGCTATCCCGCTGTACCTGAAAAAGAAAGAGCTCTTTTAGAAAGAACTCATGTTCTAAGGGAACAGTGGGAGTTAGGACAGTCCTGAATGAGTTCAGGATTAGCCAAGTGAAAGAACCTTTAGTCATCACTAGGCTTAGAGCAGAAATCAGATTTCTATTTCAACACTAACATAATCTTCTCTTGACCAGTAGTACTGATCACCATCATAAGTAGTCATGATCAGGGTGACATACCGAATAGTGGTGAAACACTATAGTTGGTACAGATTTACAATCCGACTACTTGGAAGCATTGGTGAGCCCGTTTGCTGCCAATTAAGAGAACCTTAGGACGAGATACAGTCTATGTGGCATTTTGATTGATTTTTACACCTGGTCTAAAAACCAGTGGGAGTAATTGAATCATCAAAAGAAAGAAGCATGGACAGAAACATACCTTCAGAACATCTGGTTGAGTGAGACGATACCCAGAGTCAAGTAATTGACTCCGGGAGAAGAACTCTCAATAGAAGATGAAATCCGAAAGGATACTGCATGGCACGTTGTAAGTCATTAGTGGAGCGCGTGTGGATCACCGGCACACTAATAGGGTCTCACAAAGAGTATGCCAGTACAAAGGTACATAGGCCCGAGATTACCCTATGGGCATCTCGCAAGAAAGGACATTCAGATTCTCAAAATATGCCAAAGGATTGGATTTTGAGAAAGGGCTGAAAGATATCCATTAAGATGTCAGAAAGGTTTGGATTCTCAAAATGAGCCAAAAGTTCTGGATTTTATGAATAGTCCATAACCGTGTCAAAGCCAGTGGGAGTGTCGCTGTTATCCACTGTCTCCATATGTGTGTTACATAATGTTTCTAGGAAACGTCTCTTTTCATTACAAAGTGTAATGACTTGGTGTTAAGAGACGGATCGCTATGAAAGACTTAATAAAGATACGGCATGCTCGGGTGGTTATAGACGTCTATGAGATAGATCGAAACTCTGCCAAAATGATCTTGATGAGACTCAAGATGCATTGCCCTAGGAAATAGTTTCCTGTCATTGCAAAGTGTGATGATTTGGCATGAGAGATATAAAAGGTGCAACATACTCACATAATAAATTGACATATATCAGATAGATGTTGTCATCAGTATCGACCTGGCCATAGTAAGCATGATCTTGATAAGATTCAAGATGCATGAAGAAAAGTCTCCGAAAGGATATAGTTATTAAAAGTTGTGACACAAGGATTATATGTAATCCCAAGATTCCAAAAGGGTTGGAATAGGACTAGATCGAATCCAACAAGTTTCTTGGATCGATCAGAAGTGTCATGAACATGTCTTGATGACTTAATGCTTAGAGCATAGTGAGTCAGATTCAGGATATGACCTGGCTGGGAATACTTAATGGATTTTCTACATACGTGAGAAATCATTGGGAAATGATTGGGGTGAATGATGATAACAATTTGAAAAGAGTTTTCAAATAAGGACTTAATGGTTAAAGAATTTCATTGGCATTCCGATGGAGCGCGTGTGGCTCATCGGCACATCGTAACACCTCGAAATAGTCTTAGGGTGCAGTCATGTGAACTAAAGATCCCGAGAACCATGGAAAGTCACAGTACATAAAATGGAGTTGTTAGTGAGAATGACAGTATGACCAAATTGAAATATCATCGGAAGGATATCCGATCGGATGAAGTGTATTAATGTATAACATTTGAATATATAGAAAGAGTGAAAGGTCAAGTAGACATAGATACATAACACGAGTTGAAAAGTTTAATAGGAATATAGAAACCAATAATAGTTTTATGTAAAATCTGACTTGGTGATTACCTCGTGGAGACTTGGTAATTAGGCAATAGTAGCCACCAGTCAGATTTTATGTTTCAATTTTGCATGTTTCACTTTCCGAATAATTTGATTATTCAAAAGTCCACAGTCACTCATACTTTTCAGGAGTAAGTATGAACGAAGACTATCGTGAATTGGTTTGTAGATTGTCTAAGGAGTTAGACATTGCAGTAAGACTGCTACAACGTTCATGAGTACTTAGAAATAAAGATTTGAGTATTGGATAAACCCGCGGTCAATAGACTGCTTCATGGATTACATCACGAGCAATGTTGAGACGATAATATCGTATGATCTTGAAGCTAAGACATATGAGTTGAAATTTACGAGTCGGTTGTGCATTGATAATGCGAAAATGCATCGGTAACTCGATGTTATAAAATGCATTGTTGTGTACGACTTTGACAAATAAAAGACACAATCATATGAGTCAAAGCTTATTCGTTCCTTGACCCTGATGGGAAACTGATATCTGTAGGCCTCTCGATGATTTTGAAGTTGACTAAAGTGCTCGCCAACCGGGACTAAATTGATGTGTTCAATTAGAAGTCTTAAAGTCATAAGCAGAATCGGAGATCGGGAAACAGAGTATCGGACAGAGATTGATCTCAATCCATGTCTCGTATCTGAAAACATATTGTTGGACGAAGGATCATATGATCACTTATCTATGGACAGAACTGACTGGGTCAGAGTTCGGCAGCAGTTTCTTGGAAGCTGCAGGTTGTTTATTAATCAGAAGATAAATTAAAGTCATAGACTTATCCAAGTGGGAGACTGTTGGATTAGGTGTCTAAGCCATGACTCTATATTTATATTTATCTTGTTAATTGAAGCAAAGTCTATTTGGGTTGCCCTCATAGCTGGAGGTTAGGATAGAGTTCAGTAGAGTAAAATGTTGATTTATTAATTGTGTAATAAATCAATAGAATTAATTAAATGGTTTATTAATATATTTAAGTGTTAATATATTAATTAGAAACTATAATAATTAATTAAGATTTAATCTAGAATTAATTTGATTTAATTTAGTGATTAAATAAATTAATTAAAGGTGTAGGGACTGGTTTGTATTTATTCAATAGTTGAATAACTGGCAGAGAGAAAACCAGGGACCAAAATGGCGCCAACCTGGAGGCTCCTCCAGAGGTTGGCGAAAACCCTAGTTAGGGTTTAGAAGCCTGGTCCAAGTAGTCAACAGGCTTGCCCACTAAGGAGGCTCTTTAGGGTTTCAGCTGTAACCCTTGGAGGCTATAAAAGGAGGCACCTGGTACCTCTTTTTCTGTGCCACTTTTGAACCAGAATTACTCTGCTAGACTGTCTTCTCCATTGCTTGGGTGTGACTTCATTTGAGGCAGGATCTCTTTGCTGCTAGCTTCAAGAAGAAGATCAAAAGGTTGGTTATTCTTTATTTGATCTTTAGAAATAATTGTTGGCTTTAGGATTTTAGTTTATTATCTTCATAGAAGAAAACATAGATCTATCTAGGGTTGCATGTAAACCATAAGAAATTATTTGTTCATTGTTTGCTAGAAAACCCATCAAAAATTTACTCCAAATCTTCTTTAGACTCAGATGAAGAAACAAATACGAGCAAAACGTCTCAAAAAAATTTCAAAGATACTCTTCTAAGGTTAAAGAAGAAACTTCAAACGAAAAATCAAATTCAGTTCATGTACTAGAAACTTCAGATGATTTTGAAAAGTTTTCAAAAGATAAAGGCAAAAGGTTTATTGAACTGGCATGTACGTATCCAAAGGTTGCTAACTTTAAAAACACCGTTTTTCATAAAACAAGGAGTAAAAGTTGATGTGGATAATGAATTGCTCTTAATAATGCAAAAAGATAATGAGTCTGTCACTCCAGAGGGATTCTTTTCAACTGATAAGATGCTCAAAAATATTTAAATGAACATCTTGAAGTAAAAATAAACATTCGAAATCAAGAAATGTTTCAGTTGAAAAATTCTCTCAGAATTTTCTACCATCCAAAGAGAGTTACACGAAAAACCAAGTTTTGCCAAACACAAAAGATTTTATGACAATCGAAGAAGAAGAAACTATCGTAACTATCAAAACAAATAGAAGTATTTCAAAAATCAACAAAAGATTTCAAAACCAAAGAAACCATCTGGATGTCCACCTACACAAGTTTTTGAACCTTATAAATCCAAATGTTCAAATCTGATATATGAAAGACCCGAGAAACATAACTTCTCAAAAGGAAGCAACTTTGTAGACACGTTTCATGTTTGGTTAGATAACAATCTTGATCTATTTGCGAATAAAAATCTCACTCTTCAAGATTAGAAACTTGCTTACGAAGAATTCCTATGTGAGACTACTCAATGTAGTTCCTCTTTAGAGAGATCTTTGTTAGGAAAGAAAAGATGGGTTCATGTAAAATAGAAATCAAAATTGGAAAAAGAACCTAATATAAGTCCTCCGAAGAAAGTCATGAGATGGGTTCTGAAGAACAATACAAACATGTTCCATCTTCGTTCACAAAAATTGGTTCAATATCAGGAACCATGAATATAGATCTGGTAGAATCATGGATCATCGATCCCAATACTTACCCTCAAGGATCCCGAGCAAAATTAGGTACTTGAATCTTCTATCTGAATTGAATGTTTACGTGATGAGTAGTATCACAATGAAATGTATATCGATAGTGGCTGCTCTCGTCACATGACTGGAAGGATAGAATACTTGAGAGATTTCAGGAGTTTAGACGATACAGGGGATATGAAATTCGGACAATGAAAGGTGTCCCATAAGGGTTTATGGGAAGATCACTAATGGAAAGTTTACAATCAACAGGGTTGTATATGTGGAAGGACTGAAGCATAATTTGATAAGTATATCTCAACTGTGTGTGGGTAATAGAATCAAAGTGAAGTTTGATGAGGAAGTGTAATTAAGAAGAAATGGTCGAAGGAAATTCTTTTGAAGTAAAAAAGGAAAGGTGACATATACCCGTTGGATATGAAGCCAATCATCGATACTCCTCCATATGTTTTCTCTCTAAGGCACCTTCGGACTTTGGCTGGTTATGGCACAGAAGAATGACTCATCTGAATTTTATTAACATAAAAAAACTCGTTGCTCTTAATCTTGTACGAGGCATGCCAAATCTGAAGTTTGATAACGAAACATTATGTGCTGCATGCGAACATGGCAAACAAAAGTGTCAAGGTCATCCAGTTATAATAGACTCTAAGATACTCTAAGATATCTGAACCATTAGAACTTCTACATATTGATTTATGTTGACCTCTACGGTAGAATCTCTTGGTGGCAAAAAGTACAGTAGAATCTCTTGGTGGCAAAAAGTACATCCTAGTAATTGTGAATGATTTTTCAAGATTCACATGGGTTCTCTTCTTTTGAAAAAATCATTGCCTTTATCAAAAAAATCGAACTTCATCTCAGTAAGTCGATGCATGCAATCCGAAGTGACAATGGAATAGAATTCAGAAACCAAACCATCGACTTGTTCCTTAAAGATAAAGGCATCACCCACAACTTCTCTGCCCCATATACTCCACAGCAAAATGGAGTAGTTGAGAGAAGAAACAAATCTTTATGTGAAGCGGCCTATTCAATGCTAGATTTTGCAAATCTTCCCATGTACTTCTGGGCTGAAGCAATTGCCACCGCATGCTTCACACAAAATCGGTCCTACAAACACCATAGATTCAACATCACACCTTACGAAGTCATCAACAAGAGAAAGCCAAATGTGAAATTCTTCCATTTCTTTAGATGCAGATATTTGATCATGATGTCAAATGACAGATCGACCAAGTTCAATACACAGTCAAACGATGGAGTCTTCCTTGGATACGCCGAGACAGCAAAAGCTTATCGGGTGCTGAATAAGAGTAAAATAAAGATCGAGGAAACACTCAATCTAACCTTTGACGACTATCAAATTAAGAAATCAGAAACCATCTTTCCTCGCTCTTTTATCTTTTTTCATACTCCAACTGACACACTTCCTTTAAACTCATTTAGTCTTGATTTCTCATTTTTGTTTGATTGTCCAGATCGTGTAATAGAAGCTGAAACTCATGCGACAGACAATCACACACCTGAATCAATCAAGTTACACGATGACCATTCGAAGTCGACAACCTCTCTTGAAACGACATCATCAGTTGAGGGGGAGAATCTCAAAACCACCACAAAAGAATCTACTGTTGAGAGGGAGATACATATTTCTACTGGTGATAAACCCTCAAATATACCCCTATTGTTCATTTTACTGAGGGGGATCCGGGGTCATCAAACCCACCTTCTGACCTCATTGCTCATGTTCAGGGGAAGACAGTACATTCAGGTGCTCTAGATGAAGGCACACCGTCAGCTTCAGACTATCCATCTGACACTAAGGAGATAAACTCTGAACCACTTTCGGACTATGATCCAACATATCCTCCTCTTGACAAATGGACTTGTGATAATCCGAAGATATGAGTCATAGTTAATCTACAAGAGAATATTCTTACACGTGCACAATTAAGAGAAAAACAACAAGAACTCAACAAACACTCTGAATTGTCTATGTTCAATGTTTTTATTTCTGAAATCGAATCTAAAAATGTGAAATATGATTATCAACATTCTATCTGGGTTGAGGCTACGCAGAGCGAGTTAGCAGAATTTGAAAGAAATAAAGTATGGAGATTAATTCCTAAACCTGCTAACACCTCTGTAGTTGGTCTCAAATGGGTTTTTAGAAACAAACTTAACACCGAAGATAACATTGTAAGAAACAAAGCTAGACTCGTTGTCAAATGATACCATCAGCAGGAAGGAATTGACTATGAAGAGACCTTTGCTCCTGTTGCCAGACTCCAATATGTCCGAATCTTTTTGCCTTATACTGCTCATAAAAACTTCGATGTCTATTAAATGGATGTCAAATGTGATTTTTTAAACGTAGAACTCAAGGAAACATTGTATGTGAAACAACCACCTAGTATTATAAATGAGGATTTTCCAGATCACTATTACATTCTTGACAAGGTAGTCTACAGGTTAAACAATCAAACTTTAAACAAGGATCTGTTGACCCCACCTTGTCCCAAATGAAAGTTGGTAACCATATCATGTTAGTCCAAATCTAGATTAAATCTCAATTAATTATTATAGTTTCTAATTAATATATTACCACTTAAATATATTAATAAACTATTTATTTATTTCTATTGATTTATTAAATAATTAATAAATCAACCTTTCACTCTACTGAACCATATATTGAACCTCCAGCTATGAGGGCAACCCAAATGGACTTTTGCTTCAATTAACAAGATAAATACAATTATAAGTCATGACTTAGACACCTAATCCAACAGTCTCCCACTTGGATAAGTCTATGACTTTAATTGTCCTTTTACCTTTTGGTTAATACCAATTTCCCAGAAACTGTTCCTGAACTCTGACCCAGTCAGTTCTGTCCAAAGATAAGTGATCAGATGATCCTCCGTCCAACAAGATATTTTTCATACTCAAGACATGTATTAATATCAATCTTGGTCTGATACTGTGTTTCTCGATTTCCGATTTTGCTTATGATTTTGAGACTGCTAATTGAACACATCAATTCAGTCCCGGTTGGCCAACACTTTCAGTCAACTTCAAAATCATCGAGAGGCCTACGGATATCTGTTTCCCCATCGGGTCAGGGGACGGATAAGTTTCAACTTATATGTTTGCATCTTTTACCAGTTAGAATACTCATAACAGTGCGTTTTATAGCACTGAGTTACCGGCATGTTTTCGCATTATCAATGAGCAACCGACTTGCAAATTACAGATCATATCTCTCCACTTAAAGATCAAAGGATATTATCGTCTTAACATTGCTCATGATGTTATCCATAAAGCAATCTGTTAAGCGCGGGTTTATCCAATACTCAAATCTCTATTTTCTAAGTGTACTCACGAACGTTGTAGCAGTCTTACTGCAATGTCTAACTCCTTAGACAATCTACAACCGATTCATGAAGTCTTTGTTCACACTTACTCCCTAACAGTGTGATCGACTGTGGAAATTTAAATAATCTAATTACTTAGGAAGTTAAACATGCAAATATAGAAACACAATAATAAACCAATTGACAAAGGAAGTAACAATACGCATTTATAAATCTCCATTATAAAATCACCAAGTCAATTACATTTATATCGTTACAAGTTTCAAAAATCTATCTAATTACTAAAACTAATATCATCCTTCAGTCCAATGCTCCGAGCATGCTGATTGTGCTTGATCCTACTCAGTGCCTTAGTCAAAGGATCTGCAGGGTTGTCTTCTGATGATACTCTCTTAACCAGTAAGTGACATTCTTCTATGCGATGTCGAATGTAATGGTACTTTCTGTCGATATGCCTGGACTTTCCATGATCTCACGGTTCTTTTGTCAAAGCGACCACTCCTTCATTATCGTAGAACAGTTCCATTGGCTCTTGAATGCTCGGAACAACTCCAAGGTCACCGATAAAGTTCTTCAGCCAAGCTGCTTCCTTAGATGCTTCACTTGCTGCAATGTATTATGATTCGCACGTTGAATCAGCCACCGTTTCTTGCTTGGAACTTTTCCAAGTGACCGCTCCACCGTTCAAAAGAAATACCCAGCCCGACTAGGACCGACCACTGTCCCTATCTTTCTGGAAGCTGGCATCTATATATCCACTCACTTTCAAGTCATTACTGCCACCAAGGACTAATATCATATTCTTTGACCTTCGCAGATACTTGAGTATGTTCTTAACTGCAATCCAGTGTGCCTTTCCAGGATTACCCCGGTACCGACTAACCATGCTCAGTGCAAAGGATACGTCGGGACGAGTACATGTCATAGCATACATGATCGACCCTACTGCCGAAGCATAAGGTACCCGACTCATCTCAGCTATTTCCTCATCGGTACTCGGACTTTGAGTCTTACTCAATTTAGCATTACTCTGGATTGGTAGCTCTTCATTTTTGGAATTTTACATGTTAAACCTTTTTAACACCTTTTCCCAAATATGTACACTGGCTCAAATTTATTAATTTTCTCTTTCTATCTCTCAGTATTCTTATCCCGAGAATATAAGCAGCTTCTCTAAGGTCTTTCATGGCGAAACACTTCCCGAGCCAAGACTTGACATCTTGCAAGGTCGGAATGGTGTTTTCCATGAGCAGTATGTCATCAACATACATCACCAGAAAAGTGACTATACTCCCACTATCCTTGATATATACACAGGACTTATCTTCACTCCTAGAGAAACCAAACTCTTTGACTTTCTCATGGAAGCAGAGATTCCAGCTGTGAGATGCTTGCTTCAACCCGTAGATTGATCTTTCAAGCTTACATAGTTTAGCAGGGTGCTTTGTGTCTACAAAACCTTCTGGCTGATTCATATAAACATTCTCAGTCCGTTTCCCGTTAAGGAAAGCGGTTTTGACATCCATCTGCCAAATTTCATAATCATGAAACATAGCTATGGCAAGCATTATCCTGATTGACTTAATCTTGGCTACTGGTGAGAAGGTTTCATCATAGTCAACCCCCGGGGTTTGAGTGAATCCCTTCGCAACCAGCCGAGCTTTATAAGTATGTACTTTACCATCCATGTCGGTCTTGTTCTTGAAGATCCATTTGCACCCGACTGTCTGACGACCCGGCACATTGTCAACCAAGTTCCAAACTTGATTGTCATACATGGACTTAATCTCGCTGTCCATTGCCTCTTTCCACCTGGCAGACTCGGGGCCCGCCACTGCTTCACGGTAATTAGCTGGCTCATCCAAATTAGTCAATGTACGATCACTGACCAACGTGTCACCGTCCGAAGTAATATGGAAACCATAAAACTCGGGCGGCATGCTAACTCTACCCGAACGCCTAAGGGGCAAGGAGATGTCGGTGGGTCCAACAGGAACCTCTTCCTCATGTTGGTTGCTAGTTTCTTCTAAGGTTGTTTCATCGGGCGTCTCCTGAATTTCTTCAAGATCGATTGTACTCCCACTGTCCTCTTTGGAAATGAGTTCTCTCTCTTGAAAGAACCCCCGTCTTGCTACAAAGACCACGTCCTCGCTCGGTCTGTAGAACAAGTATCCAAATGACTGTTTCGGGTATCCGATGAAGAAACACCTCTCACTTCTTTCCGCGAGCTTGTCATGAGTCTCCCGTCTCACGAAAGCCTCACAGCCCCAGACTTTGATGTGTGCCAACGAGGGAACTTTCCCCGTCCACATCTCGTGCGGTGTTTTTGCAACCTTCTTGGTTGGGACAAGATTTAGGATATGGGCGGCAGTCTCTAAGGCGTACCCCCAGAAATGGATTGAAAGTGAAGCTCAACTCATCATGGAACGAACCATGTCCAACAAGGTTCGGTTTCGCCTTTCAGCAACACCGTTAAACTGAGGTGTTCTTGGAGGCGACAACTGTGAAACAATTCCACATTCCTTGAGATAATCGAGAAACTCGATACTAAGATACTCACAGCCTCTGTCGGATCTAAGTATCTTTATCTTTCTGCCCAATTGATTTTCTGCTTCATTCTTGAACTCTTTGAACTTTTCAAAGGTATCTGACTTATTCTTGATTAAGTAGATATACCCATATCTACTAAAATCGTCAGTAAAGGTCACATAGAAACGCGTGCCATCTTTTATGGTTGTTCTGAAGGGACCACACACATCTGTGTGTATGATGTCCAACAAACCTTCACCTCTTTCAAAGGAACCTTTGAATGGTGATTTTGTCATCTTCCCAAGCAAGCAAGATTCGCATACATCATCCGACCCAAGGTCGAATGATTCCAACACTCCATCCTTTTGGAGTTGGGCAATGCGTTTCTTGTTAATATGGCCAAGGCGACAGTGCCACAGACACGCCTTTTCTATACCGCTTGAAGAATCAATAGCTAAAACGTTTTAACATAATTATCCACACACATAATAGATTCATACACTCCATCACAAGGCATAGCATTAAATATAAAAACATCATTTTTGAAAACAGAAATTGAACCATTCAATTTATTAAACTCATAATAAAAGCCCTGTCTGAACAATGCATGAAAAGAAATTATGTTCTTTGCCATATCAGGCGAATAGCAACAATTATGTAAATCTAAAACAACTCCACTACTAAGCACTAATCTATAGACACCGATCTTGGTAACAGGTGACGTTCGCCTATTGCCCATGACCAGGTTCAATCTATCATGCTCCAGCTCCCTACTTTCCTTTAGGCCCTGCAAATCAGAACAGATATGAAAACCACATCCTATATCAAGGACCCAATAACATGAAGAAGATGAGTTATTAGATATAGAATAAGTACCTGCTTATGATGGCTTCACTTTGCCATCCTTGATGTCTTGCAGATAGTTGGGGCAGCTTCTCTTCTAGTGACCCTTTTCCTTGCAGTAAAAACAATCAACCTCTTTGGGGTTCGTGACATGTGGAATCCCGGAAGACTTGGCTCTCGGGGCACTGCTAGATGTCTCGACATGAGTCTTTTCCCTCCAGTTTTGCTTTGGAGGGCCCTTCCGTTTCTTTCCTTTGCTAGAGCCAATAGCCAGGACAGGCGGGTTGACAGGGAGCAGATCTTTTCCCTTCATCCCGTCTTCAGCAGTATGAAGCATGCGGTGTAACTCAGCTAGGGTCGCCTTATTGTTGTTCAAATGATACGCCAGTGTGAACTGGTCATAAGAACTGGGCAGGGAGTTTAGCACTATGTCAACAGCAAATCTGCATGAATAAGCATTTCCAGCTTCCTAAGCCTCTCCACGTAACCATGCATCCTTTGCACATGAGTGCAGATGGACTCTCCATTTTTAGGCTTGCCATTAGTGAAAGCTTTTACAACCTCACGCCTTTCGATGCGTTCTTGCTTGCGGAACTTTTCCGCGAGCTCTTTGCGCATCTCGTAAGGCCAATAGTCCTCATAGATACGCTGCAGTTCAGGGTTCATGGTAGCGATCATGATGCAGGCAACTTTGGTTGCATCATCCGAGTGTTTGGTATACGAGGCGACTTCCTCGGGAGTCGGTATCTGGGTCAACCTTAACAAGCTCGGTTTCCAGAACATACTCTTTGTGTTCAAACCTTAGAGCCATTTTGATGTTGCGGATCCAGTCATTGTAGTTAGTGCCATCCAACGTCACTTTTGAGCACAATGACAGAATCGAGGTGACATTACCGGGATTCGAGTGGGGAACGGATTGGTCAGAAGACATCTGAATAAGAAGAAGGTAGTTTTAATTAGACATTATTAAATAATCCTTATATTCACCCAAGAACAAATATAAGGCTAGGATCCTACAATAACATTCTACAATATCGAAGAGGGAAGTCATAATCTTTATTGTAAATTTTATAAGGTAGGCGAATGACGATTCAGCCAATTCCACAGCGGAAAAATAATCTAATTATAATGGAATTCCTAGTTTCTTTTGAGATTTTATTGAACTGTTTAATAACATGTTTTAATCTTTGGAATGCCCCGCTCGTTTGTGACTGGGATACCGAGGATCACAAACCGGGTGTGAATAACCATGCAAATTGCTTGGTACTCTCGAAGTCAATTGTCATCTCTAATTAACGTGCCGGTTAACCACACACGCTCCATTAATAATACAAAATCAAGAAACCCATTGCGACTCTTTGCGGATCCCAGTTGGCATGCCGGTAAACCACACACGCTCCACTAACGTTCCACAAAGTGCAATGTGCAATTTCATGGATTAGCACCAATTCACACTTTTAAACCTAAAGTAACTAGATTGGGATTTGTTTAAAGTTCTAGTACTTTAAATTATAGCATTATACTTTTAAGAGGCTTAGCAGTTCTATCAAACCCGTTCGGCTAACGACACTCGACTGACCAAGAGAGCGGTGGGTAAGAGAAGATACCCATTAGACTGCCATTTTATAGGCAGTCGCCTTATACCCTCTTTATAGGACAGTTTTGTGAATGATGCCTACTAACGGTAAGACTAACCATTTAATATTATATATAAATATTAACTTTTAATCATAAATATATAAGATATATTTTAATCTTATTAAAATATTTTAGAATTAATTTATTCTTAATTTTCGCAAATATTTAGTCTATTTTTCGAAAATTTAAATCAATTCTTTAAGCTGATTTAATTTATCTTTTAATTAAAAATTAATTAAATCTAATAAGGGAATCACAAAAATTAATCAAATTAATTTCCTAACCCTTATTCCTAGGTCACGAAAATTGCATGCAAAGATAAGGGGTTCCAGTTATTTTAATTATCCAATAATTGCCATAAATAACAACCTACTTATAAAAGGCAAGCAAATCAAGGGGGACCAAGGGTGGCGGCTAGGGTTAGGAAACCCTAGCCTTGAATTTGATCAAGGCCTCTTCCAAGAGGTATTTTTCGCAAAAACACTCAAGGCAAAAACAGTTTAAATAAATTCACAAGAAAACAAAGCCATAACTCTGATACCACTGAAGGGTTTTGAAGCAATCAATGAACAAACAATTCTTATGGTTCACATGCAACCCTAGAAAGATCTATGTTTTCTTCTATGAAGATTATAAAATAAAACCTAATGCCAACAATAATTTCTAAAGATCAAATAAAGAATAAACCAACCATTTGATCTTTCGATCTTGAAGCAAGCAGCAAACCAATCCTGCCTCAAATGCAAGTCACACCCAAAGCAAGGAGGAGAAAATCCAGGAGAGTTATTCTGGTTGAAGTTGGGGCAGAAAAGGAGCTACCAGGGGTCTCCTTTTATAGCCTCCAAGGGTTACAGTTGAAACCCTAAGGAGCCTCCTTAGTGGGCAAGCCTGTTGACCACTTGGAACAGACTTCTTAAACCCTAATTAGGGTTTTCGCCACCCTTGGGAGAAGCCTCCAAGGTGGCACCAAATCTAGCCCTTGGCTTCTGGTTTATCAGTTATTCAACTATTGAATAATTACAAACCAAACCCTGCACCTTTAATTAATTTATTTAATCACCAAATTAAATCCAATTAATTCTAGATTAAATCTCAATTAATTATTATAGTTTCTAATTAATATATTACCACTTAAATATATTAATAAACTATTTATTTATTTTATTGATTTATTAAATAATTAATAAATCAACCTTTCACTCTACTGAACCATATATTGAACCTCCAGCTATGAGGGCAACCCAAATGGACTTTTGCTTCAATTAACAAGATAAATACAATTATAAGTCATGGCTTAGACACCTAATCCAACATGTTGCTCCAATGAAAAGGTACCCATGGCTACGGGTACACAACTAAATCCATCTCTTGATAAGTCGGCAGTTGATCAAAAGGTCTACAGAAGCATGATTGGCTCATTACTCTACCTCACGGTAAGTCGACCAGACATGATGTTCTCTGACTGCAACTGTGCTTGATATCAGGCTAATCATAGGGAACCACACATGGCTGCAGTCAAGACCATCTTTCGATACCTTCATCAAACACCATCTCTTGGTCTTTAGTATCCTGCAGATTTTGGGTTCTTCATTTAGGAATACACGGATGCTGATTTAGGTGGATGCACAATTGATAGAAAAAGCGCTTCGGGTGGATGCCAGTTTCTTAATGGCAAGCTTATCAGTTGTAAATCCAAAAAGCAAATATGAGTGCCCATCTCTACAGCCAAAACTGAATACATTGCAGCAGCAGCATGCACCTCTCAGATGATATGGATTCAATGTCAACTTCGTGACTATTCTATCCACATGCGAAGGATCACTCTTCTGTGATTCTCAGAGTGTTATCTGAATATGTCACAATTCAGTGCAACACTCGAAGTCCAAACACATTTCTCTTCGCTATCACTTCATCATTAATCATGCGGGGAAGGAAATATTGAGGTCCAGTTTGTCAATACTTCGAGGGATAGGCATGTTAGATGCATCCGAAGTTCCATAACCTGAATGATAAGTCTCTCTTCTTTGTATACTTTCTGTACATTTTGGTTTTATTTGTTGTCTTTTTCTCTTTTGTTCTATTTTTTTATTTTATCCAAAAACATTTTAAAATTTCAAATTCAGCATAACACATGCGAACGAAGTTCAAAATAGTTACAACTCACAAATCGTTCATCAGAAGGGGGACCATTACTGCTCACATTCGAATCTTCGGATGCCTTTAGTGCCTAATATAAAATTTTATGAGGCAGTGTCTAGTATCTGTTAATAACCAAGGCTTCAGACAAAGTTGAGTACAACTACGTTTTCAAACTCAAAAACAAGAAGTGTTCACTATTCACATCCGACGCTTCGGTTCCCTTTCGATAAACATTTTTTATGCATATGTGTACTATCAAAAGACTTTCATTTTTCCTGCTATACATATAGTTTCTCTATCTTCATTTTTACTCATTTATCATCCGACAACTGATCTCTTGAAAACCTACACCTCTAAACTTAAAGGACAAAACTTTGATTTTCAAATTCGTATAGACGTATCCCATTGCACTAAGGGATATTTGGGATTTGCTTTGCAACATTGTTAATATTCGGATACTCTGGTCATGGTTAAAGACTATTTTCCATTCTTGGACTTCAGACATGACTCAATATTCCAATACTATCCTACCTTTGCTCGACCCACTGTTTCTTGACTTCTCTTAATCACTTCATCAGAAATCCCTTAGATTTTCTAGGATACTTGATCTCAACATTTTCCTCAGTTTGTTACATCCGATATTTCTTGAAATGGAGTTCATGATTATTCCAACTAGGTTACACATTAAGCTAAATGGGGTGAGAGGAATATACAAAATGCTCAAAACGAGGTTTTAAGCACATGATCCCAAACCAACAAAAATCTACATGTTACATAAGACAAAAGCCATTAATAATGTCTACAATTACAATGATCAAAAATATTATGGGAACTGTGCTTCCTTTTATGGTGTTACACTTAACTCAAACAAACTAGCTTATATTTGGATGCTAATAAAAATTATTTGCACCAATTCTCCATAAAGTATGGAGCACACTCATGGCGCACCTCCTTTCTTAAATTAAGCAGTTAGGATCTCTTATAACATAGTTGAGAACCTGAATAGAGGTATGAACATCTCAGTAACCCTTCTTAAGTGATAAGGGTGGAGTAATGCATGATTCCCAAAGGCTTTATCCGGGAAAAGGGTCCAAATACTCCACCTGGTGAATCGAGATGAAAAAAAATTCAAAGAAAAACACCCCAGATAACCCCTGATGCTCAATCACTGAAGCGCAATGATCATTGACCCTCGGATTGGAAATTGTCATCTAAGTTCTTCCAAAGGAAACTCGTTAGATTCATAAAATCAAAACTTCAGATATTTTATCTCATGTGAAGTTGTAATATTGCAATAGGTTCAGCCATCCTATGATCTCTATTACTCTTGGTCATGTTCATGTATACGAATGGAAAGTGGACTTTCTAGAATTACCAGCTGGTTCCACGTGAAACATGGTCAACTGCAACACCTTTGCTACAATCAATTGGAACGTTTCACACTCGGATGATAATGAGGCAAATGATAAATGAGTGACCATGTGAAATAAATACATTGAATATTCGGATAAAACGCCAACCCAATTTCTTTGTGTACATGCTCGCATGCATGTTTTTTGTGAACCTAATTCTTTTCTCCTTCTTGACCTTCGTGTGTTATGTCTATCTTTCTTATGAAATATGCGAAAACTCAAAAATATTTTTTCTTTTCCCATCTTTTTCAGTTCACTCGCAACTACTCTTTGAGGTTTCCTGTCACTTAAGGATTCTAATCACCACATTTTGATTTTGGATTTGACAATTACCAATAAGAATGCAGGATGACAGTTACTTGGGGACTATGCAGCTGTCAAGCCGAACAAAATGGGAATGTCCCTTCAGTTCTCGGATGACGTGGCTCACAATCACTGCGTGAACAATAAGGCCCGGTTAATGTAGTCTCTCTCTCTCTATCTCTCTCTCCCTCTCTCTCTCCACTCATCATCCTACTATATAAATTTCCATATGCATTCATCATCCCTTCCGTTTCCTCAAACCTCTCTGCAAATCCCTAATCCTCTTGCTTCCAAACCTACAACAATTCGCCATGTCTCTAGATGCTATCTCGTTTACTCCCACAGAGGTTGATTCAATTACTGATTTCATTGTAATGGAGGCTAACTTCATCGCCAACCTGGATCCTGAGGCGTATTCCTCCGCCATGGCAATGCTTGCCGTTTGTCTCCGTCACACCGCTTGGTATTATGCCCTAACTGCAAACTCTAGGGTTCCTAAACTCTAGGTTAATCAAACACATCACACTGCAAGGATTAATGTTGAAAACAACACCTTGGTTTTTGATATTGACATTCCTACTACTGGACAGAAGACAGTCACCGTTGGTAAGACTCAATTTGAAAAAATTCTCTGATTACTGACGACTGGAGCTTTTTAGACCGCATCTCAGTCTGAGATTCTCAACATGCTGGACGAGATGGGCCATACTTCTGTGGTCTGAACCATGAGTCAATTCAAGAATAAGTGTCTTCCATCACTTTGGTCGTAGTAATTCAGTGTCATTCTCTAAAGCTTCTCTTGCAGAACATCCGGATTGGACTCAACTACCCATACATTCCTACATATTAAGTATGGTATCTTTTATAACCGTCTTGTTGATTATGCTAACATTATATGGACAAATTTTCTGGCTTATGTGAAACATACGAAGAGGGCAACGGATATCGCTTCTACACGCTTTTGGGCTTTGGTGATATAGGAAGTATATGCTCATGAGCAGGTTGAAGTTCCTTCGGATGCTCCTTGTCATGACTTCGGTATGGTTCACATTCCATCCTCCTCCTCGGATGATGATTTTGAGTTTGTGGCATAAATTAGTGAGCCTATGATCCATGTTGTCCCTGATGACAATCTGGTTCCCATGCCCTATGGAGCAACACTTACTATTCCACATATAGATCGCCAATTTGACCGAGTTCTCGAATCCGAAGTTCACAAGCAGAAAGGGAAATGTAAAGGTGTTGCTGATCCTTCTGATGTCCCTGTTAAGAAAGCCAAAACCAAACGGCTGGGCCACTCAACAAAGACCAGGAAGAAGTTTCCTTCTCAAACTTCAAGGCCATCCACACCAGCATCTGATGAGGAAATTCTCCAAGCTGAAGACACTACCAATGTTCCTCCCACCATTTCCGAAGCTCCAACTAGTACGGTACCTGAATCTGATCCCATCATGTCCTTAGTTGAAAATTTTATGGTGTCAGCACACATGACGTCTGTTGAAACATCTCATGTGGAGACAAGTCATGTTGAAACCGATGTGCACACATCTCATGTGGACACAAGTTTGACACAGGATCAGGAAACTGCTGATGTACCTCCACCACCTTCATTGAAGATTACCTCACAAGTTCACACTACAACAATCCTCACTCCACCTCTATCACCTCCACCAACTTCATCCTTTTTGTTTACAGATATGGCTGATTCACCTTTGGATCATGAGTAATTTGGTCCTCAGACCGAGGAAGACTACTTTAAGGCAGCTCCAATTGAAATTAATGATGATGATTATGAAGAACCAGACACTAGTCTTGTCTCCATGAAGCAATTTTGACAATTGAATCAGAAGCTCAACTTGTTGATTCAACGTCAAACAACATACTCTAAAGACACTTCATCCGAACTCACAAGCCAACAACGTTTCGATTTTATAGCCACCATGACACAATTTATCACCACCACCGTTGACACCCATATGAACACTGCTGTTAAGACACTTGAAAACGAAGTACAGAAGGTTAGCCGCAACGTTCTTGAAAATGTTGACCTTCGATTTCAGGCTATGGAGAAACGTGTTGATGAAAAAGTTCAGGCAATAAACAAGCATTCAAATGCGAAGCTCACAGAGATGGTCAGTACACTCAATACTGCCACTCTGAAGGCCAAGCCAAGCTTGCGACATTGAGAAACTTTGTTGATGCTCTGACTAAACATGCTACTAAGGATCATGTCAGTCAACACAAGGACTTAAAGCTAGATCTTGAAATAGCCAAGAATATTGTTGCAGACCTTGAACTAAAAGTCCATGCTTTTCATACCCAACAGTCAGCTCAAGAAATAGCACAGGTTCAAGTTGAGAATATTGTTTCCCGGGCTACGGAGACTTTACAGAAAGATATAGCCCCTCTTCTCACACTGGTTAGTTGTCTTCCAGGTGCTCCGAAGGTTGCTCAACCTTCGACACAAGGGGGAGAATGGGCACGACCAACCAGATTATCCACTATCACTATTCCCCCACCAACAACTACTTTGGCTCTAATCACCTTATCTAAAAGCATACCAACATCTGCACCCTCCTTTGGTTTTACATCTGCTCCGACATCTGCATTTACGTCGGCCACAACAACCACCTCCTCTATGGCAATAAAAACTGTCGTTTTATCAATAGTAACTCCAACTTCTTCACTCACCAAACCTATTGCATCCGAATCCATTTCAACCATAAAATTTGGATAAGCTCCATCAACCACCTCAACTGCAGTTACATCTTCTCAAGTTCCTCCCACTTCTGGAATGATCATCGAGGAAGGGTAGAAAGTGGCACAGGAACTATCAAAGGCTGAAAAGAAACAACTACATGCTGAAGAATTTGAAAAGCTGAGGCAAATCAATTCTATTTTCAGAAGCCGGATTGGAAGAAAGGAAGAAATAGGACCTATAACCAAGACCTGGACGTTCGAGGTTAAAATTAATAATTATAGTCATAGACTTATCCAAGTGGGAGACTGTTGGATTAGGTGTCTAAGCCATGACTAATAAATTAGTATTTATCTAATTAATAGTAGCATAGTCCATTTGGGTTGCCCTCATAGCTGGAGGTTTGGTAGAAAGTTCTAGAGAGAGAAAGATTGAATTATTATATGATTAATAAATCAATAGAAATAAAATAAATAGTTTATTAATATATTAAAGTGATAATATATTAATTAGAAACTATATTAATTAATTAGAAAATCTGGAATTAATTGGATTTAATTTAGTGATTAATTTGATTAATTAAAGGTGCAAGGGGCTGTTTTATAAATACTCAATAGTTGAGTAGTGACTGTCCTGGTGGAATGTCAATTGGCGATTTTGAGGATGGAATTATCCTCATAATCGAAATTAATAAGAAGAGATAAATAGGTTTGAATTGATGAGATAAGGTTTATCTTATTTGAATTCAAAAAGGTTTATCTCTAAAGGCTTATCTTCAACCACCTGGAAAGCTATAAATAAGGAGCCCATACCATTATTTCTGCGCCACTTTTCTCATCCCCTCTCTCTGGATTTTGTCCACCATCAGTTCCCTGGGTGTGATCTCATTTGAGGGAGGACACTTGTGCTGCTTTGCTTCCAAGAAATCCTAAAAGGTTAGTTTTTCTGATTTTATTCTTTTAGTTATTTTCTTGTGGTCTTTAGGAATTTATTATATGTTCAATTAGAAGAAAACATAGATCCTTATAGGTTGCATGTGAACTTAGGGTTTTAGTTCATAGATTTGCATAAAACCCTTCAATAGTATCAGAGTTTTTGTCTGTTTTCTTATTGAATTGCTATAATAGTTTTTCCTAATATTTAGGGTTTATTGTTTCTAAACCCTAATTGAGGACAATCGATTTTAGGGTTAGGGTTTTTTGAAACCCTAGCCCCTCCCCATACAATTTTCGAAAATAGCCTAGGGTTTTAGAAGGTATTCTATTTTTGGTAACTTTGATTATTTAATAATTGGATAACCTTAAACCCATTATTTGATTTTCGATTTTTAGGAGGGTTTGAGATAGGTTTAAATTAATTTGTAATACATATCTGAATTTAATTAACTTAATTAATTGTTTAATTAAAAGATAATTAATGATTTAATTTAATTTTAAATTTAAAGGTTTTAAATTTCGAAAAATTAAAGGATAAATCTAGGAATATTTTAAAAGTCTAAAATATGTGGGTTTAATTAATTTAATTAATTGTTTAATTAAAGGATTAATTAAATCAAATTAAAGGTTTAATTTAATTTTAAATTTAATAGTTTAAATTCCAATAAATTAAAAGATAAACCAGAAACATTTTAAAAGGTTTAAAATTCATATTATATATATTATAATTAAAAGTTAATATTATGTGTATAAGGTTTAATGGTTAGTCAAATCAATAGTAGGCCTCATTCACGAACCTGATCTATAAAGTGGGTATAAGGAGACTGCCTATAAAATGGGAGTCTAATGGGTGTCCACTCTCACCCACCGCTCGCCTGATCAGTGGAGGGTCGTTAGCCGAACGGGTTTGATAGGACCAACTTAATCTCATTAAAAGTATAATGTTATTAATGAAAGTACTAAAACATCTTTACAAAAATCCCAAATCTAGTTACTTTAGAAAAAATGTGAATAGATGCTAACCCATGAAATTGCACATTACACTTTATGAAACATTAGTGGAGCGTGTGTGGTTTACCGGCACACTAATAGGGGCTCATAAAGAGTGGTAATGGGTTTCTCATGATTTATCATTGTTGATGGAGCGCGTGTGGTTAATCGGCACATCAATTAGAGATGATAAATGACATTGAGGTTACCGAGCACATTTGCATGGTTATTCACATCCAGTTTGTGATCCTCGGCATCCCAGTTACAACCAGTGGAGCACATCCGAGATTAAACATGCCATTGAAAAGTTCAATGAATCTCAACAGATCTAGGAATTTCATAAGATAAAATTGATAAGTGTTTATCTACCTTAATGACCATTATGTTGTGATTACGGCATCCCTCTTCACACCATAGTTGGGGTATTTTGGATCCTAGCCTTATTAAATAACATATTGGGTAATTATTTAAAAGGATCAATTAAACTAATAAATTCTGTTTCTTTTATAGATGTCATGAGTCAGTTCTCCTCATTCTCCTCCTTCACCCATTTCTGAAAGCATCAGAATGCACCTGCAAAATATGGAAAGGCTGACTGGCCTTAACTGTATGGTATGGCTTTGCAATTGGAGATGGGTTCTCGTCATTGCTGGCAAGCCTCATCTCACCGAGTATCTGATCCCGGTTCCACCGGAACAAGTCATCATAAATGGTTCTTATGATAAGCATAACTCCTTAGTTGATGAATCCGAAAAGATTCGTGACCTCATGCTATTGACCATTGACCCCGAGTTCCGCTAGGATTTTGAATCCTTGGGGCCATATGAGTTAATGCAATTGGTTGAGGAAAGGTTCCAAAAACCAGATGAAGAGGAATGAGCTAGGATCTTCAAAAGACTTGCAGAGTGCAAGCTAAAGGAAGGAAGTAGCATCAATTCGCATGTTCTTCAGATTGAAGCGTACATATGCGAATTGTATAAACTTGGTTATTCCATGAGTCAGGAGAAGAGTGTTAACATTCTACTTGCTTCGCTGACTAGTGTGTACGATCTGTTCATTCAGACGTATAGAAAGGAAGACCAGAAAAAGGCCTTCATGGAAATGCATCCACTGTTGACTTTATACGAGTCACTCTTGGACAGGCATAGCTCCAATGGCTCAGCTACTTCTGGATTAAGTCCAGTGAAGAGACGTAACAAGAAACGGTCGAGATCGTCTGGACATATCTCAAACTGGGAATCCACTAAATCAGATACAGTCACGGAAAGATTGGAAGACGCTCCAAGGTCAAAATCTTTTGAAAGCTCAGGTATATCTAAAAACCTCAAAACTCATGTTCCAAGATTTCTTGATACATAATGTGATAGTCACATTTTGGTTTGTATGTAGGGAATCAATAAGGCACGGGACTCTAGCGCATAGGAGCACATTTGGATTGGATCTCCAGCTCGTGCAGTTTTGAAATTTAGATAGATATTAAAATATTGTTATTAGGCTTTAGATGTGTTTTGACATTGTCTATCATATATCACATTGTTCAAGGATTTTTGTTTTTAATAAAATTGTCAATGTTCTTTTAACACCTGTTGTCTGAAATTTTCCTTGAAATGTTATATGAATGTGTTGAATGTATGATTAGTAATAACTTGAATGTTGATGCATCCAAAGTGTTTGGATTCAAGAATTGTGTCATTTATGATTGTTAATACAAATGTTATAAGAATCAATTCAACCAAAGGTCCAGTTGGACAGGACTTTGGAATCATTTGACTTATAGTCACTTGATGAATTGAGTTCTTAATGTGTCAAGAAATGAATCAACCAAAGGTCCAGTTGGACAGGACTTTGGAATCATTTGACTTAGAGTCAGATGATGATTAAGTTCTTTATAAAGCACATGTGGCAAGAAATGAATCACCCAAAGATCCAGAGGATAGGACTTTGGAATCAGTTGACTTAGAGTCAACTGAAGATTGCAAGTCTTGAACAGAGTTAACAAAGTCATAAGTTTACATAGATATGTAAAAGACGTTGAGATTAAGAGTAATGGACACACCTGTTACTGTGTATTGCTCAAATCTTGAAATAGAACACAGTTGTTTGTACTTCACGATATTTATCATTCGGTATGACGAATATGACTTCGCTTATCGGGATAAGCGAATGAATTGAAACCTTGAACAGTTCAAGGACTTCAAAGGAAGTACAAGTTCCACAGAACTTGAGTGATGACATAAACTGAGAAAAATGTTTCACAATTCATTCTCTTCCAAGAACATTAATAGTTATAATGTGTCTTAGGGAAGATAATGGAGCATTGGTCGAAACAGTTCGATCATCGATGTATGAGATACATTGCCAATTAGTTTCCAATAAGTTGAATACTATACCAGTCAGTCCATATAAACCATATTCCGACCACATCCTAGACTAAGTAGGTCTTGCAGACACTGTCTGATATGTAAAGCTGGGATTATCCCACTTGTACATTGAAAGTCCAGGGTCTTGTAGTGTTCGTCCGAACCTCATGACTAGCCTGAACTTGATCAGCAATGTCGTTTCATTGGCTATCCAGCTGCAACTGTAAAAGAATAGCTCTTTTAGAAAGAACTCATGTTCTATGGAAACAGTGGGAGTTGGGACAGTCCTGAATGAGTTCAGGATTAGCCAAGTGAAAGAACCTTTAGTCATCACTAGGCTTGGAGCAGAAATCAGATTTATGTTCTACAACTTACATAATCTCCTCTTGACCAGTAGTATTGATCACCATCATAAGTAGTTATGATTAGGGTGACATACCGATTGGTGGTAAAACACTATAGTTGGTACGGATTTATAATTCAACTACTTGGAAGCATTGGTGAGCCGGGTTGCTGCCAAACAAGAGAACCTTAGGGTGAGACACAGTCTATGTGAAAATTTGATTGATTTTACACCTGGTCTAAAAACCAGTGGGAGTAACTGAATCATTAAAAGAAAGCAACATGGACGATACATACCTTCAGAACATCTGGTTGAGTGAGACGATACTCAGAGTCAAGTAATTGAGTCCGGGAGAAGCAATCTCAATAGAGGATGGAATTCGAAAGGATATTGTATGGCACATTGTGAATCGTTAGTGGAGCGCGTCTGGATCACCGGCACACTAATAGGGACTCACAAAGAGTGTCGCAATACAAAGTTACATGGGCCCGGGATTTCCCCACAGGCATCTCGCAAGAAAGGATATTCAGATTCTAAAAAATGTGCCAAAGGATTGGATTTTTGAGAAAGGACTGAAAGATTTCCATTAAGATGTCAGAAAGGTTTGAATTCTCAAAATATGTCATAAGTCCTGGATTTTGTGAATAGTCTATAACCGTGTCAAAGCCAGTGGGAGTGTCGCTGTTATCTACTATCTCCATAAGTGGGTTACATACTGTTTCTAGGAAACGTCTCTTTTCATTACAAAGTGTAATGACTTGGTGTTAAGAGACGGATCGCTATGAAAGACTTAATAGAGATACAGCATACTTAGGTGGTTGTAAACGTCTACGAGATAGATCGAAACTCTGCCAAGATGATCTTGATGAGATTCAAGATGCATAGCCCCAGGAAAGGAGTTTCCTATCATCGCAAAGTTTGATGACTTGGCATGAAATAAAGAAGGTGCAACACACTCACGTAATTCACAGACATCTATTGGATAGATGAAATCGTCAGCATAGACCTAGCCATTGTAAGCATGATCTTGATAAGAAACAAGATGCATGAGTAGAGTCTCCGAAAGGAAATAGTTTTTCGAAATCATGACACAAGGATTATAAATAATCTTTGGATTCCGAAAGTGTTTGGAATAAGATTGGATCGGGTTCCGCAAGTTTCTTAGATCGATCATAATGTCATGAACATATCCTGGTGACTTGATGCTTAGGGCATAGTAAGTTGGATTCGGGACATTGTCTGGCTGGGAATACTGGATGGATTATTTGAACTCAAGTGAGAATTCATCGGGAAATGATTGGGGTGAAAGTGATAGTATTAATTTGAAAGATTTTCAAAGTGGTAATTATTAATGTCAGGTCATGATGTTAAATGACTTCATGGTTAAAGAATCTCGTTGGTATTCTGATGGAGCGCGTGTGGGTTACCGACACATCATAACACCTCGAAATAGTCTTAGGGTGCATTCAAGCAGACTAAAGACCCTAGAACCATGGGAAGTCACAGTACACGTTACCAGAATGGAGTTAGGAGAGAACTTGACAGGATAACATATTGAGATGTTATCGGATGAGCATCCGATTGGATCATCTACAATAAAGTGCATAAGTATAAGATAATTTGGATACATAGAAAGAGTGAAAAGTTTCATAAAGACATAACTATAAAATTAGAATTGAAAGTTTAAAAGAAATCTTGAAACCGATAATAGTTTATGACAAGATCCGACTTGGTGATTATCTCGTGGAGACTTGGTAATAAGCAGGAGTAGCTGCCAGTCAGATCTTTATGTTTTTCTTTCGCATGTTTTACTTCCCGAATAATTTAAGTATTCAGAAAGGTCTGAAAGGTTTTCCGCAACCATGAACTAAAAACCTAAGTTCACATGCAACCTAGAAAAGATCTATGTTTTCTTACTTTGAACATGTAACTAATTCCTAAAGGACAAACAAAATTTAACTAAAAGAATAAATCAGAAAAACTAACCTTTAGTTTTAATCTTGAAGCTAAGCAGCACAAGTGTCCTGCCTCAAATGAGATCACACCCAGGGAGCCAGAGGAAGGTCACGAAAATTCCAGAGAGAATTGAAGAATGAGCACTTATAATGAGACCTAGGATTCCCTATTTATAGGGAAACAAGAAACCCTAGCCGTCAGCCATTTTCCGGATTATACGTACGCGCGCCGCGGCCAGATCGTTTGCGCGCCGCGCGCCGCAATTCAACTATTGAATTCGTACGAATATGTACGCGCGTCGCGGACTTTTCATTTGCGCGCCGCGCGCCGCAATTCAACTATTGAATTTGTACGACTTTAATCCCTGACCTCCTGATTAATCTAATTAATGCCACAGAAATTAATCCAATTAATTTCTGATTAATTATTAATCAATCAATATAGTTTCTAATTAATATATTATCACTTTAATATATTAACAAACCATATCTTTTATTTCTATTGATATATTAATCCCATAATAAACCAACCTTTCTCTCTACTTAACTTTCTACCAAAACTCCAGCTATGAGGGCAACCCAAATGGACTTTGCTTCTATTAATTAGGTAAATACAAATTATTAGTCATGGCTTAGACACCTAATCCAACAGTCTCCCACTTGGATAAGTCTATGATTATAATTACCAATTTAACCTCTAATTAATCGGCAAACTGTAGCTTCCTAGAAACTGTTGCCGAACTCTGACCTAGTCAGTTCTGTCCATAGATAAGTGATCAGATGATCCTCTGTCCAACAAGATATTTTCAGACATGAGACATGGATTGAGATCAATCTCTGTCTGACACACTGTTTTCCCGATTTCTGATTTTGCTTATGACTTTTAGACTTCTAATTGAACGAATCAATTCAGTCCTGGCTGGCCAGCGCTTCAGTCAACTTCAAAAATCATCGAGTGGCCAACAGATATCTGTTTCCCGTCTGGGTCAAGGGACGAATAAGCTTCGACTAATATGTTATATCTTTTACCCGACAAATCACTCACAACAGCACGTTTTATAACACCGAGTTACCGATGCATTTTCGTACTATCAATGAACAACCGCCTTGCAAATTATAACTCATATCTCTCCACTTTAAGACCATAAGATATTATCGTCTCAACATTGCTCGTGATATAATCCATGAAGCAATCCATTGAGCGCGGGTTTATCCAATACTCAAATCTCCATTTCCAAGTACTCATGAACGTTGCAGCAATCTTATTGCTATGTCTAACTCCTTAGACAATCTACAAACCAATTCATGACAGTCTTCATTCATACTTACTCCCTAAGAGTATGAACGACTGTGGATATTTGAATAATCCAATTATTCAGGAAGTAAACATGCAAAAGTGAAACATAAAATCTGACTGGCAGCTACTCCTGCTAATTACCAAGTCTCCACAAGGTAATCACCAAGTCGGATTTATCATAACTATTATCGGTTTCTTATTCTCTTTTAAACTTTCAATTCAAGCCTTTTATATCTATGTCTATGACCTTTTCACTCTTTCTATGTATCCAAGTGTCTAACACTTATACACTTTATTGCAGATGATCCTATCGGATACTCTTCCGATGATATCTCAATTTGTCATTTTGTCATTCTCTCTCACAACTCCATTCTGGTGATGTGTACCGTGACTGCCCATGGTTCTCGGGTCTTTAGTCTACATGACTACACCCTAAGACAATTTCGAGGTGTCATGATGTGCCGGTGAACCACACGCGCTCCATCAGAAACCAACGAAATTCTTAACCATGAAGTCCTACAGCACCACGTTCTTGTGTAAACAATTACCGATTTGAAAACCCTTTCAAATCAATCACCCTGATTATTTCCTAATGATTTCTCATGTCTGTTCAAAAATCCATTTAGTATTCTCAGCCAGGCAATATCCTGAATCCAACTTACAATGCTCTAAGCATTAAGTCATCAGGATATGTTCATAACACTTCTGATTTGTCCAAGAGGCTCAAGGAACCTGATGTAATCTCATTCCAAGCCCTTTCGGAATCCTAAGATTACCAATAATCCTTGTGTCATGATTTCCGGAAACCGTTTCCTTTCAGGGACTCTTTCTTATGCATCTTGAATCCCATCAATATCATATTCTCAACGGCTAAGTCAATACTGTCAGTCTCATCTATCTGATAGATGTCTATGAACTACGTGAGCATGCTGCACCTTCTTTGTTTCTTTCATGCCAATTCATTACACTTTGCAATGACAGGAAACTCCATTCCTGGGGTTATGCATCTTGAATCTCATCAAGATCATATTGGCAGAATTCCAATCTATCTAATAGATGTTCACAACCACCTGAGTATGTTGTATCTCTTATAGTCTTTCATAGCGAATCGTTTCTTAACACCAAGTCATTACACTTTGTAATGATAAGAGACGTTTCCTAGAACCAGTATGTAACCCACATACAATGATAGCAGATAACAACGATACTCCCACTGGCTTTGAAACCGTTATATGACTCTTTCGGACTATTCACAAAATCCAGAACTTATGGCACATTTTGCGAAACCGAAATCCAAACCTTTCCGACATATTAAAGGAAATCTTTCAGGCTATTCACAAAATCCAAACCTTTTGGCCTATTTTGAGAATCTGAATATCCTTTCTTGCGAGATGCCCATGGGACGAATCCCGGGGCCATGTATCTTTTGTAATGGCATGCCCTATGTGGGTCCATATTAGTGTGCCGGTAAACCACACACGCTCCACTAACGACTCATACTATGCCACGCAGAATCCTCTCGGATTACATTTTCTATTGAGAGTGCATCTCTCAGAATCAATTGCTTGACTCCAAGTGATGACTCATTCAACCAGATGTTCTGTAAGTACATTTCTATGTTCCCTTCTTTTGATGATTCAATTACTCCCACTGGTACCTAGACCAGTTGTAAAGATCAATCAAACTATCACATAGACTGTGTCTCGCGGTAAGGTTCTCTTATTTGGCAGCAACCGGGCTCACCAATGCTTCCAGCAGTCGGATTACTTATCCGTACCATCTTTAGTGTTTTACCACTACTCGGTATATCACCCGGATCATAACTCCTTATAACGGTGACAATAACTACTGGTCAAGCGAAGAGAAGGTATGTCAGGTTTAACAGGAATCTAATCCCTGGTCAAGTCCCAGTGGTGACTAAAAGGTTCTTTCACTTGGCTAAACCCTGAACTCATTCAGAATTATTCTTACTCCCACTGTTTCCTTAGAACTTGAGTTCTTTCTAAAAGTACTCTTCTTTCAAATGATAACCGGAGTGGCCAATGAAACGACATTGCTGATCAGTTTCAGGCTTGTCATGAGATTCAGACGAATGCTACATGACCCTGGACTTTCTATGTACAAGTGGGATGATCCCAACTTTACATTTCAGACAGTGTCAACATAACCTACTTAGTCTAAGATGTGGTCGGAATATGGCTTCTGCGGTCTGACTGGTTGAATATTCAATTCATTGAAATATTAGTCCAGTGTATCTTATACACCGAGGATCAAAACTATTTCGATCAATGCTCCATCATCTTCCCTAAGACACATTATAACCATTAGTGTTCTTGGAAGGGGATAAACTGTGAAACATTTTCTCAGTCTATGTAGTCATTCAGGTTCTGTTGATCTTATACTTCCTTTGAAATCTTTGAACACTTCAAGGTTCCAATCAATCGCTTATTCCGATAAACGAAGCCATATTTTTCAAACCATTTGGCAAATATCATGAAGCATAACTAATCGTGTTCTGTTCGAAGATTCGAGCAATACACAGTAACTTATGTGTCTGTTGCTCAAAATCTTAATACCTTTACAGTTCCATATAAATTTATGACTTTGTTAATATTGTTCAAGACATGCAATCATCACCTGACTCCAAGTCAACTGATTCCAAAATCCTATCCATTGGATCTTTGGGCGATTCCTTTCTTGCCACAATTAATTTTATTAAGCACTCAATTCATCATGTGACTCTAAGTCAAATGATTCCAAAGTCCTGTCCAACTGGACCTTTGGTTGAAGTGATTCTCATAAAATTCACTTTAACAATCATAAAGAACACAATTTACAAATCCAATCCCATTGGATGTATCAACATTCAAGTTATTACCATTTATGCCATTAACATATTCACACAACATTTCGAGGATAATTAAAACAACCATGTTTTAAAAAAAATATTTCATTAAACCAGAATTATCCTCAGAACAATGTACAATGCGAATCTATGTTAAATGTATCTATAAACCAATAACAAGAACAAATATCTATCTTAACTCCAAAAACTGCACGAGCTTCAGATCCAATCTGAATATGCTCCTGTGCGACAACATCCCGCATCCTACAGAGTCCGTGCATACAGAGCAAATGTGAGAAACACATCCTGTATCAAGGAAATGAGGATCAGGTATTTTGAGTTTTAAGATATTACTGAGTTTTCCAAACGGTTTGGCTTTGGAGCATTTTTCCAATCTTTTCGTGACTGTGTCCCACCTTGTGGATTCCCAGTTTGAAACATCGAACAATCGGTCCAGATGATCTGGATCATTTCTTGATGCACCTTAATACTGGACTCAATCCTGAAGTAGCTGAATTAATGGAACTATGCTTCTCCATGAACGATTCATACAGAGTCGACATTGAATGCACTTCCACGATTGTCTTATCCAGTTACCCTTTCTGTTCATGTGGATGAATAGATCAGCGAGTTGAGCTAATGCTTAACTCCCGATCACAAAGGGAAACCAGTTTTATACTGTTCGCCTATGTATCCCTCAATCTCGGGAACACGCAAACTGGTGCTACTTCCTTCTAGCTTGCAACTTCAAGCTCTTTGAAGATCCTAGTTTGTTCCCTTTATTCAACCAGTTCACGGAACCTTTCCTGAACTAGCTGTGCTAACTTATCAGACCCCAGGAATTCTAAATCCCTGCGGAACTCGGGGTTAATGATCAATAGCATAAGGCAACGAACTTCCTTGGACTCAATAGTCAAGGAGTCATGCTCATCACAAGCTGCTCTGTGATGCCATGTTTGGGAGCGGACACTCAGTCGGATATGGTTCGCCAGCAAAACTAAGAACTATTCTCTAATTGCAAAACCATATCATATAGTTCAGGCCAGTCAGCCTTACCATACTAAACAGGTGCTTTCTGAAGCTCTCAGAAATGGGTGAAGGAGGAGAAGGAGGAGAATGACATTTTCTTCAGACATATATAAAATTTGAATTTATTCGTTTAATTAATCTTTTTAAATAATTACCCAATATATATTATTTAACAAGGCTAGGATCCAAAATACCCCAACTATGCTGTGAAGAGGGATGCCGTAGTCACAACACAGTGGTCATTAAGGTAGATAACTATTATCAATTTCAGTCTAACGAAATTCCTAGATCTGTGAGACTCATTGAACTGTTCAATGGCATGTTTAATCTCCGATATGCCCCACCGTTTGTGACTGGGATGCCGAGGATCACAAACCGGGTGTGAATAACCATGCAAATTAGCTTGGTACTCTCGGGGTCCATTATCATCTCAAATTGATGTGCCGGTTAACCACACACGCTCCATCAACAATGATAACACCCGAGAAACCCATTGCCACTCTTTATGAACCCCCATTGGTGTGCCGGTAAACCACACACGCTCCACCAACGTTTCATAAAGTGCAATATGCAATTTCATGGGTTAGCATCAAATTCACATTTTTTTAAAGTAACTAGATTGGGAATTCTTGTACGGGTTCTAGTACTTTGATCATTATACTTTTAATGATTAAGCGGTCCTATCAAAACTGTTCGGCTAACGACCCTCCACTGATCAGGCGAGCGGTGGGTGAGAGTGAACACCCATTAGACCGCCATTTTATAGGAAGTCTCCTTATACCCACTTTATAGACCAGCTTCGTGAATGAGGCCTACTAATGATTTGACTAACCAATTTATCTTATACATATAGTATTAACCTTTAATAATATATATAAGATGTATTTTAAATCTTTTTAAAATATTCCTGGTTTATCTTTTAATTTCCTGAAATTTAACTATTAAATTTCAAATTAAATTAAACCTTTAATTTGATTTAATTTATCTTTTAATTAAACTATTAATTAAATTAATTAAATCTAGATATTTTAAACTTTTTTTTAAAAATATTTTAGGATTTATCTTTTAATTTTCGAAATTTAACCATTAAATCAAAATTAAATTAAATCCCTTGAATTATCTTTTAATTAAACAATTAATTAAATTAATTCAAATGTAGATAGGTTTTTCCAAATTAATCAAATCAATTTAAAACTATCTTGAACCCCTAATTATCGAATTCAAACAAACTGGGTTTAAGGTTATCTATTTAATTAACCAATTAAAGTTACCAAAAATAGAAAACCTCCTAAAACCCTAACCAGGAAAATCGAAAAAGAAGGGGGGAGGGGCTAGGGTTTCAAAAACCCTAAACCCCAAAATCGAAATCAGGCCCAAAAGATTTATAAACAATAAACCCTAATTAGGAAAACTATTACAGCCATTCAATAAGAAAACAACCAAACGCTCTGATACCACTGAAAGGTTTTCCGCAACCATGAACTAAAAACCTAAGTTCACATGCAACCTAGAAAAGATCTATGTTTTCTTACTTTGAACATGTAACTAATTCCTAAAGGACAAACAAAATTTAACTAAAAGAATAAATCAGAAAAACTAACCTTTAGTTTTAATCTTGAAGCTAAGCAGCACAAGTGTCCTGCCTCAAATGAGATCACACCCAGGGAGCCAAAGGAAGGTCACGAAAATTCCAGGGAGAATTGAAGAATGAGCACTTATAATGAGACCTAGGATTCCCTATTTATAGGGAAACAAGAAACCCTAGCCGTCAGCCATTTTCCGGATTATACGTACGCGCGCCGCGGCCAGATCGTTTGCGCGCCGCGCGCCGCAATTCAACTATTGAATTCGTACGAATATGTACGCGCGTCGCGGCCTTTTCATTTGCGCGCCGTGCGCCGCAATTCAACTATTGAATTTGTACGACTTTAATCCCTGACCTCCTGATTAATCTAATTAATGCCACAGAAATTAATCCAATTAATTTCTGATTAATTATTAATCAATCAATATAGTTTCTAATTAATATATTATCACTTTAATATATTAACAAACCATATCTTTTATTTCTATTGATTTATTAATCCCATAATAAACCAACCTTTCTCTCTACTTAACTTTCTACCAAAACTCCAGCTTTGAGGGCAACCCAAATGGACTTTGCTTCTATTAATTAGGTAAATACAAATTATTAGTCATGGCTTAGACACCTAATCCAACAAGGTCCACAGTCGCTCATACTTTGGGAAGTAAGTATTGAATCAAGGCTGTCATGAATTGGTTGTAGATTGTCTAAGGAGTTAGACATAGCAATAGGATTGCTACAACATTCATGAGTACTTAGAAATAGAGATTTGAGTATTGGATAAACCCACGCTCAACAGATTGCTTCATGGATTATATCACAAGCAATGTTTGAGACGATAATATCTTATGATCTTGAAGCGGAGAGATATGAGTTACAATTTACAAGGTAGTTGTTCATTGATAATACGAAAACGCATCGCTAACTCGATGTTATAAAACGTGTTGTTGTGAATGATTTGACTTGTAAAAGATATAAGCATATGAGTCGAAGCTTATTCGTTACTTGACCCTGACAGGAAACAGATATCTATAGGCCTCTCGATGATTTTGAAGTTGACTAAAGTGCTGACCAGCCTGGACTAAATTGATGTGTTCAATTAGAAGACCTAAAGTCATAAGCAGAATTGAAAATCGGGAAACAGCGTATCGGACAGAGATTGATCTCAATCCATGTCTCGTGTCTGAAAAATATCTTATTGGACGAAGGATCATATGATCACTTATCTATGGACAGAACTGACTAGATCAGAGTTCGGCAGCAGTTTCTAGGAAGCTGCAGTTTTCTGATTAATTAGAGGTTAAAATTAATAATTATAGTCATAGACTTATCTAAGTAGGAGACTGTTGGATTAGGTGTCTAAGCCATGACTACTAAATTAATATTTATCTAATTAATAGTAGCATAGTCCATTTGGGTTGCCCTCATAGCTGGAGGTTTGGTAGAAAGTTCTAGAGAGAGATAGATTGATTTATTATATGATTAATAAATCAATAGAAATAAAATAAATATTTTATTAATATATTAAAGTGATAATATATTAATTAGAAACTATATTAATTAATTAGAAATTAATCTGGAATTAATTAGATTTAATTTAGTGATTAATTTGATTAATTAAAGGTGTAGGGGGCTGTTTTGTAAATACTCAATAGTTGAGTAGTGACTGTCCTGGTGGATTATCATTTGGCGATTTTGAGGATGGAATTATCCTCATAATCGAAATTAATAAGAAGAGATAAATAGGTTTGAATTGATGAGATAAGGTTTATCTTATTTGAATTCAAAAAGGTTTATCTCTAAAGGCTTATCTTCAACCACCTGGAAAGCTATAAATAGGGAGCCCCATACCCTTATTTCTGCGCCACTTTTCTCATCCCCTCTCTCTGGATTTCCTCCACCATCAGTTCCCTGGGTGTAATCTCATTAGAGGCAGGACACTTATGCTGCTTTGCTTCCAAGAAATCCTAAAAGGTTAGTTTTTCTGATTTTATTCTTTTAGTTATTTTCTTGTGGCCTTTAGGAATTTATTATATGTTCAATTAGAAGAAAACATAGATCCTTATAGGTTGCATGTGAACTTAGGGTTTTAGTTCATAGATTTGCATAAAACCCTTCAGTCTTTGGCGTTCAGTTCCTTTGAAAATTTTCATAGAGTTCCATTAGTGTCTTACTCGGTTGAAAATTCAACAAATTCTCAGTTGGATATTGTAAGAACCCAAAAATATTGGTAAAAGTATAAAATGAATGTATGAGAAGTTTTGGTTAAAATATGTCTTAATAATAGAATTTTTGTATAAAAAGAGCAAAAAGGGTATTTTGGTAATTTTCAGTTCTTTTGGTAAATGAAAATAATCATATTTTCAGCAATGATGAAATATATAAACTGTAATAAAGTTATAAGGATGAAGTAAGGATATTGAAAATGTAAAAGTGAGAGAAAAGTACAAAAATGACCAAAAAGGGTATTTTTGTCATTTTGAAATATTTAACTTAAGAATGAGATTTTTAAGTGTTAAAATGTCTTAAAGTGCAAAATAAGTTTATAAGTGGAGTAAAGTTATAAAATGTAGAAGTTCTTACAATCCAAGCATGTTATGTGCTATTTTGAGAAAAATGGTAAAAAAGGGGTAAAATGGTCATTTGACATGCAAATGACTTTAAAATCAAGAAAATGTAATGTTAGGGTCAAAATGAAATAAAATAAACCTATAATGTTATAAAAATGAAGTTCTAGTGTCATTTTGGGAAAAATAGAACTTGAGGGACCAAAGTGTAACTTGGCTAGGTATAAAAAGGAGAAAAAATCTTCTCCCAGTTCATAGAACACGAGAGAGACTTCTAGAGAGGACCAAAGGGAGCTTAGATGATCGGGTTGTGAGGGTTTGGAGGAATTGAATGAAATTCACTTGGAAATTGAAGAATTCCAAGCCTTCTAAGGTTAGTAAATTTGTTTTTAGGGTTGTTTAACCCATTTCCCATGAGTAGGTTACTGTAGCTTCGAAAATTCAGTGGCTAGAGGAGGATTATCCTATGATTCCTAGCCTTAACATGTGTCTTAATCACTATCTAAACCTAGTTTAACCATTGAAAGTGTTAAAAATTAAGGAATGAGAAACTGAGCTCAAGAACCCTAACCAACGGGTTTGTAAGAACAAGTTGGTTTCAATGGTTCTTAATGAGGTTAGTATATCCTAATAGAAGTAATAAATCAGTCCTAGTTGTTAAGTTCAAGAAATTTCATATTTTTGGGTAAAGATGTTAAAAATGGAAAATCTTTGGAAAAACTTGGAATCAATGATTCCATGGTTTAAGAACATGGTTAAATGATGGATTTTAGTTATGGAATGATTCTAAAACTATTAAGTTGTGTATTAAGAACATATCTTAAAATCATCAAATTATGTTGCTATTGTTGAAAAATTGGAATTTTGTTCAAGAACCTTAGAATTCAAATTTACATGATCAAATTAATTCTAAGGGGTTTTAATGAGTTCCATATATGGTAATTGTTGAAATAAATCAGTAGAAGTGCTTAATATTGGACAGTTTCGGTTTTTGAATGAAAATGTAAAAACGGGAATTTTTGGGAAATGATTGAAATCTATGATTTCCATGGTTTAAAAACTCAAGAAAATGGAAGGTTTTTGTCTTGGAATAATCCCTTAACGATAAAGTGGTGTATTAAGGACTTAATGTATGAAAATGGGGGTTTATAGCTAAAAAATCGTGAAATCTGGTCTGTTCAGCAGAGATCGGGTCCCGATCTCTTTAAGATCGGGTCGCGATCAAGATCGGGACGCGATCTCTTTAAGATCGGGTCCCGATCTCGCGTCAGCAGCAAAAGTCCCCTGTTAAGTGAAAAAAAAATTTGGAATTTGGAGTTCGGCTTATCCTTTGACCTCAGATTTTAAACATAAGTCCAATATAGTGTGAAACTTCATGGAAAATTGTTAAACCAGGAATACGACCTCCCGAGGGTACTGTAGTAAAATACGTATAATATACGATTTAGTGAAAGTTGGTCATTTAGAAGGTATAGACTCGTTATGACTCATATTAGTATAATAAGGACTCTAAGGAGTTATAGAGTCAATTAGCATGAATGTTAATGTATAACATGTTAATTATAGGTTTATACCAAATGATTATTGGATCACGAAAGGATATGAATACAAGGAACGATTAAGCAATCTACTAGCTATACATGAGGTGAGTACATGCAGTATTTTTACCCATTCTGGGGTACATGGCAAGTAAGTATTTTCAAGATTTCTTATAAAATTTCTATATGTGAAATTATATGCAAGAGTATTGTTTTTTTTAACTTGCTGTGAAAGTATAATGTGACATTTGAAGTTATGTTTTGAACTACAAGTTAAATTAAGTGAAAGTATATTGGTCTATGAACCAATTATGTGAAAGTATATTTTGATTACAAGTTATATATGTTTTCAAGTATGAATGGCATATAGCCACAAGATGTTTAAGAAGTATGTTTTGGTTACAAACTGTATATGTTTTCAAGTATGAATGGCATATAGTCATAAGATATTGGAAAGTATGATTTGGCATAAAGCTTAGAATGTTATAAAAACATATTTTACGTATGTGATGAAAGTTATAAATTTGACATTTAGCCATAAAGACAGAAAATGATGAAGTATGGCACTTAGCCACAAGTTATATGTATGTGAGTAATGTTCAAGCAAGCAGTAAGTATTTTGTATGACTGGTATTTGTAGCAAGCAGCGTTAGCAAGGGAACTATGTTCAACCTACCCGGGTTAGGTACTGGGGAAAAATCCCCATCGCGAAGTAGATTCCCTAAGCACTTCTATAGTGAGGATTGATCTGTTCTTTCTAGCTATAGAGACTTGGGGTATCACTTATAGTTATTAAAGCCCTAAGTATAAAAATCCAGCAAGCTTATAAAACCAGTCAAAGAAATGTAAGAAAGATGTTATTTTTGCAAAGTATGCTACAAAATGACTTTGAGAAATAAAGAGTAAGGTATGTTGCTACTATAAAGTTTTGAAAGATATTATTTTTACAAAGTATGTTAAGAAACGATTTTGAAAAGTAAAGAGCTATGGTATGTTATTACTATAAAGCTTTGAAAGATGTTTTATGTTACAAGTTTTATAAAAATGATGGAAAAAGGAGTTAAATGTTTGAGTCTAAAACTCATGTAGCTCACGAGACATTATTGTCTTATGTATTCTATGTTTTGCCATGTATTCCAGGTTAAGATGATTTGCTATAAATGGGATGAAGTTTAGCTGGGGTGGAGCTCGAGTTAGCTCCCATCTTGGATCCAAGGTGTAATCCTTTCTTGCTTACTATGGTTATTTTGGTATGGATTTGTAACTCCCACTGTTTTTAAGCATGTAAATGATCGGTTTTTGATAAACCGTATTTTTGTATTCATGTATTTATACGAAAAACCATAGTATTTGAAAACAGTAGAAATGGGGTGTCACAAGTTGGTATCAGAGCCATAGTTTAAGCGAATTAGGATTGGCTTGTTCCACTCCTAGGCTTAAACTCATGCTATAAAAATGTTAGTTCATGAAAGTATGCTATATGATGTCTTAAATGATTCAGACATTATGCATTACCTAAGATATGTAGATATATATAACACTAAGAAATATTTAGCTAATGCTTTGATTGAGCAAAAGTTTGACTGTTAAGAAAATGGTATGTTGTTTTCCATAATTGTCTAAATTTATTAAAGGCTATGTTTATAAAGTAGAAAGATTTCTAGTATTGATCACTATGTATTTATAATGGTGTTATATGTTAAAGGAACCAGTGACCCATGAAACCTTGTGATAACAACAGAATCAATATGTATAGGTGATTATGGTAATATGGGCCCGTATTATCATAATCACAGGATATGTATTGAGACTGGTGGAATCGCAAAGGAATCATGGTATTCTGGTGGGTAAGGTTTGTGAAGAGAGTAATAAGAATAACATAGGGATAATATGTCTATGTAATAAGAACAAGTAAGATTATAAGTATTACAAGTTAATACAGTGGATATATACCACTTAGTATGGTAAAGTAAAAGAAATAATGTGATAATTAGTATTCCTTAAACGAGTTGAAAGACATTAAAGTACATAACCGCAGAGGTAAAGAGAGATGTAATGAGATTATGGAATAAAAATAGAAGTAGTGTCACTACAGTGACCAAAGAAAGAAAGATTGGAAAAGAATATGAATACAGATATACGAATGAAATTCATATAAGAAAGAAGAATGAAAACATTTAATAAAAAAAAATAATCGAAAGAATGGGAGAAAAATGAATGAGATTCATAAAGAATATGAGATAAAGAATAAAAGCGAATATCTAGATAAGTACTAGACAAAGGGTCAAAGATGAGATAAGAACTAAAATAAAAGAGACCGGAAGTTATTACTTCTAAATGGAAGTGACGGGTAAAAGTATTCAAAGATTGTGAATAATGGTTAGTACATGGGTAGTAACTATGAAATACAAAGAAATATATATATGGTGATATGAGATTATAGATATAAATGAATGAGTAAGTTTTGGAACTTATACAAGGTATAAAAGTATAAAAGTGATTATGGAATAGGTATTCTAAATAGAATACTATAAAGTATGAAGCAAATGAGTAAAATAATGTGTTGGTGTATAGCCTTAAAAACACGAAAGAATGAGATATAATGGAAGAAAAGTTGGGCCTAAAGCCTAGAAAGTTATAAGTAAAAGTATGTAAGATAAAAACGAAAGAAAAGAAGAATACAAGATAAAAGTAAGAAATTGAACATCAGATTGAAAATTGTTGAGTCATAATTTAAGATTGAGTTAAATATGCTGATCGGATTTGTTGCCCGATTTTTAGCCTATAATTTTGCTATCGGTTATGGAATGGGTCTGTCCTTCCATACTTAGTTTTAGTTTAAATAGCTTATTCATACCCTTGTTAGGGTTAACTTTTGTAATTCCTTCACGGCACTCATACAGAATAGTTCACATCGAATTGTTCTTGAGTTGCATTTTAATCATTAGACATCAGTTCTTCATATTATCTGTTCTTGGTCTTGTTTATTTACATTATTCCGCATTATTGAATCTCGATCCAACTCTTGTGTTTCAACAATTGGTATCAGAGCGGGAGTTTGTGTTATTCACAGATCTGTTTTTTTTTTTGTTATTATCTTCATCGTTTCAATCGATCTTAGATATCAGAATTCGATCTTTTACCTACACTTCTGATTCATTCAAATAAACAAGTATCAATGGCCTTTGACGACTCACATACTCAGTCTTTCAATCTTTCAAGTAGCATTGGATCTACCACCAGGACTCCAATTCTATTCACTCAAGAGTATGAAGTCTGGGCGTTGCATTTTGAAGATTATGTTCTTGGCATTGAAGAACACGGTGCAACGATCTGGCAAGCTATTACTGAAGAAACTCATGTTCATACAGACACCAGGAGGGTTATCAAAACCCTAAAAGAGTACAACAACTTGCTTGTCACTCACACGAACATCCCTCAAGACGAAAAAGATAAACTATTGTGCAACATTAAAGCATTTAGAATTATCAGATTCGCTCTTCAAGCTGATACTCTTCGTCTGGTTAGTTCGTGCGAAACAGCCAAAGAGATCTGGGATAGACTTAAGGAATTATATTCTGGAGATGCTGACCTTGAGCACTCCATTCAGACCACTCTTCTTTCTGATTTCGGATCTTTTGTACAAGGTTCGGAAGAAACTCTAACCCAGACCTTCCATCGATATAATCATCTTCTCAGTCGATTATTGAAATACAACCTGGCTCGGACTGTCATTGAGCAAAAGGTTACCTTTCTTGACGGTCTTCGTTCCGAATGGAAGGCTATCGTTTCAACCATAAAAGCGCATGAACAGTTCAAAACTTACACTCTGGCTAAAGTTGTAGGAATCCTCAAATCTCATGAAAAGGAAATCATTTCGGAAGCCAAAGCGACTGCCAGTCTTGGTTCGCTTGCACTAGTTGCAGCCGGAAAGAAATCCGCCGAAATTGATTCCGAATAGGACTTTTCCGATGATGATTTGACCAGAGAAGACAAAGCATTGATGGTATCAAATCCCAAGAAGTTCTTCAAGAAAAACGTTTCCAAATTCAAAAATCGAAATCGACAAGGAGGTTTCCATGCTGAAAAGACTGTGGAAGAAAGTCAGAAAAAGAAGAATGATGAGGAGAAGAAACTTGCTGGCGACTCAGGATATGACTGCCATTATTGTAACGGCAAGAATCACTTTGTGAAAGACTGTTTGCTCCGTAAACAAGCTGAGAAGAAGGAGCAGGTGAAAGATGAAGCTTATTATGCAAAGAAGATTGCGGAGCTGAAAAAGAATGATGTTTCATCTACCAAGGCAGCTTTTGTGGTGAAAGAGGACAGCGAGTTTGGTGCTGTTGAGATCTGGTCAACAGACTCGGAAGATGAGCAGGTGAGGAATCCGACACATGGTCGCTGTCTGATGGTGAAAGCTGATCATTCCGAAAGCAGAGGTTACTCTACCGATGGGTGTCAAGCCTCAGCAAGTTGCTTTGCTGCGAAGCCTGTCTATGAACAAGTTGAGGAATGTGGGGCTGTGGTCAAAAAGGTACGCTCTATCCTTAAATCTTTAAATATTTTCTCTTCTAATTATGATGCTGAATTAGATGACCTTAGATTTACTGTTTCCAGTTTGAGTGATAGCTTAAAAAGGACACGTCTAAGCAATTCTAACCTAAATGATCAATTGAGCAGGATATCGAATAAGAATGAGGAGGGACGAATGAGAATCGAGGCGTTGGAGAGTGAGTTAGTTAAAGCACGAGATGATATTATTTACGTAAAAAGGGATAATTTAGTTCTTGTCAAACAAAGAAACATTTTTTGTTTAATTGCTAAGCGTCTTTACAATAATATTACTCAATTGCATCTTGATTGTGACATAGGCAGGGGTTTATACAAAATGATTTTGCCCTTTCTTGAGTTGAAAGAGGATGAAATCGATGCAGAATGTCATAGATGTGAAACCATTGTTTCATCTGATGAGGTTTCGGAAGCTTATCGAATCGGACTTGATAAAATTGAAAGCTATATACAGTCCAAAGAACATAAAAGTATGGTCAAAGAATATTTTTCGGAAAATGATCATGAGGAAATTAAAACAGCGACTCTAAAGAATTTTCATTCACTATGCTCTAAATTAAATTCTGATAATACTCCCATTAATGAGAATATTTCCGATTTTGATGAAAGTGATATGAGTGAAATATCTGTTGAGGATGAAATTGACTGTTCAGAATTCGTATCAAATTCTACTGAAACTAAGAAAAATCTCATTTCTGAAAATTCAGTTACTTTTGCGAGAATTGTTGAAAGTGAAGGATCACACACTTTAACCGAACAAGCTACTGTTTTTCCAAAAATACACACTGTACCAAATCAAGTTTTCGTTAAACCAGGCCTAAATACAAAAGATGTAACTGAACTTAAAGTCCTAGTCGATAACGATAATTTCGATGTATGTGATTCTTTCTTTTGGTCGGAACCAATTGACAACTCAGATGAGACTAAAGGTCTTTCCGAAATGACCTCGTGGAAGTCTCGTGGTAACTACATCTCTGGATCATTGAACTGTAAAAATTATGTCTCTCAAAGTGGTTCATGGGGTACAGAGAATTTGAAATCTAATTCTTCAAACCCTAAGACGAGTACTTTCAAATCTGATTCTAATCGATGCTCGACATCTTATGTTCATAAGTCTCCTGAAGAGCTCATTGCCAAGAGGAAACAAATGAATGCCAGGTACAAAAAGAATCTGAAAGAGAGAAAATAGTTCTGGAGAAACAAACACGACTCAAATCTAACTCAGAAAGTCAACCCAATTCCCTTTCGGAAAGTTGAGCTTGCACCAAAACCAAAACCAAAACCAACACCTAAATCCCGTGTTTCAACAACAACAACAAAGAATCCCACTCGTGTTCTCGGATCAACGGATTCAAAAGGGAAGGCAAAACTCTATCCTGAAACCACTCAGGATCCTAAAACCAACAAAATTCACCCAATAGTCACTATCAAAACAAAACTCTCTTCTCAATCGGTTGAAAATCAAAATCCCACTTATCTCCCTCACAATCAGAAAACCCATTATTATCAAGTTTTGAACACGTTCACTCCAAAGAAATCTCGGTTTGCTAAAGAACAATGGCAATCCACAAAAATGAAAGTGTTCCGAATTGAAAATAGGAAAAATAAGTCTTCCTTGAGAAAATCCTTTTGGGTTGAAAAATCATGCATTTTTCCTATCTCACGTAAATTCTCACATGGACCCACACTGGTTTGGGTTCCTAAATCTCTCTAACTTGTGCAGGTTCTACGTGACGAACAGTATGATCCGGAATGGTACATTGACAGCGGCTGTTCACGTCACATGACTGGAAGGAAGGAGGAATTACGAGAATATCGCTCGCTGACGAATGGAGGAAAAGTCAGTTATAGAAACAATGCAACAGGCAACATCAAAGGCTATGGCATGATCACAAATGGTGAAATTTCGATACGAAAAGTGGCATATGTGGAAGGACTTCAGCACAACTTGATCAGTGTTTCACAACTGGTTGTCGGAACTGGTCTTAAAGTCTGCTTTGATGAAGATGGCTCCGAACTGATTGAGAAAGAATCCAAAAAGATAATCTTGAAGTCAAAAAGAAAAGGAGAGATGTTTCCTTTGGATATGAGACCTATCCAAGGAAAACCTGCTATCTGCCTACTCACTAAAGCTACGAACGATGATAGTTGGCTCTGGCACAGGCGGTTGTCTCACATGAACTTTCGTGATATTAATAAACTGGTACTTGGTGATCTTGTGTGAGGATTACCGCTACTCAAGTACGACAAAGACCGACTCTGTGATGCATGTGAGCTAGGAAAACAAAGTAGGAAAAGCCATTCTACAATCATCAACACAAAAATCATCGAACCATTGGAACTTCTGCATATTGATCTTTGTGGTCCATCTGCCATAGAAAGCGTTGCTCACAACAAATACATTCTGGTTGTAGTAGATGACTTCTCTCGTTTCACATGGGTGTTCTTCCTCAAGCAAAAATCTGAAGCGGCGATCAATATGATTAATTTCATCAAGCAGATAGAAATCCTTCTCCGAAAACAAGTTCGAATGATAAGAAGCGATAACGGGACAGAATTCAAAAATAAAATTCTGGATGATTTTCTTGTCAATAAAGGAATCTCGCATAACTTCTCTGCCCCGTACACTCCTTAACAAAATGGAGTTGTAGAAAGACGAAATCGTTCTCTATGTGAAGCTGCTCGCACAATGCTCTCTTTTGCAAAACTTCCTTTATACTTCTGGGCCGATGCCATCGCAACTGCTTGTTACACTCAGAATCGATCAAACATCACAAAACGATTCAATCTCACTCCCTATGAGATCATCAACAAGAGAAAACCGAACGTAAAATTCTTCCATGTTTTCGGATCCAAGTGTTTCATTTTTAACTCCAAAGAAAAACGAGTTAAATGGGATGAAAAAGCTGATGAAGGTATCTTTCTAGGCTACTCTCTTACCTCAAAGGCCTATCGTGTTCTGAACAAGAGATCTCGAAAAATTGAAGAAACATACTACATAACCTTTGATGATCGATACAATTCCAGAGCAAAGCACTTCAGTACCAAGACTGAAGACATCTTTCCCGAATCCAATAAGTTTACAATTCCTCTTATGGATCTATATGAGGAATTTATGAATTTGTTCGATGACCACGAAACCGCAAAAACATCAGAAGAAAATGCAAGAGATAACCAAGGCGATGAATTGTTAAAGCTTATAGAAAATACAGTCAGTGAAAACGAATCCTCACAAGAACACTCCACTGATGTTCCGATTCTGAACAATGCTCCAACTCCCATTACTGATGCACCCATCCAGGGGGAGAGTCCAACTCCTATTGCAGATGCACCAATCCAAGGGGAGAGTTCATCAACTATTCAAGGGGAGAGTATGACTCCTGAATCCAAGTCAACCTCTTTACCAGTTGAACAAGATCACCCTGATGATAGAAACGTTGCAAACTTCCAGGGGGAGAATGAACTTGAAAATAATGACCTCGACACACAGTCAGAGGTACATTCGGAAGCAGAAGAAATCATTTCAGAAATTAATCCTGAATATGATCCAAACTATCCTCCAATGATAAAATGGACGAGAGATCATCCAAAATCTCAAATCATCGGAACGACTTCTGCTGGTGTTCTCACTCGAGCTGAAGCTAAAGAAAAGCAAGTCGCATTATTTTCTAAAGTGGAATTTTGCATGTTTCATTCGTTTATCTCCAAGGTTGAACCTAAAACAGTTAAAATAGCACTTGATTATGATGACTGGGTTCAAGCAATGCAAGATGAGTTAAATGAATTTGAGCGTAACAGGGTGTGGCGATTGGTTCCGACTCCAGAAAAAGCATCCGTTCTCGGAATGAAATGGGTCTTTCGAAACAAGTAAGACAAAGAAGGGAATGTCATTCGGAACAAAGCAAGACTGGTTGTCAAAGATTACTGTCAAGAAGAAGGAATTGATTATGAAGAAACATTTGCACCAGTAGCCAGACTAGAATCCGTTCGGATTTTTCTTGCTTATGCAGCACACAAAGGTTTCGATGTCTATCAGATGGATGTCAAGTGCGCATTTCTGAATGGAGAATTAGAAGAAACAGTCTACGTCGAACAGCCACCTGGCTTTGTGAGCAGTAAACATCCTGATCATTGCTATGTATTAGACAAAGCTGTTTACAGCCTAAAACAAGCTCCAAGAGCTTGATATGAAACTTTAACTCGGTTTCTCAAGCAATCCAAGTTCAAGCAAGGATCTGTCGACCCAACCTTCTTTCGCAAAAAGGAAGGAAGTCATCTGATGATTGTTCAAATCTATGTCGATGACATCATTTTCGGATCTACTCACCCTAGCCTAACGGCTGAATTCCGAAAACTGATGGAGACAAAATTTGAAATGAGCTCGATGGGTAAAATCAATTTCTTTCTCGGACTTAACATCAGACAAAGTTCAGAAGGCATATTCATCAATCAGGAAGCTTATACCAAATCTCTCTTAGAGAAATTCGGAATGAAGGGAGATTCTAAAGTCAAAGTTCCGATGGCTTTCAGAACAAAACTCACTCCTTCACTAGACAAACCTGCAGCAGATATCACTATTTATCGTCAAATGATAGGTTCACTTCTCTATCTCACTTCGAGCAGACCTGACATTATGTTTGCTGTTTGTTACTACGCAAGATTTCAAGCAAATCCTAGAGAGCCACATCACAATGCTGTGAAGAATATATTCCGATATCTCAAAAGAACAACCTCTCTTGGATTATGGTATCCATCAGGATCTGGTTTCTTAGTTCAAGCATTTTCCGATGCTGATCTTGGTGGTTGTGGATTGGATCGCAAAAGCACTTCAGGTGGTTGTCAACTACTCGATGGAAAACTCGTAAGCTGGCAATCAAGAAAACAGACTTGCGTGTCTCTCTCAACAGCTGAAGCTGAATACATTGCTGCTGCTTCATGTACCTCTCAGATAATATGGATTCAAAACCAACTAAGAGATTATGGAGTCAATATGAAACGTATTCCTCTTTACTGTGATTCCGAAAGTGCGATTCGGATCTGTCACAATCCAGTGCAACACTCAAAGACTAAACACATTGCACTCAGATATCATTTTATCAAAGATCATGTTGAAGACGGCAACATCGAGGTTCATTTCGTACGCTCAAATGATCAACTAGCTGACATCTTCACAAAGGCCCTTCCTGAACTAGCATTCAACAGAATTCTTCATGGTATCGGAATGATGGAAGCTGAATCCGTTCCGATATCTAGCTGAGATTCCGATTGATTCCGAAAATCGGAATGCCTCGGAATCGGATTTTAGACATGGAAGATTCGGAAAGCATGTATCCTTTCTAAAACTTTGTTTGTTTTTTTTTTTTTTTCTGTTTTATTGTTTTATTTTTTATAATACCAAAAATATTTTTTTGTTTATTTTTTTATTCTTGTTTTTTTTTTGCTTTACTTATTTCAGCCATTTGTTTTCTTTATTTTGATATATCTCAAAAATATTTTTTTTTTGTTTTTGTTTACCTTATTTATTTTTTTCTCATTTCCTGTGTTGTATATTTTATTTTTTTTGTATTGTTCTTCTTGCCCATATCCATGCGAATGCAGATAAAGAATTCAATCAGAAATCAGAAAACAACAGAAAACTAAATTTTATTCAAGCTAAGGGAACAAAGGTTGTTACATCAAAAGCCAAAACAAAAACAACTTCAACCTATAGCTTGTAATAATGCCATATAGGGGGATCACCGGGATGGAAAGCTTGGTAGAGGCGCAGCTCACTCTCGTCAACAAAAAGACGACTTCCATCAGCCAGTCCCACATGGAACTGGTTGTGGGGAGTGGTCCGAATGATCACCGCCGGCCACCACCCCCTTCTGTGCCAGACCTCAACAAGGTCAAATTGTTTGAACACCACCAAAATTTTTGGTGGGACAGGCTGCAGAAAAGGGTAGCTGGTTGGGACGATCAGTGGTCCACCACCCTCGTCGTTGTTAAGAGTGGTCATTCTCACCTCATATTGGTGATTCCACACTCTTGTGACAACCCCGCCATAGATGCCTCCGGCGTAGTCGCCCTCTTGCATTTTGACCTCCACTTTATCAGAACGGTTGTAGGGATGAAGCGCCATGTGATATCTCTTTTGGTGGTAATAATTTTTTTTGGGGTGTGGGTGTTTTCTACTAATAATGCTTCCTTTTTATAGGCAGAAATGACACCGGTTAAGCTTCCAATTATGGATATTTAATTACTTTATGAAGTAATGATGCAGCCTGCTGTCATTATTATGTGTCATAAAGGCGAAGACGGCTGATTAGCAACTGATTGGACGTTTTCCTTTCTTTTCGCCGGAGCATTAAATGTTTTCTCATGATAGCCAAATCCTTGTCAGCATTCTTCAGCAAGAACACAATTTTTTTGTAACTATTTTGAATTGATGGGTTTTTCTTCTTATCCTATTTTCTAAGTACCAAACACGAATATCCATGATTATTGAAATCTCAACTAATTTCAATATATGATTTCGGAAATTCTAGTCAATGATCGCAACTCATTTTCACCATGGGGCGCTGTGAGACTCATCATCCTTCTTTGACCTCTCTATTATTTCTCCATTTTCAATACACTTCCATATAACTGTAACCCTTATGAAGGTGTTCAGCATCACCATTGAAAACTGATGGTTACACAAATTCTGTGTTCATGATTTCGGAATTGTTTTTACCATGATTCCGAATGAAACCCAAAAATCCGATGTCACTAAGGAATTGACGAAAACTTTAAAGGGAATCTCAATCTTTCACTTTTGCGTGTTGTTTACGAAATCTACTCTACCCAAGTAATTTCTATCCAAAAAGATCCAGTTTTAATTTTTTTGAGATTTCCAAACATTTCAGTAGTCACACAAAATTCTCCTAACCCTTACTTGTTTTCATGACTACTCTGGTCAGACAAGTACTGTCTTCCGATTTTGAGCATTTCTCACGTTTTTGGAATCCAAAAGACAGTTAAACCCAACCCATTAAGTTAACATTTTAAAGAAACCTTTCAATGATTCTTATCAATCAATTGATCGTAATTCAACGGGAAACCACACAAACCACTTTTGAATCTCTCTTGATTCCAAAGGAAGAGATCATTGCCCGGGATCACTCAGTTTTATGTCATTCCGACATAACAGACTACCAAATAAATCTTGATTTTCTTCTTTATCTTTGGCACACTCTTGCACGAAAATCATTATTTGATTTTTCTAACTCTGGTTGATTTTCTTTTGATAAGGATTAAGATCGATGACGTGGCAATTTTTCTTTTACTCTTCAAAATTTTTCAAAATTTTGGATGAGATAATCATGACGTGGCCGTTATAACGTCATCTCCACATCACCTACTTTATCGCTTTTCACGCGCCTGCAATGCGAAATTTGGGGGTTACTCATGATGATACGGCGTGATTCTTGGGAAACGTAATCGGCTGAAGCGGGATTTCCTTTTCCAAATCACTCTTCAAGGGATATTTAAAGGATTTCTGGATCATTATTTCTTTTCTCCGCTCTTCATCTCTCACGCAGAACTCTTCGTCTTCAAAGCCCTCTTTCTCTCACGAATATTCAAGAACTCTCCAATGGCTGGTTCATCCTCAGCGAACGAAAATACTTCCTCTTCTCTAATGTTGAAGATCAAACAAAATCAGAACATGATTATTGATCTTCATTCTTCGAAGTATAATGAAGCTCTTCAACCGATGATCGAATGTCTCAAATTCTCCAGGATCTGCAAAGCCCTAACTGCTTCAGAGGAGGTTCCAATCGTGTATCTTTCATCTGCATACTCATCTGCATTCTACAACAAGGCTGATGATGTCGTTACTTTTGAAGTTGGTTCCATCAAGACTCGCATTTCCAAGTCTCGATTTGGAAAATTGCTAGGGTTTACAGATCAAACTGATATTGTTGATCCTGATTCCCTTCCGCCTTCTACTCTTCCATGGTTTTTCTACCAACTAGGCTACAAAGGCGATATAACGCAACTCTCCAAGTTCACGAAGAAGAGCCTACCGCCTTTGTGGAACTTTCTTTTTACAATCTTGTTCAAAAGCTTCTCCGAATGCACGACAGGCACAGACAGTGCAAGTAAGCTCTTTTACTCTTTATTCTATGGTCTTTATCATGATATCAATCTTGATTACGGGTCAATTCTATGGAGCCAATTTGTCGAGAGCGTGAACTACAAAAATCGACACTCCGAAATCTCCTGTGCTCGATTTTGGTCCATTGTGGTAAAAAGGGCGATTGAGCAACATCATCTTCATATCATGACTGACTCTGTATTAGCGGTCATTCCGACGTTGTCAACCACTCCGTTTGCAACCACCAAATCGGAGGATTTTGATTTCATTGGGTCTATTCCGATCACGATGTTGGACCGCGTTCCGAAGGACGTTCAGTGCATTGCTGCATATCGTCTACTACCTCCATCAGGAATTCGTGCTGTTGATCAAGCTCATCAAGTCGCTTTTGACAGACTTGAAAATCCAAAGAAAATTATCAAACGAAAGGGTAAAGCTGCGGCATCTGACACCGAAAAACAGCCCAAACGTCCAAGGAGACTCCGCAAGTTTGTCCAGTCTTATGATTCCGAAAACGAACTCTCCGATACTCATCAAATTCTGACTCCTCCGCGCGATGTTCCGATTACCGACAACCTTGATGATATTCCACCTCCCAAGCCTTCTCCACCTCCGGCATCACCGCCTCATGACCCCACACCAAAAACAACTCCTCATTCTAGTCCACAATCCACACCTGAACGTTCGCCCCTCCGAACCACAAACACTCAAAAGTCTCCATCTTTATCACCAAAACAAACTTCCATTCCTAATTCCCTTCATAACGACCCTCCTACCGACATTGATGAAGAGGAAGATATCCTGGTTAATGATGATCAGGATGATCTTTCCGATTTCCTTGAATCTCCATCCAATGTTAAACTAAAGAACCCCAGTTCTTCTGTTCCGACGTCATCTGATCAGCTCTCGGAAATCTCTGCCAAACTGGATTTACTTCTCCAGTCCCAGGCGCATCCCTCTGTCTCCGATTGGCAATCCCAGTTAAAAGCTCACAAAGACTCGGTGGATACCTTGATCACCGAAAACGTCAATCTCATGGGTAAAATCACCTTCCTCATAGAGAAATCTGAAGCCCAAATGCGAGATTCGACAACTTCTATTGGCAGACTGGAAAAAGATGTTCTTAAATTTACTCAAGATTTCCGTGATGCTCATGTTCGGAACAATGAAAATATGCAACAGGTCATCTCCAACTTCTGCACCTCTATGAAGAATGAAAAAGAGGCACTTTCTACCTTACGTTCGGAATTGAAGCAGCAATATTCCGAATGGGTATCTTCTATGGATACAAAGGTTGATCAACTGAGGACAGATTTGGCCTCGGAGAATTATTTGATGGATACATTAGCCGCCAAAGAAACTAAAATCCAGCTCCTCAAATCCGATCTCTGTAACAAGTCTGCCATTCTCACCTCTGCTTTGTCTCAGAACAAAGCTGTTCGCAGCGGTGTATCGGAAATTGACTCCTTTATTCATCGGATTGTTGAAGACAATGATCCTATTCTCAATCCTCAGGTGCGCAGACATCTGACCCTAAAGCTTCATCCTGTCTTCAATCTTCTTGCCACCTTGAAGGGTGTTTCGTAAAGTGTTGCCTCTCCGAAACAAGGGGGAGACGAAACGAATGAAGAAAGTACATTTAATCAGGAGACTCCGAAGAAAAACTCTGAAAGTACATTTAATCAGGACACTCCGAAGAAAAACTCTCCGATTAAAACGAATGAAAATGCTGAAGGAGGCGCTGGTCCATCAAAAGACAAAGGCAAGAAGATAGTGGAAGAACAAGAATCCGATAAGGATGCTACTAAATCGACCAGGGAGAAGGAAATTGATGAAATTCTCAAACTTACCCAGAAACTTGAAGCTGAGGAAGCTGCCAAAAGAGAGGATGAGTTACTTCTGAAAACTCAAATGTCTTTGTTTCCTCCATGGCACTATAAAAGAATGACAATGGAAGCAATTACTGAGCCTGTGGAGAACTAGCTTCAACCAATAGCCTCGTACAACACAAGCAATGATGTAAACTCGCAGTTCGACTTTCCGATGACTGCAAAAGCTCTCCTGTTCCGAGGGTTTGAGGAACTCAAAGTAACCCGTCTTTCTAGTTCGGAAGTGAATGATCTGTTATTCACCTTCTATTTGAAGAACGCGCGTCCTCAACATTTAACGTGGAGTTTGAAGAAGATTGTGCAGCTGACTCCCCGTCTTCCTGAGGTCAATGCTCCATTTAAAAACTCAAGGTTTTTGGCTTTAAGAGGAGATGATAAAGAGAAGATGGAATTTTCTCTTGCTGACCTTCCATTTCTGAATCCATTCGACTGGATATCACTGTTCAATATCTTGTCGAGAGAACAAAAGTATCAACCTCTTTTTGATCATGTCAAAAGAATGCTTGGATACTACATTCTGGAAGTAGCAAAGCTAGATGTTGAAGTTGTTGGTGTTCTAGACAAAGTTCCTTTAACTGTAAGACTTCCTCCGCCCAAAAATCTGAACAAGCGCAAAATCGGAAAAATTGTCAACTCAAACTGGAGTGTGGCATACAATTCAAAGGAAGGCCTTGAGAATATTAAAAGAATATTCTTTCTGTTGGACAAACATCTTTACAGAACTCCAGTGTTGGAACATATTCTTCACATTATCAATAAGCTCTCATCCAACACCCCTGATGATAAAACCTGTATCAACGACATGTTAAGGTGGTACATTGAATTCCGAAAAAGGATCCTGGCAATCATTCCGAAGGTGTTTGACAGACAAACAAGTGAAGTAAAACCTGAAGAATGATGAGAAATCGCATTTTTGACTCAAAGGGGGAGATTGTTGAGTCATAATTTAAGATTGAGTCAAATATGCTGATCGGATTTGTTGCCCGATTTTTAGCCTATAATTTTGCTATCGGTTATGGAATGGGTCTGTCCTTCCATACTTAGTTTTAGTTTAAATAGCTTATTCGTACCCTTGTTAGGGTTAACTTTTGTAATTCCTTCACGGCGCTCATACAGAATAGTTCACATCGAATTGTTCTTGAGTTGCATTTTAATCATTAGACATCAGTTCTTCATATTATCTGTTCTTGGTCTTGTTTATTTACATTATTCCGCATTATTGAATCTCGATCCAACTCTTGTGTTTCAACAAAAATCTTTAGATATATGTTAAAAAGTGGTTTGAGACCATGGTTAGCACCACAGTGATGAGTTGGAACTAAAATATGACCAAAAGTAAACAAAGTTGGAAATTAAATTCTTTACAACCTTGAGTATTTATAAGAGTCAAACTTAGAAAGTAAATATGAAACCACTTGAAGTATGCAAAAGGTATATAGAAATTGAGATTGGGTTTATAAAATAACATATTTGATAAAAGAGCAGGATTACCAAGTAGTAATCAAGAGATAAAATAGAGCAACAAAATCTATTTGTAAAAGTCTAAAATGGGACAAGAGTTTGAGAGTTGATATTTGTGAGCAAGAAGTTAATAAATATGATTTGTGAAACTTAATTACACCACGAGATGATAATATCATAAAAAGTGTAATAAGATGAGAATGGTACTCGGGGTACCTTAGAAGATAAGAAATGTACTCATAGGAGTACTGTAAGAAAGCTAAGAATTGAAAAAGACAGAATTGTATTAGTAAGTGTAATGAGTAAATGAGACTAAAATCTCATAACTAATAAAGAAAGATGAAAGAAGTATTTAGATTGCTATTATGTCAAAATGTGGAAATAACATGAGTACAAGGTGATATAATATATGTATTAATGAAAGTAATACATATATAATGTAAGAGATGAGTAAGAAGTATGTGAAGATGACATTTTATAAAAGACGAATTCAGAATGAAAGTAATAAGTATAATGGTGTAATAGTAGCATACATATACGAAATGAAAAGAGATATGTATTGGTAGAAAATAATACATGTGGAAAAAAATAAAGGTATTCAGAGAAGAAAATAAGGAAGTTGACAGAAATAATAGGTCAACTTCAATAGTAAAACTGTACAAATCTACAAGGTCAAACATTGTGTATTATACATAGAAAGAAATCTATTGACGTGTAGTTTCTAAAATGAAAATCAGTATGTTGTTTCGATTTTTCTATAGTAAGATATGCATATTTTTATGGAAGGTACACTATTTGGACAAATTCTGTCCCAAAACAGAAAAAGGAGAGTGTAAAGTGAAACGAAAGGAAGAGAAATGCATTCCTTATGAGGGGTAATAAGTCGAGAATTGTTAGTAGATATAAAGAATAATAAAGTGAATTAAAATATCTAAAGAACATCTATGTAAAGATTTAAAGAATAGAATACATAAGAGATAAGAAGTTGTAAAACTTCTAGAAAGAAGAAATAGTAATAAATTATCCATGTAATAATGAATAAGTAGAGGAATGAGAAGAAGAGAAGAGTGAAAATAAATGAATAATAATATAAGTAAAGAGTGAAAAGAATGAGTAGGTGTTGTAAAACAAATTTGTTCAATTAAAATGTCCACTAAGGGACAAAAAGTTGCAAAAATAAATAAATAAATAAATAAAAATAAAAATAAAATTTAGTGTGTATATGAATTGTGTATAAATACAAACCATGTTTAATTGTATTTGGAGAAAGTTTTACAAGTAAATAATATGATTAGTATAATCTCATGAAGTTTTGGTAAGGATATGAGAAGAATTACAAAGTAGACTGTTACTTTTGGTAAGAGTATGGAAGTATGAAAGTATTTTGTAAAATGAGTTTTATTAAGAGACTTTGTATATAAATGAAATGAGATAAAAAGAAATGTAACTAGAAAATAGAGTATGAAGTACGAATAAGTAACTAAAGAGTTAAGAAAACGGTTAAGAGGATCATAAGGGAGATTTTGGTCATTTGGTAACAGTATTATATAAGCTATTATAAGTATTTTGGATAAATGAGAAACTTTTAAAGAAATGTTCATATTATGCAAATTTCGAGAAGATTCTGAGGACGGAATCCTCTTAAGGAGGGGTGATTGTAAGAACCCAAAAATATTGGTAAAAGTATAAAATGAATGTATGAGAAGTTTTGGTTAAAATATGTCTTAATAATAGAATTTTTGTATAAAAAGAGCAAAAAGGGTATTTTGGTAATTTTCAGTTCTTGTGGTAAAATGAAAATAATCATATTTTCAGCAAGGATGAAATATATAAACTGTAATAAAGTTATAAGGATGAAGTAAGGATATTGAAAATGTAAAAGTGAGAGAAAAGTACAAAAATGACCAAAAAGGGTATTTTTGTCATTTTGAAATATGTAACTTAAGAATGAGATTTTTAAGTGTTAAAATGTCTTAAAGTGCAAAATAAGTTTATAAGTGGAGTAAAGTTATAAAATGTAGAAGTTCTTACAATCCAAGCATGTTATGTGCTATTTTGAGAAAAATGGTAAAAAATGGGTAAAATGGTCATTTGACATGCAAATGACTTTAAAATCAATAAAATGTAATGTTGGGGTCAAAATGAAATAAAATAAACCTATAATGTTATAAAAATGAAGTTCTAGTGTCATTTTAGGAAAAATAGAACTTGAGGGACCAAAGTGTAACTTGGCTAGGTATAAAAAGGAGAAAAAATCTTCTCCCAGTTCATAGAACACGGGAGAGACTTCTAGAGAGGGCCAAAGGGAGCTTAGATGATCGGATTGTGAGGGTTTGGAGGAATTGAATAAAATTCACTTGGAAATTGAAGAATTTCAAGCCTTCTAAGGTTAGTAAATTTGTTTTTAGGGTTTTTTAACCCATTTCCCATGAGTAGGTTACTGTAGCTTCGAAAATTCAATGGCTAGAGGAGGATTATCCTATGATTCCTAGCCTTAACTTGTGTCTTAATCAGTATCTAAACCTAGTTTAACCATTGAAAGTGTTAAAAATCAAGGAATGAGAAATTGAGCTCAAGAACCCTAACCAACGGGTTTGTAAGAACAAGTTGGTTTCAATGGTTCTTAATGAGGTTAGTATATCCTAATAGAAGTAATAAATCAGTCCTAGTTGTTAAGTTCAAGAAATTTCATATTTTTGGGTAAAGATGTTAAAAATGGAAAATCTTTGGAAAAACTTAGAATCAATGATTCCATGGTTTAAGAACATGGTTAAATGATGGATTTTAATTATGGAATGATTCTAAAACAATTAAGTTGTGTATTAAGAACATATCTTAAAATCATCAAAGTATGTTGCTATTGTTGAAAAATTGGAATTTTGTTCAAGAACCTTAGAATTCAAATTTACATGATCAAATTAATTCTAAGGGGTTTTAATGAGTTCCATATATGGTAATTGTTGAAATAAATCAGTAGAAGTGCTTAATATTGGACAGTTTCGGTTTTTGAATGAAAAATGTAAAAACGGGAATTTTTGGGAAATGATTGAAATCTATGATTTCCATGGTTTAAAAACTCAAGAAAATGGAAGGTTTTTGTCTTGGAATAATCCCTTAACGATAAAGTGGTGTATTAAGGACTTAATGTATGAAAATGGGGGTTTATAGCTAAAAAATCGTGAAATCTGGTCTGTTCAGCAGACATCGGGTCGCGATCAAGATCGGGACACGATCTCTTTAAGATCGGGTCCCGATCTCGCGTCAGCAGCAAAAGTCCCCTGTTAAGTGAAAAAAAATTTGGAATTTGGAGTTCGGCTTATCCGTTTGACCTCAAATTTTAAACATAGGTCCAATATAGTGTGAAACTTCATGGAAAATTGTTAAACCAGGAATACGACCTCCCGAGGGTACTGTAGTAAAATACGTATAATATACGATTTAGTGAAAGTTGGTCATTTAGAAGGTATAGACTCGTTATGACTCATATTAGTATAATAAGGACTCTAAGGAGTTACGGAGTCAGTTTGCATGAATGTTAATGTATAACATGTTAATTATAGGTTTATACCAAATGATTATTGGATCACGAAAGGATATGAATAAAAGGAACGATTAAGCAATCTACTAGCTATACATGAGGTGAGTACATGCAGTATTTTTACCCATTCTGGGGTACATGGCAAGTAAGTATTTTCAAGATTTCTTATAAAATTTCTATATGTGAAATTATATGCAAGAGTATTGTTTTTTTTTAACTTGCTGTGAAAGTATAATGTGACATTTGAAGTTATGTTTTGAACTACAAGTTAAATTAAGTGAAAGTATATTGGTTTATGAACCAATTATGTGAAAGTATATTTTGATTACAAGTTATATATGTTTTCAAGTATGAATGGCATATAGCCACAAGATGTTTAATAAGTATGTTTTGGTTACAAACTGTATATGTTTTCAAGTATGAATGGCATATAGTCATAAGATATTGGAAAGTATGATTTGGCATAAAGCTTAGAATGTTATAAAAACATATTTTACGTATGTGATGAAAGTTATAAATTTGACATTTAGCCATAAAGACAGAAAATGATGAAGTATGACACTTAGCCACAATTTATATGTATGTGAGTAATGTTCAAGCAAGCAGTAAGTATTTTGTATGACTGGTATTTGTAGCAAGCGGCGTTAGCAAGGAAACTATGTTCCACCTACCCGGGTTAGGTAAGGGGTCTATTGGGGAAAAAGCCCCATCGCGAAGTAGATTGCCTAAGCACTTCTATAGTGAGGATTGATCCGTTCTTTCTAGCTATAGAGACTTGGGGTATCACTTATAATGATTAAAGCCCTAAGTATAAAAATCCAGCAAGCTTATAAAACCAGTCAAAGAAATGTAAGAAAGATGTTATTTTTGCAAAGTATGCTACGAAATGACTTTGAGAAATAAAGAGTAAGGTATGTTGCTACTATAAAGTTTTGAAAGATATTATTTTTACAAAGTATGTTAAGAAACGATTTTGAAAAGTAAAGAGCTATGCTATGTTATTACTATAAAGCTTTGAAAGATGTTTTATGTTACAAGTTTTATAAAAAGGATGGAAAAAGGAGTTAAATGTTTGAGTCTAAAACTCATGTAGCTCACGAGACATTATTGTCTTACATATTCTATGTTTTGCCATGTATTCCAGGTTAAGATGATTTGCTATAAATGGGATGAAGTTTAGCTGGGGTGGAGCTCGAGTTAGCTCCTATCTTGGGTCCAAGGTGTAATCCTTTCTTGCTTACTATGGTTATTTTGGTATGGATTTGTAACACCCACTGTTTTTAAGCATGTAAATGATCGGTTTTTAATAAACCGTATTTTTGTATTCATGTATTTATACGAAAAACCATAGTATTTGAAAACAGTAGAAATGGGGTGTCACAGATATTCCTTGCAATTTGAAGCTTTTTACCTCCAATCAATACAACATATTGTTCAAGCCTTTTGAGAAAAAGAAGGTTCAAGAATAGAAGGCCATGTTTCATGGAAACCTTGGTAAAGATCAAACCGAAGTATGGTCATGTTTAAATATCGTGGGGGTTGATAAAATAGAGAAGAGTGAATTGTTTGAAGAAAGCTATCAGAACTACACCTACCATGTTCGGGGAGGAGAAGATAAAGTTGAAAGTTCTTTCTCTGTTGCAGACTTCCCATTGATGAATCTGAATGACTCCATTGTCATGGTTGAAAGATAGTTCAAGATGAATCAGACCAAGATGTCGAAACTTGTGGGTCTCACTCCATGTCAAAAGATGATAGGGACATATTTGGGAGCTTACTTGCGGTCCTTCGGCAGCTATGACTCTAAGACAACAAAGTTGTTCAAGGAAACCATAGCTCCTGCGGATAAGAGCCTACAAGGGATAAAAAAATACAACAATGGGAGGATTCAACAAAAAAACGTGGGGATTAGTGTACAAGGGGAAGGAATCTAAGAATGGTCTAGTCAAGAAAATGTTCTTTGATATGGATCAGAAGGAGAAGTTTCTGACAAGTTTTCTAGAAACTATCTTGGTACAGCTTGGTGTCAATAAAGAGAACACGAGGCTGGTTAAGAATGAAGTGCACGAGCACATTCTGTGGTGGATGAATATTTGAAAGAAACTGACTAAAGCTTTTTCAATGCTCTAACTTCAGATACCTTTCATCTTCAACACAAAGGGGGAGATTGTTAGGATTTTAGTTGTGTCGAAGATCCAGACATCCAAAGTACTGAGTTCCTATCCAAAGTGTAGAAGACCCGAAGGTATTTTGATGGTGATCCGAAGATAACAGCTTTGGTGATAATGTTTATCTGTAAAAGTTTCCATGTTTATCTAGGGTTTCTTGTTCTTATCTTAGGTATATAGGTTACGTGACATGCGGGAAAAGGTCAAAAGAAAATCACCCCTTAACCCTCCCCCACCCCACAGTTGTTCCAAGTACCAACAGGCATATGAAGATACAACAAAGCTTACTATAAATCAGAAACATAAGAAAAATCCCAGAATCATCAAATCATCTGGATACAAATGAATTCAATAGATACAAGCATCGTAATTAACCAAAAAGTGAAATACTACACATGATCGAGTCATCCAAAATATACAACACGTTGGGGAAGGCTTACCGATTAGGATGTGTCAACTTCTAAAATCATCGATTCAGACTGGGAGATTCTCAACGGAGGCAGGAGCATTCTTATTGGAAGCGGTGGGTTGAAGATGAGCCAACATGATTGCATATTCTTTGGCTTCTTCTTCCTCCAGCTCATCCTCGTTGTCGGAATCAGCGGTGGTTAGGTTGACGCAAGAGCAACTTTCCAGAGATGCAAAAAACGCCGATGCGACATTGTTACCGACCCTACTCGCCAATCCGGGCTTTTCATTCGTATCGGTGCTCGAGTTCGCCTCCATATTCTTAGAATTCTCTCCCATCTGATTTGATTGGAGGTAACCGATTGATTCGATTACGATTCTAATTTTCCCCAAATACTAGCGATGATACAGGGTCCGACGAAGGATGAGTATTTATAAAAATGTCCCAACAGGTGGCAGTGGGGGAAAACATGGCATGCGGGAAAAGGTCAAAAGAAAAGCACCCCCTTAATCCTCCCCCGACCCCATAGTTGTTCCAAGTACCAAAAGGCATATGAAGATACAACAAAGCTTACTATCAACAAAAAACATAAGAACAATCCCAGAATCATCAAATCAACTGGATACAAATGAATTCAATAGATACAAGTATCGTAATTAACCAAAAAGCTAAATACTACACATGATCGAGTCATCCAAATTATACAACACGTTGGGGAAGGCTTACCGATTGGGATGTGTCAGCTTCTAAAATCATCGATTCAAACCGGGAGATTCTCAACGGAGGCAGGAGCATTCTTATCGGAAGCGGTGGATTGAAGATGAGCCAACATGATAGTATGTTCTTTGCCTTCTTCTTCCTCTAGCTCATCCTCGTCGTCGAAATCGGCGGTGGTTAGATTGACGCACGAGCAACTTTCCAAAGACGCAAAAAATGCCGATGCAACATTGTTACCAACCCTACTTGCCAATCCGGGCTTTTGTTCGAATCGGTGCTCGAGTTCGCCTCCATATTCTTAGAATTGTCTCCCATCTAATTCGGTTGGAGTTAACCGATTGATTTGATTACGATTCCAAATTTCCCTAAATACTGGCGATGATACAGGGTCCGACGAAGGATGAGTATTTTTGAAAATTTCCCAACAGGTGGCAATGGGGGAAAATGTGGCATGCGGGAAAAGGTCCAAAGAAAATCACCCCCTTAACCCTCCCCCCCCCCCCCCCCACCCCACAGTTGTTCCAAGTACCAAAAGGCATATGAAGATACAACAAAGCTTACTATCAATCAAAAACATATGAACAATCCCACAATCATCAAATCATCTGGATACAAATGAATTCAATAGATACAGGTATCGTAATTAACCAAAAAGCGAAATACTACACATGATCGAGTCATCTAAAATATACAACACGTTGGGGAAGGCTTACCGATTGGGATGTGTCAGCTTCTAAAATCATCGATTCAGAATCAGAGATTCTCAACGGAGGCATGAGCATTCTTATCGTAAGCGGTGGATTGAAGATGAGCCAACATGATAGCCTGTTCTTTGGCTTCTTCTTCCTCCAACTCATCCTCGTCGTCGGAATCGGCGATGGTTAGATTGACGCATGAGCAACTTTCCAGACACGCAAAAAACGCCGATGCGACATTGTTACCGACCCTACTCGCCAATCCGGGCTTTTAGTTCGAATCGGTGCTCGAGTTCGCCTCCATCTTCTTAGAATTCTCTCCCATCTGATTGGATTGGAGTTAACCGATTGATTCGATTACGATTCCAATTTTCTCCAAATACTGGCGATGATGAGTATTTATGAAAATGTCCCAACAGGTGGCAGTGGGAGAAAATGTGGCATGCGTGAAAAGGTCAAAAGAAAAGCTCCCCCTTAACCCTCCCCCACCCCACAGTTGTTCCAAGTACCAACAGGCATATGAAGATACAACAAAGCTTACTATCAATAAAAAACATAAGAAGAATCCTAGAATAATCAAATCATCTGGATACAAATGAATTCGATAGATACAGGTATCGTAATTAACCAAAAAGCTAAATACTACACATGATCGAGTTATCCAAAATATACAACATGTTGGGGGAAGGCTTACCGATTGGGATGTGTCAGCTTCTAAAATCATCGATTCAGACTGGGAGATTCTCAACGGAGGCAGGAGCATTCTTATCGGAAGCGGTGGATTGAAGATGAGCCAACATGATGGCCTGTTCTTTGGCTTCTTCTTCCTCCAGCTCATCCTCGTCGTCGGAATCGGCGGTGGTTAGGTTGACACACGAGCAACTTTCCAGAGATGCAAAAAACGCCGATGCGACATTGTTACCGACCCTACTCGCCAATCCGGGCTTTTCGTTCGAATCGGTGCTCGAGTTCGCCTCCATATTCTTAGAATTCTCTCCCATCTGATTCGATTAGAGTTAACCGATTGATTCGATTACGATTCCAATTTTCCCCAAATACTGGCGATGATGCAAGGTCCGACGAAGGATGAGTATTTATGAAAATGTCCCAACATGTGGCAGTGGGGGACAAAGTAGCATGCTGAAAAAGATCAAAAGAAAAGCACCGCCTTAACCCTCCCCCAACCCCACAGTTCTTCTAGAAGACATGTTCTTATTTAATCTATCTAATAATATAATAATCATTTTTTAAGAAGCAATCCCAATTACCCTAAATCCTGTTGGTGGTTGTAAGAAAAGGCCGTCGTCAGGGAAATTTTAGCCATACAACGCGAATGCATAATTGACGCGGAGAATTGTTGTGTACACATACATTGGCCCACCACGTGTTAGTGCATTATTCTGTGTACCACATCCACATCTTTTTGGCTGCCTTGCTTTACTCTTCCATCTCTAAATTTTTGTAGATCACCTCCCCCGAAACCATCCACAATCCCATGTGCTTCTAAAATCATTTTTATTAAGTAAATTATTGAATCACAACGTTTGGAAAGAGGACTTATTGAACTAATACACTGACTTGTGATTTATAGTTATAGACCAGCAGGTTGGTAAGGGTTGATACTCTTATATAAAATAATTGAAAAGTGTGAATGCACTGGTCTAGGTGTTATTGGACAATCCAAGTACAATCATCATATAAACCAACAAAACCAAAAGTGTGAATTTATCCAAACTAGTGGAAACATTTCAATTGTTTTCTTTGACTTACCTAAAAAACTACGGTTATACTTTATCACAAAGTTTAGTCTATATAAATGTTTCTTAAATATAAATATATTTATTTATATATTTAACTTGAATAACTAATATATGAAATTGTAATAATTTAACAACAAATTAATAAAAATTATCAATTTTATTTCTAGTTAATAATAAAGCAACAAAAAACAAGTACCGATTATGTATAGTCAATTTATATCTATCTTTTTGGATTGAGTTTTCTCCAAATGACCACGTGAGGAGACCAAAAAGGGTGGAAACATGTAACGTCGAAGGGACAAGGCACGTAAACAACAACGGAGAAGTGAAGCGACGGTGGCGGTCTTAAACTGTATTCGATAAGTTAAAAATTAATTTATAAATTAACTTTTAAAATTTTTATTTAAACTAAGGTTTCAACAAGTCTATAAGTTTTTTCTTGAATTCTCTCTAATATACTCTTAATTAATTATAAAAAATAGTTTTCTACATACTCTTATATATTATTTTAATTTTCCACTAGCTTATTAGTTATTTTTACCAAATGGCAAATGCTATATTTTATTAGCTATCAGCTAGTCTATCAAATATCTTCTTTAACTTTTGTTGTTTTTTTAGTTTCTTCTTATTATTTTTACAGATTTTGTGCACTACGTTGTTTATTTTCTTGTAACTTTGTATAATTTAAAGGGTTCACATCGTACTTCTAATCTATGGGAAAAAAACTATATTTTCAACCATGTAAAAATTTAATATTTTTATTATGATGCTATATATGACTCCTAATTAGTAGGGGTGTTATTCGGGCGGGTTATACGGTTCGGGTTATTCGGGTATTTAAGTGGTGGGTTAACCGACCAAAACCGAACCGTATAAGGTTCGAGCTATTCGGTTTTCGGGTTATTCGGGTATGGGTTATTCGGGTACGGTTTATTTGGGTAACGGGTTAAATGGTTACGGGTAATGCGGGTATGAGTTATTTGGGTTATTTGGGTTACTTGGGTAACAGAAGTACATAACCATTTTTAGCCATTTATCCGCTCAAATGCAATTTCATTCCAACAAAATTTCACAAACACAAAATCATTACATTCGTACAAACATTACATAAAGCAAATTCAACATTACAAATGGAATTAGAGTTCAAACGTTTAAAAAACCGAAATAAAGTTCAAATATTACAAACGGAAATAAAGTTCAAAACAAAGTTCAAACATTACAAAAGCATAATCTAACACGACCACAATACAACTTCTAGATTTGGTTAGACGCACTTCCACTTTCCATTTCTACAATGAAAAAGTTTAATAGAGTTAAAGCAATTCAAATGTAAATAAGTATATAATTATAAAGTAGTAAATTATTAAAATTAATAGATTGTACATTGTTCAAGTAATGTTAGTCGATCGAAATCTTCTTCAACACCGGGGTTAGAACTTGAATGGAGGAACCAATCTTGTGTACAAATGAGGGCTTCAATAACTTTAGAAGTTAAAGAACTCCTAAATGTATCAAGAACTCTCCCGCTTGTGCTAAATACCGATTCGGAAGCAACCGTTGATACGGAAATCGCGAAGATGTCTCGAGCCATCAAAGATAAAATAGGAAACCTCATTTCATTCACCCTCCACCATAACAAAATGTCAAATTTGTCGGATTCATCTTCGACAACTTCACTCAAATATTTGTCCAACTCGCTCTTTGTGTCCATCGACCCACTCATTTGCATCTTCATCTTCTCCCTCAACTTATCTCTCATCATAGGATTTAAAACAGAATCATTGCTTAAATACTGAACTTGGATCAAAGGGTTTTATTTTCCAACTCGTTTTCTTTATTCGAACCGCTTTTAAAAATGAAAATTTTGCTCTAGAATATGGGACGTTACAAGTTGGTATCAAAGACCTGGTTTGAAGGATTTTGATGAACATGAATGTGATTCTAGGGATTTGGATGAACAAGATTGGGATTTCTAAACTTAAACTAAGGACTTGGATCTTAAACGACTTTCCAAAGAGAAACCGTCTTTTTTAACTAAGTTACAAGGGAGTTAGGTAGAATATCATGTAGAAACCTCCATCGCATGTTCTTGTTTGATTGTTGCTTGGGGGGTTTGAAACAATGTGTGAATACCTGACTTACGATTTTAACAGCTGAATGAGTTTTAAAAGATAGGATGTGATGCGTACGGTCGGATGAAGCTCGAGTAAGTGGTTTAATTCCCAATATATCCATGATATTATGTGTTGATGATGTGTGTGCTAGAAAGTAGGCTAAGGATCTAGTCATGAATATGCATGATAGAATTGGCCTGGATCATAGGGATGTATTTTGCCTTGATTGCTGCTTAATATATGTTGCCCGTTATATGCCACTTGGACATATGTTTGTATTGTTAGGAAGTTAAGTGAATGCTTTAGGATTGTACGTAGTAAGATCAGATTGCCTTAGAATTCTAGACCCAGCCTTACTGGCTGTTCCTTGTTAGGTTGTGACTTTAGGGAGGGGGTCGTTTATTCGACTGTCTACCTCTTTTATTACATACGATTACGTGTTCACGAGACGACCTGATGTCTTGAGCGAAAGTTATTTCGATATGGGTTAGGTGTGGAAATCCTAGGTAGACTAGGAAGAGTGTTAGGTACTTTGGTGTAGGGTCGTATGAATGATATACGAATGCCCTTTAGAAGGGAGTGATGAGACTTAGGGAATCGAGACAATTTTCGGGAAAAGTACGAATAGGTGTGAAAGGTAGTACAAGGGCCCGTACTATTGGAAGCACAGGATTCGTACATGGGACGAAATGAGACCCGAATGATCTTAGGAGTATGTAGACGAAGGAATCGTGTGTGCAGAGTACACTCATGAGTGTAGTAACCTGTTTCTCTGACTAATTTCAGAATACGAAAGGTGGACCTGAAGGGAGATGATTCGGGGATCGGATCGAGCTCGCATGGCCGGGTTAGGTCTGAGTTGAGTTATCAGGATGTTTGAGATTTGGTGGCCGTGGAGGTGACTAGGGCTGTGTTTGAGATTCTCCCTTTTGTGATTGATTCGATCAAGACAGAGTTGCTAGCGATGTTCGATGAGCGGTACGCCACGAAGAAGGAAGCAATGATGGCTCGGTGCTAAGCTATGATGAGAAAGGATATCAGTGGTTTGTGACCGCTGCTAGGCGTTAGACTTTTGCTGAAATGGAGTATGCTGACGTATCGAGGGAGATAGACTTTGAGGCCCAACAGGGGCAGAAGAGACAGACTCAGGAGCAGGAGCAGGTGCAGGTGCAGTCGTCGATGAAAAGGTTTCGAGCTGCAGATTCAGGTAGGATAGAGGACCTTTACCTCCTAGACGATAAACAGGATGTGAGGATTTGTGTTCTGTGCAATCAAATTGGCTATGTTAAGGCTAGTTGCCCCGTGTTTTCAAAGGAAGCTGGTCAGGATTCGAAATATGTTACTCTGAAGAGCAAGGGAGTCTGTCAGGTGAAGATGGAGGAGTCGGAGGATAGAAACAGAGTTTAAAAGCTTATAACGAAGAGGTGGAGCCACATAAGATGATATCGGTATGTATTCATAGCTGTGTTTATGTTTTGTCCTTTTATTTGTTTGGCGTCGGAAGCAAGTAGTGAAAGGTTTTCTGCAACCATGAACTAAATAACCTAAGTTCACATGCAACCTATAAGGATCTATGTTTTATTCTAATTGAACGTATAACGAAAACCTAGAGGCCAATAAAAATCTAAAGATCAAAACAGAAAAACCAACCTTGATTTCTTGGAAGCTGAGCAGCAAAAATATCCTGCCTCAAATGAAAGTCACACCCAAACTAGGAGGGAAGGGATCGAAATTTCCAGAGAGAATACAGAGAGAAATCGCTGCCAATTATGAGGTCCAGGGGTCCCTATTTATAGGCAACCAAATGACCCTTTGAGATAAACCTCGATTACCCGTACGCGCGCCGCGGCTCGTACCTGGGCGCGCCGCGCGTGTCATTCAACTTTCGAGTTGGAACAACTTTAGCCCCTGTCCTCTTGATTAATCCAATTAATGCCACAAAATTAATCCAATTAATTCCTGATTAATTATTAATCAATTACTATAGTTTCTAATTAATATATAATCACATTAATATATTAACAAACTATTTCTTTTATGTTTCTATCGATTTATTAATCATATAATAAATCGATCTTTCTCTCTACTGAACTTTCTACCAACCTCCAGCTATGAGGGCAACCCAAATGGACTATGCTACTATTAACTAGGTAAAAACTTAATTATTAGTCATGGCTTAGACACCTAATCCAACAGTCTCCCACTTGGATAAGTCTATGACTATAATTACCAATTTAACCTCTAAACCACTGCCAAACTCTGATCTAATCAGTTCTGTCCATAGATAAGTGATCAGATGATCCTCCGTCCAACAAGATATTTTCAGACTCAAGACATGGATTAAAATCAATCCTGGTATGATTCACTGTTCCTCGATTTCCGATTTGCATATGACTCTTAGACTACTAATTTAGTCCTATTAGTCCCGGTTGGCCAACCATTTTAGTCAACTTCAAATTCATCGAGAGGCCTACAGATATCTGTTCCCCGTTAGGCTCAAGGGACAAATAAACTTCGACTCATATACTTATGTCTTTTACCAGACAAATTACTCACAACAATACGTTTTATAACACCGAGTTACCGATGCATTTTCATATTATCAATGAACAACCGCTTAGTAAATCATAACTCATATGTCTTAGCTTAAAGATCAAAAGATATTATCATCTCAACATTGCTCGTGATGTAATCCATGAAGCAATCCATTGAGCGCGGGTTTATCCAATACTCAAATCTCCATTTCCAAGTACTCACGAATGGTGCAGCAATCCAATTGCAATGTCTAACTCCTTTGACAATCTATTACCAATTCATGACAGTCTTACTTCACACTTACTCCCCAAAAGTGTAATCGACTGTGGATATTTGAATAATCCAATTATTCAGGAAGTAAAACATGCAAGATGAAACACAATGACAAAGTATTGACAAAAGTAGTAAACCATTACTCATTAATAAATCTCTATTATTAAATCACAAGAGTCAAATACAATACATTGTTACAAGTTTCGAAACCTATCTAATTTACATAAACTTTATATCATCTCTTAATCCAATGCTCCTAGCATGCTGATTATGCTTAATCCTACTCAGAGCCTTTGTCAAGGGATCTGCAGGATTATCTTCTGATGATACCCTCTTTATCACGAGGTGACCTTCTTCTACCTTATGACTTATGTAGTGGTACTTTCTTTCGATATGCCTGGACTTTCCATGGTCTCGCGGTTCCTTTGTCAAGGCGACCGCACCTTCGTTATCGCAGAACAGTTCCACGGGCTCCTGAATGCTCGGGACTACTCCAAGGTCACCGATGAAGTTCTTCAGCCAAGCTGCTTCCTTTAACGCTTCACTTGCTGCTATATACTCTGATTCACAAGTAGAATCAGCCACCGTATCTTGCTTGGAACTTTTCCAAGTTACCGCTCCTCCGTTCAGAAGGAATACCCAGCCAGACTGAGATCGACCACTGTCTCTATCCGTCTGAAAACTGGCATCCGTATATCCTTCAACTCTCAAGGTATCACTGCCTCCAAGGACTAACACCATGTCCTTTGTCCTTCGCAGATACTTGAGTATATTCTTTACGGCTATCCAATGCGCCCTTCCAGGGTTTCCCTGGTACCGACTGACCATGCTCAAAGCAAAGGCCACGTCAGGGCGAGTACACGTCATAGCGTACATGATCGACCCCACAGCCGAAGCGTAAGGTACCCGACTCATCTCAGCTATTTCCTCATCTGTACTCGAACTTTGAGTCTTACTCAGCTTCGCATTACTTTGGATAGGTAGCTCTCCCTTCTTGGAATTTTCCATACTAAACCTCTTTAGTACCTTTTCCAAGTATGTACCCTGACTAAGTCCAATTAGTCTCTTCTTCCTATCTCTCAATATTCTTATCCTAAGAATATAGGCAGCCTCTCCTAGGTCCTTCATGGCGAAACACTTCCCAAGCCAAGCCTTGACATCTTGCAAGGTTGGAATGTCGTTTCCCATGAGCAGTATGTCATCAACATACAGTACCAGAAAGGTCACTATACTCCCACTAGCCTTGACATATACGCAGGACTCGTCCTCGCTTCTAGAGAAACCAAACTCTTTGACTTTCTCATGGAAACAAATATTCCAGCTGCGAGAAGCTTGCTTCAATCCGTAGATTGATCTTTCAAGCTTACACACCTTATTGGGATACTTTGCATTGACAAAACCCTCTGGCTGACTCATGTAAACATCCTCAGTCAACTTTCCATTAAGGAAAGCGGTTTTGACGTCCATCTGCCAAATTTCATAGTCATGAAATGCAGCTATGGCCATCATTATCCTAATAGACTTTATCTTGGCTACTGGTGAGAAGGTCTCATCATAATCAACTCCTGGGGTTTGAATAAAACCCTTCGCAACCAGTCTTGTCTTGAAGGTGTGTACCTTTCCGTCCATGTCAGTCTTCTTCTTGAAGATCCATTTGCACCTGACTGTCTTTCGACCCGGTACATTGTCAACCAAGTTCCAAACTTGATTGTCATACATGGACTTGATCTCGCTATCCATGGCCTCTTTCCACTTGGCAGACTCAGGGCCCGCCACTGCTTCCTGGTAGTTAGTTGGTTCATCCAAATTTATCAGTGTCCTATCACTGACAAACGTGTCCCCATCCGATGTTATATGGAAACCACAAAACTCGGGTGGCATGCTAACCCTACCGGAGCGCCTAAGTGGTAAGGATACATCAGTCGGACCAACAGGAACTTCTTCCTCATGTTGGTTGCTAGTTTCTCCTAAGGTTTTGTCATCTAATGACTCTTGAATTTCTTCAAGATCAATGGTACTCCCACTGTCCTCTTTGAATATGAGCTCTCTCTCTCGAAAGACCGCTCGTCTAGCTACAAAGACCACGTCCTCGCTTGGTCTGTAGAATATGTATCCAAAGGACTGTTTGGGATAACCAATGAAGAAACACCTTTCGCTTCTGTCTGCGAGTTTGTCTTGAGTCTCTCGTCTAACGAAAGCCTCACAACCCCAGACCTTGATATGTGCCAACGAGGGAACTTTCCCCGTCCACATCTCATGAGGTGTTTTAGAAACCTTCTTAGTTGGGACAAGTTTGAGGATATTGGCGGCAGTCTCTAAGGCATACCCCCAGAAGTGAATAGGAAGTGAAGCTCGACTCATCATGGAACGAACCATGTCCAACAGGGTTCGGTTACGCCTCTCCGCAACACCGTTCAACTGTGGTGTCCTGGGAGGTGTCAACTGCGAAACTATTTCGCATTCCTTTAGATAGTCTAGGAACTCGATACTTAGATACTCTCCGCCTCTGTCGGACCTGAGCATCTTTATCTTCCTACCTAATTGATTCTCTACCTCGTTCTTAAACACTTTGAACTTTTCAAAGGTGTCTGACTTATGCTTGATTAAGTAGATATAATCGTATCTACTGAAATCGTCAGTAAAGGTTACGTAGAACCACGTGCCATCCTTTGTGGTTGATCTGAATGGACCACACACATCCGTGTGAATAATGTCTAACAAACCCTCACCTCTTTCAAAAGACCCTTTGAAGGGTGATTTAGTCATCTTGCCCAACAAACAAGATTCGCATACATCATCCGACCTGAGGTCGAATGATTCCAACACTCCATCCTTTTGGAATTGGGCGATGCGTTTCTTGCTGATGTGCCCGAGCCGACTATGCCACAGACATGCCTTTTCTACACCACTAGTAGAATCAATATAATTTACACTATGTCCTAAATTGTTAACACATTCAACAGTTTCATACACACCATCACAAGGATAAGCAGTAAAAATCAAAATACCATTTTTGAAAACAGAAATCGAACCAATTTTATTATCAAAAGAAAATTGAAATCCTTGTCTGAACAATGCGTGAAATGAAATAATGTTTCTTGCCATTTCTGGCGAATAGCAACAATTAAATAACTCTAAGCTAACATCACTACTAAGCACTAAACTATAAACGCCGATCTTGGTAACAGGGGACGATCTCCTATTGCCCATGATCAGGTTCAGTCTACCGTGCTCCACCTCCCTGCTTTCCTTTAGGCCCTGCAGATCAGAACAAATGTGAAAACCACATCCTGTATCAAGGACCCAAGAATTAGAAGATGGTGAGTTTTTAGAGATAATGTATATACCTGCTGTCGATGGCTTTACTTTCCCATCCTTGACATCCTGCAAGTATTTGGGGCAGCTTCTCTTCCAATGGCCCTTCTCTTTGCAATAAAAACAGTTGGCTTCATCGAGGTTGGCCACACAAGGAATGTGGAAAGACTTGGTTCTCGAGCCATTGCTGGACGACCCGACCTAAACCTTTTCCCTCCAATTTTGTTTAGGAGGGCCCTTCCGTTTCTTTCCTTTGCCACTTCCAATGGCTAAGACGGGCTGATTAACCGAGGGTACACTTTTACCCTTCATTCCGTCCTCAGCAGTCCAAAGCATACGATGCAATTCAGTCAGGTTAGCCTGATTGTTGTTCAAATGGTAAGCCAGCCTGAACTGGTCATAAGAACTCGGCAAGGAGTTAAGCAGAATGTCAACTGCCAACTCCTCGTTCACAGGCATCACAAGCTTCTTGAGCCGCTCCACGTAACCTTGCATTCTTTGCACATGAGCGCAGATGGACTCTCCATCTTCAGGTTTGCTGTTCATGAAGTCCTTGACTACCTCGCACCTCTCGATGCGCTCTTGGTTGCGGAACTTTTCCGCAAGCTCCTTGTGCATCTCAAAAGGCCAGTAGTCTTCGTATATCCTTTGCAATTCGGGGTTCATTGTGGCGATCATGATGCAGGCCACTTTGGTCGCATCATCAGAATGTTTTTGGTACGAGGCAATTTCCTCGGGAGTAGCAGTTTCAGGGTCAATATCGACAAGCTCAGTCTCGAGAACATACTCTTTGTTCTCGTACCTCAGAGCCATCTTGATATTTCTAATCCAGTCATTGTAGTTTGTCTCGTTCAGTTGAACCTTGGAACATAATGAGAGGATTGAGGTAACACTGGAGTTTGAGTGGGGAGCGGATTGATCAGCAGAAGACATCTATAAAAGAAGGTAAGTTTAATTAGATACTTGTCGGTCCTTATAATAACCCAATATAAAATAAGGCTAGGATCCAACTATAACAATTCACAAACTAGAAGAGGGATGCCGTAATCTATTTGCAAATTTTATAAAGGTAGGCGAATGACGATTCAGCCAATTCCACCGCGGAAAATATAATCTTATTATAAATGGAATTCCTAGTTTCTTTTGAGATTTATTGAACTGTTCAATAGCTTGTTTAATCTCGGATATGCCCCACCGTTTGTGACTGGGATGCCGAGGATCACAAACCGGGTGTGAATAACCATGCAAATTAGCTTGGTACTCTCGGGGTCCATTACCATCTCAACTTGATGTGCCGGTAAACCACACACGCTCCATCAACAATGATAACACTCGAGACACCCATTGCCACTCTTTATGAACCCCTATTGGTGTGCCGGTAAACCACACATGCTCCATCAACGTTTCATAAAGTGCAATGTGCAATTTCATGGGTTAGCATCAAATTCACATTTTTCCTAAAGTAACTAGATTGGGAATTTTTGTAAATGGTTCTAGTACTTTGATCATTATACTTTTAATGTTTAAGCGGTCCTATCAAAACTGTTTGGCTAACGACCCTCCACTGATCAGGCGAGCGGTGGGCGAGAGTATTCACCCATTAGACCGCCATTTTATAGGCAGCCTCCTTATACCCACTTTATAGATCAGCTTCGTGAATAAGGCCTACTATTGAATTGACTGACCAATTTTATCTTATACATATAGTATTAACAATTAATAACATATATAAGATGTATTTTAAAACTCTTTAAAATATTCTAGGTTTATCTTTTAATTTTACCAATTTAACTATTAAATTTAAAATTAAATTAAACCTTTAAAATGATTTAATCATCCTTTAATTAACAATTAATTAAATTAATTAAATCTTAATATTTTAAACCTTTTAAAATATTTTTCCGGATTTTTCCATTAATTTTCGATAATTTAAAAATTAATTAAATCCCTTTTGAATTATCTTTTAATTAACAATTAATTAAATTAATTCAATGAAGATAGGTTTATCCAAATTAATCAAATTAATTAAAACCTATCCTAAACCCCCTAAAAATCGATTTCAAATAATGGGGTTTAAGGTTATCCATTTAATTAACCAAAAAGTTACCAAAAAATAGAAAACCTCCTAAAACCTTATAAGTCAAAATCAAAATTACCAAGGGGGGATTAGGCTTTCCAAAACCCTAATCCTAAAAGTCGATCCATATGATAAAAGGGTTTAGAAGCTTTAAACCCTAAGCCAGTTATAACAATTCAACAAGAAAACAAAACAGGCTCTGATACCACTAAAAAGTTTTCTGCAACCATGAACTAAATAACCTAAGTTCACATGCAACCTATAATGATCTATGTTTTCTTCTAATTGAATATATAACAAAAACCTAGAGGACAATAAAAAAATCTAAAGATCAAAACAGAAAAACCAACCTTGATTTCTTGGAAGCTGAGCAGCAAAAATATCCTGCCTCAAATGAAAGTCACACCCAAACTAGGAGGGAAGGGATCGAAAATTCCAGAAAGAATACATAGAGAAATCGCAGCCAATTATGAGGTCCAGGGGTCCCTATTTATAGGCAACCAAATGACCCTTAGAGATAAATCTCGTTTGACTTTCAAACAGAGATAAACCCTATCTTTAAGCCATTTTCCGGATTACCCGTACGCGCGCCGCGGCTCGTACATGGGCGCGCCGCCCGTGTCATTCAACTTTCGAGTTGGAACAACTTTAGCCCCTGTCCTCTTGATTAATCCAATTAATGCCACATAATTAATCCAATTAATTCCTGATTAATTATTAATCAATTACTATAGTTTCTAATTAATATATAATCACATTAATATATTAACAAACTATTTCTTTTATGTTTCTATCGATTTATTAATCATATAATAAATCGATCTTTATCTCTATTGAACTTTCTACCAACCTCCAGCTATGAGGGCAACCCAAATGGACTATGTTACTATTAACTAGGTAAATACTTAATTATTAGTCATGGCTTAGACACCTAATCCAACAAGTAGTTAGCAGGATCTACCCCCAAAAGTCAAGCGATAACAATTTTTCGTCGGTGGGTGTGGCGTTGGGTCAAGGACTGTGTTGTATGTTTGAGCAGTTGTGGCTATCGTGGACAGTATGTGGCCGTTAGAACCCAAAGTAGGGGTAGAACTGCTAGGATGGAGATGAGAAGTTTGATGTTATGCGGTTTGCATTGGGCTGTAAGAACGCGTGAGGATCTCCTGACTCCTGCTTTAAGAAGCAACATTGGTTGACTTTGATATTTGTTCGGGAGTGAAGACAGGTTGGCAGCAGCAAGAAGTGGAAATAGGTTAAGTACGCTTGTTATGCATTTGCGAGTTATGGGTGTTTACCTTGAGAAGCGAGCGGGGATTGTTCGTATCGGGCAAGGTATGTATTCTTTGGTTGGGCGCCTTATCACCCTACATTGCTGTGAAAGAGTGCGTGTGTCGTTGTCTTAATTTCAAAGGATGTTGAGAAGTCGGGTTCCGGTGTAGTCCCGGGAGCCGTATTGACACTAATGTCTCTCGCTCTGAGGATTTTGTTGGAGGCGAATTATAGGATGGGCCCCAAGGGCCAGCGATGAGGTTTGGAGGTTGCTATGTGAATTTGGCGTCTGCATCGGATGTTGATCTGGTCAGACCTTATTATGCTTCAGTTTTCGTCTATATGTCGTTTGAATTAAGGTGTTTGGGCTTGTGCAATGATGTCTTTGGCTATTGTGTGGGACAAAATCACAACATTATGCGAAGTTAAGTTGTGGCTGGAGAACATTCATTGTCCTCCTCCATCCTAGAAACCAAACATTCCTAGACAACCTATTATCAAAATCACAACAATCAAGGTTCCAGTTCTCAATCAAAGAACACTCAACAATTCAATCCGAAGTTAACAATCGAGAGAGGAAGTACATCCAGAGAAAAGGATCAAATCTCGGAGAAATTTTCTTGTTTCCAGTGTAATGGTCTGAATCATTATGCGAAGGATTATAGAGTTAAGAAGGTTTTAGAGAATGTGGCGAATGAAAAGGTGTTTGTGTCCAAAGGAGAAGAAGAGTTATGGTCATCACGTCATGAAGGTGAGGCTAGCCCAACCAGGGTAAGGAAGATGTGTCTGATAGCCAGGAAGAATAATTTTGATACCACTGATTTATGGTCCTCCGGTTTTTAGGACAAGGAAAAATTGATGAAAAAGAACTAGTGCTTTATGGTCAGCAACTCACCATCCGATCGCAGTATCATCGAACAAGTATGTGACATGATCTCTTCTAATAATTTTTGTATGACTTGTTATGAACCATACATAGAAAAGAGTTCCGCGGATCTTTCAGATGCCCTCACTTCGTACTGGACCACAGTAGAGGACAAGGACCATGCCCTTCAGGAATTGTGTCGACTTAGAAATGTTTTGAGAGGAAGAAGTCAAAAATAGAATCTCTGGATAGAGATGTATGTTTAGAAAAAGATGTTAGGATAGTTGTAGAAAAACAATGCTCTTTTGTATATCAACCAACATGATGTTTTAATGAATGACAATGTACGTTTAAATTCCAAAATCAGTAGTTTGCATATTTCAATAACACATATTGAGAAAAGTGAACATGCCACAAAGAACTTTTTGTATCCATGGTCAAATAGACCTGGTCTAAATGTAAAAAATCACAAACTCCTCTTGAGGAACTTCAAATGATGCTGGTCATTATATGGGACACATTTTGTATTTTGAGTATAATGATCGACCTGCGTCTCCAGCTAATTTAGAAAATGAACCATTTTTTCAAGAATTTCAAAACAAAAGTCATGCTCCTATGACTTTTCCTTAACTTCAAACAGTTGTCTTTGACACTCTGCCTCCTGTTGAGTCAATTAATAAAATCATGTTGAAACCATCAGTGACTTCAAATCCATATTTACTAAATAATTGTCAAATCAAGCTTATCGCTCCTAATTCTTCAAAACAAACTTCGGACAACTCCGGAGAGGCAAATGGTATCATTTGGGCCTCTATGGACGAAGATGATGAGGATGTGGATGAGGTGATTATCATGGAATAAGTTCCTGAGAAACCTTCTGAAGGGTTTTATGCAAATCTATGAACTAAAAACCTAAGTTCACATGCAATCTATAAGGATCTATGTTTTCTTCTAATTGAACATATAATAAATTCCTAAAGGCCACAAGAAAATAACTAAAAGAATAAAATCAGAAAAACTAACCTTTTAGGATTTCTTGGAAGCAAAGCAGCACAATTGTCCAGCCTCAAATGAAGTCACACCCAGGCTATGAAGTTGGCGAATCCAAAGAGAGATGGGGAGGAGAGAATCACGAAATTTGGGGCTATGGGGCTCCCTATTTATAGGTTTCAAATGATAACTAGATAAACATTATAGATAAACCTCTTTGAATTCAAATCAAGATAAACCTTTATCTTATCAATTCAAACATATTTATCTCTTATATATATATATGAATTTCAAAACTATATATATCTATATATAGATTTCGAAAAACACTAACATTCCTCAATTGTCACTACTCAACTATTGAATAATTGCAATTCAGCCCCTGCACCTTTAATTAATTAAATTAATCACCAAATTAATTCCAATTAATTCCAGATTAATTTCTAATTAATTAGTATAGTTTCTAATTAATATATTATCACTTTAATATATTAATAAACTATTTATTTAATTTCTATTAATTTATTAATCATATAACAAATCAATCTTTCTCTCTCTTGGACTTTCTGCCAAACCTCTAGCTATGAGGGCAACGCAAATGGACTATGCTACTATTAATTAGGTAAATACTAATTATTAGTCATGGCTTAGACACCTAATCCAACACCTTCCTCATACGAAGTAACACCATCAACAGTTATTTCAACTACCGACGTTCAATTAGTTCATTCTTAGAAAATTGTTGTGACTCATCCCTCTTCAAAATCATGTCCAATTTCAGTATCTCAAATTGTTCTGACACAAAAGAAGTTGAACCTGAAAAGGTGAAAAGTTTTAACAGCTCTTCAAAGCTTGAAAAGATTTCTTCTACTGATTTTAAACGAAAAAATATATGTTGCACGAAAATGTTCTAATGCAAAGAGTTTAAGTACTAATGTACCTTTAGTCATATGCACAAAAGAAAACAAATCATTTAAGGTATATCAGAGAAAAAGAAAAAATACATTAAAGTCAATTTTGAACTGTAGTGATATTGTACCTCCCAAAATTAAAGCACAAAAACTGTTGCGGAAGAGGTCAATGAAAGGATAATTGCTAGGATAGTGCAAGAAAGCAAACCTAGGAATCCAAGTCACAAAGGACCTATGTACAACAGTAAAAAGACAATTCTTGTCCCTCATTAGCAGAAAAGTCCTCAAATTATCAATATCAAGCCTACAGTCTAAAATCATGATCTCATTTCTATTGTCCAAAAGTATGTCCCTGAGAACAAGATTCTTGAGGCTTTAAAACCTCATGCGAAGGACAAAACTCTTCTTCAGACGAAGAGTGTTTGGATTCCTCATACGAAGAACATGTCATCAATAGCAAAATTTGTCCCAAAACTAATTTCCACAGAGAAATTTCATTTTTGGATAAATGAGAAAACAATTTCTTTTTGTATCTACTCTGCTGATGATATCAAACTGAAACTGAAAAATTAAACCATCTAATCAGTAAAAAAATTACTCAAAGCCAACTGAAAAACAAAAGTCCCACATTCCATAACAATCCCATCTGCAAAGTAACTTCTCTATATGAAGTTTCCTTATCGTCTACAGTTAAATCTCTCAAATCAAAATATGTCGGCCCCAAGCAAAGGTGGGTGCTAAAACTAACCCTCTGATCTTCTGCATGCTTTGTGTATAGAGAAGCAGGATCACAAATGGTTCATCGACAACGCTTGCTCCATGCACATGACATACAGATTGGAATATGTGCAATATTACCCTACTATACAAAAGGGTGGTTTTGTTACATTTGTGAATGATTCAAACGGTCTTGTGAAAGGATATAGAGTCATCACAAATGGTCTATTTACAATAAAAGAAAAAGTGCATACGTTGTTGGGTTAAAACACAACCTCATTTGCATAGGCATGCTTTGTGATACTAACTTTCATGTTTGAATTTGATAAACTTCATAGCGATATTCTCACCGAGAATCGTGACATCTGTCTTATGGTTTCGGGTCGTCATGACAATATGTACCCCGTGGACAGTCAACTAATGGTTGGGCAGTTGCAACTGTGTTTACTATCTAAATGACAGATGTTGGTTGACTTTGGTACCGCATACTCGCACATCCTAACTTCAAAAACATCAACAACCTAGTCACGGGTGAGATGGTGTGAGACATACCATTGCTCAAGTTTGACGGCAATACTTTATGCGCAGCTTGTGAACATGGGAAGCAAACTAGAAACGCCACCCGCTAGTCTTCGAATTGTCGATTAGTGCACCACTTCAACTTCTGCACATGGATCTGTGTGGACCCTTTGTTGTTGAGAGCCACTCTAGGAAGAAGTATATTCTTGTTATAGTCGATGATTATATAAGATTTATTTGGATTATCTTCCAACATCAAAAATATGAGGCTGTTAAAGAAATCATTAATTTTATCAAGGCGGTTGAAATTAGAAATAAATTACGGGTTCACAGTATTAAAAGTGATAATGGTGTCGAGTTCACCAATGCGTTTCTTAACAATTTACTTGTTGAGAAATGTATTGAGCATTATTTCTCTGCTCCCTATACTCCCCAACAAAATGGTGTGGTTGAAAGAAGAAATCGAACTCTTATACAAGCAGCACAATCAATGCTTAATATCTTAAATCTTTCTCTACATTTTTGGGCTGAAGTAGTTTCAACTGCATGCTTCATTCGAAACCGAAGTCTTATCAGCAAGTGCCTCAAATGTACTCCGTACGAAGCCTTGAATGGTAAGAAAGATTGAAAAGGTTCAGAAGGTTAAGTTTGTTCATGGAGATCGAAGCCAACCACCACACCAAGGGAAAGAATAAGGGCGAAAATGATTATTGATGAATCGTTGAACATACTGATTCCATTTGGCTCTCCTTTCGTCAACAACAATCTTCCAGGTAGAGTAACTCCCGTGTGCTACAAATTTGATACTTCAGTGTTTGGAATCTTTTATCAAGACAAAAATAGGGTTATGTGTTTTATGAGGTATATTGATTTGTCCAAGACTCCAACTGCACATTCGTTAAAATTAAGAGAACTTTTCTTTGGTGTAGAAGCTACTAGAAATTTCCACTTTGTCTTGTCAGTGGAAATGAACAAAAGAAGAGGTGAACTGAGAGATAATGCAAACTTTGTCTAAGCCAAACCTGAGATAATTGTTGAAGCTAAAGAGTATGCTGGAGGAGCTGCACGTATCTTTATCTGAAGTCATTTTAATGTTTTTTTTTGTAGATTTTGTAAACTCTACAGTATATAAAGAGTACATGTTTTTGTATGTGTTGACATCATCAAATAGGGGGAGATTGTTAGAGCACAAATGATTATATGAGTCAATTGTCACTGCCATTGTCGCTGCAACTTCACCGGCGTGCGTTGACGCTGACTTCCTTGAAGCTGCCTTTAAATAGTTATTTTGAACTATTTGCTGAATCCTCGTACGTTAAGGATTATGTGAAGATAATGTTTCCTTATAACAAAAGATCTGCTTTGGAAGGGATTGGGTTTACTAGTTTACCTAGCGTATGTGTTAAGCTAGGGTTTTTAATTCTATTATAAGTATTGATCTAAGCAGTCAATAGCGCGCTATAACATCGCTATAGCGTATAGCGCCGTTCACCGCGATAATATTTCGTTTAGCAATAGAAAATAGCGGTACCGCTAATAGTGACGTTATTTACCGCAATTTTGTGCTATTTTGTTGGTCGCTATTGCAATTTTAACCCGCTATTTCGTTTTAGCAAGTGAAAATTTTGAAAATTTGATTTAACTAAGTAAGTCCAGGAGTGAACCAAGTCCTAAAAGGTTAGAGGGGTGATTTGTTGTAACACCAATAAGACCTATTTATAAATAGTGTACTCTCATTGTGTCTTTGTGTGAAGTCGACATGGGATAAGCATGTGTAAGGCTATCGGGGAACAATGAAACAAACGGGAAACAATGAAGCTATCAGTTGCAGGTATCATGTCTCGTTTCTTCACCAGGTCTATCTGATTGACTCGTTTTTTCACCGAATTTATCTAATTAAGGGTTTGTTTGTCGAACAATGAAATCTCGATTGCAGGTTTATCCGATTGACGATTGCAGGTCACCATTGTATCCAATTGACGATTGCTTGTATTCCATGTTTGTAATTTGAGTAGGGGATTACATTCCTTTATGTGAATTGGTTCAATGTTTGAATTGGAACTTGGTTTGTAAGTTCCCAAAAAGTATATGTATATAAAGTGTTTGATGATATGCTTGAAAGAAAGCTATTTCATATTTTGAATTGCATCAGATTACACAGTTTTTGATTTATTGAAGAAGATCTACTGTCATGAGTCTTGAATGTTGTTGAATCTTGAATGACTTTTTTTTTCTTAAACTAGAATGTTGTTTCATATTCTTATTCCATAAATTTTGTATTATAAATACTAATATTCGATTTAAAAATTCTACATAATATAAAAAACCGCTATATCAACGCTATACCACCGCGAAAATCGCGAATTCAAATAGCGACAATGATCGCTATTTGAATTTTTACCACGATAACTGCATAGGTATTGATAGCCTAATGTGTTTAGAGTTATCGAATAGGAGTGTGTTCTTATAATCAGAGTATGTTCTCTGATTATCTTCTAGTAGAAACTTTTTAATCAATATAGTTTGTTTCTATATCCCTGGTTATAAGACGTTGGATCTCAAGCAAAAGGCTAGAATCAAATGGGATGTTGAAGGGGATGAGAATAGCAAATTTTTTCATGGTATGGTCAATAGTCGTAAAAGAAGAAATAGGATCAATGGGCTCCTAATTGATGGTGTTTGGGAAACTAAGCCGGAGAATATCATAAAAGAAGCATTTCAATATTTTGCTTCAAAGTTTGATGAACCGATGCAGTTTAGACCGACTTTAAAATGCAGCAACCTTAAAAAGATCTCAAGTGAAGATAGAGATGTCTTGGAAAGTTCGTTTCAGCCGGAGGAAATCAAGGAGGCTATTTGGAGTTGTGGTGGTGAAAAAGCCCCGGGACCGGACGGTTTCACGTTCAAGTTTTTAAAAAAATACTGGGATGTTATTTCTTTTGATTTCGTTAAGTGGATTAAGGAATTCGAGATTACAGGCCGCATTAGTAAGGGTTGTAACGCCTCTTTTATTTCGTTAATTCCAAAAAATTCTGATCCGCTTGTTCTTAAAGACTTTAGACCCATCAATCTTATTGGATGTATGTACAAGGTTCTTTCCAAATTACTCGCTACTAGACTCAAAAAGGTATTGGGGAAGATAATTGGTAAAGAGCAATCAGCTTATGTGGAGGGGAGGAGCATTCTTGATGGGCCGCTTATCTTAAATGAACTTTATACATGGGCTAAGAAATCCAAGAAGAAAGTTCTTATCTTTAAAGTTGATTTTGACAAGGCGTTTGACTCTCTAAATTGGAACTTTTTGGATTCAATGATGGAGCAAATGGATTTCGGTCATAAATGGAGAGGTTGGATCAAAGGTTGTCTCTCCTCCGCAAGAGCATCTATTTTAGTCAACGGGTTTCCCACCAAAGAATTCAAAATAAAGCGGGGCGTTAGACAAGGGGACCCTTTATCCTCCTTTCTTTTTGTGATTGCTATGGAGGGGCTTAGCGCGTCTTTGAATGAAGCTTGCTTTAAGCATATTTTTCATGGTATTTCGCTTCCGAATAATGGCCCTACAATTTCCCATCTTATGTACGCGGATGATGTCACTTTTGTTGGGGAATGGTCCGAAGTAAATTTTATTAATATCAATCGCATTCTTAGATGTTTCTATCTTGCCTCCGGTTTGAAGGTTAACCTTGCAAAAAGTAGAGTTTTTGGTATTGGGGTGAACGACGTTGAAATTAATCGTTTAGCCGCTATTTTGCATTGTGATCCCGCTTCCTTTCCGTTCACTTATCTCGGGCTCCCGATTGGTGCGAATATGAAACTTGTGAAGAATTGGAAGCCGATTGTTGAAAAGTTTAATTCCAAACTCTCCTCTTGGAAAGCGAACAATCTATCTTTTGGTGGTAGAATTACTCTTCTTAAGTCGGTGTTGGGAAGTCTTCCCCTATATTATTTTTCTCTTTTTAAAGCCCCGTCCAAGATTCTTCACATATTGGAGAGTATTAGAAGAAAATTTCTTTGGAGCGGTTCGGAAGAGAAAAGGAAGATTCATTGGGTAGCTTGGAGCTCGGTCACCGCTCCTAAGTCGAGTGGAGGTCTAGGTGTGGGTTGTCTCAAAACTTTAAACATAGCCTTGCTTGCCAAGTGGTGGTGGAGATTTAAAACAGAAAATTTTTCATTTTGGGCTTTATGTATAAAAGCGATACATCGTCTTAATGGAATTGATGGCTCTCCGATGGCTAAATGTAGTATTCCAGGAACGTGGCTGTCAATTGCGCATGTCCACGAGGATCTTTTGGAGTGGAATATTTCTTTAGATTATATGTTGAATAGAAAATTAGGCGATGGTAACTCAACTCACTTTTGGAAGGACAAGTGGTGTGGTGAGACTGTTTTTAAAAACATGTTTCCGGTTCTTTACAAGGTTGAGTCCGATAAAAATTGTATGGTTTCAGAGCGGGTTTTGGGAGCTCAAGGTGACAATTTTGGGTGGAATTGGAAAAGAAATCTCAGAAGGGGAAAAGAGTCTGAAGAGTTTCAGCAACTTAAAGAGATTTTAGTAAATATCCGATTGCGGGATTTTCCTGACTCGTGGGGGTGGAGTGCAGATCCTTCAGGCAGTTTCTCGGTCAAATCTTTGCGTGCTCAGATGAATCAGTTTCAGGGCGATAGCAGGCTTTTGTGTGAGTTTAAGTGGGTGAAGTGGGTTCCTATCAAAGTTAACTGTTTTACATGGCGTTTGTTGTGCAATAAAATCCCGGTGGCCTCTTCTCTCCTTGCTAGAGGAATCTCGCTGAACTCTATGGTGTGTCAGATATGTATGTGTAGTAGTGAAGATGTCGAACACTTATTCTTTAATTGTTCCTTCTCAAAGCAAATCTGGAGTTGGTTTTCAAGATGGTGTGGTCTGATCTCGGCAGTCCCGATCTCGTGTTCGCAACTGTTGCTCGAGTTGAATACGGCGGCTTTTGATAGCAAGTTAAACAAGCTTAAGAGGGCGCTAATTTATACCGTTATATGGTGTATTTGGAAGGCGAGGAATTTGTGGATTTTTCACAAAAAGAAGTGTGTTCCTGCTCTTACGGAGGATGATATTCAATTATTAGCTTTCAATTGGATTAAGCATAGATCTAGTTTCTCTTCCATTAGTTGGTTTAATTGGGTTATAAATCCTTGTTCTTCCTGTAATATGTAATGCTCTAGCGTCTCGCTAGTTCCTTTTTGTTTAATACAAGCCGCCGTTCAAATATATATATATATATATATATATATATATATATATATATATATATATATATATATATATATATATATATATATATATATATATATATATATATATATATATATCCCTGGTTATTGCTTGATTGAATAGTTATTGGGACTTTCTAATCAATATAGTTTGTTTCTATATCCCTGGTTATTGCTTGATTGAATCGTTATTGGGACCAACAATAGGTAATAATTATTCAATCATCACTTAAAAATAATCACTATTTAATTATTCCTAACAAGTAAACTTAATTATCCCTAAAATTATTCGTTAAAAAAACAATAATTGGGTTGTCTCTTTGGTAAAAAGAGGTGCCTTTTAACCCACCCTTAAAACATCCATATATGGCAATTTTTTGGAGGCAGGCTAACCCAAGGATGAAACATATTGAAATCTGGGACAACTTCTAAAAGGTTTTCTAAATGATCACTATTAGACCACCTTATTTGTGACAATTGATATCATTTCAGAATTATTGTTCCATCGAACCATATACATTAAGATCATCATAAAAGGTATGGCATCAATGTAATCGGTTACCGTTTCTTGCAAGCAGCCAATAAAAATGTCACACGGAACTTACATGGGTATCCTTGGACCGTAAACATGCTGACCCACTAAGCGTAACTCCTATAAATTCCAAGCAAAGTCTGAAAGCATTTGTTCAAATACTCAGACCGAAATATCTCGAAACTAAAGTTTGTTCTTAAAAATTATTCCAACACAATTATGAATTATAAACTATCTAAGTCCTTAGGACTTAGATACCATCAAAACGATTATGTAACTTTCAAATAAATAGCCCAAAATAACCATTTAAATTATAACCGAATAAACAGCCTAAATTATCATTACTAATGCGAGCTAATTTGCAATAATTTTGAAATATAACATATCAATCTCTCTTTCTTTTTTTTTTTTTTTTGGAACAGCAAATATAATCCATAACATATCAATCTGATCTTAAATATTAAATAATAGAAATAAATTTCTTTATCATACTTAAAAAAAACAATGTTCTACAAAGCCATACGATTTCCATTAAACAAACAAGATCAATATTAAATATATTTTCGCATTAGATATTTAAATATAAAAATGTCAAATAATAACCAATGGCATTAAATAATTTCTTGTCTATAAAGCTTCCTGGATTAACGGCCTGAATGGTTATTGGACTGCTTACAACACCTCAGTCCAGCCACATTAAGCCTTTAATGATTTCCCTTACCGGACAAGTTAATATGCCCACAATTAAACAACAGCCAAGATCCAACTAATTTTTCTATCTAAACTTTTACACCAAATAACTTATAATCTAACCGTACCAAAGAGTATTAAGCAGTGTTTTAAAAACCGGTTCGAACCGGCCGGTTGAACCGGTCGAACCGGGAACTGGAGGTGACGACGGTTTGATTTGGACCGGTTTTATAACGATTTCTTGACCGGATTGAACCGGCCGGTTTTGGTAAAAAACCGGTTCAACCGGCTGAATTGAACCGGATGGACCGGATTGAACCGGACAGTCTTGGATTTTTGTGTTTGTTTTGGCTTCTATAATGATTGTTTTTATATGTTGCATTCTATTTACGTTTGTAATACTAAAAAGATGACAAGTTTTGTAATCAATGTATGCAAGATAATTAAAAACATATAAAAATATAGAACCGGTTTGACCATCCGGTTGAACCGGTTAAACCGATTGAATCGGAAAACATCACCCGACCGGTTCAATTAAAAAACCGGTTTTTAAAACATTGGTATTAAGGAGTGTCCTTCAAAAAAATCTAAACTTTTACGCATCAATAACAATTCTTAGCTACACAATCAATTTATATTCACTGTAATAACGGGATCGACCTTCCACTAAAAACAAAAAATCACATGTAACAGTTTCGTTCGTTTTTCGTTCATATAAATTCTAATTTGAAATCGAATACTGATTTCCACAAGTTTATTGTATCACAAGTTTGCCCCATTTATGAAAAATGACTTACTAAATTTCTTTCGATAATGTTGATAAATATTATCGCACACTTCTCTTTTAATAAAATTCCATCATTGAAGTTTGCATTACATAAACATGGGTTCTCTTTATTAATAATATGGTTAAACATAGCGAAATTGATAGCGTGTTGGGATACCAAATGAACTGATGTAAAACGACTTGGAACAATTGTTCTCAAGTATTGGTGTATGTCTGGCCTCCTTGAGTTTTTGGGTTCAAATCCCGCTGGAAGATTAGGTGGATTAGGTTAGGATATAGTATAAGTGTATTATTTGCCGATTAAAAAAAATATTGGTGGGACAAGGTGGAATAATGAGTATTTTGTCACCTATCGGGGATGGGTTCAAGCGTAACCGGATTAAAATTATATATTTTAAACATAGGGTGTTTTTTTTTTTTCCCTCTATATAGATCTTTTAAAAACTCGAAGTTTGTGGGGGGAATTACGGTTTTGATTTTGCAACCTCTAGTGCTAGACGGCGGTCCAATGGTTATTCTTTCTGTGTGGAATGGATCCATAAATTATCGTAAAAAAACTATTCTTGTACGACTAATGTGTATATCGTTGAAGCATAATAGGTGCTCTCAAAATTATTGTGTTACATGGTGAACGTTTATGCACCTCAAGATTTTTAACACCCAAAAATTTAGCATAGAGTACACTAATTTTTTTTCACATTTTTAACTTATAAGATACAACAATGTACTAATGTGCACTAGAAACTACAACAAGTATATTCAGAAATCGATATCATGATCCGAGCTGGGCGCTACTTACTTTACACCTGCAAAACACATCATGCAATATCTATGAGCTATGAAAGCTCAGTGAGTAGCCAAATCAAAGTAACAGAACATAGTCACACAACAATCATAGTAACTATTGCAGCCACATTTGTCTATCATACTTTTCGAGCGATTTATAGTCATTGCTATCATAACTTATTGTGCAATGCTCATGACTTTCTCTCTTAGAGGAACCATCATGCATTATTTAATCACATAAACAATATCTAACCTTCTAGGGAAGATTCAACCATCCTAACAATATGCGTTTACGCAAGTACCATCTCCCGCCACTTAGGCACCAAACCCGCCAGTTAGGCATTAACTCTTCCATACCTGCATAATCACACCACTTACACCTCATCCTCGCCACGTATACATTATCCATACCACATGACCACTAGCCTTTGTCACATAATCACTAACCCCTCCACATAGGCACTAACCACACCACGTAAATACTGTCACTGCCACATATACATTAACCTTTCCACATATAATATATCCAGCCACACAAGCACTATCTAATCACTAAAGAAATATACAGCCATACAGGAACACTAGCACTTTCTAGTCACTAAGTAATATTTAGCTACACAAGCAATATATAGTCACTAGGTAATATTCAAATACACTGACAATTTACCATGTCACCAAATTAACATTCAAGCCACTTGGACTGTAACAAGCTACATAACCGTTAACCAGTCACAGAGGCGATAACAAGCCACATAGGTGGTATCAAGTCACGTAGACATTTACAAGTCACTTAGACAATCTATCAAGCAACCAAGGAAATTCATCAAGCCGCTGAGGCAATATCGAGCCACATAGGAAATTATCATGCCGCATAGGAAAATATCAAGCCATATATGCAAATATCAAATTATATGCTTATCGAAATCTATTTGAACTTAGTCGGAGGTTTGGCATAACCCAATAGTAATATTCGCAGGACTACACATAACATCTATCATTCTAAGGAAGGCCAGGTTACTCACCTCGATTAACGTGTTAAACGATCTTCCCGACCAATGACGTGTCCCTCGCTCCCGAGACTCCTACTATTGTTAACACCAGAATAAACACATACATTTAACCATTGAGGTAAACATATAATCCCATAAACAACTGACTTTTCTACCATACAGCAAACATAGCATCGCTAACTACTAATGATAGCGTCGATATCACTGAACTTCAATCATAGCGGCACTATGGTTCATCCATAGCGTCGCTAACCATGAACACAACACCAAAATCTCTTTCTAAAGTGCTTCAAACCATCAGGTAGTCTCCTTTTGTCATCTTTTAGTCCTCGGATGTACCACAACCTCATAATTCATTTATAACATATCTAGGGATAAGATTAAACCCTAATTTTTATCATTATCACCAATATACTTAAATTAAAGCACAATATACCAATGATCATCTTTTATCGCCTCACAAACCATTTTGTTGATCATAATTTGGTCATTAACAACTAGGGTTTACTGACATCAACCCATCATAGCTTAAAATCAACAACACCTTTAAGGGATTGGAATATTACCTTTAGAAAATGATAGATGCACCAATCCTTTCCTCTCTAATATCCTGCTTTAGAATCTAGCCTCCAAGCACTAAAGACTCATTCATCATCTCTTCTGAAATGTTAAGGTGGTTATCCCACCAAATGCCCGACATCAGGCTTAAACCTACAATTAGCGTCGCTAACCAACACACATAACATCGCTAACATTTCAATACACCTTTCTTAGATCACGATACGCCACACCATAGCATCTTATATCCCACCCTTAGCGCTGCTATCTCTTATGTGCCTTCAAACTGTTGGGATTCGATCATATAAACACATAAACACATGCAGCGGAAGACAATCAATATCAAAACACAGATTATCTGTTAACAGAGTTCAAGATCATGCAGTTCATATCAGTTATAGCAACTCTAAACATAAACAGAATGTACCTCATAAGATCTCCTTCTTTGGTTTCTGGTTAACAACACCTTGCATTGGATGAACAGTATCCAAAATAGAATCCTTCTGATGATTCACACCCAAGATCTCCAAAAAACCAGACAGATTAGAACATCCACTTGGGAAGGAGGCAAAACTCTAAACCCTAGAGAGGGATAGAATTTCACTAAAAGGGAGTGGGAGGAGAGGTTGGCAGCTCAAATTATAGAATAGGATGCCTTAGGGTTTACCCCAAGGCCTCTATTTATACTGGAGGGCTCCTAGGGTTCCAAACTTCAGGAGCCTTTAGGCGGCCGCACCCCTAGACTTGTTTCTATTAATTAACTCTTTAATTAATTACAATCCAGTCCCTTAATTAATTTCTATAAATTAATTCCAAATTAATTTATCAATTAATTTACTGATTTAATTTCTAATTAAATTATTTCTCAATAAATTAAACTAATCACCCTTTCATATTTTTTGACTCTGTTTGTTTTTCTAGGTCATGAGGGCAACCCAAAAGGACCCTGCTATTATTAGAAATATTACCACTAGTTGATGACCTTGGATACTATTCCAACACAAACTTTATTTAATTTCCAGTTTTACCCCTTTTTACAGAAAGGTGCAAAAATGTTCTATGGTACTTTATATTATCGTTTCTGCATAGAAATGGAGGAGATTATATTATTTTTGGAGATTTCAATGTCGTCCATAAGTAAGATGAGAGGAATTTTTCGATTTTTTTTTTGTAAAACATCTTCGAACCATTCGAACCATTTTATTTGTGACACCAAGCTTACTGATTTTCCCATGAGAGGTGCTACTTTTGCTAGGGTTTAATAGTGGTATTAAAATGGCTAGATTGGATCATTTATTGGCGACAGATCAAGTTTTGGACATTTTGATTAGGAATGAAACACTTTCATCCAAAAATGTGAGAGTAACTTATATTTGGCTTCCTTCCTTTTAACATTCCGTACATAGTTTTCCATGTGTTGTTATGATGATGGATCAATTATGGAGTAAGAAGTTGCATCTGTTACATGGTTCCAAAAATGTTAAGGAAACTTTGATTTGGACAACATGGTCCTACTAGCTTTTTTTAGAGTCATATTGTAAGACCTAAATCCGAAAAGTTCAAGTTCAACGCATAAAAGAATGAACTTTGGTGAATTAGGCTAGAAAGGATCCTTAGCGGCGCTAAGGAGGAGCTTAGCGTCGTTAAGCTCTGTGATAGCGGTGCTATCATTGCTTATTAGCGGCGCTAAGCTTGGCTGTTGGTGGGATTGCACGTTGTGCAGTTAGCGACGCTAACTGAAGGGTTAGTGACCCTAACTGGTGATTTTGGGCCAAAACCCTAGATTTGAAGCTATGGGCCATATTTAAAGGTGGAAACCCGTAGGGCAGCCACCATTTTCATTGTTTCAGCCCCCAAGGTCGTCATTTTCTCTCTCTAGCCCCTTTGGAGTGACTTTTGGTGTTCTTGATCATTTAAGAAGGATTATTGGAGTAGAATAGGTGGTGTGGTGTTGCTAGAAGCTATCCTTCAAAGTTGAATCAGCAAGGTCTTCATCTCTCCTGGACCATTGTGAGTAAAGCTTCCATCTTTTACTGTTTCTAAGGTTTTGCTAGTGTTTATGAGGACTTTAGGTTGGTTTCTGGTCCTCTTGTTGTTTGATCTTTGGGTGGGATGATAAAGGTTCGAACTTTATGTCCTTTGAACCTTCCTTGTAGAGTTTTAAACTAACTTGGGGTGTAAGCCAAGCTCCCTTCAGTGTTAAAGTTGGTTTTGCTCATTTTAGACCTAGATCTTGACCCTTTCGCATGTATAGTTATGTTTGGATGGGAAAGTTAGGATTTTTATGGAACTAGGAACTGTTTAGAAGGGTCCTGGAAGGTTTAAGACCATGACTTATTGGATTACTACACATAGTAATTAAGGCTACCTACGCATGCAACTTCACCCATAGTATAGTGAGAAGACTCACTTAATCCGCAACCGCAAGCTATACAACACTGCACGCAAGTGTCCTCAAATCCTAACAATATGAACTCCCTAACAAGCGTAAACTTCACTTAGAACTTCCTAAACCCCAAACAGGATAAACCTCTAAGACCGATACCCCAAACCCTCATGTTTGACCAAAAGTCAACTTGTCAAAAAGTCAATGGTCAAAGGTCAAAGTCAACGGTCAACAGCCAATTAGTGCTGCTATCTTCCCTAGATAGCATCGCCAACTATGAACAGTCTCAAACTATGTACATACTTTGAGCATGTTGAGTTTCTACCCGTCTTTCAAAACTGATTATGTCATCAGTTACATCACTTTTGGACCTAATAAAGATAACCTATGTGTACGATATGAACTCGTCAGCTACAACAAGGCTAAATATTGTTTTATATATACTAGCAACAAGGAATGGATTAAAATATCCATGTGAAATAGATCAAAAGTGGTTGTGATAGAGAAACATTCCTAGGAAGTGATGGATGTTTTGTGATGTTGGCCCTTTTCACAAGCTATACATAATTAATCTTTTTCTTACCTAATATTTGGTAAAACAATTAAAAATAATTCTTTTATAAATTGTGGTATATTCTTAAAATTGAGTCGTGATAGATGTTTTTTTGTCCACAACAATAACAACATAGTGCAGTTTGAGTAAAAGCACACCTCCGCTTCTGGTTTGTTGATCCTACATCTCGTGAAGAAACATCCTTTCTTGCTTTCATTGCAGTTTTACCGTATTGATCCAAACTTTGTGCTTCATTATTCTTATTTTGACCTTGTAATTTGTATTACAAAGCTAACTGATAAACATCAAATGTGTTTTATCATACAACATATGATATATTTAATATTGAATCATTTTACATGTTTATCATACCACATCCTTTGCCGTTTTCCTTTGGAGATGTCTCCAAACATAGCATACAATCTATCTTTCTTAATATAATCTGAACAACTCTTACTTTGACCTAGATATGTGTCGAGAATCATTGTCTAAATATCAAGTAATTTTATTAATGGACCACCCAAGTTAGATCTGTTTAGGATACTATTTGGGAACCACAAAGAAAAATACTTTTATTATAAAATGTGTCGATGTGTTAAATTCTCCCTTAAAATTCAAAGTTTTTTCTAGAATTTTTAATTGTAGAAGACACATCTGGTTTAGGTCTTTTGTTGCTTTACAGAATACTTAAAAATCTCTTGACTTTGATATTAATTTTGTGCAAGGACAATGGTATGATAATGAAGAAAATATAAAAGGAAAACATCAAGGTGTACACAATAGATTGTTTGATGCAAACTTTAGAGCTTTTTATATACATCATGGATGTCATATAGTCTTAATTTAATTTTGAGTGATATGGAAAATTCTTGCCAGAGAACAAAAAAACAGATATTGATACATGTCAAACAATATATACGTGTTTTCTAATTCCACAAATAGATTAAGTGTTTTACTCGAGTATATAGATGATTTAACAATTAAATCATTGTTCGTTACTCATTAGGAAAATCATATAGAAAGTGTTAAGTAAATAAAAACTTGATTTTCTAAAATAAAAGAAGCTTTGATAAAATTAGATGAAGTGAGTGATGATGGTAAAGTTTGTAGAGATGTTGAATAATTAATAAATGATGAATTTTTTGAACTTTTTTTAAGTTTAATTATATGACATGAAATATTATGTAGAATTGAATCATAAGTAAGAAGTTACAATATAAAGATATGCTTCTTGATGTTGCAGTAAGAAATTTAAAATGATGAGTTAGTATTTTGAAAAATATAAAAAAATTGGGTTTGACTATGTTACTAGAGAATTTAAAAAAAATAACATATAATATTAGAGTTAAACCTAAATTTTCTTTAAAATATCTTATAAGAAAAGATATTTTGATAAAAATTTTAAATATAAAAAAGAACATCAATCTTCTTAATAAAAATTCTGGGATTTCAAATGACGTTTAGTTCATGATTTCAAATTCTGGGATTTCAAATGCAATGAAATTTTAAATCTTTAAGAATTTGAAATCCTAGGATTTAAAATTCCATGACATGTTTGATTGGATATCAAAATCTTTATTAAATTGAAAGAACAAACATTAGAATAATCAACTATTAATCATCAATTTGGTACCAATTACGGAGAATCGAGGACAGAATAGTCGGTACGATATCTACGGTGGAGCCGACATCAGCGATAAAGTGGTTTATGGTGAATACCATGTTGGTGGTGGGGTGGTCGAAGGTGGAGACGGAGGCGGGGGTGGGATGGTTGGAGGTGGAGGTGGAATTAGTGGTAGGGTGACAAGAAGTCGAGGTGGCGTCGGTGGTGGGGTTGCCAGAGGCGGAGGCGATAGCATTGGCGGTGGTGTCGCAAGAAGTAGGGAATTGGCATTGGGGTGGCCGAAGTTGTTGGAAGGGGAGTCGGCAATGGGATGGCCAGATGTGGAGACATGTCGCTGGAGGTAGAGGTGGCATCGGTGATGAGATGGTCGGCGATGGGGTAGCATCAGTGGTGTGCTGGTCGGAGGTTAAAAACAATCCTAGGTTCATAGAATTTTAAATCCTAAAAGGAGGCGATGTATATACAAATCCCTCATCTATAAGATTGTTGGGTCATTTTAAAATCCTATCTTTTATAAATCTCATGCTTATTTTCCAACTAAACGTAGAATTTTCGGGATTTAAAATTCAAATCCCTAAAAAATCCGCAAACAAACGAGGCCTTACTCCGTTAAAAAGCAAATTCTACCAATTGCAACCTTGAAAATATATTTCAATTTTTGTTTGATGGTTCAAAGTAACATTGATGTTGAATTAAAAAAAATATTATTTGAAATTGTACATCCGAATTAAAAAATGTTGTTTGAAATTATATATCCAAAATACCATAACTTAAAAAAATTAAATAGGCTAGCAAGTTCGAGTATTTCAATAAAACCTTATCATAAAGCTGTTTTAAATAGACTAGCAAGTTTGAGTATTTATATAAGAGAAATTGTATTTATTCCTACCTGTTGTTCCTACTTATATTCCTACACATGTTAAATTGTGACATGTGACTTAAAATATTATTAATTTAATTAAATATGACACTTGTCACAAATTCATATGGGTAGGAAGATGAGTAGAAATAAATACAATTACTCTTTATATAAAACCTTAATTATCATAAAGGTGTTTTGCTTATGCGTTTTTGTTTGTATTATTTTGGTTTTCTTTACGACTAAATTTGTTACATTTTTCCGATGTTAAAATAGAATTATTTTATATTTCGAAACATTGAAAACCAACCACAAGAATTATTTTATATTTTATATCATAAAGGTGTTTTGCTTATGCTTATTTATTAGTTATATTTGCTATAATAGATGAAGGTAATATATAAATTTTATTTTCTAGAAGTATACCGCTAAATACGAAATAGCGGGCGCTATTTACCGCTATTCGCTACGTAGCGTATAGGTGACCTTGTCGCTATTTACCGCTATTCGCTATCGATAACACTGAACCTTAAGCAAGAATCAAGTTTTCGTATCAACTAGTGGGAGACCGTGCTCCGCACGGTTTTTTTTTTGGTCCCGGGTCCCGCTGTTTTGTAGAGAAAATCGATTAATTTGTATGCGATGTAAATAATTTAATGAATAATGTGAAGATTATTAGTGATTATGGAGAAGTAGTTATAAACAATCGTTAATAGTGCTTGAATAGATTAACCTTGGAAACGACACATCTCTCAGTGGTATTTCATCGAACAGTTGGTGGCGAATTTGGAAGAGTTGATGGTAAACTCGAGGCTGCACAGACCATATTAAGTGCAAGATTGTTAGAAATCTAGGCAAATCAAGTAATGAAAGAAACAGCGATATACTTTCATATGTTTGTGTGTTATACCATCGTACTTTCATTTCTTTCTATTTTAGGTGGATTTTTCATGAAAATTGGATTCTATAATAAACATGTCATAGAAAGTATCTTGCTATTTATTATGTTTACCCAAATGAATTTATATTAATTAGTGTACAAAGATTTTAGCTTAGTATGTATATGTATACTCACTTCTTCCTGAGGTTTCACAATCTCAAACTTAGGCTTATACGTCAAATCAACAATTTATTACCATAGGAATGGCATTGATCTTCAGACCTATAAAACAAATAATCCAAAAAAAAAAATTATGTAGTAATGCAATTCAATAAAAAGTATATGCATACCAATTATATATGCAAATAATTATTTTCCTTAACCAAAAGAATTAAAAATATTAACAGTTATAACAGAAACAATAGTGAGTTGATGTTTTTGGTGTGAATTCGTTAATAATAATAAAAAAAATAATAATATCAATAATAATGATAAGGGTAAGTTACATTTTTTGTTCCCAGGTAATGAGTGTAGCGGTTTTTTCTACTTATATAATGAAGAGATTCTTTTCAAATTTCTTAAAAGATGACATATATAGCTCCAGCTGTCGATAAACTCTTTTATAATTTAGCTAGTTACAAGTATGATGATATCATTAACTTACCTAGCAACACTTTGATGACGTATGCATTCCCTCAGCATTGCACCATAATGTAATGCCATATCTGGATTCTCATAACTCAATGAAAATATATATATATAAAAAAAATTCAAGAATAAAAGTCAAATCATGTGTTAGATTTAAACTGAAGACATTGGAACCCAAACATGGAAGAAAAATCTCTGGATCAAGGAGAGGGAGAGGGTTGAGGTAACAATCTAGAATGACGAAATGAATCTTTAAATAAAAACAGGAACATTATCATATTTTTTTGTCCCACCATCGATCATAATGTTAATAAGGGGTAAACACAATGTTTTAGTGGAAGTGTCAATGAGTTAGTAAATTATGCATATATAGCTTACCCTGATGCCAAGATATCCATTAGATCAATATTTGCCTCCAAATAATCGCAAGCAATCAACCGTGAGTGAACTTGTTGCCTTTGCAGATTTGCAACAATTTGAGTAGCATCTTTGCGAGCCTATGAAAGGAATTCAAAGATTGTAACTAAACTTAAACAAATCAGAAGAAATCATGTAGATATGTAAAGTGTAATCATCCTTTTAAGTGTATAATGGAAAACTCATGATTATCAGTGGACCATGTCCATGGTAATAAGATACTTACTTCTAAGTTCAATTTTGGGACACAAACTATCGATAAGCGGAGTGTATTTTCTTTAAAGAACTCTTGTGTCAGTTGAGCACAAGCTTCAGAGACTGGCTCAGCTTCACTGTTTCCATATAGAATTTGCTTTAGCTCACGGAGAAGCTTGCTCAGTGCTACAAACTGGAAATTCAAAACATGTTATGAAGATCAAACAGAACCAAAAAAAAAAAAAAAAAAAAAAAAATACCAAGCTTCTAAATATGCACTTAATATTACTGTAAAATAAGACGGAATTGAATACCTTAAGTTCATTAGCTTCTCCTTCAAGCATGCTTCCATAACTGCGATGAACCTGAAAAGAACCAAGTGAGTGAACTGCACATGTAGAAGAGTGCACATTAAAACATGTTTTTTTTTCTTTTTAGAGTAAATTTGAGTATATTGTACCTGAAAAGAAAAGTTCAGCAATTTAAATTCATTTCCATAAAAATGAAAATATCACTTACCCATGTGGTGTAGGCATTCCAAAGTTGCGTTGAATATTCTCTTTGGTATTTCTACCCTTTTGATGACCTACGAACATGCTTTTCTTGCCCTCTATTATCCTAATACCAGTCACTCACTATTGCAGGATCATCATAGCCACCTCAGTGACCATGAAACTCAAGAAACAAACTGTATAAAGTATAATACCATATGACATTCTTTCAGTTAAATTCTTGAAATGTTTTAATTTCAGAAGTCTCAAAATAAAAAATAAAAAACCATAAAATGACAAAAGAAAAGAAATTACACTCCAATGGGAATGATAATTGTTTATCTGGAAAATTGGTTTCCATCAATTTCCCAACTTCAAATCTCTCTATCTTCATTTCTCTAGTAACTCAGCGAGAGCTCAACGAATGGAAATGCTAATTGTTTATCTGAGAATTCCAAATTCCAATCAATTCAACTATAATACTACAAACTCATGATCGATCAAACCTGGACAATAAATGAAGTTTCCCAAATTCCCTTTGTGATAGAACACCATTAACCTTCAACGCTTCTCGAGAAAAAGAGAGATGAAGAAGGACAAGATCTTACTTGCTTGCCCTCGTACAAAGGAAGGTCGCCGATATAGCAGTGATGTCTGATGTCTGGGATTACGACTTGTATAAGAAATAAATGTTGACCACTTTCGATATTTTCTGATTAGCTCCTGTAAATCACCTTTATTGTTAGGGGTTGGTCACCGATCGTTTTTTTTTTTTTTTTTTTTGAGAGAGAAGGCGATAAGCTGAAGCTTCAAAGCGCAGATGTGGAGCAGAGATAAAAGAAGAAGCATGAGGTGGGTAAGGATCGTGGATTAGACGGCGTAGAATCCGAGAGGTGAAGCGGTGGAGCGGCGATGACAGTGAAGAAGACGGAAACTCCAAATGCGCAAGGAGATCTTCGTTTTCCAGCAGACTTGCAGGTGAGGAGCGGAGCAGCGAGCGGTGGTGGCGGATTACAGGAGAAGCGAGATTGAGAGAGATTAGGGATTGAGGGGATGTAGAAGACGGAAATTCGAGAACGTGTAAGGCGTGTAGGAAACAGGAGATCCGAATGTAAGATCCAAACCCGATATTAAAGATCCAAATCCGCGTGACAAAACCGGAAAGAAAAAAAACGTACACAAAGTTTCCCAAAATCACGGTAATTAATAAGTAGATAAATAATCAAATTTACTCTCCGCTATTTGAACCAATTAGGTAAGCGAATCCAACTGACTACGATGTTGGGAGACACGTATGGTTTGCTACACAACCAAATCCCACCATACTCTGTATCACCACACCCAATCGCAGTGAACACATCAGGTAAGAGAATCCAATTGACTTAGGGTCGAGAGAAACATCTGGTTTGCTACACAACAACTAAAGTCTCACCGTAACCAATATCACCACAACCAGGACTCGATCAAATAGATAATTAAGCCGAGCTTATCATAATTATTCCTGGTCCAAACTCCAACAAAGGCCAAGAGGTGATATATGTGGTATAATAACAAGAGGGTTGTGCTTGTGCATGTGAATTTGGAATATATCCCTAACAACATTCCGGTTACCGCCACAAGATTACTCCGATCTCGTTTTCCTCGTCAGTCTAGTACAAGCATTTATCGTCTACTTTGCAGAGTAGCAAACAAAACAGGACCATTGCTTCACGCTGTAGGCTGGCTCTAAACCTTATTACGACCAACCCACAATCTGAGGTTCCGGTTCTCCAAGGATATTGGTAAGTAACAACGAAGTTCATACCACGACAAACAAGTGGTCATTGGATCTCGAGTGTAAAATAACATGCATTTATCTATATATCTACATGCGGGTGATACATCATCTACTTATCAATAGCTTGCCAAAATACAGCATACGTATAAAAACATACAAGCAAACAAGAAACAACCCCGACTCTCAAAGCTCCTCGTCACGAGATCGGCCACCTAGCACCACGTCTTCCTTAAAATCATGTGCTTTCTGCCTGTGCGGTTCCGCTGCCTCCTCATACTTCTTTCCCATTGCCTCTTTCGCCGACTCCAAACCCTCACCTGCTTTCTGCTTCGTCTTTTCATACCCTCGTTTTGCTTTTTCCTTGGCCCATTCCAAACTCTCTTCCCCTCCTTCCACCACCTTCTTCACCGCCTCTTCTGCACCTTCTTTTGCCTTCTCAGTCATCGACCCTACACCTTCCTTTGCACTTCGCGCCTTCTCATAGCTCGCATCCTTCACTGATCCTGCACCTTCTTTCACATTGTGTGCCTTCTCATATGTCGAATCCTTCAGGGAACCTGCACCTTCTTTCACATTTTGTGCTTTCTCGTAAGTTGCATCCTTCACGGTTCCTGCATCTTCTTTGGCCTTTTCTTTCATCGATCCTGCACCTTCTTTCACATTCTGTGCTTTCTCCTTCATGGTTCCTGCACCTTCTTTGGCCTTCTCTTTCATCGATGCTGCTGCTTCTTTCACACTTTGTGCCTTCTCGTAAGTTGCATCCTTCATGGATCCTGCACCTTCTTTCGCCTTATTGTAGGCCGCATCCGCACTTTCTTTTGCCCTTTGCGCCTTCTCATAGGATGCATCCTTGCCAGAATCAGCCGCCTGGGAAGCTTTGTTCTTTATATCTTCGGTCCTCTGACCAGCATTGTGCATCATTTCTTCTGCTTTTTCAGCTCCATATTCTCCGGTTCCTGTCCATGAAATGTTCAGCATTTTTCTTTCCGGATTCAGTTGATTGGCAAGAAATTTAATAAAGAAAGAAACTAACCAGTGATCTTGTCTTTGGCGGACTTGGCGGAATCAACGGTGGCATCGGAAGCCCGATGCCCAGCATCCTTGGCTTCGTCGGTACGGAGTCCTAGGCCTTCGGAGATTTTGTCTTTAGCCCACCCAGCCCAAGACTCCGAGGACTCTTTGGCTTCTTTACCAGCCTCGACTGCATCGTCTCCAGCGTGCGCTGCCTTGTCTTTGGCTTCCTCATACTTTATCTGGTCAGTTGTTGCTTTGCCGCTGCATATGACGGCCAGCAATAACAACACAACCACCATGAACACAACCGTGGTCTTGTCAAATCTAAAAGCCATGATATCTTCGGTGAATTAATTCGTACTGTTGTAATAAGTGTAGTGGAGGGGGAAGAGGGAGAGAAGAAGAGGATATATACGGGCGGCATAGGCATCGAAATGGCGGTAGAAAATATACGTGGCGGAGAAAACGTTTTGTGAGCTGCCACGTTTCGAATGCCGAACTGCCACGTTTGTCCACAAAATGTGGAATTAGACTTGCGAAAGATTCGTAATTTTTGGAATTTTTAAGATCATTGGACATCTCAATAAAACATACATAATAAATGAATTAATTTAGAGAAATTGTATTTATTTTTATCTTTTTGTTTTTATTTTATGTTTGTATCCATATTAAATTGTGACATGTGTCTTAAAATATTATTATTTTTATTAAATATGACACTTGTCACAATTTTACATTGGTAGGAAGATGGGTAGGAACAAAAAGTAGGAATAAATACAATTTCTCATTAATTTATTTTATCTTGTATAAAAATAGAAATTGTAATTAAAAATCCAAGTAAAAGCATTTACATGAAAGAAATGTTATTCCGGGTATTAATATTTAGTGTTTTTCAATGAAAGAGTCGTATAATTGTGTATACCTATGAGTATGTCATCTTCCTAGACGATAACCTTGCTTCTTGGAATGCCATAAAACAATCAATTATCTCTCGTTCCGGCTATGACTCTCTAAATATAGCGCTCTTTCTAATATCGCCTCTGAGCTGTCATGGGTTGTTAATCTTCTACGCGATTTGCAAATTAAGTTTCCTGTCTCTCCTTTGTTGTTATGCAATAACAAAAGTGTTATCTTCCTGTCTCAAAATCCGCTTGCATACAAGCGTGTCAAACACATTGATATAGATTACCATTCTGTGTGCGAATAAGTTTCTTTTGGAAAACTCATGGGACCTTGCCTTCGCCTTTTCATCTTTTCTAGCTACTCCCTGATAAGGCATTTTTGCTAGGAGATTATTCTTTCAGCGACATTTTGAAATATGTCATTTCAACCACTTGAAATTTTTTGCTTTGCCAGTTTTCGAACTTCTGTAGCAACGATTTTACCTACATGGTGAATGCAAGAAAAGGTGTAGCAATAATATCACCCCTATGGTGAATGCAAGAAGAGGTATTAGGATTAAAAACATATTCTATTAATTTATAAATGCACACCCAATCAGTAGCACGTCAATTTTCGTATAAAGTAATCAAGCTTTTTCTTTAACTATATACTTATAACATAGACATTTTAAATTCTTTATGTTTAGTTATTATATGCTAAACAAACAGAAAAGAAAAATGAACTAGTTTAATGATCATCACATTTTCTTATTTCATAACGGGTTTATCATATAATCAATAAATGTGAATAGTGTTTGTTTAGTTAAATATATGTTGTCCTTTACGAGAATCAATTACTTCCATATGCTTTATGTAGCTTATTACAATTGAATATTTTATAATTTTGTTATCTAAAACATGTCTTGTTCTTATTGGATATTAGAATTGTTTGTTTTGATTATGTTATTCCATTCACGTATTTAGCTCCTGTATTTATTTCTTTTCCATATTTATCCTTTTGCAGTTTTGATGTATAAACAGGATTCCTTGGTTTTGAATGAAATTAAGATCTTATCATTTTTATTATGGTATCAGAGTAGGATCCATAGCTGCTCTGTGAAAACCCTAAACCTCCATCGCCATGGCCTGCGACGAAGGACCCTCCAACAAAAACGTCAGTAACATTCCGGACCATGATTCACCTTACTATCTCCATCCATCTGATTACCCTAGACAAATGCTTTGTCAGATAAGAATTATGCGGATTGGGATCAAGAGATGAAAATTTTCTTATTTGCAAAAAACAAGATTGGTTTCATAGATGGCACCATTGTGAAACCAGAGAAGACATCGAAGGAATACATGGCATGGATGAGATGTGACGCCATGATAAAGGGAGGCTTACTACAGCCATGGAGAAAGAGATAAGAGGCAGTGTCAAATACACCAATATCGCCTCAGAAATCTGGTCGGATCTTCGTGAAATATTCGGAAAGGAGAGCGCGCCCAGAGCCTATGAACTAAAAATCCAACTCAGCACCACTCGACAAGATGGAACCTCTGTCTCCGCCTACTACACCAAGCTTCGATCTCTTTGGGATGAGATCCAATCGACTTTTCCCACACCCAAGTGCACTTGTAATGGGTGCACCTGTGGAATCGGCAAATGACTCGTTGAACACCAAGAAAAAGAAAACTTTATAAGTTTCTCATGGGGCTAGACGAAAACATAAATCCTCGCAACATCACCAACACCGGCCTTGGGATCGGCCTACCACCTTGTTGCTGAGGACGAACGCCAAAGAGCCATCACCAGCGACAAAAAACCATCCATAGAGACAGCGGCATTCAAGGCTTTTGTGCCTACAAAACATAATGGCAACTCATGGCAACAAAGAAACAAACCGAACCAAAACCCCGTGAAACGAGAAGCTGAAACACAACACTGTACCTTTTGCAAAAAGGATGGACACAATCGTGATGGCTGCTTGAAGCGGATCGGTTACCCGGAGTGGTGGCCAGGAAAGGGCAAAACCGACAAAGACAAACCAAGGGCCGCTTGCATTGACGCAAGTCCTATTCCTGGACTAACGGAGAACCAATACAAGGCATTTTTTAAGCACTTTGGAGAAGAAAATAAACACGAGAACGAAGAGACGATGCCGGTTGCAAACATGACAGGTAGATCAAGTGATGATGAGGATTGGGTCGTTGATTTCGGTGCCACCGAGCATACGACCTACAGAACCGACATCCTCACTAATAAAACCAAACGTACTTTTGAGAGACCTGTGGTGATTCCCAATGGAGATGCCATACCGGTTGAAGGAAGAGGTGATTATACATTACCGGGTGGTACCAAAATTGAAGGAATTCTACATGTCCCTCAATTTAATTGAAATCTCCTGTCTGTAAGTCGCTTAACCAAAAATCTCCAATGTACAGTAACGTTCTTTCCGGATTTTTGTGTCATGCAGGGTCTCCAATCGAAGAACTTGATTGGTGCGGGTGATTGTCGAAGGGGGTTGTACCGAATGGGGATTTTTTAAGACGAAAGAAGAGTCATGCATGTTACAATTGAAAGATGGCATAAGAGATTAGGTCATGCTTCTGAAGGAAAGTTAGCTAAAGTAGATTTTCTCAAAAACATTTCTTTTAAACTCAAAGTTTGTGATCCATGTTCCAAGGCCAAACATACCAGGTCTCCTTTTTCTTTAAGTGAAATAAAAGCAAAGCAATGTTTTGAGTTAATTCACTATGATGTTTGGGGAAAATATCGCACACCCTCTCTCTCAGGGACAAATTATTTCTTAACCATCGTAGATGATTTTAGTACGTCTGTGTGGATTTTTTTAATCAAACACAAAAACGATGCTTATAAATGTTTGATTGATTTTCACAAAATGATAGAAAACCAATTTGGGAGACGAATCAAAAGAATAAGAAGTGACAATGGCGGTGAGGTTACTGTTGGATTAGGTGTCTAAGCCATGACTGTAAATTGTATTTATCTTGTTAATTGAAGCAAAGTCCATTTGGGTTGTCCTCATAGCTGGAGGATTGATGTAGAGTTCAATAGAGAGAGAGGTTGACTTATTAATTGTTTAATAAATCAATATAAACTAAATAAATAGTTTGTTAATATATTTAAGTGTTAATATATTAATTAGAAACTATAATAATTGATTAGAAATAAATCCATAATTAATTGGATTTAATTTAGTGATTAATTTAATTAATTAAAAGTGCAGGGACTGGTTCTGTAATTATTCAATAGTTGAATATTGACTGGCCAGTGGCCAGGGGTGAAAGTAGCGAGATTTTGGTGGTGACACCACAAATCTCGAAACCCTAATTAGGGTTTAGAAAAACCTTTCCCATTTGACAAAAGGCTTGTCAAAAGTTGGGCTCTAGGGTTTTAAGATGTGCCACTTGAAACTAAAATATGGAACCCCTGAGAAACCCTAGTCTGCGCCAACTTCATCTCTCTATGGTTATTCTGTTGTCTTCTCTCCTCCATTGCTTGGGTGTGACTGCATTTGAGGCAGGATCTCTTTGCTGCTGGCTTCAAGAACAAGATTCAAGGTTGGTAATCCTTGTTTTGATCTTTAGAATTAAATATTGGCCTTTAGGTTTTATTTTATATGTTCATAGAAGAAAAACATAGATCTCTTTTAGGGTTGCATGTGAACTTAGGAATCTTATAGTTCATTGATTGTACCAAACCCTTCAGTTACTTATCATACCATGATCGATTTTTACAACCAAAATGGAATTTTGATCGAAACCACTTGCCCTCACACACCCCAACATAATGGAGTGGTTGAGCGCAAACACATAAATCTTTTGGATACAGCTCGAGCATTAAGGTTTGAAGCTAAACTTCCAAAGAAGTTTTGGGGAGAGTGTGTTTTAACTGCTGCCTATATCATTAATCACTTACCATCTACCACTCTCTCCAACAAAACTCCTTATGAAATGTTATACAACCAAAAACCTGACTGTGATCACATGAAGGTCTTTTGTTGCTTAACATATTACAGGAGTAATGAAACAAATGGTGACAAATTCGAAGTGAGGGGGAGACCGAGCATTTTCTTGGGCTACCCACAAGGAACAAAGGGGTATAAAATATTTGACATAGAAAAGGGAAAGATAATGATATCAAGAGATACGAAGTTTCATGAAGACACCTTCCCCTTTCCTGCCAATTCGATACATGACAGTGGAGAGTTAGATGATTTTTTTGACAATAGGCCAATATGTCCTGATCAGGAGCAAGAACATGAAAGACAATATGAAGATTTTAAACCAAGACTTGAGGACGTGTCCCCTAGCTCACTTCATTCGAACGCTCGGCTTCAAGATGATGTTATCATCCCGGACACAGACAATGACCCCACAAGCCCACAAAACTCGAGTCACCATTCTTTTGAAAGGCAAGAAATCGAAAATGTGAATGCTAGACCTCAAAGACATCGTGCTCTGCCAAAACACTTGGATGACTACATTGTGAAGCTCCCCCTTCGGTCAATCTCGTTCAACCCACACCAAGTCAAGGTTCATCGACGGTACACCCAATTGCTAACTATCTCTCTTATAATAAATTTTCTAACTCACACAAAAGGTTCTTAGCAGCCATAACCTCTAATGATGGGCCAAATTGTTTCAAGCAAGCCATACAGGATCCAAGGTCGGTTGAAGCCATGAAAAAAGAGGTCCATGCTCTTGAGCAAAACGAGACATGGACGCTGGAGACTCTTCCAAAGGGAAAACGAGCTATTGATTCAAAATGGGTATATAAAATAAAGTACAAACCTAATGGAGAAACCAAACGATACAAGGCAAGACTCGCCGCCAAGGGTTTCACTCAAGTCGAGGGTGTTGACTTTCATGACACCTTTGCTCCCGTTGTCAAACTGGTTACTGTTCGAACTCTATTAACTGTCGCTACCAAGAAAGATCGGATGATACATCAACTTGACGTCAACAATGCCTTCTTTCATGGCAACTTGGATGAAGAAGTCTATATGAAGTTTCCCCAAGGCTTCTCCAGAGAGAATGATACAAGAGTTTGTCGTTTAAGAAAATCGCTTTACGATCTAAAACAAGCCTCTCGAAATTGGTACAAGAAGTTCACCACCGCTCTCTTGGATCTTCACTTCTTTCAATCCAAGTCTGATCATTCACTCTCTACTTATAAAAATGATGGCACCTTCATAGCCATCCTTATTTATGTAGACGACGTGATTGTCGTTGGAAACAACCCAGATAAAATTCAAGAGATCAAAACATGCTTGCACGCCAAGTTCAGCATCAAGGATCTAGGAGCTTTAAAATATTTTATTGGTATCGAGGTTGCGAAAACCTCCGATGGACTGGTTCTCGGTCAAAGAAAATTCACTCTCAACATTTTGAAAGACAGTGGCATGTTGGGATCACGTCCTAGCTCGTTTCCCATTGAACAAAATCTCAAACTTGATCATGATGAAAGCCATCCCAAAGTTGATGCTAATCAGTACCGTCGAATGATTGGTAGACTTCTCTATTTGCAAGCCACTAGACCAGATATAGATTATTCTGTCAACATTCTTAGTCAATTCGTTTCCGACCCTCGACAACACCATCTAGATGCTCTTCTTCGAGTGCTTCGCTACCTCAAATCCACTCCTGGTCAAGGAATCCTCTTACCACGTTCAGGTGGAACAACTCTTCTTGCTTATTCGGACTCAGATTGGTTTGGTTGTCCCATGACTAGGAGATCCCAAACGGGTTACCTTCTTCTCTTGGGAGGAGCCCCGGTCTCTTGGAAAACAAAAAAACAATCAGTGGTATCGCGGTCCTCAGCTGAAGCCGAATATCGGTCCATGACATCGACTGTAAGCGAAATTATTTGGATGCGTTGGTTGTTAAAGGAACTTGAAGTAAAGCAAACTAAGTAAAGCAAACTGGCCCCACTACTCTTTTTTATGATAACCAAGCTGCCCGCCACATTGCCAATAATCCGGTCTTTCATGAACGAACCAAGCATGTAGAGATGGATTGCTATTTTGTTCGCAAAAGAGTTGAGTCGAACGAAATTCAGCCCATGCACATTGATACGAAGTTGCAGCTTGCTGATTTGTTCACAAAAGGTTTGGGTGCTCAACAACTTCAATTTCTTCTGGACAAGCTGGGCACTTGTAACCTTCATGCTCCAGCTTGAGGGGGAGTATTGGATATTAGAATTGTTTGTTTTGATTCTGTTATTCCATTCCCATATTTAGCTCCCGTATTTATTTCTTTTACATGTTTATCCCTTTGCAGTTTTGATGTATAAATAGGATTCCTTGGTTTTGAATGAAATTAAGATCTTATCATTTTTATTAGTTCTCATTACGGCAATCATGTAATCATGTAATCATGAGGCTTACGGAGTTCTATCTATCTGTGGTACCTCATATTCAACTCATTTTAGTCGAAAAAATATTACATACTCTTGTGATCAATAAACAGTTCACATTATGTGTGATACCAATAGTACCATCAAATCTTCAATGTGAATGTTGTTGCAACAACCCCAAATCATGTGCGTGCTCGTGTTACATCTTTGCATTGATATGCATCCCAATCTCTTATCTTAGATACATCATTGTAAACCATAAAGTCATGTGTCTCATTGGGCAAATACAATATTTGAACCTCAAATAGCTTTCATTTTAGAGGCTTCTCTTGTATCTCGATCAAAGAGTTTTTGATACCCTTCATTATCTACAATATTAGAGGTGTCCAAAATCTGATATCCAAAAATCTTGAAAATCCAAATATTGGATTTCCCATGTACCGGATAGTAGATTTTGATAGGGGTAAGCAAAAATCAAATCACACCGTAAAAAAACCAAAAAAACCGCATAATCCAAAACCAATAAACCAACATAAAAACTGATGGTGCGGTTTTTAGTTTGGCATGTAAATCGAACCATTAAAACAACGTCCGCACCGTTATATTCTATTTTGAAAAACTAATTTTATTATTTTGATACATTACACAATGTCACAATCCTCTTCATAGGGTTATTGTGTTGAATGTTGATGAATATTAAATTGATACATGAAACTTTCATTTCTTATTTGTGTTTCCAGATATATGGAACTTTCATTTCTTATATGTGTTTCATGATATATGAAACTTTCACTTTTGTATTTATACATTACGCAATTTCGCAATCCTTTTTGTGATCATATATGAAACTTTCACTTCTTATTTGTGTTTCCTAATATTAAATTGACATGTGACATTTTGTTTCCTCATTTAACGAGTTGTGATTCCTTCTGAACAAGGGGTCGAATGAGAATTTGACGCAATTAGTTAAGTTCCAGTTTGAATTTTGTCATTGAAATCACTGTCATACACTCGTTTCGTTGTATGTATGAAACACTTTTGCGGTTTCAAAACCACACTGTTTGATGATACGGTTTTAAAACCAAAACCACGCCTCTTGAGAAACCGCAAAACCGCACCGTTTGAAAAACCGCACCAAACGGTTTGTCAATCACAGAAACCGAACCATTCCATTTGCAGGTCGTTTTAGGTCTAAAACTGCACCAAACAGCACGACCCTCACCCCTAGATTTTGATACCTAAGTCGTATCTGAAATTCACAAATCCGAAAATTAGGTTACATATTCGGGTATCCAATATGATATCCGAAATTTTTACATTTTAGTGTTTACAACCAATGAATGATGTAATTCTTTGAAACAGTTCACAACCATCAAAATATTATCCATGTAAATCCAGAAATCAATAACACACGTCAAGCTTATACATAAAGAACATACATCAAGCTTAGAGCATCCACAATAAGAACTTTTTAGGAGCTTTATCATCCCAAAAAGCTATTGGATGAGCTTTTTCAATCTTAAACTTTTTAAAATAGCTTGCAAGTAAATTAACAAGCTCTCATCTAGAGCTTTTTCAATAATTTGGTGGGTCTTATTGGTTTTCAACCAGTTATAATTACATAACTCATATAAAGGTTTTATTAAAAGCAACTTGAAAAAACTCTTTCTATTGTGAAAATAGAAAGGTAAAATAAAGGTTTTTCATTTAAACTTTTTCATGAAAAAAATTCATTAAAAAGTTCTCCTATTGGATATGCTCTTATACATCATATGAGAAACCTAACATATGCTTATTATTAAACAAATGTTGATGATGTATGTGCAAAAAGTTTTGTTGCTTGAAATGTGCTTCGTCTTTGGTTATAAAACCGACTAATAATTCCAATTGGTAATTTCAATCTTACTGGTTAGGGTGGATGGAGTAACATTCGGGCTCATGCGGGTTCGGGATCGGGCTTAGGCGGTACCACCAGTACTTCCGGTACCGCCGCCCCTTGGTCTCGGGCTCGTGATAGATGGTGGTAGGCGGGTTCGGGTGTGGTGTGGTGAAGCTGCATCATCTTTCAATGTTTGTAAAAAAATTGACTACAAAATTTTACTCACTCCTATAAATACCCCCCTCTACCCATATAAAAATCACACATTTCTTTCTCAACTATAAAACTCTCTCAAGTTTTATAAAAAATGGCAAACAACGGAAATAGGAATATTAGCTCATAGACTAGAAGAGAAGAGGTGGTTTTGACAAAATGTTGGGTCGACACCTCTGGAGATATGGATCTGACAGCCCACCGCTTATTATGGGATCGTGTGGAGGACGGTTTCACACAAATTTGGGCACGGTTCATTATCGCAGTAGGCGTATGCTTAACAGCAAATGGAAAGATATGAAACTGAAATTGACACATTTTAACCAAATGTACGTAAACTTATCTTTTAACCGACCAAACGGGACAACCGACGATGAGGTCGTTGAACAAGTCCTACAACGTTATCGGGTGACACAGAACAGAGACTTTACGCATATAGAATAATGGAATGTTATGAAAGAGACACCTGGATTTTTTTTTAGGATTTAATTTGCCGTATTTAGGATTTAATTTGTTGCCTTTGGGATCTAATTTCTCGTATTTAGGATTTAATTTTCTGTATTTAGGTTGTTTTTTATTTGTTTTGTAATGGGGTGCTTTTTTTAATTTTAATTAAATGTTATTTGACGGATGGATTTTATTTAATATGTATTTAATATTATTTGGAATATTAAATTTAATGTTAAATTAATTTTTTTTTAATTGATAAATGAATTGAATAATAAAAAAGACCGGTCTTTTTTTTCAATTAAAACATATTACTTATATATTAATAAATAATAAATAAATTTCGGATACCAGATATCCAAAATATCCAAAAATTTAAAAAATCCAAATCCAAAATTTCGGATCAGGTTACATATACCATACCCTTTTTGCAAAGTGCATAAAGACGGTGGACTAATGTCAAGCAAATTTTCTGAAGAAAAAACAATGACTAGCCAGCTATTATTCCATTGTAACCAAAAAAGTCATTAGTGACAACCTTTTCAACAAGAAAAAAAAAATAACCACGAACCTACTGCTATCAAAGTAAAAAAACTTCACATGAATTCACCACTCTGTCAATGGTTAAAAAGTATATGTACTGTTTTTGCATATGTCTTCACTCAATCTGAATAGGTACCACTTCAAGAGTTGATAATGCTTCATGAGTTGATAATTCTTCATGCGTCTCTACCTCTCTATTCAACATAAAACATGTTATAAAAAGGCCAATTTTTAGAGAAATAGAAGCAAAAAAGAACTGTTATTATATTACACAGTTTGCTAATAAAATATAGTGCAGATTGCAGATAATAGCCATGCAATTAGTCTTTTTACCAATACAAGCACTATACTTTATTTTTCACCCATAATAGCAATGTACTTACATTTCTTTTTACATAATAACAACATACTTACAAATCCTTATCTATAATAGCAATGTACTTGCATTTCTTTACCGATAAAAGCAAATACGTAACAAGTAAACTGCATTGCATTTACTTGTAAGTACATTGCTGTTATGGGTAAAAAAAAGTACATTGCTCTAATGGGTAAAGAAATGTATCTACGTTGCTATTTTCATTAAAAAAAACTGAAGTGGTATAAAATATATAAATACATTGCCTAAAAATACATTAGTATTCCTTCATTTCCTTACAATTTTCCTAAAAAATTAAAGGAAAAAGTAGGAAGGGAACATACTTGCATGTCTTTTTGTTGTGACCCAAACCTTTACATTTACTACACTGCATTTGCCTTCTAATAAGCTCAAGCGACCCCGCCTGTTTCAATTTTACCCGCCTACCTGGCTTCCCAGGTGGACGTTTAGCAGGCGGAGGTGTCACAATAATCGCCACGTCACCACCATCTACCGGACCTTCCACATCAGGTATCGGATAAATGGACTCCGCATACGTTTTCCTATAACTCTCAGCCATAAAATACCTTGAACAATAATCATACGCGCTTCTACCAATACACTCAAAAACTGCAATCGCGTGACAGCATGGCAGTCCAGTCAGCAACCAGCCTCTACAGGTACAATCCCATTGAGTAATGTCAACCACCTCAAGACTTTGACCATGCACCTCAAACACACTAGTCTGTGATGGTAAAACTTGAAAAGATTGGGCCTTTGTAGCCTCGGTTTTAAGCTTTTCCTCCATTGATGGAGTCAAAGTTGTAGTCCAACGGTTGGAATCAACTCGTCTTTTATAAATCAATTCCATTAACTTCCCTCTTAATACATCGATCATGTGAGTTATCGGTAACTCAACCGCTTCAGACACCCAACTATAAAACAACTGTCCGAAATTAGACGTCATATGATTATACCGGGCCCCATCAAAAAAAGCATTCGCCCAATGTTCTGGCTCACTATTGAGTACCCAATTGTATGCTTCGGGTGAAATCGCTTCTATATCATTTACACATTGTTTAAAACCTTCACTTTTTGGTGCATATGCTGCAGCGTATAAATCTTGAACCATTAACCGTCTCGCTTCGTGTGAAAATCTCGTTTTTAAATCGTTATTGAGTTTTTCGGAAACGTATCGAAGACAGTATCCGTGAAAGCACTCGTTACCGAATACTTTAAGTATTGAATCTTTTACCCCCGCGTTGAAATTTGCAACGAATGTGATCGGTTGCGATACGGAAACGCAAGATTTCAATTGGGATAAAAACCAAAACCAGTTGTTATCATCGTTTTCATCGTCAACAACAGCAAAAGCTAAAGGAAAAACACCATCATCACCATCCGCACCACTCGCTATTAATAAAGTCCCTTGATATTTTGCATCAAGAGGAATGTCATCTAAAAAAAGCAAAGGCCGACACCCTTGTTGAAACCCTAAAATAGACGCGTGAAACGAGACAAAAAAACGATGGAAACTCGAATCGTCTTTCGTATCGAATGTAGCCAAACTACCCGGATTTGTTTCCATTATTTTTTCACAAAAATACGGTAATTGCGAATACGCTTCTTTGTACGAGCCTTGAAGTTGTTCTTTTGCGATTCCTTTCGCGCGCCACGCTTGCGAGTAATTCAACTCGACACCGTATTCGCGTTTAATGTCCGCAACGATATCTTTCGGTCTGTAATTCGGGGAATTTTTTAGTTTTTCTTTTATGATATTTCCCACCCATCCTTTTGTTGCGCGATACCCGGCTTTTGCAGAGACACCTGTACACGTGTGTTCTGGGTTCATTTTTTTTATGCGGATTAAATGCGTGGTGGGTAGTCTTGAAACGTATATGCGCCATGGACAGCCTTCTGATTTGCATTTCACACTGACACGGTGACTATCGGATTTTTTGTATTTGTAACGAAATCCATGCGCGATTGAGAATTTATGTAGGGCTTCACGGAATTCTGCGAAACTAGAGAATCTTTGTTCGACTCCTGTTATTGTGTTTTCCCATTGTGTTGCGGATTTGTGTTGTTTTTCCCAATTTGAATTAAGAGGGACCATTGCATTTTCTATTGGTAGATCGATGATTGTGTTTGGGTGGTTGTCTATGTGGCTTCTTGTTGTTGTCATAACAGGGCTTGATGCAACAACATCTGCTTCCAATACCGTTGTCCCGCTTGATCTATAATATGAATTATATAATAGTATAAGTGGATGTTAATTAGACACAAAAGCAACTCGTTCATGTTGCTGTATACACTGTTCTTACTGTATCTTTAAAATTATGTTATTGAAGGGTACAATGAAATTAAGCCCAAAAACGGCACATCTCAGAATATTTTGGCGTTTAAAGCAAGAAAAAAAATAAGGAAAGAAATTAAGGGATGTTAGAATACCTACTAGCAGGCATGTTGGAGACATTTAGATTTGGGGCTACCCTGCCACCTTCATGAGGCATGACAAAGACATCAACTTGATGAGTATCAGCAAAGAAGTTAATCATGCGTTTAAGATCTTTATCTTTAGATATCATGATAAGTGTCTTCCTATTTCCAGGAAGAAAGTATTTGATCAACATGTTGTCAACACTGTATCCGAATGTCTCTGCTAAATCCTGTTTGAAATCAATTACTTGTGTCTCTATATCAAGATCAACAGCATACGCCTCCCCACCACTATAAGACATGGAACCATCTTTTTCTGTCTGAAACTCGCCACCTGACTGGCATATAGCTATGATTTTCTTTGCTGACATCTAAAGACTCAAGCTAAATCAACAAATAAATAATCTCCAACAAAATCAAATCACAACTCGTCAGTTGTTTGGCCTGCATCAATTAACCAGAATGAAGTTCAGTTCATCGTTTGAGTCTTAAGTGTAAAAGTTCACAATAAAGATCAATCTGCCCCAAATCATTATATGCACACAAGTGTGATTTTCTACAATCAGAAAGTTGTCCGATTAGCGATACAGTGAGAAAAACTACTCGGTTCCACGTCTATACCAGTTTAGTAAGCATTCTTAGACATAAGGAGAGAAGAAACAACGGAATGATAGAGAAGAGAAATTTTAAAAATTCTAAACTTTGAGAGGCGAAAACGAGAACTTGGAAAGAAAAGAGGGCAATTTAGAAAACAGGTGACAAAAAGGGGGAAACTTGTAAGCCGTACTGCAAGTTTTGAAGTCGAAATTGGCGTTAATATTTTAAAAAACATAGCAAAGTTTTTCTATATAAACCCTACACAGAGAATCCTTTATAAACCGAGATTAGAGAGAACGTCCAGTATGAATAACAGAATACTTGATCAACAAGACATCAAACTTGGTGTTCTTTTGGCAAATTGAAATAACCGAAGCAAAAATAAGAAAAGGGAGTGAAATTACCTAGGGTTCTCGAACTAAAATCAAGGATTCTTCAGGCGAATCAAAGACTGGTAAGAGCAGGAGGGCAAAGGGATTAAGAAGAGACGGATGAGGTCGATTCCGTTTCAGTCTCTCAACTAGGAACCTATTACTGAATCATTCTTTTGATTTTCTCTCTTTTGCCCCCAACCCCTTTCTCGTTTTACACCTAGACAACCTACTTTTTTTCCTTATTACAATTACCCACAAATCCTTTACTATTTTCAAATATGCATGCTACTTTTGTGCTCTAATCATTTTACATGGACGGCGGTCAGAAATATGAAAAGGAGTAAATTACAATAATGGTCCATATAGTTTGCAGAAACTTTCAAAAATGGTCTAATTTTTAAAAATTCACCATAATGGTCTATGTGGTTACGTCTACTTTCAATAATATAATGGTCCAAAGGTCAGTAAAAAAATCATTTTACCCTTTTTTATTTTTATTTTAGTGTTTTATTTATTTTAGTAATTAAAAAAAATACCACACCCTTTCTCTCTCTCTCTCTCTGACAACGCCTAGTAATATCAAGTATTTTAGGCGTTGTTTAGCCGTGTTTTAGTTAATTTATCATTATGAATTGGCTAATATCACTTAATTTTGTGCCAAAGTGCTTGGAAATGTTTTTAGTGTAAATACAAGGGTTTTAGTGCAATTCTGGAGAAGTTATGGAGCAAAAGAGGCAAAAATCGGATCTGACAGAAATAGAGGCGCTATCTATCCTAGATAGCGCCGCTATCGTCAATAGTGCCGCTATTTCTTGAGATAGCGCCGCTATCTCGCGACCGGATAAAATCTCCGTTTTTGAATTTCAAACTCCAAGATTTCGGGATAAACCCGCACGCGCACCGCGGATTCTATATACCCGCGACGCGGCAACCCTAATTTCGCACCACTATAAATACCGGAGTCTTGTCCGGCTTTTGAAGCATCCCGGAACGAGAAGGAGGGATCCGAAGGCACAATTTCATCAGTTTTTCAGTGGGAATCAATATTTTTGTAACACCCGGTTCCTCAAATTTAGGATATACCAATTTCTTTAATAAAACATAATATCATTAGAGGTATAATCCCAAAAAGAGTAACAAGTATACACAAGGTTGTCATCAAAAGCTTAGTTCAAGTCCTAAACTATTACATCAACTGTTTACAACTATTTAACAAACCGGGTTTACTTCATATTTTAAAACAACAAAAGTAAATCTATGTCAAAGTCCAAGTCCAAGTCTAGCTATCCATCCATGTTCCGCTTCCTGCGGTCACCGCTACCAGAACCTAATACAAACAACAATAACAAACGATATATGAGCTATGAAAGCTCAGTGAGTAATTTAAGATTTATTTGTTTGTATCATTCATTATCAGGTTTTACTCAGACTCAACAGACTTGTTGAGATATTTTGTGATGAAGTGTTGATCCATCCGAAGTCCAACCCATAAAGAAAACCCCGAAGTGAATAAACAAGAGAAGACACCGAAGTCTGAAGACACCGAAGTCTGAAGACTCCGAAGTGCAATGCATAAAGGATCCGAAGACCTTACAGTCTGTCATCTTGTCTTTTGTGTGCACGCGTATAGTACAATACGTGTTGCATGAATCTTCTATCCTATTGGCTAGTACACTGATAGGATATTCTCTGTAAAAGATGTACTATTGGTATCACTGATTCAGTATAAATATCAGTGATACCATACCGTGTCGAGTGAGAGATTACGAGATTAACTTACGAGAATTGTATATCTCCAAGATAGAAAACCCATTGTAAAACCAAGTTCTAATCCAATTCGGCACCAGTTGGGGATAGCTATAAGAAGGAGGAAACCAGGCTAGGTTACTTACAGAGCCTCGAAAATTCCCCTCACTTACAGGCTCGAGTAAACCAGGATTAATACTACTCATACCAGAATTAGATGGCAGAGATTGCTGCTGTGTATGAGTTCTTGATGAAGTTTCCCCTTTTTCCAGAAATTTTCTTTTCCTAAATACAACCTTATGAGCAGCTTGTATCAGTTTCTTTGTGCTGTCTGTTAGACCCGATTGTGATCCTTCAATTATTGCTTCTTTCTCCCTTTTCAGGTTGGGTATTAAATCTTTCGATAATCCTGCTGCTCCACTAAACTCGTTACCAAATTCATGTGGCACAAACAACTTTAGTAATAATAACATTATGATATAAAGGAATTAAAAAAAAACAAAAATGTAATTCTTTACCTCAACACGATTAATAAGAGTTTGCAGACTCTTAAGTTGTCGTTGGGGCCAATGTTCGATGCCTAAATCTCTACAACGTTTTTTTAACTGTGTCGATCCAATGTTGAGTTCTTTCGCAGCTTCCTCAATTGGTTTATTAAAGTGTTCAGCTATTATTTCTCTACTTAATGAGTGTCTGAAACCTCTTCTAGTGCCAGCTACTGTGGTTGTCGGAATCGGAAGATTGAGTTCAAATGTACTATTAATATTTGGGATCATTTGAACATGATCCTGATTTTCTGAACCAAATATGGACATTGATTCATTAAAATCGGTAGCTTCTATCGGTGGTAATTGTACGTTTTCAATTATGGACTCAGGATTTTGAAATCCTTCTAAGTTCCTCTGAATCACCTGAAGGTGATTTTGATATTGAAAACCAACCCCAAGTTCGGGATTCATTTCAATATTGATGTTATGAGTTGTTTGTAATTGACTTTCATTCTGAATGTCAGTCATGAATTCTTGATTTATGGGGATGATCTCACTACTCATTGAGGGTACGTCGATGAATGGATTGTAGCCGGATAGATCATCCACAGATGGGTCTACGAATAACAATTGTCAGATGATAAAACAAAATTGAATATTCATAGAAGCAATCATTTAAAAGAATTTAACCTGGTAGAATGTATGGAGTCTGATCAAGTGTAACATCTAAAGATGCGTGCACCGGATCTTCTGAGTTAATGTTTAGCTCGGGAAAAATTCTCGGCTCTTCGTTGAGTGGCTCTATTGGTAGTATATCTGGAAGACTGTATCGTAATTCAAAATCAAACAAAACATTAGAAAGAAAAAAAATGAAAAACAAATAATGGATGTTTAGAATGTTAAAGTCACCGAACTCCGGTAAAGATGTCTGATCTGAAGGACCCTCTCCTTGCGGAAAACCAGGTCCAGGGTTTGACAGATCGCCCATTGAAGATCTGTTTTCCATGACTCAGCTTTAAATATGAGTTTGTATACGAACAATCTAGTGATAGAAGAGAATGAGACTGAAAATGAACATGGAAATAAATGATGCTACTTACGTGTGTGTATATATAGCATTTTGCAGCTGGAACCGAAAGGACGCATGTAATTGAAAGCACACTTCACGTTCTTATTACCATAAATTCAAACCATCTACAGTGGATGCGACTCTTCAATACCCTAGATGCCGTTTCTTTTTCAAATTCGCTGTTTGTCTCTAGTGATAATAGGATATTGAAGAGACTCTTTGGAATAAAGGTGAATAAAGTGGTGTCGTTTACTGACTACTTTAATGCATAGATTGATGTTGGCCGTTGATTAATAGTGATATGATGTCACATAAAAACAAGGTGTAAGACCAATCTGTTAACATTGGAGAGATATTAACGTTGACTTATGTTGACTTTTCATCCCGTGTTGGACTCTAGACCTAATGGGCTAAAGTTTAACATATTTGGGCTCGTGTTGTTGGATTAGTATTTATGGGCAAAGCGAAAGTACTATACAAATATTGGAGGATATGCTTCGTGCGTGTGTTATAGATTTTGGTGGGCGCTGGGAGGATCACTTGGTGTTAGTGGAATTTGCATATAATAAAATTTATCACTCCAGCATTCAGATGGCACAATACGAAGCATTATACGGAGCACCGTGCCGTACTCCGACCTGTTGGACAGAGTTAGGAGAAAAGCCGTTAGGAGAAAAGCCGTTAGCACAGTGGCGATACCATAAGGGTTCTGATGTGACTTGGGAAACCGAAGAGGAAATGAAGGCGAAGTACCCCTAGTTGTTTGTTAGATTCCGAGGACGGAATCTTTTGAAGGGGAGGAGAGTTGTAACACCCGATACCGATTTATAAATATTTATATATTAATTTGGGGGCTTAAGTGCGAAAAACGAGACTTATATGTATTTATTTGTGTGTTGGATGTAAAGTTTGCAACTTGGAGGGCTAAAGTTGTCATTATGTCAAAATTATTAATCTTGGGCATGTATATATTCACGTGGGCAGAACATTCTCTTCATTTGAAGAGAATTCTAGATGGAGAAAGTGGAGATAAAGAAATTCCCGTTTTTTTTCATAGCATGCTACGGTGTTCGAATGATCCGCGGAGATTGAACCGTTGGATCGTTGTGAAATTTGGACAGAAGCTTCAGGAGGGTGATACGCAGGATTTGACCGTAGGAATTTAAATTCTGATGTCTGGAAGTCGAGATAAAGGCTCGCGATCAGAATTGCAGAATTGAGGTAAAAACACTGTTTTTAACATTGTGTTGTAAAAATCGTTATAAATTCTAGAATCATCGGTTTGATGTGAAACCAGTGCCATATTCTCAGAAATTGAGTCTAGTAGTTTTATCCAGAATGGTGCAAAATATGATTCGGCCTCTTACATAGGTCAAATCGGAGTTTTTCACAGATTAGTCCAATGCTGACAGATTTGAGACAGCCTTGATATGCAATCTTTCAAAAATCATAGTAAATTGTAGAAATATCCGTTGGGGTTGATATTGGTGTCCCTGAAAAGGTAAAAGGAGTAGTTTTCTGTAAAATTGAAATTGTTATATATAAATGTATCTAGGTTGAGTGAAACATATCAATAACAGGGGACAAATTCTTGGGTAAAACGGAGTTAATTTCTAAGAAAGTTGATAATAAAGTTATCGCTTTCAAGTGTACGAATTAGGTTTTCAAGAGGGTGTATACATATTATTTATAAATGTGGTTGAAAACCTAATGTAGGTCTATATTTATCGAGGAGTCGGGACGACACCGTGTTGTACGAGCAACAGAGCTAATCGACCCGGTTTATATCGAGGTGAGTTTCTCACTACATTGTATAGACGTTATATGTGCTTTACCGAATTTTGTGTGCTTGTAAGATGTTTGTGGATAGTACCAGGTTGTGTGTATTTTATTAATATTATACGTTCCTGTTATAGTTGTATGTGTTGGGGTATAGGGTGTGGTTAGTACTAGACGTGTCTAGGTCTAGTATGTAGATAGTACGGGCTCGACGAACTGAGCATTATAGGGTGGCTCGACGTACTGAGCAATATGGAGATGTCTGCAAGATGCACTGAGCAGATACGCATGGCTCGACGTACAGAGTATGCGCGGCTCTGAGTGCTGAGCAGAGGTGTTAGACTTACTGAGCAGATACGTATGACCCAACGTACAGGGTATACGCGGCTCCGACTGAGCAGATACGCATGACTCGACGTACAGAGCATGCGCGGCTCAAAATGCTGAGTAGAAGACTATAGTTCGGTGTACTGAGTATAGCAGGTTATGCGTGATAAATGGTAGTATTTTTTCCTGTGGGGGTTAAGTATGTATGATTGATATACTATGTAGATGTTGGAACTCACTAAGCCATGTGCTTATCCTTTCTCTATTAAATTACCATTTCAGGTTATACAGGTGAAATTGACGGCTTGGCATGGCAGGTACACACTGATGCTGCTTATGGGGAATTTATACGGTAAATTGATGTTAAAATGTTTTTAAATGTTTGTAAAATATTCATTTTAAATAAATTGTATTCTTTTAAAAACTGGGGTGTTACAAGTTGGTATCAGAGCCTGGCTTGAGTGAATCAGACTCACTTGGTGGGTTTTGATCTCAAGCTTGAGACTCAAAAGTTCTTTTAAAGTTATTTTTACAAGAAATTAAAAGTTGTTTTTCGAGTAAGAAGTTAAATGAACGTTGTTGTGAAGACGCAGTGTGTACCGCCAGCCGACGTCAGTGGGAAAAGGTTTAAGTGCTTAGTCTTTGTTGATGTTTCTGTAATATATGATATACGTATGCCTAAATTCCTGCTAGAAAACCACATATTGGTGTACAGATTATTTGTTGCCTGTTGTTTTGAATAAATGCTGGTGTTGATAGGTTGTTCAAGGAATGTCATTAAGGTGTATGCAGTAGGGACTAAATTGTCCTAAAATGTTTGAGTTGACCCTATTTTATGTTCCTTGTTTGGTTGTATTTATAGGGTAAATCCTCTTATTTGAAAGATTTTATAATTCAATAATTGTATACAACTTTGTTCGTGAAACAACCTTGGGATATATGTGTTGGTGAAAAGTGAATTGGAGACTTCTGGACAAGTCCTGAAACGGACGTGGATAGGTGTGGAAGGTAGTAGTAGAGCTCCTACTATTGAAAGCACAGGATCCGCGTTCGAATCGGGAGTTGGTCATGAGGAATCCAATTAGCTGAGGGTGTGGGTAGTTATAACAAAAATAATAAGTAAAAGTAGTAACACGTCGATACATGTGATCAATTACTATAATTTTATATTAATACATTAAGAAAAGTTTACAGAGCTACTAACCTAAACTGAAGAATTAGAAGGAAGCGAGAAAAGATCTTCTACACTCCACTCTTTGTCATCATTAGGTTGACTTGTACCTTCTTGAGGATTTGGAAGGGGTATGTTTTCAGTTATTGGAGGAGGAGTTCCAAGGTGTGGGGTCTCGATAGGGTTGGAACCCGTAACCCCATGAGTGTGGGCTAAAAATTGACTCGTTTGGGGAGTGTGTAAGTAGGGAAGTGATGAGGAAGGGTTCCAATTCGGCACCAGTTGGGGATAGCTATAAGAAGGAGGAAACCAGGCTAGGTTACTTACAGAGCCTCGAAAATTCCCCTCACTTACAGGCTCGAGTAAACCAGGATTAATACTACTCATACCAGAATTAGATGGCAGAGATTGCTGCTGTGTATGAGTTCTTGATGAAGTTTCCCCTTTTTCCAGAAATTTTCTTTTCCTAAATACAACCTTATGAGCAGCTTGTATCAGTTTCTTTGTGCTGTCTGTTAGACCCGATTGTGATCCTTCAATTATTGCTTCTTTCTCCCTTTTCAGGTTGGGTATTAAATCTTTCGATAATCCTGCTGCTCCACTAAACTCGTTACCAAATTCCTGTGGCACAAACAACTTTAGTAATAATAACATTATGATATAAAGGAATTAAAAAAAAAAACAAAAATGTAATTCTTTACCTCAACACGATTAATAAGAGTTTGCAGACTCTTAAGTTGTCGTTGGGGCCAATGTTCGATGCCTAAATCTCTACAACGTTTTTTTAACTGTGTCGATCCAATGTTGAGTTCTTTCGCAGCTTCCTCAATTGGTTTATTAAAGTGTTCAGCTATTATTTCTCTACTTAATGAGTGTCTGAAACCTCTTCTAGTGCCAGCTACTGTGGTTGTCGGAATCGGAAGATTGAGTTCAAATGTACTATTAATATTTGGGATCATTTGAACATGATCCTGATTTTCTGAACCAAATATGGACATTGATTCATTAAAATCGGTAGCTTCTATCGGTGGTAATTGTACGTTTTCAATTATGGACTCAGGATTTTGAAATCCTTCTAAGTTCCTCTGAATCACCTGAAGGTGATTTTGATATTGAAAACCAACCCCAAGTTCGGGATTCATTTCAATATTGATGTTATGAGTTGTTTGTAATTGACTTTCATTCTGAATGTCAGTCATGAATTCTTGATTTATGGGGATGATCTCACTACTCATTGAGGGTACGTCGATGAATGGATTGTAGCCGGATAGATCATCCACAGATGGGTCTACGAATAACAATTGTCAGATGATAAAACAAAATTGAATATTCATAGAAGCAATCATTTAAAAGAATTTAACCTGGTAGAATGTATGGAGTCTGATCAAGTGTAACATCTAAAGATGCGTGCACCGGATCTTCTGAGTTAATGTTTAGCTCGGGAAAAATTCTCGGCTCTTCGTTGAGTGGCTCTATTGGTAGTATATCTGGAAGACTGTATCGTAATTCAAAATCAAACAAAACATTAGAAAGAAAAAAAATGAAAAACAAATAATGGATGTTTAGAATGTTAAAGTCACCGAACTCCGGTAAAGATGTCTGATCTGAAGGACCCTCTCCTTGCGGAAAACCAGGTCCAGGGTTTGACAGATCGCCCATTGAAGATCTGTTTTCCATGACTCAGCTTTAAATATGAGTTTGTATACGAACAATCTAGTGATAGAAGAGAATGAGACTGAAAATGAACATGGAAATAAATGATGCTACTTACGTGTGTGTATATATAGCATTTTGCAGCTGGAACCGAAAGGACGCATGTAATTGAAAGCACACTTCACGTTCTTATTACCATAAATTCAAACCATCTACAGTGGATGCGACTCTTCAATACCCTAGATGCCGTTTCTTTTTCAAATTCGCTGTTTGTCTCTAGTGATAATAGGATATTGAAGAGACTCTTTGGAATAAAGGTGAATAAAGTGGTGTCGTTTACTGACTACTTTAATGCATAGATTGATGTTGGCCGTTGATTAATAGTGATATGATGTCACATAAAAACAAGGTGTAAGACCAATCTGTTAACATTGGAGAGATATTAACGTTGACTTATGTTGACTTTTCATCCCGTGTTGGACTCTAGACCTAATGGGCTAAAGTTTAACATATTTGGGCTCGTGTTGTTGGATTAGTATTTATGGGCAAAGCGAAAGTACTATACAAATATTGGAGGATATGCTTCGTGCGTGTGTTATAGATTTTGGTGGGCGCTGGGAGGATCACTTGGTGTTAGTGGAATTTGCATATAATAAAATTTATCACTCCAGCATTCAGATGGCACAATACGAAGCATTATACGGAGCACCGTGCCGTACTCCGACCTGTTGGACAGAGTTAGGAGAAAAGCCGTTAGGAGAAAAGCCGTTAGCACAGTGGCGATACCATAAGGGTTCTGATGTGACTTGGGAAACCGAAGAGGAAATGAAGGCGAAGTACCCCTAGTTGTTTGTTAGATTCCGAGGACGGAATCTTTTGAAGGGGAGGAGAGTTGTAACACCCGATACCGATTTATAAATATTTATATATTAATTTGGGGGCTTAAGTGCGAAAAACGAGACTTATATGTATTTATTTGTGTGTTGGATGTAAAGTTTGCAACTTGGAGGGCTAAAGTTGTCATTATGTCAAAATTATTAATCTTGGGCATGTATATATTCACGTGGGCAGAACATTCTCTTCATTTGAAGAGAATTCTAGATGGAGAAAGTGGAGATAAAGAAATTCCCGTTTTTTTTCATAGCATGCTACGGTGTTCGAATGATCCGCGGAGATTGAACCGTTGGATCGTTGTGAAATTTGGACAGAAGCTTCAGGAGGGTGATACGCAGGATTTGACCGTAGGAATTTAAATTCTGATGTCTGGAAGTCGAGATAAAGGCTCGCGATCAGAATTGCAGAATTGAGGTAAAAACACTGTTTTTAACATTGTGTTGTAAAAATCGTTATAAATTCTAGAATCATCGGTTTGATGTGAAACCAGTGCCATATTCTCAGAAATTGAGTCTAGTAGTTTTATCCAGAATGGTGCAAAATATGATTCGGCCTCTTACATAGGTCAAATCGGAGTTTTTCACAGATTAGTCCAATGCTGACAGATTTGAGACAGCCTTGATATGCAATCTTTCAAAAATCATAGTAAATTGTAGAAATATCCGTTGGGGTTGATATTGGTGTCCCTGAAAAGGTAAAAGGAGTAGTTTTCTGTAAAATTGAAATTGTTATATATAAATGTATCTAGGTTGAGTGAAACATATCAATAACAGGGGACAAATTCTTGGGTAAAACGGAGTTAATTTCTAAGAAAGTTGATAATAAAGTTATCGCTTTCAAGTGTACGAATTAGGTTTTCAAGAGGGTGTATACATATTATTTATAAATGTGGTTGAAAACCTAATGTAGGTCTATATTTATCGAGGAGTCGGGACGACACCGTGTTGTACGAGCAACAGAGCTAATCGACCCGGTTTATATCGAGGTGAGTTTCTCACTACATTGTATAGACGTTATATGTGCTTTACCGAATTTTGTGTGCTTGTAAGATGTTTGTGGATAGTACCAGGTTGTGTGTATTTTATTAATATTATACGTTCCTGTTATAGTTGTATGTGTTGGGGTATAGGGTGTGGTTAGTACTAGACGTGTCTAGGTCTAGTATGTAGATAGTACGGGCTCGACGAACTGAGCATTATAGGGTGGCTCGACGTACTGAGCAATATGGAGATGTCTGCAAGATGCACTGAGCAGATACGCATGGCTCGACGTACAGAGTATGCGCGGCTCTGAGTGCTGAGCAGAGGTGTTAGACTTACTGAGCAGATACGTATGACCCAACGTACAGGGTATACGCGGCTCCGACTGAGCAGATACGCATGACTCGACGTACAGAGCATGCGCGGCTCAAAATGCTGAGTAGAAGACTATAGTTCGGTGTACTGAGTATAGCAGGTTATGCGTGATAAATGGTAGTATTTTTTCCTGTGGGGGTTAAGTATGTATGATTGATATACTATGTAGATGTTGGAACTCACTAAGCCATGTGCTTATCCTTTCTCTATTAAATTACCATTTCAGGTTATACAGGTGAAATTGACGGCTTGGCATGGCAGGTACACACTGATGCTGCTTATGGGGAATTTATACGGTAAATTGATGTTAAAATGTTTTTAAATGTTTGTAAAATATTCATTTTAAATAAATTGTATTCTTTTAAAAACTGGGGTGTTACATCTACCACCCATTTTTACTGAAAAGATCCTGTTGAAATACATCAAGATGACTGATTCCACAGCAACTTATGCTAATATGCTTAACTATGCCAACCTCATTGGTTCAGCAACGAAAGCCCCTGTTCTAGTAACTTCTTACTACGATTATTGGGCTGGTCGAATGAAGGATTACCTCATAGGACTGGACAAAGATCTATGGAGGTCTGTGACTGAAGGTCCACACACTGACATTGTTGGTCGATTCGTTGTTCCTGACGGAGAAGAAGCTGTTGTTCTTAATGCTGCAGATATGAAAAAGCTTGAAAACGACGAGAGAGCCATGCGCGAACTGAGAAGTGGCTTGGGTCCCGATGTCAGCCACCACATTGCTGATGCTAAATCTGCAAAAGAGATGTGGGACAATCTTGAACTCCGCTTCGGAGGAGATAAAATTCTTCATACCAGCAAAGTTCAAGAGATTCTTGCAGACTTCGGAAACTTTAAGCAAGAGGAAAATGAGTCCTTGGAAGCCTGCTATGAACGTTTGAGCAACATGATTTACACACTCGATAAATATGGAGAAACAAGAAGCCAACAAGAGATAAATATCAAATTTCTCTACAGTCTTCGAAAGGAATGGAGACCAATCATGCTCATGGTCAAATCCTATGAGAACTTTGAGAAATACAAGCTGGCTGCCCTATACAATCTATTAAAATCACATGAACCCGATGTAGTAGGTCGAAGAAGTGAAATGGCTAGTTCTGGACCACTAGCTCTCGTATCAAAAGAAGAGGAAGAATCAAGTGATGAAGACATTGCTGCCTACATGGTAGATGATAATGGAGACACTGTTGCTCTCTATGCCGCCAACAATCGAAGATTCAAGAAACCATTCATCAAAAACAATTCTGGAAAGTCATTTGTGAAAAACTTTAACAAATCAAACTTAAACTCCAAGCCCAAACCTGAAATATACACTCCGAAGGAGGATAACTTGAAACTGTCAACCCCGAAGCCATCTGAAAAACCGGCTTCGGAGTTATCTAAAGAGAAGTCCGAATAGAAGAAAATCTCAGGTGATTCTGGTTATGATTGCAATTATTGTCATGGCAAGAATCATTTTGCAAAGGACTGCATGCTTCGAAAGCAAAACGAAAAGAAACCACAGATAAAGGACGAAACCTATTACACAAGAAAAATGGAGGAAGTTAGAGTGAGGACCAAAGACCTAGCCTTAATGGCTGCTGATGATCGTCAAGGATCATATCAAGTTTGGTCTTCTGATTCAGATGATGACGAAGTGAGAAAGCCATCTCATAGTGCTTTCATGGCCTATGATGTCGATAAGAGCTTTCTACAAGACACTTCGGAGAAGTTGAATGAAGAGAAGTGGATGCAGATTGAAGCAACTGCGGGTCTTAGGTTTATGACTTCGGAGGGACTGGAAACAACTGCTGCTGATACTCCAAAGACCTGGGATGAAGATTCCTCTGATGATGATGAGGAAGTGTGCTTGATGGCTAATGGCAACCGGTCCACAATCCCAGAACAGGTATCAAAACTTCTTTCATCTTTCAAAATTCCTACTTCTCAATCTGCTCCCATTATAAATGAAATAACTCGTGATTGTTCTGTCATGCATAAATTACTCATTGATGCCAAAAATAGGGAAATACTCAGTGAACAGGAGCTTCTAAGCTTAAGGGGGAGAGTAGAGAACCTGAAGCTAGCATTAGAGAAATCTAATCTTAGAATCTCCTTGTTAGAAGAGAATAGAGAAAAATTTTTAAACAATCATGATGTAATCTTAAGACAGAGAAACATATTTTGTGAAACAGCCAAACGATTATATGCGCATATTACGAGAATTTATCATTCAGCCGATGTTTGTAATATCCAACATAGACAACTATTACCTTTTATTGAGTTTAAATTGAAAGAAGTCGATAGTATATCTTATGAATGCGAATCTATAGTATCAGGCTCCGAAGTTACTAATCCATCATATAAACATGGCCTGATATCTGTGGAAAAATATCTAACTGCTGATAAATTGTTGAAAATTTTGCCTCAAGAAATTCCAATCCTGAATAAGGCTGTACCTCAAATTGAAAAAGATTCTGAAAGTGATTCGGACATGGAGGAGATTGATTGTTCATCTTTGATTTTGTTAAAATCATCCTCCATATCCGAATCAACCTCCGAAGACATCTCACAAAAGTCTTCGGTGGACAAAGGAAAAACAAAAATGATTTGTGAATCAAAAACTCTTGAAACCAAAGAAACTTCAAATATTAAACTTCAAATCACAGATGAATCTGTTTCTTAAGATCAATATCTCAAGGATAATTCAAAAAGACTAGTCCATTTGGCTTGTATCTATCCTAAGGTTTCTTACTTCAAAAACTCAATCTTCGTAACACCCGGTGGATTATCCTTAATTGATAATGAATTGCAAAAACTTCTTGAAAAGGATAACTCCACAGTTACAAATGAAGGATTTTTCTCATCATCCAAAATGGTTGAAAATGAAATAAATGAGAAAATGGAAGTAAAAGTGAATATAAGGAAACAAGAACTATACGGCCACAACGTATATAATCGTCTTTGTTTTGAAAAGGAGAAAGTGCCCTATAATTTGTCACACTTGCTAAACCTCAAAAATGACGATCACATTTACATTAATCGAAACTACAAACAAATTCAAGTTGTGGAAAAACCCACAGTTCCGAAGATGGATGTATTGGAATTAATGGAGTCTTGTGAAAGTGTTCCTTTTTCACTTAATCCCGAAAATGAAATTTCAAAATCAGAAGTTTCATATTTCAAAACTTTGACACAAAAACCCCAAATTTTGAAAAGACCACAAGTTCTACAAAAACCAAATTCAGCAGTGGTGATTTCAAAACCAACTCAAAAACCCACTGTTGAAAATTCGAAAACCAAGCAAACCCTAAATCTTGTGAAAAGAAAAACTTCTTTTAGAAATTTGAAACAAAATGAGGCAATTGCTTCCACTTCTGGTACAAAACCTGTTTGCTCAAAAATCTCAGAAGTTAAAAATCGAAATGAAAAACCATCTTTTACACTAACGAAACCTAACTTTCCAAATCCTAAATTTCAAAAACCGACGAAGAGAACATTTTCAAAGGGAAACAATTTGATAGATACATTCCACAAATGGCTGGACAACAATTTGGAAATGTTCAAGGATAAGAATCTCTCATTAAATGACTTCAAATTGGCATACGAAGAGTATCTTTGTACCTCTACGTTGTGCAGCTCACTTTCAACAAAGTCAAAAACGGAAAAACGAAAACAAAATTGGAAAAGAAATGACTTGTAAGAAAACTTAACTGCAAAAACAAAAACTTCAAAATCTTCCAATTCCTCTAAATCAAAATATTCCATTCAAAAATGGGTTCCGAAGTCTGTCATTTTGTTAGTCACTTCGGACTCATCATTTTTAGCTACAAACTCTTTGGAATCCTGCTCAAACACTTCGGAATCATGCTCATCACATGAGGCTTCGGAGAATTTGATTAATTTAAATGCAAATGAAATTTCTGAAGAGGCCGTAGAAAAATGGATTCAAGAATCCTTCGCTTACCCTGAGGACCCAAGATTGATTGGGTACCAACTCCTTCTTGATTGATTGCAGGTTATGTCTGATGAGCGGTATGACTCAAAATGGTACATGGACAGTGGCTGCTCAAGACATATGACAGGGAGAAAGGAATATCTCAGAGATTACAGGAATTTGGATGATGCTGGAAACGTACGCTTTGTTAATAATGAAACATGTCCAATTCGGGGATATGGAAAAATAACAAATGGCCAATTCACTATCAACCGAGTGGCATTTGTTGAAGGACTAAAACATAATCTGGTGAGTATATCTCAATTGGTGGTTGGAACGGGAAACGCTGTAACTTTCAACAACCAAGGGAGTATAATCACCAAAGAAGCAACAAACGAAATCTTACTGAAATCAGAAAGGAAGGGATCCATGTTTCCCTTGAATCTGAAGCCAGTAACAGGTGGGCAATCTCTATGTCTTCTCTCCAAAGCCAACTCCGATGTCAGCTGGTTATGGCACCGAAGACTTGCCCATCTGAACTTCAAAGATCTGAACAAGTTAGTGGCCATGGATCTGGTTCGAGGGATGCCAGCTCTCAAATTTGACAATGATTCTCTTTGCTCTGCATGTGAACATGGCAAGCAGACAAAACAAAGACATCCTACAGTGATCAACCCCAAAATCACCGAACCGCTTTCCGTTCTATACATAGATTTGTGTGGACCATCTGCAATAGAATCAATAGGAAAGAAGAAGTACATTCTGGTTATTGTCGATGACTATTCAAGGTTTACTTGGGTGATATTCCTCCGGAACAAATCCGATGCAGCTGAAGAAATCATCAACTTTCTAAAGAAAATGGAATTGATGCTTAACAAGAAATTCCGAACTGTGCACAGTGACAACGGTTCGGAGTTCAAAAATCAGACTCTTGATGGATTCTTGAAAACAAAGGGGATTAACCACAACTTCTCAGCACCCTACACTCCTCAACAAAACGGTGTTGTAGAAAGAAGAAATCGCTCCCTGTGTGAAGCTGCAAGAACAATGCTCAACTTTGCAAATTTGCCAATGTACTTATGGGCCGAAGCAATTTCTACTGCATGCTTTACTCAAAACAGATCCTATATTCACAAAAGATTCCATATTACACCATACGAAGTACTCAACCGCAGAAAGCCAAATGTCAAATTCCTTCACATCTTTGGTTGTCGGTGTTTTATCTTGAACATGAAGGATTACTTAACCAAGTTCGATAACAAATCAGAAGAAGGCATCTTTCTTGGTTACTCTCAAGACTCAAAAGCCTATAGAGTCATGAACAAGAAAACTCGCAAAATCGAAGAAACCTTTAATCTAAGGTTTGATGACTACTACATCAAGAAGTCTCTGCATCCTTTTCCTATGTCTTCAATCTTTCCAAACCCTGCTGTAGATGCTGCTCAAATCACAACATTCGACACAGACTTCTCACTCTTATTTGATCAACCTGAAAGAGCTGTGGACTCCGAAGTCAGAGCACCAGACAACCATGAATCTGAACTCTCCAAGATCACAGACGGACCCGATGACTCTTCTACAAGCAGCATACAAAGACCATCTTCTATTGAGGGAGAGTCATCTAATCAAAGTTTGGAAAATGTAAGTATTGAGGGGGAGCCATCAAACCGATGTGCTGGAAATTTAAGAACTAATGATGCAACAACCAACAGTCCAAGAGGTTCCAACACTCATGTCTCTACTCCCCGGTCAATTTCAAATATCATATCCATGTATCCAACAATCCAGGGGGAGCCAGAAATTGCGACTCCGAATTCAGCCACAACAATCGCTTCGGATAACGCTACAACTTCTCCAACTCCAACAAATGTCCAGGGGGAGCACATATCAAACTCAACCTCACAATTACACACACTACAAACAAACACAGATTCAAATAATCACTTGCTAATGGATGATTTTCCCTCCACTTCGGGATATCCCTCAGACATTGAGGACATCGATGCTGAAGGACCTCCTGATTTTGATCCAAACTATCCTCCTTTGGACAAATGGACGAAAAACCATCCTCCATCACTTGTCATTGGTGATGTTCGAGATAAAGTACTGACTCGTGCACAACTTCACCAAAAGCAATTAGATCTCAACAAAAATTCAGAGTTGTGCATGTTTAATGTCTTTATCTCTAAGGTAGAACCTAAGAATGTCAAAGATGCATTTGATCACTCAGACTGGATTGAAGCAATGCAATTGGAATTAGAAGAATTTGAAAGAAACAAAGTTTGGAGGCTAATTCCAAAACCTGCAAATGCCTCAATTGTCGGTCTCAAATGGGTGTATCGTAACAAGCTAGACACCGAAGGCAACGTAGTTCGGAACAAAGCTAGGTTGGTTGTCAAGGGTTACTGTCAACAGGAGGGGATTGATTATGAAGAAACTTTCGCTCCTGTTGCCAGACTCGAATCAGTTCGGATATTTTTAGCTTGTGCTGCACACAAAAATTTTGATGTCTATCAAATGGACGTTAAATGTGCTTTTCTGAATGGTGATCTCGAGGAAACCGTTTTTGTTGAACAACCACCTGGTTTTGAAAGTAAAACTCATCCGAATTATTGTTATGTGCTAGACAAAGCAGTCTATGGTTTAAAACAAGCTCCAAGAGCTTGGTATGAAACCTTGACCAAATTTTTAAAAGAATCAAACTTCAAACAGGGATCAGTAGATCCAACACTTTTTAGAAAGAAAGTTGGATCTCACTTGATGTTAGTCCAAATTTATGTAGATGACATAATCTTTGGATCTACTGACCCCAATTTGTCAAAAGACTTTGAAAAACTGATGAAAAGCAAATTTCAAATGAGTATGATGGGAAAAATAAACTTCTTTCTTGGTTTACAAATCAAACAATCTAAGGAGGGGATATTCATCAATCAACAAAAATATACGAAGAATCTGCTTGAACGCTTCGGAATGACTAACTGCTCCAAAGCAAAAGTTCCTTTGCCTGCAGGTACAAGGTTAAATCCATCATTGGACAAACCAAAGACCGACATACAGCAATACCGAAGCATGATTGGATCATTGCTCTATCTTACAGCCAGTCGTCCTGACATCATGTTTGCAGTCTGCAATTGTGCAAGATATCAGGCTGATCCAAGGGAACCCCACTTGGCTGCTGTTAAGACAATATTCCGATATCTTCATGGAACTACTGCTTATGGTCTATGCTATCCAGCAAATTCTGGTTTCTACATTCAAGCATACTCAGACTCTGATCTCGGTGGATGCTATATTGATCGCAAGAGTACTTCGGGGGGTTGTCAATTCTTAGATGGAAAACTTATCAGCTGGCAATCCAAGAAACAAACTTGTGTCTCTATCTCCACCGCAGAAGCTGAATATGTAGCAGCTGCTGCATGCACTTCTCAGATCATTTGGATTCAAAGTCAATTGAAAGACTATGCCATCAATATGAGAAAAATTCCTCTGTTCTGTGACTCTCAAAGTGCAATTCGTATATGCCACAATCCAGTTCAACATTCCAAGACGAAGCATATAGCTCTTCGCTATCACTTCATCAAAAGTCATGTTGAGGAGGGGAATATTGAGGTGCACTTTGTTCACACTACAGAACAATTGGCAGATATCTTCACAAAGGCTCTAAATGAAGAAGCATTCACAAGAATCGTTCGAGGACTTGGAATGATAGATGGATCAACTCTTCAATGAAGAAGCATTCACAAGAATCGTTCGAGGACTTGGAATGATAGATGGATCAACTCTTCAATAATTCTCAGATTTGTTCACTCTTACTCTATTCTAAAATTTCATAAAAATAGACTCCGCAGATCCCTGAAGTCAATTCTGGCTTCGGAGGTCATCGGAGAAAAACAAGCAATAACTCTTGCCACTTCCCCGCAGTACTCCGAAGTAAAATATCACTTCGGAGGTCTACAGAACAAACTCTTCTTCAAAATAAATCCTTCAAAATTGAAAAACCACTTGAACAAATGTTAACTTCATAAAAATAAAGAATTGTTTTAAGACTAAGAAAATTCAAAAACAAGAAAAACTTATATCAAACGAAAAGAAAACTCTGATGTAAATGACAAAATTTAACTTTACTCTCATGAATTAACCAAGTAAAGGACAAAACTTTGATTTTAGATTCTGAAAATCATACCTTATTGCACTAAAAGGTATTTGGGAATCGACTTGAAACATTGGTAAGAAAACAGACTTCGAAATGAGGTCAAGGCTATTTTACACTTTGAAGCCCTGTTTGATTTCAATAACCTCAACATAATGTCTATTTCTAACCACCCCTCGAAACTTGACTCGCTTCAACTTCAAATTAATCATGTAGCCTCAAAACTACAAAGGATAACTCAAAGTGTTCCGAAGTTTTCATCAAAAATAGAACCAACATCGTTTGATAAGTAAATTTAAATCTCTTTTCATTAAATGATACAAAATTGAACTATATGAAGATTTTCACTCACAGGGATTGTTTAAAACAAAAACAAAAGCATCAAAGAAAGAAATCAAATGGTGATGCTCTATGTCTTCGTACAAGAAAATTGGTAAAAGAAAACAAGAAAGAAAAATATAAAACACTTGTCAAAAGAAACAAAGACAAACAAAAATCAAAAGATAACCAAGGGAATGCAAAAGGAAAATCAGCATTCAAAAGCTTATTCTTCTGTTTTAAATAACAGTACAAGGAGCTCCTATAACATAGTCGAGTACCTTTTAGAAGAATATGAACATTTCAAGTAGTCTGTCTTAAATGACAAAGTAGGAGTGGTGTACGAAGCTCCAAGGCTTGTCATCTGAGCTTAGTATCCAAACACTTCAACTGATGAAATGGAATAAATTTTTCAAATGAATCTTCAAAACAATCTAATCAAATCTTCTGAAACACTTCTGACGTTCAATTCATGAATGAAAATTTCTTTAAATTTCAAATACAAAGGATGTTATCTTTATTATATTTGAAAATTTTGAAGCAAATAAGCACAACTCAAAATATGTTTCCTAATGTGAAATCAAGTAAGTGATGGGGTGATTAGACTTAAAAATTCATGATTGATATTGAATCAAACAAACTTCCAATTGAAAAATGGACTTCCAACATGATTCGAACGACTCTGAACTTTAATTCATTAAAACTTCTTTTCATAATATTCATGAAAGCTAAAGCTAGACGAAATATTGCATCAGTCAAAAAGGAAAATCATAAACTTATAGAAAAACATATGGACTTTGTTACACTGGTGAACATTTTTCAATCGTTTGTCAATCACCGAAGTAACAGAACTCTCTTCGGAGTCCATAACAAAAACACCAAAGTGAGGAACTTTATGCTCCGAAGCACAATCTCAACGGTCATAATTTTTCATAACTACGAAGTCAATTAAATGTTCAAATGATTTTCACATTTATGATAAATAACAGAGACAAACATTCCCTGAGTTTTTAACTGTTTACATACAGCTGTCAATAAAAATTAAATGAAAACATTATTCATAATGACGTATCAAAAAGTTAAACGGTTCAAATTTTGAATCATTGTAACTGACAGCCGTATATTTCTCCTTTTGCAGAGAAAGTGGGACGAGCAGGTGATGAGGTGTCCTCCTACTACTGGACCATTTTAAACGTGCATTAAATGGCCTTGGGACCACGAATACTATATAAACTTTCCATCTCTTCCATCACACTCTTTACGCAAACCTTACATTCCAATTCTCTCTGCAAACACAACATTCTTCATCCTCTTCATCAAACCTCCAACAATGGCCGCTGAAGGATCTTCTCAAACCACTGAAGCTATTTCAGTACCTGTTCTCAAAAGCCAGTCAGCAAATCTAGTTCTACACACCAACCTTCAACTCTACCCTAAGCCCATCGATGCTCTTGTTGAATGCTTGAAGAGATCGATTCTCGGCTACGCCCTAACCTGCACACCATCGATTCCAGCAACACTTGTTCACAGGGCACATTACACCTCGAATGCCCTGTTCGATACGAACAATCACGTAAAGGTCGTATTCTTCGAAACCATAGATATAAAAGGAAAAACTAAGAAAGTGCAACTGACCAAGGAGAAATTTGCTGAGGCTCTTCATCTTCCCATCTACGATCCTAAGGAGATTGTGACTCCTTCTGCTGAACAACTCGTAGATATGTTCAATGAAATGGGGTACTTTCCCCAACTCGAAAAGATAAGCTTATTTAAGAAGAACCAATTGCCAGATCTGTGGAGATACTTCTTTAGTATCTTCCTTAGATGTCTGTCTGGAAGGACTTCAGGATTAGATTCTGCAAGCGTGGCGTTTCAGAGCATGCTCTTCGGAATCTACTATGATGTCAAAGTCGATTACGCCTCTATTCTGTGGGCTGACTTCTGTTCACACATCAATCACAGTCTGAAAGGGACTGAAATTTCAAATGCGAGGTTCTGGGCAATTGTTGTTCATGCCCATTATCAAAAGACTGGATATGTGGCAGACGTCTCTCTCCCCGAAATGAGGTATACTCCAATCACTATATCTCCTTTGGATAATGAACCAGCAGTCTTCTATGCACAAATACCTATTGCCATGCTTTCCAAGGTTCCCATGGAATGCATTGAAGTAAGCTCCTACCGCAACACCTTGGTGATTCCTTATCCCACTCGTGATCCAAGCAAGGAGACATCTGTGAAAGAAATCCCTAAACAAAAAGGGAAGAGGAAAATAGCTGGTGGACCCAGTGGTCCTAGAAAGGAAGAAAAGAAAAGAAAAACTTCGGTTAAAACCACACCGAAGAGGAAACAGCCTAAGAGGCAACGAAAAATCATGGTTGTGGATGAGTCTTCGGACTCAGAAAGGACTCCATCCACAGTCCATGAAGAAGAACAAGAAGAAGAAATACTCGCTGATCAACCTCCTTCTCCTACATCACAACCACATACAACTGTCCCTCCTTCACCACCAAAAACAACTAAACCACCTACACCACCACAAACAACCGTCCCTCCTTCACCACCAAAATCAACCAGAACTGAAACACCTCCACATACAATTCCTCTTTCAACACCACCAACAACTGCTCCCCCATCCTCCGAAATACCTGTCACTGGTATCGACTTCTCTTTGCCTGAATTTGATTTACCCATATCACCATCAAGACAAAACCCCACTTCTACAGCACTCTTCGAAGCTTTTCACATGGCTCCCTTGAGTGTTGAAGGAGCATCAGAGGAAGATCTGCCAGATGAAGGCTTTGTACTAATGAAACAGTACAAAGTCCTCAACTCCAAGCTTGACATGCTTATTCAAGCTCAAACAGGATTTGATCCCACAAAGCCGACCATTGGTGATATCTCCGAAGAGATAGAGTCCTTGGAGTTCACTCTATCGAAAGGAATAAAGGAGTCTGTAGATAGTCTTGAGAAGAAGCTCTTGGCTAATCAAGATAAGATCCAATCTTCCTTCGAAAAGAAGCTGGAATCTGCTGTCACCTCCATCAACAAGAAGGTTGATGCTTTTGTTGAGAAAACTGATAAAACAAACTCCGAAGTCATGAAAACCTTGCAAGGACTTCGGAGTGAAATCCAGCAAAGTACCAAGCTTGAAAAACAGCTTGATGAGGCCAGAGCAAAAATTGAAGAGCTCGCTGCCGCCCAATCCACTTCGGATGTCACCAAATTTACAGAGGAACTGAAACGAACAAATGCAGCTCTCACACAAGATTTGATTACAAAATTGAGAGTTGCACTTCAGCCTCTGATAAATTTCTCCGACAGATTGTCTAGGCCACAGGGCGTGCCTAGACAGATCCCTGCAGCTACTGCAGGTCCCACAACCTCAACTATCACAACCACTGGCATGGGTGCTAGTGGATCGGCTGGTGCTGGAAGTTCAACAGACCGATCACTAGAGATCATCATTGCACCACACATGGAAGAAATCTACAAAGCCAGAAGAGCAGACTACGAATTAATGATCAAAATTAATGAATTTGCTCGAAACAGTGGTGAGTGGACAGTTGAGACAATCAAGCTGTTTGGATTCCAAAATCCTAATGTACTTAATAGACTTCCTCTTCGGAGTTTTGCATTTGTTGACTCCGAAGACATCCAGCTTGATATTCCATTCAATCCGAAGACTTTTGCTTTCCTTCAATTCGTCAATTCGGTGCCAGAGGATCAGAAAGCAACTTTTTGGACAAATAAAATAAACTTTCGTGCCAAATACATTCAAAAGCAAAGCTATGTTTGGAGCCTAAACAAGATCAAGAAAATCATTTCAATAAAGGAAGCTGAAAAATACTTAGGCTTCAGAAATTATGAATTTCTTGTGCTTAGGGGGGCAGATGAGGTTGAATCCAGGTTTTCAATAGCAGACTTCCCCATCATGAATCCTATGGACTTCATCCAGATTCTTGATCTACTGCGAACAGGGGGTCCTGCTCATGCTGAAATGTCCACCATTGCCATCAAAAATCATCTTTTGGGCTTCCTCAACAATTTTCTTCTCCGATTTGCAAAGCAAGACCTGGAGCTATGTTCCTACTACAGACAACCCTTGAATACTCCTCCTGTCGTAGTTCGGAACATTGCTAGATTCAAAAATGGAGAGATCTTAGACGAACCTTATGGCGTAGTTTTCAAAGGACTTCGAAATGAAACCGAAGTCACAATCAAGTTCTTTGAAATTGACTACATAGGCCTCCATCCATCCTCCTTCATCTCAGGAATGATTTCACACGTGAACGCTTGCCATGCAAATTCAACTGAGAAGAAGAAGAAGTTCATAGATCATATGAACTGGTATCTTGCTGTGAGAAAGACCCTGAAGCGAGCTTACAAAAGAAACTTTCAAGTATAGACTTCGGATACACTTCACACAAAGGGGGAGATTGTTGAGATATTTTGTGATGAAGTGTTGATCCATCCGAAGTCCAACCCATAAAGAAAACCCCGAAGTGAATAAACAAGAGAAGACACCGAAGTCTGAAGACTCCGAAGTGCAATGCATAGAGGATCCGAAGACCTTACAGTCTGTCATCTTGTCTTTTGTGTGCACGCGTATAGTACAATACGTGGTGCATGAATCTTCTATCCTATTGGCTAGTACACTGATAGGATATTCTCTGTAAAAGATGTACTATTGGTATCACTGATTCAGTATAAATATCAGTGATACCATACCGTGTCGAGTGAGAGATTACGAGATTAACTTACGAGAATTGTATATCTCCAAGATAGAAAACCCATTGTAAAAACCAAGTTCTAATCAAATCATTCGGCACATGTTATTCATATTACTCTATTCAATTAGCTTTGTTGCATTCTGATCGTGTGATTGATTGTGCTATTGATTGCATATCTATATTAGTTCATCTAATTTCATATTTCAACACCCAACAAGACTATCTCAGTTCTGAGTGTGGTATACACACTATAACTCTTTATTTCATATACTCAAAGTTTGGTTATTCTCAACCAATTCAAATCATAGCCTACTTCATATCTGTAAATAACATCAGATCAAAGCATAATCATCAATAAATAACCACTCACCTGAAGTTGAGTCGATATGTGGAACCCCCGAACCTCGTGTGTGTTCCTGTCTAGCTTTAGCTTTCAAGTTCAAAGAACTAATCTCTAGCTTCAAATCGTGAAAGATGGGCCTTAATCTCGACTTAGATGGGTAGAAAATCGAATTCTAGGGTTTGGGAGGGTTTTTAGTCGAATTGGGAATGACCCAAATGAAAGAAAACTCGACTTTAAAATAGCCCTAGGTGCGCGACACGACCCGTGTAGGCTCACACGACCCGTGTGAGGCCTACAGCAAACTAACTTGAAATTTTGCAGACTCACACGACCCGTGTTGATTCACACGACCCGTGTGAGACCCATCCTTGCCTCGGTAAATTTTGAACAAGAGCTACACGACCTGTGTGAAGCTACACGACCCGTGCAGGTCTGAAATGGTTACTGCTTTGCCTCTCAAGCCTTTCTACACGACCCGTGTGACCTTACACGACCCGTGTAGCTCAGATTTGACATTTTACAAACCTAAACTTTACTCAATTGGGTTTCTAACCATCTTAATTCATATAACAACCTATTTAATCTTATTTACACTAGGATTAACTCAAAAATCTTTAAATTTTAATAACACGGTATTACAAGTACTTACCCCCTTCAAAAGATTCCGTCCTCGGAATCTTCTAAAATAAAAAGGGATATTTGGACCGCATCTCCTCTTCAGCTTCCCAAGTGACATCTGATCCTCTATGATGTCGCCATTGTACTTTAACCAATCCCACTTCTTTATTTCGCAATTTCTTAACTTTCTTTTCTAGAATTTGCTCTGGCATCTCTTGATATCTTAATTTCTCATCTAGTTGAACTTCAGCTAAAGGTACTCGAGTGGATTTATCATGTAATGTTTTTCTGAGATGTGACACATGGAACACATTATGGATACCCCGTAGTTCATCTGGAAGCTCAAGTTTATACGCGACTGCTCCAATTCTCTCTAAGATTTGGAAAGGTCCGATAAAGCGTGGGCTCAATTTACCTCTCTTGCCAAATCGAATTATTCCTTTCCATGGGGACACTTTCAACATTACCATGTCTCCAACATTAAACTCTAACAGCTTTCTTCTTCTATCTGCATATTGCTTTTGGCGGTTTTGGGCTACCCGCATATGCTCACAAATGCTTTGTATTTTCTCTTCGGTTTCAGCTACAATTTCCGGTCCCGCCAACGGTTTCTCTCCCATCTCTGTCCAGCAAGTTGGTGTTCGACACGGTGCACCATATAAAGCTTCAAAAGGTGCCATCTGTATACTGGAGTGATAAGTGTTGTTATAGGCAAACTCTACCAAAGGTAGATGATCTTCCCAACTGCCTCCAAAATCAATGATGCAGGCTCGTAGCATATCTTCAAGTGTTTGTATCGTTCTTTCCGACTGTCCATCCGTCTGGGGATGATACGCAGTACTCAATAAAGCTTTTGTACCAAAATGCTTTTGGAAACTCTGCCAGAAATGTGAATTGAACCGATTATCTCTATCAGAAATTATTGAAGTTGGCACTCCATGTCGTTTCACAATTTCTCTCGTATATATCTCAGCTAGCTTTGATACTTGATAATCTTCTCGGATTGGAATAAAATGAGCAGACTTTGTCAATCTATCAACAATCACCCAAATTGAATCATATCCTCGAGGAGTCCGAGGCAACTTGGTGATGAAATCCATGGTGATCTCATCCTATTTCTTCTTTGGTACTGGCAATGGCTGCACTGCTCCATAAGGCTTTTGATGATTAGCTTTTACCTGAAGACATGTCAAACAGTTCTCTACAAATCGTCCCACATCTCGCTTCATACCCGGCCACCAGTAGTATGGTTTTAAGGTATAATACATTCGTGTACTACCAGGATGAACCGAATACCTAGTACAGTGAGCATCCTCTAGCAATAACTGTCTCGCCTCGCCATGTCTCGGAACCCAAACTCGCCCTTGGAAAGTTTTGATTCTTTGTGCATTTTCCACAAGTTTCTCTACATAACCAATCATCCTTTCTTTCTTCAAGTCATTGGCTTCGACTTGACATCTTCGTATCAATTCTGGTAGTCGACTCACAATCCCCATTCGAGCCGATACAACTCGAATAGGCGACTCTTTACGGCTTAGTGCATCCGCCACCACATTGGCTTTACCAGGGTGGTAAAGTATTTCACAATCATAATCTTTTAGTAGATCCATCCACCGTACTTGTCTCATGTTTAACTCTTTCTGATCAAACAGGTATTTCAGACTTTTATGATCCGTATAGATCTGAAATCGCACTCCATAAAGATAATGTCGCCAGATCTTTAATGCAAAAATTACTGCCGCCAACTCTAAATCATGCACTGGGTAAGCTTTTTCATGTGGTTTCAGTTGTCGAGAGGCATACGCTATCACTCGTCCTTTTTGCATCAACACACATCCAAGACCACTTAAGGAGGCATCGCTGTAAAGAACAAAATCCTCCCCTCCTTGCGGTAAAGCTAACACTGGAGCCTTGCATAAGCTATCTCGTAGTTGTTCAAAGGCTGATTGTTGTGCCTCAGTCCAACTAAATTTCTCCGTCTTCTTGGTCAATTTGGTTAAGGGCATAGCTATACGAGAAAAGTTTTCTACAAATCGTCGATAATAGCCTGCTAACCCCAAGAAACTACGAACCTCCATTGGACTCTTTGGCGGCTCCCAACTCATTACGGCTTCGATCTTTGCTGGATCTACCTTTATACCGTCTTCATTTATCACATGGCCAAGAAATTGTATCTCCCGTAACCAGAACTCGCATTTTGAAAATTTTGCATACAATTTCTCGTCTCGAAGAAGATCTAGCATTTGTTGTAAGTGAAATCTATGCTCATCTCGACTTTTTGAATAAATCAGGATGTCGTCGATAAACACAATTACGAATTTATCAAGAAAAGGACGACAAACCCGATTCATCAGATCCATAAAAACAGCAGGAGCATTAGTCAAACCGAACGACATGACTAAGAACTCGTAATGGCCATACCTCGTACGAAAAGCTGTCTTCGAAATATCAGCTTCTTGTACTCTCAATTGATGATAGCCGGATCTCAAATCAATCTTTGAAAAATACGTGGCTCCATGCAGTTGATCAAATAAGTCATCAATCCTCGGTAACGGGTAACGATTCTTTATAGTGATCTTGTTGAGCTCCCGATAATCTATACACATTTTCATAGATCCATCTTTCTTTTTCACAAAGAGTATAGGTGCACCCCACGGAGATGAACTCGGACGTATAAACCCAAGCTCCAATAACTCTTTCAACTGTCTCTTTAATTCTTCCATCTCGGATGGTGCTAATCGATAAGGTGGTCGAGCTACCGGCTTCGCCCCCGGTATGACATCGATCACAAATTCCACTTGTCTACTTGATGGTACGCCTGGAAGATTTTCGGGAAATACATCGGGATAATCACAAACTACTTCTACTTCTTCTATTTTGGAATGTTTTGACTCAGCACTAATCACATGTGCCATAATCAATTCACCCCCTCTTTCTATATATCTCCTAGCCGTGGCAAGTGACACTATTGGTACTTTTCGGGAACGTCGTTCACCTCGTATCAAAATTCGGGAACCACTCGGTGTCTTTATGGAAAGTGTTTTCTCATGACAATCCATTTGACCTCTATTATCATCCATCCAATCCATCCCGACTATTACATCAAACTCATGATTAGTGATCGGCTTTAGATCTATAGGGTACGCAATCCCATAGATTTCAAGCCGACACTGTTTATAATGACTCTTTACAAAAACACATCTCCCATCTGCTACATCTACTATTATTTTCTCATATAAATCAGCTAATGGAATATCTAGTTTAGAAGCAAAAGACTCTGATATAAAAGACACAGATGCACCCGAATCAAAAAGTACTCGTGCTTGAAAAGAGTTCAAGCTAAAGATACCTGTGATAACATCGGTTCGATCTCTAGCCTCGTCAACAGTCAATTGAAAAGCTCGCGTTTTCACATGACCACCACCCCTATCTCTTCGATCATCTCGATCTCGACCTCCTCCTTGACCAGTCTTTTGAAAATCTCTTTGTGGCTCAGATTTCATCTTTGGGCAATTTGGACGAATATGCCCGCTCTCTCCACAATTGAAACAAACGGGGCGACTCTCGGTACACTGGCGAGCCATATGTCCCGTCTTTCCACACTGGAAACAAACTGATGGAGGGTTTCGGGAATCGCATTCTCCCATGTGTTTTCGCCTACACTTCTTACACCATTTCTCTTCATTCTTCTTGGTTTCACCACGGGTTTGAGAACCCGTGATAATGGATCTCTGAGAAGTATCTACAGCTTTACCTTCCCACTTTCTCTTAAATCCTCCAACTTCTCTTTCGGTTCTTCTCTCCTCCTCCTGTCTTTGCAACTCCCTTTCTCTCGATCTTGCTGCTTCAGCAACTTGTTGAAAGGTAGTATATCTGGAACTCGGCAAAAACTCTCGGATCTGGGTTTTTAAACCCCACAAGTAACGATCCATCTTACGCTCCTCGGTATCAACTTGATGTTGTGCAAATATTGCCTTCTCATTGAAATCCAGTGTGTATTGTTGCACTGTTCTCGACCCCTGTTGTAACTTCAAAAACTCTTCCTCTATTCCCTTCATAGCATTATTGGAACAATAGTATTCAGTGAACTTCAACTTGAATTGTTCCCAGCTCAGTGTATACGCCAAACTCTCTCCTATCTCCATACACAGATTCTCCTACCAGAACTGTGCATCATCTTTTAACAAGTTTGTTGCGAACTCTACTTTATCTGCCTCGTCGCATTTACTGGTACGAAACATCTTTTCAACATGTGTTAACCAATTCTTGGCTGCTATGGGATCATCTTTCCCATAGAAATCGTATGGCTTGCACTTCTGAAAAACATCATAAGTACACTTCCTTGTCTTCTTAGGTATTTTAGCTCTGCCCGCTTCAGTATAGACCTCTTCACGATCCTCCCTGTGCTCAGGTTGAACCGGTGGTTGTCCCGAAGAACCTCCAGTTGCAGTCTCCGTCTGGGGCCTCAAATAAGTGGGTAGTAATTCTTTAAGTGCTTTGGCTACCTCAGCAGCAATCATAGCTTGCATATTACTCTGTGTCTCGGGAGGTCGCTCTCCCTCGGGTTGATGCTCTTTACCCGATTCTCGTGATCCCGATTTATCTCTTGATGGATCACCTCGCTCTTTTTCTTTTCCAGCACTCATTTTAACTGAAAAAGAAAATTAACTCATTTAGTAATCACCACCATAATACTCAATATGGTGTTTAATCAACTCAATTGTATATCACTATAATATTCAATATAGTGTATAATCAACTCAATTGTATAGCACTATAATACTCAATATAGTGTATAATCAACTCAATTGTATAGCACTATAATACTCAATATAGTGTATAATCAACTCAATTGTATAGCACTATAATACTCAATATAGTGTATAATCAACTCCATTGTATAACACCGCGGAGGATAGCTACTCGGGACTCTTTGGGACTTTTCAATCACATTGGTTTAAGTCTAAACCCATCTCAAGGTTTAATTCCCTTAAACCAAGGCTCTGATACCAACTTGTAACACCCGGTTCCTCAAATTTAGGGTATACCAATTTCTTTAATAAAACATAATATCATTAGAGGTATAATCCCAAAAAGAGTAACAAGTATACACAAGGTTGTCATCAAAAGCTTAGTTCAAGTCCTAAACTATTACATCAACTGTTTACAACTATTTAACAAACCGGGTTTACTTCATATTTTAAAACAACAAAAGTAAATCTATGTCAAAGTCCAAGTCCAAGTCTAGCTATCCATCCATGTTCCGCTTCCCGCGGTCACCGCTACCAGAACCTAATACAAACAACAATAACAAACGATATATGAGCTATGAAAGCTTAGTGAGTAATTTAAGATTTATTTGTTTGTATCATTCATTATCAGGTTTTACTCAGACTCAACAGACTATCTCAGTTCTGAGTGTGGTATACACACTATAACTCTTTATTTCATATACTCAAAGTTTGGTTATTCTCAACCAATTCAAATCATAGCCTACTTCATATCTGTAAATAACATCAGATCAAAGCATAATCATCAATAAATAACTACTCACCTGAAGTTGAGTCGATATGTGGAACCCCCGAACCTCGTGTGTATTCCTGTCTAGCTTTAGCTTTCAAGTTCAAAGAACTAATCTCTAGCTTCAAATCGTGAAAGATGGGCCTTAATCTCGACTTAGATGGGTAGAAAATCGAATTCTAGGGTTTGGGAGGGTTTTTAGTCGAATTGGGAATGACCCAAATGAAAGAAAACTCGACTTTAAAATAGCCCTGGGTGCGCGACACGACCCGTGTAGGCTCACACGACCCGTGTGAGGCCTACAGCAAACTAACTTGAAATTTTGCAGACTCACACGACCCGTGTTGATTCACACGACCCGTGTGAGACCCATCCTTGCCTCGGTAAATTTTGAACAAGAGCTACACGACCCGTGTGAAGCTACACGACCCGTGCAGGTCTGAAATGGTTACTACTTTGCCTCTCAAGCCTTTCTACACGACCCGTGTGACCTTACACGACCCGTGTAGCTCAAATTTGACATTTTACAAACCTAAACTTTACTCAATTGGGTTTCTAACCATCTTAATTCATATAACAACCTATTTAATCTTATTTACACTAGGATTAACTCAAAAATCTTTAAATTTTAATAATACGGTATTACAATTTTCGTTAGTAATTTAGTTTTTCTCTTGTTTTATCAACTCGGTATCGAGGTATTCCGCAATCGGGATTTCCGTCGATTACTCGATGTTCATTTAGATTCATAGTTTCTGGATTCAGTAGTATTAGTCAGTAGTTAGATCTGATATTTGTGTGGTTTGGATTTGAGTTTGATATTTAATTTGGATTTATAAAAGTTAATCATTCGGTTTGATGTTATTTTGCATTATTGATGTTTGGATGTGTTTGATTGTACTGGATTGATTGTTTGCTTCTGGATTCTGAATTTAGTTTCTGATTTTAGTAAGGAACTTTAGTCTAGGATTTGATTTGAGTTAGTTTAGCTCATGTTTGATTTGGTTTTGGCACTTGTTTGGTGTTTTGCTTTTATTGGTTTTTGGGAAAGTAGAAACAATACCGCTGGCTGTAGCGTGACACTACAGTTGGTATACTGTTATTCTATCTTGACCATCAAACTCCTGCGGATCGACCCTGACTACAACTGTACTATTGTGTGTTAGGTTATTTTACTATTTTTGACCGCACGACGACCTAGGCGTGTCTCTCTCTCTCTCTCTCTCTCTCTCTCTCTCTCTCTCTCTCCTGGGTTTGTTCCCTCCGCCAGAGGTTCAATAACACCCCCTTCCCTATGCTTTTTTCTTGCTTTCCTGTGTTCACGTTGTAACATGAATGATTCTCTCTTCCTGTTTCTGTAACTGTTTGGGTTTCTGGGTGCACTTCACGTGGGTAAACACTCACCTGTAGTTTTGTACACATATTACAAATCGCATCAACCAAAAAGCAGCTAAAACAATTTTCACTGGCGTTTCAAAATTAAGATCTCACATTTTTCCTATCAGGTCCAAACTTCACCAATCCATCGATTAGATAAAAAATGGTGTGATCTTTGCCAATCCCAACATTCTTTCCAGGACAGACCTGCATATGTAGAGGAGAAGAAAGCAAAAGTTGCTTATGAGATGGAACATTTATTCGGTTTGACACATCAAATTTCATACATATGGCTATCTATTGTCTAATTGATTTGTTAAACAAATCATCTTATGTGCGCTTGTGAACTTTTTAGTTCTGCATTTGCAGGTATACTTGGATTTAGGGTTTAATTCAACGAGCAAAAACCAAATTGACTGCACAATATTTAAGCAATAAATATGATGAACTACAAGATCTGTCAATTCTTGATCTGCGTCACCAATTATACCCAAATCTTGGGAGGAATCCTTTTGTTCTATGTCCACTCGAGATGAACCCAGTTCAGATTAGAAACATTATCATACGTGGATGTAGAACCAAAAGAGGAAACCACAGAATACATCGCTTTTTGTCGTTAGCAGTTATCAAAGTTTGACGGAAGAAATAAGAAGATCGCAAGGGAAGGAGGTTTACATCGTGTATGTAAATGAGAATCAATGGTGGTGCTAAATTCGATCTGCTGGCTGGAAGCTGGAAAATCCACGCGATGGGGTTGAGCGAGTGGATGGATGAACTTTTTAGCCCCAAAATTTGATTGCCAGATTAGGGTTTGTTTGGAGCTTCACTCGCTTTCCTATTTTCTCTTCTATCTCTCTCTTCTTTGTAAGTTCACAAATCTGTTCCTGATGTGCAAATACCCTGCTCCAGATGATCACTACCAGAACCGGTAAGAGTGATGATGAAACACCCCAATTCTCAAAACAAAAGTTTGTATCCATTATTACAAAGTTTATGTTACCAAAAATGAGGTTTAACAAAAACCATTACATAATTCAAAACATTGTTTGGGGTAATATAACTATGATACATTACCAAAGTTTAAACATACCAACAAAATATAGGTCCCACTACTAAGCCTTCTAGTCCTCCCGAAATCTTCTCTACTTTATCACCTAGGTACATAGCATTTTCACAAAAACAAACATATGTAAGACATAAAGTCTTGTGAGTGATGTGGGAGCAAGTAATAAGCGTAACAAATAAACTGACACCTGAATTCTTCTTATCCTTTTTAATTTAAAAACAAGACTTTCTGCTTTTCATTTCTATCTGAGAAAATTCTCACAATTAATCTCCCTTCACAGAATGGAACTAATCCATCTGTAAGGACGTGCTAGACTCATCTCCCTTCGTGGCAAAGAACTAATCTAACCACAAGGGCGTGCCAGTAATTCTCCCTTCATGGAAAAAAAAAACAAATCTCAACCATAAGGGCGTGCTAAGATCACCACTTCGCGAAGGGAGGTAGCATCCCAGTAGTTTCTTATGACCCCCCCCCCCCTCTTCAAGCGGGTAAGGTCATAGTCCGGACAACTCTTTATAATACTTTAACTCTATAACTCATACTCATTTTACTATTAACATATAAAAATATCAACCTTGACTATCATACAAATATATGAAAATATCATCATTCTAATATAAATTTATCTTTAACTCTATAGCTTTGAATTTCTTATGATACTTCACAATGAATAAAGAAAAATCATTTGCTATGTACCATATTAAATAAACACATACTCACATTAGATCTTGCAAGGAATGTCTAAGTGTTCAACACCTCTTTTCCCTTCCCTTGTTTCTCTATTGATTGATCCACACCTATATAAATTGTTTGTATTATGATATGAACTTATCTTTTCATGTTTTCATACCATATTAAACATATATTAATGATTAGGGGATTAAACTACTCAATTAGGGTCATATTAATGGAAGTGAATTATACAAGTCCAGATCACATGGTCGTGTATAGATCACATGGGGTCGTGTAAGACTTCCAGTGCTTACTGCATGATTCTACACGGGGTCGTGTAAGGCTTCTAGTGCTTACTGCATGATTCTACACGGGGTCGTGTGACGCTACAGACCCAATTCCAATTTCCTGCACAACTTTTTATCTTTGATCTATTTGGTTCCAACTCAAATCCAATTCAATTGAAGGTTAAAACATGATATTTAGAGTACTTCTAAACCTCTCATTGTAACGCCCCAATTTTCAATCAAAAATTTTCTTTAAAAATGTAAGTAAAAACATAGATAATCTTATTAACATGCTTAAGCGGTGTTCATCAAAACTATTATCAGAGTGTATACGTCCCATAATTATATAAATCTTATTTAATAATATAACTGCAAATCATAAATGTGCGATGCGCCGCCGTCACGCCGAGCTCACCCCTTTATCAACTGAAGTACCTGAAAATGTTTTAAAATCAACGGGTAAGCATAAAGCTTAGTGAGTTCCACAAATTACCATACATGCCCACACATTAAACAACCCGTCCTCGAGAACGACCCGACCCTACCCGCCATACAACAGCTACGGGCGTCCATCATACAACAGCTATGGACACGGGAAGGTTCTACCCATCATACAACAGCTATGGGTTCCCGGTTATGGCCCAGCCCATCATACAACAGCTATGGGACAAGGCAATAGTCCAACTCGCCATACAACAGCTACGAGGAGACACGCATCATTACTGAGCCCAACAACAAATAACCACATATATAGAGCAAATCATATAACTGTAAATAACACATAGATGCCTAACATGCAACATCATATAGTAAGGTGAGGATACTCACCTGATTCGAAACCGCACAGATATTCTCTAATATCCCCACTTAGCTCGTCCACACACCTAAATCCCACACACATACAACATATCAATTACTGACTAGGCTCTTACAGACCTGTCTAAAGGTTAGACTCACTATTTGCCATCAAACCGTGGTCAAAACTAAATTCCTGGTCAAACAGTCGCTCGCTGCGGCGTGGCTCCTCGCCCTACGCGCCGCGGCTACCATTGCACAATTACGGGGTTTCAGCCGAGTCCGCGCCGCTGACATAGCCAGTCTGCGTCGCGGCTCGTAACATTCCAAAATGTTTTTCAGCGATTAACAGTACATCAATCGGCTAGGGTTCCTTTCTACACCCTTCCTGGGATCAGAAACTACCCTAAGGTCACCTCCTTATGGACATGCAAGTCCATGCATGTCCTTGGTTCAAACCCTAAGTGCTACAAATCGTCTAAAGCTACAAACCAACTGGTAACACCATATGACGGGATAAAAAGGAAAGTCAGAAGAGTAAATCTTCTTACCTTACTTCTGAAGGACGGAGTGATGCCCACGATCCGTCCTAAACCTTCTCCCGCGTTGGATCTCCTTCTTCTAATCTCCCAAAACCTTCAATGCCTCGAGACCAAAGAGTATCTGCCGAAACCAGACACCTCTACTCTAGAAACTCCCCAAAAACATGAACCCTAGGGCTGGGTCCCTTTATATAGGCGTTTAAATCCGAATTAGGGTTTTTTCACTTTAGAGGCGCACCGCGTCGCGGGTTCTTTAGAACCGCGCCGCGCGTACAAATCCTACGCGATTCTAGATTCTTAGCCGCGCCGCGGATTCCTCCGGGCCGCGACTCGGCGGAACGGGTCAAAAGACCAAAATACCCTTATTTACAACTTTCTACTATAAAGATTCAAATATAGCAACTAAGTATTACATAAGTTATAATTCTACTTACTTGATATATATTTCCGGGTTTTCACAAATGAAACATCAAAGTCTGGTGCCGATCTCATCTCTTATACAGTTAAGACGACAATGATGTCAGAGCTGGTGGTGGTTTGTGGATGTTTATTTGAGTATAACAGGGTCATCTATCAGAATAATAAAAAGATTTGAGGGTTTGACTTTTGGAGATGAAAATGAAAGGAAGCGAAAACAAACACATTATGGTAGAGAAAGTAGCAAAGTGGAAGATGCCACGACTTCAGTACAGATTCAACAAGAAAACAAAAAGTTAAAAAAAAGCCAACACACATTCTGAAAGGAAATAATCAAGCATTGAACATTTCAAGCTATGTACAAGAATGTCACCCAATTCTATGTTCAATGTCATAAAATCATTATCATCTGATCAACGAATAATGATAAGAGAATGTGGTTTTGAAAGCTTGCTAGAGTTGCAACTTACTACCTTACCATCCCATTAAGGATATTATCTAGTATCCAAATTTGATTTAGAAACATTCAAACTCAAGTTGGAAAATCATACAATTGAGATATCAAAGAGGACAGTGTATAACATGTTAGGATTACCAAATGGAGGATTGGATTTAAGCAATGTAGAAGAGTGTTCCTTAAACAATGAAGAATATGTTGCATGGAAGGAACAATACAAAACAGAAACATTCAATATAGGAACTTATTTGAAAAAAAAATAAGAAAAACAAACGTGGCTGATAACTGGTTCAAATTGAATTTCATAACTTTGTTTGTTAACACATTTTCAAAACAAGAGATGAGTGGTTCATCAAATATCTCATTTTTTAGAAAACTTACAATGGTTCAAGATTGGAGAACAATAGATTGGTGCGGATTCATGATAGAATGCCTCCAAAAGTCAAAACTAAAGTGGAGACCTTTGGACAAGAATTGTTATTATACAAGAATTGTTATTGTTACAATGCCATGTTACTTTCGGTAAGTGTTTTTGTTATAATCTTAGTGTAATTAATATTAAGTATGATGTTATATGTGTTTGGATGGTTAAAAACTCTTTTCGAAGAAGTTTTAGTTTGAAAAGTGTCAAAAGGAGCTCACACGAGTCATGTAGAGGATGCAAATTCGAGCAGTGCCCTGACACGGGTTGTGTGAAGCCACACGGGACGTGTAGAACCTGCAGAGACAAGAAGAAGACAAGCAGTAAAGCCACACGGACCGTGTGGATCCACACGGATCGTGGGCGGGCTGACATAACTTTATAAAACCGATTTTCTGCTCATTTGGGGGAGAAAAAACCTAAAATTTCACCCAAAGACTCTAGATCACCCTAGGAGCTTTTAGAAGTCGAATTGGAAGCTTAGAACTCAAGGATTTGGAGAGTAATTGATATTTTGCTTCTTGAAGGTAAGATCACTTGTTCTAGCTCAAATTAAATGGTTGAATTGTTTGGATTGGGTTAATTTCAAGTGGTAATGGTGAACTACCTATTATTAACAAAGATTAGTGCATGTAGCACTTGAATTAGTTGGAAAGAAGGGTTCAAATCCTAAACCCTAACCATTGTGAACTAGTTCCAAGCTATGGTGGTGGAAATAAAAGGTATTCACCTTTATTTGGTATGTGTGGTGGTGTAGGTGCTGGAAAGTGTTGAAGACTCGCTTTGTATCTACCATTGGTGTTAGCTAGGATTATATAGAACTTTAAACCAGGTGCGTAATATGTACTATGTCTAGTATAATATGTATTGATTGAATTCTTACAACTTGAAATAGTTTCTAGTATTGGCCTTAGTAGTCTAGAATTTGGGTTGATTACCCAATTTATATTGTAGAAACCTATATGGTTATAATGGCCTTTGTAGCTAAGAGATTAGATTTGATATCCAAATTATAACGGTTTTTGTGGCTAGGAGATTGGATTTGATATCCAAACTATAACGACCTTTGTGTCTAGGAGATTGGATTTGATATCCAAATTATAACGGCCTTTGTGGCTAGGAGATTGGATTTGATATCCAACATATATCGGTCTTTGTGGCTAGGAGGTTGGGCTTAGTTGCCTGACATATTTGGTTGAAACCTTGGTAGTTCACATAATAAAGGAATTGTATAGTATAAATGGTGAACAAATGTGGAATTGCATTGTATTGAGACTTTACTTGTCTTATTTTCTCTACATGTGTTAAATTGTTCATATGATTACTCATTGAGCTTTATAGCTCACAGTGTGTGTGTGTGTGTGATGTCCCTACAGGTGAGCGTGACCTTGGTAAGCGTAAGGATGTAGCTCATGGCTAAGGACATAGGGCATGTGGATGATGTAAGTAGCAGCCCGGCTTGGAAGGAGTTATTTATGTTTTGTACTCCTTGATACGCTTGTACCCTTTTGTATGTAACTTATACACCTAATTATATGGTTCTACGTGTTAAAACTATATTTTCAAAGTAAAAAATTTTGGGTGTATTTGTTTTCAAAAGTCGGGTGTTACATTTTTCCTCCCTTGAAAATAAGGCTTAAAAAAAGGGTTGATTTATTGTTGTAATGGCGTCATTCGTCCTTTTCAAGGGTGTCATATCAATAGACTTTTATTGATGCTATTTATTAAGTTGTAACTCTTTTTATTTGGCCCTGTATTTTTCTATTAATGAATTGTTTTTAATAACTAATTTTGTATTATCTATTTATTTTAAATATTTTAATTAAAAATGTGTGGGATGCTAGGAATGAGAAAGATAATTATTTCTATGGATTAAGAATGGTTAAAGTTAGATATAGAATGAAAAGAGAAAAAAAGTATTATGACGTTGATATAGAGTATGAGATGGGAGAGATGTGAAAGACTCATTCCACCACCCTTAGGCTGGGGGAGTGGTGTCGTCACCACCGAGCTCCACATCAGCTTCTTAACCTCCACCACCATCACCTACTTTAGCGTCCTAAATTCTGTAATAAAAATTTTCATTTATTAAAACGGTTTGAACACGTAAAACGGATTAAAAATAAAATCATTCGTTCCAAATTTAGTATTTAAAATATTTAAAATCCATAATTAAATTGAACACAAAACATTAACCAGCAGAAGACTTGAACATCAAAATGTCGGATGTGGTACAGTCGTATCGTGCTCCAAAGCCCTGACTCGTAAGTACATGAAAAACATTTAGGGTGAAAGAGTAAGCACAAAGCTTAGTGAGATTCCCAGAATACCACATGATCCATCACATAAAGTACAAACATCCTTGGCTCTCGGGCTTACCCCGATCAACACCAACCTCCTAAGAAGGATAAACTTCACTTAGACAATCCTAAATCCCAAACAGGATAAACCTCCAAGACCGGTACCCCGAATCTCTCAAGTTTGACCAAAAGTCAAACTGGTCATAAAGTCAATAGTCAATGGTCAAAGTCAAATGTCAACACTAAAGTCAACCTTCACTTAGCGCCACTATCTCATATGGATAGCGTCGCTAAGTACAATGGTCGCGAATTCCCTTTTCAGAGATAGTGTCGCTATCTTCATAGATAGCAGCGCTACCTCCGCTGATCAGCCAAAACTTCCCAAAAGTTCTTAATCCGCTAAGCCAAAGTATAATACCCTCCAGGACACTTCCAAACATTCACTAGATCCATAAAAATGCAAACTTTCACGTCCAAACATGACCATGCATGTACGTGGTTAAGATCTAGGTCTAAAAAGAGGAAAAAAAACAAGCTTAAACACTCAAGGGAGCTTGGCTTACTCCCTCGATCAGTCTAGAAGCTCCAAAGGAGGCTCTAGAGACATAAAGATCAAACATTTTATCACTCAAATCCTTAAATAACACAACTAAGGGACCAAAAACTCATCCAAAGCCTTTATAACTACTAAAACAACCTAAGAAACACAAAAAGGAAGAAGCTTTACTCACAAAGGTCTAGAAAATGAAGCTCTTGTTGACTCAAACTTGTAGCACACCTTCTAGCACCACCATGCACCTTCCTTCTCTTCAAGAATTCTTCTAAAATGATCCCAAGAGCCAAAAATCACCTAAGGAGGCTAGGAAAGGGGTTGGAGACGTTCTTGGAGGCTGAAGGATAACAAATGACAATTACCTAGGGTTTTGTGCCCTTAAATACGACCCAAAACTCGAAATCTAGGGTTTTGGTGCAAACAACGGCTGATAGCGGCGCTATCCTATAGGTAGCGTGGATAACGCCGCTATCCCCTCAACGTGTCAAGCCACTAACTCGACCTGCATACGTCGCTATCCAAACTCCTTAGCATAACAAATCACCTAAGGAGGCTAGGAAAGGGGTTGGAGACGTTCTTGGAGGCTGAAGGATAACAAACGACAATTACCTAGGGTTTTGTGCCCTTAAATACGACCCAAAACTCGAAATCTAGGGTTTTGGTGCAAACAGCGGCTGATAGCGGCGCTATCCTATAGGTAGCGTGGATAACGCCGCTATCCCCTCAACGTGTCAAGCCACTAACTCGACCTGCATACGTCGCTATCCAAACTCCTTAGCATTGCTAACATAGATAGCATCGTTATCGATAAAGATAGCGGCGCTATCCCCAGCTTCTCTCAAAACTTATTTCTTTTAAATTCAAACTTGGTCATTCCGGGAACAAGTTTTTACACCTACCGAGCAGTAGGTGTGTTGCATCGAGGATAAATAAGAATAGAGACGTAAAGAGTGGAGAGAGAACTGGCAGAATTTGTAAGGTTGGGTAGAAAGAGACACCATGTCGAACAGGAGGCATGGTGTTTACCATAGCAATAGCATGTCACATAGGTTCTACCGAGCTCCTTTGTCGTTCACTCCCCACAGTCTTAGAGTATGCCACCTCTAATGATACAATGCTTGATTTGTTGGGTGCCCCAATGATATAAGGTCGGATCTTCATCGATAAGCAACAATAAAAGCTACTTATTCTTTCAAATTTATATATCATTTATAACAATACTTGTGAGAAATAATTATAAAATTCTAACCACATTTGTTTATTTTTCACATCTTATACCAGAAATCCACGACATTTATCATTAGAAAAACAATCAATAGCTATTTGTAGTCGTCTATACAAAAAGAATCTCTATTTTCTCTCGTAATCAAATAAAGAGTCCATAATAAAAATGATTAAAGGATGGAAAATATTGGGTTTTCCTACATATACAACACACTTTGTAGTAAATTACTAAACAAGTTGTTCAAACGTAAGTGCAGGATGGATGGAACCAGACACACTTGGGCCAGCCAGGTTTGGATCAAGTCGTGATGTCATCATGTTTGGATCAAGTCGTGATGTCTAGGACAAGGAACATGATTGAACCAATTGTACTTTTGTGTTTCAGCTTATTTCTCATTCTATAATCATATAATCCTTTTAAGCTGAAGGGTGCGGAGGATAATCTTGTCGGCGGCGTCTCATGTGGAGGCCTATGCCAGCGACATACATCGCCCCACATTGGTTGCATCGCCCGACGACGACACAAGTATGCCACTATCTTTCAACCCTTTCTCTTTTACTTACCCCCAACAACCACCACATAGATGCAAACTCCCTTTTCTCTCTCTCTCTCTCTCTCTCTCTCTCTCTCTCTCTCTCTCTCTCTCATTTTCTTAGGTAGAGTGAGTGCCTATAGCAACCACACCCACCAGCCTTATAGTCCATACAATAAACTTTTTGCAATTTTTTATAATTTTATCTGCTACATTTCTTTTTATAATTATTTGAGAATTTTGATTGTGAATTTATAGTAATAAATATAAACGCAATATAAATTAAAATTGTGATCTTTCCATTTTTTATAGTTTTCTAACTTGATCCATTTTTAATGATATTCCGTTGATAATGTTTAGAAATTAATAATGTGTTTAAAAAATAGGACTGCAAACAATCAAGAATGTAGCAACGAATTTTGAGTCCATATTAGTAATGACCGATGATTGTCTAGTTTGCATTTTTCCAAACATTAACATTACCTGGTTCCAACTTCCAACACATACGCATGCACATTAAACACAAGTATCTTGAAACACGTCTTTTTTTTTTTTTTTTTTTTATATGCAGACTAATTTTATTGGCCGTACAACCCAAGGAATAATAAATAAATATAACAAGCCTGGGCCGCAAGTCCCTATCCAGTTCTTTCTAAATGTTGCAAAACAGTCCGTTGAATGGCTTACAACATAATTTACACCACAATAATAATTAATATTAATGCCTACACAATATTTTTGATGGTAAGAAGAAAAGGTAGCTTCCACAACATGCCCATCACGGGGCTCCTCACGTAATTTACCACATTCACTGATTGATTCGAGACTCATAAAATGAGTATGAATCATGTGCAAGAGTCTGCAATATAAAACATGTATGCTGTGTTATAAATGCATCCTACTTTCGTTGATTTGTTTATCATAGCATCTTACTTTCATTATAGCAATGCAATATTTGGGTTCAAAGTATAATGTCCTAATAAGAAAAAGATTGAAAGTACAATATCCAAATTGAAAAGAATAATGCAATGCCTTGTAAGAAAAAAAAAATTGACACAAAGAAATGAAAGTAGGTTGCTATTTTTTTTTATTCATCCATTATCATAATATTATTTGGGAAAATTCATTTGAAATTTGTCTACAACAATAGCTATATAAAAATTTGTTTATATGTATATCTTTCATTGATTATAACATCCTACTTTCACTTGTTCCTATTACAGCATTGTAGTTTGAAAGATGTATTGAATGCCATATATGGATACAAAACTGGGTAGATTTTTCAAGGTATAATATCCTTACAAGAAAAAGACGGAAAGCACAATGCTATATATTATTGGGGTAGAGTACAATGCCTTATTAAGAAAAATAATACCACAGGGATGTGGTCCGAGTGAAAATAAAAATAAAGGAACTAAGCACACAGATTGCCGTGTAATTTATCTAAAAATAATGAAAGTAGGATGTTATAATACACAAAGTACATTGCTATTTCTTGGTTATAAAGTGTATATACATATATATATATATATATATATATATATATATATATATATATATATATATATATATATACCACTAGGGTAGGGCAGGCTCTAGTGTAATGTAATCTGTACCGATAGCAAATGAAAGTACATTGCTATATCCTGGAAAAGGTACCTGTTCCTGTGAGCGGAAATACATGAAAGGGGTATAATTCAGGAAATTTGAGACTCTGGAGGTGTAAATATCAGCATACCTGCAGTTTGAACAAGTCAATATCATCATAACAATTGAAAGTAAGATGCTATGGCCTATAATAAACAAATAAACATACTTTTCAATTTGTCTCATCAGGTGGCTCTTGTCCCACAAGCCAGCACGTGAAAGATATCCCCACCTAACACCAAATAACCCATCACCCAATCTGCAACATTTCTTACATAAAAATAAATAATAAAAAATTTTAAATAACCTTTTGCTGAAGTGTTCACCATCTTCTTCCAACATGGGTGCAATTTTTTCATCTAACCTTTGCATTACAATCAGAAGCTTTTGCACACTCTCCGTGAGCTCTTTATCATCCATATGAGTAGCAGCCAGTGTCTACAAATTTTAATAAAATCACAAACCCCAAAAAACCATAATAATCTGATAAATAAATAAATATATATTTATTTATTAACTACTTGAGCTGGACGACCCTTGTTTCTCCTTTGAAGAGCCAAACGGAGTTGATTAAAGAGATCACCAATAACCTCCTTCTGATTTATTAATTCTACAAGTTTGGCTCGATGCTCTCGACTATGAATCAGAGCATTATACTGTGGACCAAACAATAAATAATTAGGATATAAAGTTTATTGAAATTTATATTTTTTTATATTTTACATATATAGCTGACCGACCTCTTCTTCCAATTCTCGACAAATCAATGCTGTCCGCCAGCGAAGATGTACTTTGGAAACACTTACATCTGTATAAATATGATCGCCAACATACAATATTTCATCTCCATGAATGCCTAATGAATTTTCAACCATCTGTGCACTTCCTCCAGAATACAACCCCCCTGAAAACAAATAAATCAATACAAAACTTATCAATATTCTTTAAATTACAACTTTAGTCCCTGTCTTATGTCAAAAGTTATGGATGTTTCATTTGTTGCACAGTTGGTCCCCAAAGATTAGTTTTGTTCGTCCATGTCGCTAACGGTGTCCAAAAAGCTCCGTTTAAGTCCAATGCAGAATGACTATATTACCCTCATCTTCAATTAAAACCCTAAAAGAAATCCTCAATTTTCTTCATCTTAAACTCTAAATATCAAGATCCCAATAAGATTTTTACCATTTCGATTTAATTTAATGCTACCAGTTCATCAAAATGGTAAATTTGTGAAGATGAAGATGAGGGCAATATGGTCATTTTGCATTGGACTTAAACGCAACTTTTGGGACACCGTTAGTGACGGGCGAATCGGCAACAAAACTAATCTTTAGGGAATAAGGTGCAACATCTAGACGAAAACCATAGCTTTTGATATAAAATACCATAGGGACAAACTTGCAATTTACTGTAATTAATAAAGTTATAAATATTCACCTGGACGAGCCTTGAAACATGGTCGCATAAGGCCATCACTTGTGACCACTTCATATAAGGGGTGTGACATTTGAAAGAATTCTGGCTTCCTAGCTGACACAATAACCTATAAATAAAAAAACTCAAACACTTGGTAAAATAATATTATCTTTTATTGTTAGTGGTAAGGAAAAAGAAAGTCAAAAGTGAAGTTTGACTAACCATCTCAAATAGATCTCGCCAGTTCATATCATTTGGGAGAAATCTATTAAAAGAATGTCGCATCATTTTGTCTGTGTAGATGTAATCTGAATTGGTGATCAGCAATAATCTTTTACCAGCCTGGATACATGAAAATAGAATATTTAAATAAATATTTTTATTAAAAAATTGAGATAGCAGGAAATGAGGAAATACCTCCTTTTGGTCAAGAAGTGCTAAAGGTAGCTCTGGATCAGGCTCTACAAACAGCTCTGGTTTGGACATTATCTCATTCTGTGCATAAAATTAATTATAAATTTACCACTCTTTAAGGGTTAAATTAATTAATTATAAATTTACCTTTAGTTGACCTTCTACATGAGCCCTAAAGAGGGCCTTACCTACAGCCTGAAGCAAAGGAAACATTCTTAGGTTAGTGAAAACTAACACACTAAATAACTTTAAACACCAACATGAACAATTATTTTATAAAAAATAAAAATATAAAAATATATATTCTTCTTACCTTGTAAAGCCCTTCATAATCAAGTACACCAAGATCTGATGAAATCATCCCCTCATCCAACCTATCAACCATCTGAAATACAACAACAAATTTTATTTGTCTATCCCAAATTTGAAAGGTGTCACGCATCTGGAGGGTATAATGGGAATTTAGACAAAAAATAAACAGATTACCTGCATATATGCAACTGCTTCTGAAACAGAAAATAGTGTATTGAGAAACTCCCATCGACTTTCATTTCTCAGATCCACCAGTTCCCTCCCGTACATCTCACTTTCATAGCCACAAAAAAAATTAAAAACCAAAACAGAAAAACAAATTTTATCCAACTTCTATTTTCAAAATAAGCTAAGATAATAAAGTTAAAGGCCATACCTTACAGCTTGGGTAGATAGCAGTTTTGTGCCATGCATAGCCCTCTTCACATACCCAAATCGGTCAGCTTTGACCAAGTTACCTTTCTCTTTATCTATGACAAGTCCTCTAATAACCTTTTACAAATTTACAATACAAAAAGAAGATATTTTCATCAACTGTATCATGGAGAAAGTTAGTGAAAAAGAATTACCAAGTCAGGGTCAAATGCAAGTCCATCAACAGGAAAACCAACTGTCTTTAGATTCTCCATACAGTAGTCATAAGCGCGTCCTTCCCAAGCCTTCAAGTTCATTAATTAAAGCATTAATTAATGAAAAAATTTCTGAAAAAAGTGCAAGTATCAATTACCATCACATTGTAGTGCATTAAAGTGTAATCCATGTCATATCCGATTGCAGTGATTGATCGAAGATTCAATGTGCGGCTACAAAATATGCCACGTGGAGAATGCCTTGAAGAAGATGGATCCTGCACATGAATCATAGAATAGTAGTTGCTTAGATGGTCTATGGTTACTAATGCAAAATGTAATTCAATAACAAAAGTGCAAGGAAGGAAGGTAGGAAGTTAGCAATGGAAACCTGTATTCCTAGGTCCTTAAGCAAGCCTTCAGCTTCTTTGGCTTGAAGCCTAGCAACCTCCTCTATCGGACCTTTCCATGCGATATCTGACTGGCCATTTATCCCTGATTCAACACATTATAGACATGTAAGAAACTAACGAACTGGTGTTTTAAGCAAAGAACTGGTACTGCTCTTAGGTTCATTCACAGATGGTGTAGTAAACTTCACATCACATGATGTAGGTAAAGCGTGATCGAGTCTACAGACAGTGTTTAGTAATAAGGATCAATGGTCTGAAGTCGGAGCTCATATAAATTATGCTTCCGAGTTTCTTCTGTTTGAATTATATAATATTGGAATTGTAGTAGACAGAATAATTGAGGGACAGATAGCTGGTAGTAAGTAGAAAGGGGGAGTATAATCAGGCACCGTATTTGAGGTTTAAATCGCCTTTGGTGCTCTGGCCGAGATAATCGAAGTCACACTCGTTCGAGGAAGTATTAACGGAAAAGATATCATCAGCGGCTCCGCTGGTTATGGCGTTGGTGGCTGAATTGGCGTCAACGGTGCATTGACAATAATGTAGTTGTCGTTGCCTTCTGTTGGTAGTTTTGCTAGTTAGAGTGCTACTGTTGGGAGAAACAGAGACTATGACCGGAAGAACAGGGTTTCTGACAACTGCATAGATCAATGTGATGCCCGCCATTGGAAAAGAACTCATACGTTAGGAAGGAGTGAGGAGGGAATTTTGGGGATGTAGTACTTTACTCTTGACTCTTGTTGCGCTCTTGCGGGGTTTGGATCGGAATCGGATAAGCAGCTTCTCTGGATCTTACCGGCCCATTTATGGTACATTGGGCTTTCTCCTACAATAAGTTCAATATGGTTGGACCGGATCTGATCCGACTTCCGAGTATTTGAAGATAGAGGTGCACAAACCGGATTTTTTCCGGATCGTAAACCGGATCGGATCCAGTCAAAGAAGTCAAAACCGGATTTGGGGTGAAACCGGATCGGATCCAAACCGGATTATACATAAAAATTCCCGATCCTATACAAACCGGATCGAAACCGGATTGAAACCGGATCGAATCTCAAACCGGTTTTAGAAATCCGGTATTTTCATGGTTTTTTTTTTAATCTTTTTTGGCTTTTTTTTGGCTTTTTATCAAAGGCTTTTTGTTGGCTTTTTATCGAAACCGGATTGGATCGAACACCGGATTGGGAAACCGGATCGGCATGAACCGGATCCAAACCGGATTCACGTAAATATTCTCAAACTGGTATGATCCGGCGGATCGGATTCGTGGAAATCGGATTGGAACCGGATCGGATTCGGATCCAAAACCGGATTCGGATCGTGATCCGGTTTTTTTGTGCACCTCTATTTGAAGATGTCATTTATGTTTATTTTTTACATATTTTTAGAATGGCGACTTGGCGAGGGCTTAATTTTTACATACAAACGTTTGAAAATATTTGATAATTAATGGTATATTGGAATTAATTAATTAAACTTGTAACAAATTACAATTTTTTTTTAGAAACTATATTTAATAGTTTTACTCAATCATTTTTTTTTATAACCGAGGACCCCACCCGACCCATCCTTTGGATGACCCTGATGAAGCAACCTCGGGGCCCACGCACACCTGGCAGCAGGGTGGTCCGGGTCAATCACCTACGGGGGTAGAGAGGTGGCCAGTGGCCATCCCCTGATTGAAACCTAACACTCCCTATAGGGAAAGGGAGGGAGTGGGATTAGAACTTGGAACCTCTTTATGGGGGAAGAGAAAGAGTCCAAAGCCTTATCCACTAGGCCATCAGGGTGATGGTTCTCAATCATTTTTATATACCAGGTCAAAAAGAAAAACAACTACATATAACTTATCAGATTAAGGAGGTGTTTGAGATAACTTATTAAAGTGCTTATTGAGTTATTCCGGTTTGCTAACGCTAATAAGCACTTTTAAGGGGTGTTTGGATTTGAGTTTCAAAACAACTTATTGACTTATCAACTTAGTTTGTCACAATTATAAGTTTAAATGAGTTATTGGCACTTGGGAAATAGCTTTCTAAATTCCTTTTGACACCTTTCATAAGGAGTTTTTAAGAAGTCACTTAAATGTGCCTTTTTGACAATAGATTATAACTTAGCAATATAAAATGACAATAATGTTGGATTAGGTGTCTAAGCCATGACTAATAATTTGTATTTACCTAATTAATAGAAGCAAAGTCCATTTGGGTTGCCCTCATAGCTGGAGGTTTGGTAGAAAGTTCGGTAGAGAGAAAGGTTGGTTTATTATGGGATTAATAAATCAATAGATATAAAAGATATGGTTTGTTAATATATTAAAGTGATAATATATTAATTAGAAACTATATTAATTGATTAATAATTAATCAGAAATTAATTGGATTAATTTCTGTGGCATTAATTAGATTAATCAAGAGGTCAGGGATTAAAGTCGTACAAATTCAATAGTTGAATTGCGGCGCGCGGCGCGCCAATGTAAAGGCCGCGATGCGCGTACATATTCGTACGAATTCAATAGTTGAATTGCGGCGCGCGGCGCGCAAACGACTTAGCCGCGGCGCGCGTACAGATAATCCGGAAAATGGGCTGCGGCTAGGGTTTCTAGCTTTGCCACTTGGTTCCCTATAAATAGGGAACCCTAGACCTCATTATCAGTTGCTCATTTCTATTATTCTCTCTGGAATTTTTCGTTCCTTTCCTCTGGCTCCCTGGGTGTGATCTCATTTGAGGCAGGACACTTGTGCTGCTTAGCTTCAAGATTAAAATTAAAGGTTAGTTTTTCTGGTTTATTCTTATAGTTAATTTTTGTTTGGCCTTTAGGAATTAGTTACATGTTCAAGGTAAGAAAACATAGATCTTTTCTAGGTTGCATGTGAACTTAGGTTTTTAGTTCATGTTTGCGGAAAACCTTTCAAATAATGCCCTTGATATTAGCCTAATATACGCTATCAGTTCATTATGTAGACTTTCATCTGTTGGAAATATGCCCACTGATGTAACAAGTTGGTGACACTGCTAATAAATATATTGATGGTTAGGTTGATAGAGTTGTCTTTGTGGTGGTGGTCTCATTTGGTAATTTGGGTTTTGTGGGTATCCCCAGTTTGGATTATTTATCGGTTGATCAAATTGTCTTTGGTTTTGGCCGGAATATCCGCCAACAGCTTGCACTTTCTCCGTATCTTCTTGCAACATGGGACACATATCAGTCGAGTGCCCATATTGTAAACAAATTTTGTAAGCTCTTACGGATGGAGGTTCCGCTCCTTTATCCTTCGTAAGTTGCAGCACCGCTTTTGTTGGTTCAGAAATCTGCGTTTCCATGTGTGGAGTAGATACTTCATTTACTCCCCTTGGTGGATCCGCATACCATTTGTCTTCCATCTTTGTGTGTTTAGAATCTTCCGACATTTTTCCTACGAGAGCTCGGATTTGAGTTGGTGTTTTGTCAATTAAAGAACCTCTACTTGATGCATTGATTAACCTTCGCTCCATTGGTGTTAAGCCTTCACAAAAGTAGCGAAATAACTGGTACTCGTTAATTCCATGTTGTGGGCATCGGGCACACAACTTCTTGAAATGCTCCCAATAGGTGTGAAGAGCTTCTAGTTCCCCTTGCTTTATACCAATGATCTTCCTTCTTAAGCTTAAAGCTCTTGTCTCCAGAAAGTACTTGTCAAGGAAGAGTCGCGCAAGATCATTCCATGTAGTGACCGACCGCGGTGGTAGTCATATAACCACTCCTTAGCTGCATCTTGAAGTGAAAATGGGAATGCGCTTAACTTAATTTGGTCCTCGGTGACATCGTGAGGCTTCATTCCGACGCATACTATATGAAACTCTTTTAGAAACTTGTGGGAATCTTCGTTCTCCAAACCGCGGAAAGTGGGTAACAAGTGGATTAACCCCGACTTTAGTTCAAAATTCGTCATTGCGGGATATGTATACAAAGCGGTTGTTGGGTGACATCTTGTGTCGCCCAATCACGAAGGATTCTTTCTTCGGCCATGTGATGGTTATGGGTAGGAGATCCGGTTATCTCTACCTCGGGTATATTGGGGATTGTAAAAGGTGGTTATAAGGTATTTCAGATGGGTGATAATGGTGGTGAGGATTCTTTTGATGAAGGTTGTGTAGGTGAGGATAGTGTATCAGTTTCGGTTTCACTTAAAAGGGGTATTTCCTTCCAAATGTTGATGACCGGAGGGTTATTTGATGACGAAGAAGTTCGCGAACCCGGCTACCTCTTCCGAAGCTTGGCTTGTTTCCGTAGCTTCTTTGCGGTCTTCTCGATCTCCTAATCTACTGGTATAGGTGTACATGTACGTAAAGATCTCGACATAAAAAATTAGTATTGTCGTGTCCCCGGCAACGGAGTCAATTTGTTGAGGCATCACACGTAACAAATAATTTGAGAAGAGATATATATAATTAAGGATTTGTTCACTGCTCAATTTACTATAGAAAATAGTATTGGATAAGCAGAGGTCGATCCACAGGGACAAGGGACTAGATCATATACCGAATGTTTACATAAGATACAAGTAACGGGGGGCTTTTAAGAATTTAAAATAAAATAACTAAACATGGAAATAATTTAAATGCAATATAAATAAATGAATTCCAATTCTGTCCAACACATTCGATTAAGGCAATCATTTTAGACTAGAAATTACATCGACTTCATCTTAAATTGGTTTCAAAGTGTTAACAAACTCTAACACTTCAGTCCATTTAAATATTTACTCAAAACATGCTCTTTGAAATAAATCTATTTTTCTTAAGTACATACCAAACAAGCTCTTGAATTTTTACCAAGAAAAACGAATTGAGATTCATTTGAACAAACCAATTAACATCCAATACTTCTCGTATGCTCGGAAGTGTAAAAATGTGTGTTTTAAATTACACATGAGTCAATTTAACAAAGGATCAAACTCGGTGTTGTTACAAGTATTCATTCGCGAAACAATTACGGATTTCAGAAATGAACTAACAACTTTGACAAACACATCAATTCTAATGGCCAACAGGAACCAACATGAGAATCAAACGAAACATTGATGCAAAATTTTAAAACACTAGATGAAAAACATAATACTAGTCGAATGATTAGTACCGAAATCAGATGTTGACAGAACGAAACTGAAGAGATCTAGCCACACATGATATGGCTAAATCTCTTGAACGAAAAGCAATAAAAGATGCTAAAATGTACTTACAAACAAGTGTTAAACACTAAATTAAGAGTTTCCAAATGTTTTTTATTAAAATGTCTTCAAAGATTTTGTATTCTCTCTTCACCAAGTTGATCCCCCCTCAAAATGACCCAAAACAACCTTTAAAACTGTGTAGAAAAACTGTTGTTTGAAGTCAGTTTCGCACGCCACACGATCCGTGTAGGGTCACATGGGTCGTGTAACTTTTGTTCAAATATTTTTTCCGGGTTTAGCCTTAGCCTCACACGACCCATGTAGGGGTACACGACCCGTGTGAGGGTCCTTCACAAGTGAAACAGCCTTCTGAGGGAGGCACACGACCCATGCTGGGTCACACGACCCGTGTGGGTCTTGAACTCCATTTCCTTCATTTTTTTGACTCCATAAGCTTCCAAATTATGCTCCAATGCTCCATGTTCCATCTAAGCTCCATGTTCAAAAATGCCCAAAGCCACGTTCCATCCTTTCGCTCCATGCTCCACGCTTCCAAATCTCCTCGATCCGCTCCAAAGCTCCATTTCCACCTGAAATTACACACAAACATATGAAGTACCTTTTGTTCCCGGAAAATAAATGAATATGCATGAAAAGAACTATAAAAGCAAATAAAGGAAGGTAAAAAAGGCCTAGAAAAGATGCATAAAATGCATCTAATAAAAGGTTTTCCCATATGAACCATGTCGGTGAACTCGTTTTTTACCAAAGCATTATGGCATATACCTCTTTCCTTCCTTCACCCACAATATGCAAAATTGAGTAAATAATTGTTGTCGTTTCCTAAAAGACCACACACAAATTATATGTGTATGCAAACTAACTTAATAACCACAAGAAAGTACAATTAAATTAAACAACAAGAGAATTCACGTCTTTCACAATAATCTACAAGGGGATTGATTGGAGGCAGAGAACACCCAAAATGAATCAAGCCTTTGATGAAATCTTGAAGGGCATTCGTCATCCAAATGCAACCATACAACCAAAGGAGAAAGCATACGTATCCCCTAAGTAATAAGATTCACAAACTTTTGCAAACACTTGTAGATATAAAAGAAAACATATGTATACCTTTTGAACATAACATTTGATATACGAGAGCATGTTGGTAGTGTACGAATGGTGACTGAGATCTAGGAAAAGCCAAAGAAATCATATACATTGATTATATTGTTACACCTTCAACCTCCTTAAATTGTCCTCGATGTAAAATTAACATGAGTTAGTGCAAGTAAATTTGTTTCTATTTACGAATAAACTAAAGAATACAAACATATATACTAGATGGAAACACAACATAATTGATTTTCATTATCAAAATATGAAGTAGAAGATGTTTATGATTGGATCATTCGGAAACCAAAAGATTATCTCAATTATATGTAATAGTTCAAAGACGCCTTCTAGTTCAATGGTGCATGCACCGGTTTCCGGGTTCTCAAATTTTGATCAAAACCATAAACAGTGGCTCCTCTATAATTTATTTTGATATCGCTAATATTGAACTAGTTTGGTCTGATCAATACTAACAAAAATATATAACAAGTTCCAATAAGAGTATCAGTGCTACCAATAAATGAGACCACATTCATAACAATTTACCATTCAATTATATATTTATATTTTATATATAATAGTTATAATTTAATTATTAATATATTAATTTTTTAAATAAATCTTGAACTAATAACCTATTAAACCTGGAAGCAGGGTATTTCAATATTTTAATTTTTGTCTTACGCTAACGTTAAACAGACAATTGTCTACTAATAGTACTTAATTTAATGGTTTTTAGCATTTTATTATTACAATTAATAGACTAATAGTCTTTGATCTCTTAAAATCATAAAAAGAGCTTCGAGAGACTCATTCTCTTCTTGTTTGAAGTTCCCGAAGTCTGCAAGAATTTCTTGAACCTTGCTGGTGTGAAGAATCTTATCCCCTCCAAAACGAAGTTCGAGATTATCCCACATCTCTTTGGCGGACTTCGCATCGGCTATATGATGACTAACGTCAGGACCCAATCCACTTCGTAGCTCACACATGGCCCTTTTGTCATTTTCAAGTTTCTTCATATCTGCTGCATTAAGAACTACAGCCTCTTCTCCATCGGGGACTATAAAGCGACCAGCAATGTCTGTATGAGGAACATTCGTTACAGACCTCCATAAGTCTTTATCAAGTCCAATTAGATAGTCCTTCATTATTCCACCCCAATAATCATAGTAAGAAGTTACTAGAATAGGAGCTTTGGTTACAGAACCAATGAGATTTGCATAGTTGAGCATATTGGCATAAGTTGCTGTGGAATCAGTCATTTTGAACAGATTTCAACGGGATCTTTGCAGTAAAAACGAGTAATAGAGACTTGCAACAGTTGCGGAAGACTAGATCTGAGAACCGATTCAAATCTAGAACTGTAGTAATGGAATAGAAACTCTACTAACAGGTTTTTGAGCTGACTTGCTCTGATACCACTTGTTGGGTGTTGAAATCGTTTAAGTATGTAAACAATGACTAAAGATTGAGTGGTACAAATCAATCATACAGTAATAAGAATAGTAAGAACAATTGATGAACAATAACATGAATAACTTGTGCCGAATGCTTGATTGATTTAGGGTTTTACTGTTTGGACGATTACAGCTCGCACTCGACACGGTATGGTATCACTGATATTTATACTAAATCAGTAATATGCATAATACAAATTTATTACAGAGAATATCCTATCAGAGTACTAGCCAATATAATATTAGATTCATGCAACACGTATTGTACTATACGCGTGCACACAAAAGTTTGACAGGCTGTGAAGTCTTCGGATCCTCCGTGCATCACACTTCGGAGTCTTCAGACTTCGGGGTTATTCTCGTAGTTTATTACTTCGGGGCCTTTGACAGAGGGTCTTCGGATGGTTGAGCACTTCAGCACAAATAGGCTCAACAGATTAACGCTCAATCTTCCCTAAGACACATTATAACCATTTAATGTTCTTGGAAGAGTATGAACTGTGAAACCATTTCTCAGTTATGTTTTACTCATGTTTTGTTGATCTTATACTTCTCTTGAAACCCTTGAACTGTTCAAGGTTTCAACTAATCACTTATTCTGATAAGTGAAGTTATATTTGTCATATCGAATGGCAAATATTGTGAAGTATAACTAATTTGTGTTTTACTTGCTGATTTTGAGTAATTCACAATAGTCATTGTGATCATTGCTCATAATCTTAATATCCTTTACATTCTTATGTAAATTTATGACTTTGTTAATTATTCAAGATATGAATTCAACATCTGACTGTAAGTTAGATGATTCCAAGATCCTATCCATTGGATCATTGGTTGATTCATTTCTTGTGGTGACTAATTTTATCAAGAACTAACTTCATCAAATGACTCCAAGCCAATTGATTCCAAAATCCTGTCCATTGGATCTTTAGTTGAAGTTATTCTTATAAAACTCATTTAACAATCATACAAAACACAATTCAATCAACATTCAAGCATTCACACAACATTTCAAGGATAATTTAAACAATCATAAAAAAAATTATAACCTTTATTAAAACAAAAAATATCCTCAAACAATGTACTATGTAAAACAATGTCATACTATCTATTGACTAATAACAATGTCAAAATATCTAACTAAACTCCAAAAAATGCACGAGCTCGAGATCCAATATGAACGTGCTCCCATGCGACAATGTCCTGCGTCCTACTAAGACCCTGCATACAAAGCAAATGTGAGTATCACATATTGTATCAAGGAATTAAGGATTAGAAGTTTTGAGTTTCTAGATATACCTAAGTTGCCAAACTGTTTGGCTTTGGAGCGTTTTCCAATTAACCTGTGACTGTATCCCACCCTGTGGATTCCCAGCTTAAGACATCTCAGGACCTGTCTGGATGGATTCCTGATATGCTTCAAAGCTGGACTCAATCCCGAATTATGCATCTCCATGAGTGATTCGTACAGAGTCAACATTGAATGCATTTCCATAAAGGTCTTGTGTAGGTCCCTTTCCCTGTATAATTGTATGAACGGTTCGTACTCCTCAGTCAGAGATACGAGCAAACCATTGACGCTTGCTTCTTGACTGAGAGGGTGACCGAGCTTGTACAGCTTTTCCAAGTATCCTTCAATATTGAGAAAGTATGTACTAACATTGTGTCACTTTCTTAACCTGGTCTCACCAAGCTTTTCATAGATCCTAAGCTTTTCCTGCCTAACCGGTTCTTGGAACCTTTCCTCAACCAGTTGTATTAACTCATGTGGCCCTAGGAATTCAAAATCTCTACGGATGACAGGGTCAATGGTTAATAGTATGAGAAGACGAACCTCTTCGTCCTCATCAATCAGGAAGTTATAGTGGTCAATCAACTGTTGAGTGACACCATGCTTAGGTAGGGAGGGAAGTGGAAAGTCGATGATGTATTCCTTATCTACGTATCTCATAACCAATCTCCATTGGCGGATCCAATCCACGTAGTTAAGTCCAGTCAGCTTATTCATATTTAGTAAGAATATCCTGAAGCTCTCAGGAATGGGTGTAGGAGGAGGAGGAGGAGGAGGAGAGTTGACACTATCTTCAGACATCTATAAAATCAAAATTTATTAGTTTAACTTTTATCCTTATAAATAATTATCTAATTTTATTTAACAAGGCTAGGACCCAAAATTCCCCAACCATGGTGTGAAGAGGGATGTCGTAATCACAACATGATGGTCATTAAGGTAGATATACTATTATCAATTTTAGTCTAATGAAATTCCTAGATCTGTGAGATTCATTAACTAGGGTCAATGACATGTTTGATCTCGGATTATGCTATTTTGTTTGTGACTGGGATGTCGAGGATCACAAACAAGATGTGAAATAACCATGCAAGTTACTTGGTAACTTCAATGTTACTTGTCATCTCGATTGAAGTGCCGGTTATCCACACAGCTCCATCAACAATGACAAAAACACGAGATACCCATCACCACTCTTTATGAGTCTCAATTAGTGTGCCGGTTAACCACCCACGCTCCACTAACGACCCACAAAGTGTAATGTGTCACTTCATGGATTAGCATAGTTTTTACATTTTCCTAAGTAGTTAGAGTTTGGGTTTTTAAAGGTTCTAGTACTTTTGTCACTAATAGCATTATACTTTTAATGAGATTAGCTTTGTCCCATCAAACCGTTTTGTTAACGACAGTTCACTGATCAAGGGAGCGGTGGGTGAGAGTGGACACCCATTTAACACCCATTTTATAGGCAGTTTCCTTATACCCCCCTTAGAGACCAGTTTTCTGAATGAGGCATACTAGCGTTTTGACTGACTTAATCTTATACATATAAGTATTACCATTTAATAATAATATGTATAAGGTGTATTTTAAACAATTAAAATATTTAGGTTTTTGTCCTTTTAAATTTTCGAAATTTAAACTATTTAAATTAAATTTTAAAATTAAACCTAAAGTGATTTAATGTATGTCTTTTAATTAACTATTAGTTAAACTAATTAATTTAAATCACATGAGGATTAACTAATTAAACAATTTAATTTAATCATATTCTTGCCCACCAAGTTATCTAAAATAAGGGTCAAGAGTTTTCATTTATTAGATAATCACAATTACCAAAAATAAAGAAACCCTAGGGTGACACCTCCTTATTTTCGCCAATTAGGGTGGAGGCCAGGGTTTTCTCAAAAACCCTAGCATACGTCGAAATTTTAAGGGTGGAGGCTAGGGTTTTCTCAAACCCTAGCCACAATTTCGATCCCTTGATACCAAGGGATTAATTCCATTAAAACTTTTTAACAGTTCAACCATTATAACAGTTCAACAGAAAAAATATCTAGCTCTGATACCACTGTTGGGTTTTAAGCAAACTATGAACAAAAAATCATTTAAGTTCACATGCACCCTAAAGGATCTATGTTTTCAACTATTGAACCTATAACTATGAACAAAATAAGAATCAAATAAATTTCACAAGAAAACTAACCTTTTTGATCCTTAGATCTCTTGGAAGCAAGCACCACAAGTGTTGTGCCTCTAATGGCTCACACCCAAGAACTTGGCAAGGAAGAGATCAAGAGAGAAGGGTTGAGAACCCCTTCGAATGGCGTGGAATATGGGGTGGGGAGGACCTCTATTTATAGTCTCAAGGTGATAAGCAATAAGAAGTATAACTGCCTTATTTAAGATCTGACGTGCACGCAGAGGTCGTCATGCGGTCAAAAAAAAGAGATAACCTAACATTCACTAGTATAGTGGAGTCAGGGTCGATCCACAGGAGCTACGTGGTTAGCCTAGATGAGAGATTACCAACTAATAGTGTCACAGCTATAGTCGGAGGAACTAATTTCTATCTTCCTACCTCGAAACAATATTCCAACACTCAAGCCAAGTTTAGCCAAGCTCAAATGACCTAGTTACTTTCTGAACTCAGAAGTACATCTCTGAATCAGAAGCAGTTGAAGGCATTCAAACTAGCAAAAACCAAGCAAAGCATAAACTAGCTAATAACCAACAGTTCTATGAGACAGTTAATAGCCAAGGTTTAATGCCTAACCTAACCAAGTTAGCTACTGTTTTCAGCAAAGGGAAACAGTCCCAACCAAGTCACAAACAAAATCCACACACAAAACAAACAACCAAAACACAAACTAACATCCAAAATACCGAATAATCAATATTTAATGTAACCGAATGATTTCATTCACTCAAACCAATATCCAACATCAAATCAGTAACCAAACACTACTAAAAACAGAACCCTAAGCTGAAGATCAATGGTTGTCACACCCAAAGATTCAACTCAAAGCTTACAAATGTTTAACTAAAATGAAATAAAATCTAAAACATGAAAATACCAAATGATAGCTTCTGAAATGGAATCCTCGAGTCAAAGAGCTTCTAGGTCGATGTTTACACCCGGTCTTTGCTAGGGTTTTCGGCTGGAAATGCCTCTATTTATAGTTGCAAATTTCCCGTGACCGCGCCGCGCATAAGTGAAATCCGCGGCGCGCGTACTTATCCGTTCCCCGTTTTTTCGTCATTCAAATGTGTTCCACCGCATTACGACCGCGTCGCGCAGAAGATAAATCCGCGGCGCGCGTACGTCTTCTCTTGATTTTTCCATTCTTTCCATACTTTTTCCTTTTGTACACCTTTAGTCCCTGTTTCTGTTCTTTTTTCTCCAAACAAGTCCTGACACGAAAAGTGAGAATACCCATGCATATTTGATATAATTTTACCAAGAACAGGGCTCAACAACGCCTAAAATACTTGATATCACTAGGCGTTGTCAAACACCCCACACTTGTGCCTTGCTTGTCCCCAAGCAAGAGAGTTTTTAACAAATTATAATAGAGAATCGAACAATTTTTGACTGTGTTTAGTTTCAAAGTTTATTGCTCTTTGAGTTAGAATGGAATAGTTCGTGAAAACATAATTGAGTTGTTCTTTGGAATTCATGGCTTTCTAAAGAACCCTTGATTATAAACTTTCTGTCCACAATGAAGTGTACTTACTCGTTCAGATTCTAAAGGCCATTAAGGAATTGTCCATGACTTTCGATGTTGTCCGTGTAGCGAGCTTTCAGAAATACCATCCCAGACCAGACGATCTTAGGTGGTAAGGTGCATAAGGCCCACCCATTTTAGACCTACCGGCTCGAACAACAAAGGCCACTGACTGACTTTTCCTTCCTAAATTCCAATCCTAAAACGGCTCAATCTTCTAAACTCGTAGAACTCAACTTATTTGACTAACTAATAGTATGATCACAAATAAATAGTATTTCTTGAAAAATACTAATGCTATCACAATCACAAACCATTCATTTCAAAATTGTAATTCATTAAAAATTTTGAAAAATATTGCTAGAAATCGAAAAATTGATCATTTCTGCAAAAATTTCAAAAATATCTCTTTCGACCGTCCACACCCCACACTTAAAACCGTACAACGTCCCCGTTGTACAAAAATTATTTCAAAGCAAGGGAGAAAGAGTTACCCCTTTTTGGACGATGCACTGCTTGGTGCTCAATATCACAGGTATAATGCGTACAAAAAGATCCCCGATTCATATGCTGGAGTTGTAGTGCTACAGTAGGACACGCCGGTGGTCAAGACAAGTGGAGGGGGCACGGTGACCCCACAGTTGTCTGAGACAACCCCCTCTCAGATTGGTATATCATGCATCACTTAACAAATAAAAGAATGTATGTGTTGCGGATGACCGCGGCGCGCAATTAAGATATAGGCGTCGCGGTAATTACGAGAGTTGAAACTGTTGTGGAAGTGGAAATGACCGCGTCGCGCATATATGAGATCCTCGGCGCGGTAATTGCAGAAAATTCAGCCACATTCAAACACTCATAAACAAGCACTCAACACAAAACCTACTAGTTTTATTCAACTTTCTAATGCCCAATGACTTATTTTTGTCAACTATGAACAATTAATTCCTACCTACCTAAGAAAAACATGTAAAATCTATGCAAAATGTTTTAAAAGACAAAAACTAACAAAAAGACAAAAGGACACTCATAAATACACCCTCAGTTGTGTGCAGTGTCATCTTCTTCTCCTTCCTCTGGGTCTTCTTCTGGATCCTCCTCCATGGGCTCCTCGTCTTCATCCCGGATTGTTGGTTGTGGTCTCGGTGGGGCACATCGGCTTTTAGCCATGAAAGTGATCATGCAGTCGGCCAACCACAGGAGCTGATCCTGCATGTTCTCGGTCCGTCTGTTCATCTCCTTAGTGACAACCGCCTGTGCCTGCTGGTCTCTCTGGTGGGTATGCAGAGTCTGCTGGATCGCCTGCATCTTGTCAACCAGGTACCGGGACTCCATGGTAGCAGGGGAGAGGCTGCGAGGTAGACTATCGGTCACTCGCTGACGCTTCCTGGATGCTGAGGAAGATGGTTCGGTCCGGAGGGCCGGGAACGAAAATCGCTCAGATGTCGTGACCCCATCGTCAATATAGATCACATCCCTCGATAAGGTGGTGGGCGGGCTGAAAGGAACTGGCGGGATAACTGTCAGCCCCCGAGTGGCGTGCTCAGTCAGCAACCCATAAGACTGGGCCAGTCTCATAACATAGTGCCCTCCACCGAGAGCAATCTGGTGCAGCGGGGCGTCGGTGATCCGCCTGAAGTAGTCTGCAATGAAGTATGACATGTTGCATGTCTGCAACATCCGGGTCAGACACCACATGAGGTGCAGCCCACGCGGTGTAACTCGCTCCTCATCAGCACGCGGCCAAATCATGGTCGTGATCAACCGATGTAGCATCCGGTGAGAAGGCAGGTGCATCAATCCCTCACGCACGGTATTCTCATGATACCGTGTGGATGAAATGGTGCTCCAGTAGTCACCAGGGGAAAACGAGTCGTCGGCGGCGTAGTTAGCCCGCCGGTGGAATAAGTCAAACCCTGGCGCCTCAGACTCCTCCTCAGTGTAAAGCCCGATCCGATACCCGAACTCCCGTAAGCTGCAGCTGCGGTTGTGGTTGCCCAACCGGAACTGTACCATCTCTTCTGTATCCATCCCCACCGGTTGGTGGTCAAAGTGGTAACTTGCAAGAAACTGCAAGTATACCTCGCGGTAGATTGGTTCAGACATGTTGACCGCGTTTTCGATAGCCCGGCACGTATAAATAAGCTCATCCTTGTCATAACCCGTCTGTACCAGCCAGTACTGCAAATGTGCCATAATCCCTGACTCCTTGGTCAATTCCCAGTTGACCGATCGCGCGGGAAGAATCCGCTTCTGTTGTTGAATAGCTCGACGGTTGTAAAAGTTATAAGCTCGTGTTCTACCCACTCCCGTAGCCAGGGAGTTCCAGTCGATTGATTCCGAACTGGCCGAAGAAGACATGGTTTCTGCAAAATTCACAAAATTTAAAAGTTACTGTTCTGTCCAGACGCTCGGCGCGTCGCGCGTATATAGTCCCGCGGCGTGGCGAATGAGTTCAGGGTGAAAAATTCGCAGATTACGTCCTTACTAAGCCATTTTTTCCTAGTTCTAAATATTGGGTTTTGCAGAGCATAGTGGTCTAATCCTAATTTCACTGTCAATTTCACCAGATTATTGCAACATTGCGGATTACAGAAGTATTTACTCTAAGTTCAAGAAAGAGAGAAAAGAGATGAAACGAGGATGCTTACTTGATTTGCTGTGAAGAAAAAGACAATGCAGATGGATTACTTGCACGAAGAGATTTTACCACGGTAAAAGAAGCAAGAATTATCAAGTTTCGATTATATACAAGTATGGGGGTTTTGGAATGGCATTCAAACTCTGTTTTTAGGATTATCTCTAATTTCAAATTAAGATAAGGCCGCGGCGCGGGAAGCTTCTATCCGCGTCGCGTAAAAAATCTGATTTCAAGCGTAATCGTGAAAATTGAACACGCGCGCCGCGGACTCAAAGATCCCGCGTCGCGGTGCTACAAAATTACCAAAATGACCCCACACTTGCCTTTTTCATACCGTGATAACATGGATGTAAAGAATTAAGAGTGACATGCAAAATTATACAAATGATGATCGGGTCGCCTCCCGACAAGCGCTAAGTTTAACGTCTTCAGCCAGACGTGCACTTACCTGCTTACGTAGTATACGTTGGAATTTCTGTTATGAACTCGACTGTCTCAACCTCTAAGTTCTGGAATGTGCCTGTAGTAATGTATGGTTTGAGTCTATGGCCATTGACTTTAAATGGTTGCCCACCTTTTAAGTCCTGGATTTCGACTGCACCATAATCTGTAGTGCCGATTACTTTGTAAGGACCATTCCACTTACTTCTCAATTTTCCGGGGAACATCTTCAGTCTTGAGTTATACAACCAAACTTTTTGCCCGACTTCAAAGACTTTCAGTCACAGCTTTGCGTCGTGATATCGCTTCATTTTTTATTTATAAGTGGCTGCATTCTCATAGGCCTCATCTCGTAATTCTTCTAGCTCGGACAACTGAAATTTTCTTTCTTTCCCGGCAGCAGTGTAGTCCATGTTGACTTTCTTGACAGCCCATAAGGCACGATTGGCGATTTCCACTGGTAGATGACATCCCTTTCCATAAACCAACCGATATGGAGTGGTTCCGATCGGTGTTTTGTATGCTGTCCGGTATGCCCACAATGCGTCATCTAACCTTAACGACCAATCTTTTCTATCCGTCTTGACAGTCTTCTGAAGGATCTCTTTGATTTGCCTATTGGATACTTTGACTTGGCCACTGGTCTGTGGGTGATAAGGCGTTGCAATGTGATGATTTACCCCATAATGTTTCAGCAATCTTCCGAACTTGAAATTCTTGAAATGTGATCCTCCGTCGCTAATGATTACCCTTGGGACTCCATGCCTGGTGAAGATGTTTTTCTTTACAAATTTGCAAACCACGTGATGGTCGTTAGTGCGAGTTGCTTCAGCCTCAATCCATTTTGAGACATAATCTACTGCCACCAAAATGTAGACGTATCCATGTGATGTGGGGAATGGACCCATAAAATCGATTCCCCAGACATCAAAGATGTCTACCACCAAAATTGGATTTAAGGGCATTTGATCCCTTTTTGATATATTTCCTAATTGCTGGCAATTGATGCACTCTTTGGCAGTCCTATGCGCGTCCCGAAAGATAGTCGGCCAATACAATCCGGATTCGAGAACTTTATACCCGGTTTTCCTTCCACTGAAGTGTCCTCCACATGCTGACGCATGACAGAGATCCAACACTTTACCAATTTCATTGTCCGGCACACATCGACGAATTATCTGATCTTCACCTACCTTGAAAAGGTCTGGATCATCCCAAATGAATCTCTTTGCGTACGTGCGAAATTGCTTCTGCCGTTGTTTCGTCCAATGTTTTGGTATTGCTCCTGTGGCCAGGAAATTTACATAATTTGCGTACCATGGAGCTCCATTAACTTCTAACAACTGTTCGTCAGGAAATGAGTCTTGAATTCCTGTTTCCAGTCCTTCAGCTGGTAGTCTTGAAAGATGATCTGCTACCACGTTCTCAGCTCCCTTCTTGTCTTTGATGTCTATATCGAATTCTTGCAGCAGAAGAATCCACCTAATTAATCGAGGTTTGGATTCCTTTTTTGTGAGCAATTGTCGAACTGCACTGTGGTCAGTGTAAACCACCACCTTGGATCCCCAGATATAAGATCTGAATTTATCTAAAGCAAAAACTACAGCTAATAACTCTTTTTCAGTGGTTGTGTAATTCAATTGAGCTTCAGAAAAAGTTTTACTAGCATAGCAGATGACAACAAGCTTCCTATCGATTTTCTGTCCTAACACTGCACCGGCGGCATAATCGCTAGCGTCACACATTATCTCGAAAGGTTGTGTCCAGTCAGGTGGCTTCAGGATGGGGGCCTCGACCAATTTATTTTTAAGGATATTGAATGCCTTTGTACATTCATCATCAAAAATAAATGGTGCGTCCTTTAACAGAAGACCACAGAGGGGCTTAGAGATAGCACTAAAATCTTTAATGAATCTGCGATAAAACCCTGCATGCCCCAAGAATGATCTAACTCCTTTCACCGATGTTGGAGGTGGCAATGTGGATATGACCTTAACTTTAGCGCGATCGACTTCAAATCCTCTTTCAGAAACCACATGTCCTAATACTATTCCTTCTCGTACCATAAAATGGCTTTTCTCCCAGGAAAGAACCAGGTTTGTTTCCACACATCTTTTCAGCACCTTTTCCAATTGATCTAAGCAAGTTTCAAATGTAGGTCCAAAAATTGAGAAATCATCCATGAATATTTCTAGTGCCTCCCCAATCATGTCAGAAAAAATTGCCATCATACATCGTTGAAATGTCGCAGGTGCGTTACATAATCCAAATGGCATTCTGCGAAAAGCAAAGGTACCATAAGGACATGTGAACGTTGTCTTCGCCTGATCTTCTGGATGAATTGCGATCTGGTTATACCCCGAGTATCCATCCAAAAAACAGTAGTACTTTTGCCCTGCTAATTTTTCCACGATTTGGTCGATGAATGGTAATGGGAAATGATCTTTAGACGTGGCAGCATTAAGTTTCCGGTAGTCAATACAAACTCGCCATCCGGTCACAGGTCTCGTTGATATCTTGTCACCATCCTTAGTATCTACTACAGTGATTCCTGACTTTTTCGGCACAGTTTGCGTTGGGCTAACCCATTCACTGTCGGAAATAGGATAAATGATTCCTGCGTCCAACCATTTAAGAACCTCCTTTTTGACAACTTCTTTTAAGTTGGGATTCAACCTTCTTTGCGTATCTCTGGCAGGTTTAGCTCCTTCTTCTGTGATAATGCGATGCATGCATGTAGTCGGACTAATCCCTTTTAGGTCCGCGATTGTCCAGCCGATAGCCTCCTTGTGTTTGGACAATACCTTAAGCAATTCTAGTTCTTGCTTCTCCGTCAAGTTGGCTGCTACAATTACTGGTAAAGTATCCTTCTCCCCTAGAAAGGCATACTTCAGATGCTCTGGTAAGGGTTTCAGATCCAACTTTGGTGGTTCTTGTAAAGAGGGCTTTAATGTCTTTGGAATTTCTGTTGGTAACTTCTCTATATGCGCACATTCCTCGGACTTGAATCCTTTTTTCTCTTCCATATTTTGTGTTTCTGTTCTTCCAACAATTGCTTCTTCCTGAGTTTCTAATTCTTCTGCTTGAAGTACCTCTGGGGCGTATTGCTGCACCAGTTCATCTATGATGTCCACTTGATAACATTCCTCTTCTTCTATGCTGCTTCCTCTAAGATCAGCATTGAAAATGTTGATCTTAGCCTGTCGGTGTCCGAAAGATATCCCCATTTCGCCGGTGCGACAAGCAATATTTGCGTTAGCCGTAGCCAAGAATGGTCGCCCTAGAATAATTGTCGGTTGCTCACCATTTGTTGCTTGACGAGTGTCCAAAACAAGAAAGTCTGCTGGGTAGTAAAATTCTCCTACCCTGATGATTACATCGACTAACATGCCCCTAGGAACCTTGGTGGACTTATCGGCCAATTGCAAAATCACATCAGTAGATTTCATAGTACCGAACTCATGCTTGTCGAATAACTGTCCAGGCAATATATTTACACTAGCACCTAAATCTAACAGAGCTCTTTTAATGTGCACATTGCCTAAATCTACGGAAATGAGAGGGACTCCCGGATCTTTCATCTTTGGCGGAAGTGCATCCATGAGGATAGAGCTTACATTCTCGGGTAAGCTAATCATCTTAGGCAGGTGAGACAGAATATGCTTCTTGTGTATACACATGTCCTTGAGAAATTTAGCATATGCAGGAACCTCCTTGATGAGTTTGACTAAAGGAATGTTTACTTTGATCTGGCTAAACAATTCCCACATATCTTCAGCTTGTGGTCCCTTCTTCCCAAATGGTCCTTTTTCCGGCTTTTCCAAGGCTGTAGGAAAAGGAACTGTTCCACTTGATTCTCCTTTTTCCCAGGTACTCGTCTTCTTCTTCTGCACCTGCTCCTCTTTATTCTTTCTCTTTTCTAATTCTTCTTTTTCATCAAAAACTATTTCCACATCACTGTCATCATCATTAACCGGGGCTGCAACCTTGTTGTCTACCTTCTTCCCACTCCTAAGTGTGATGACTTCATTGACTTGCATTTTGTGTGATTGCTCCTGCTCCCTTGCTTTTTGTTTTTCTATTTTGCCAAGAGACTCTCCTAATCTCAGGATTGCTTCTGAATTAGATTTCTCTACCTCCTGAAGTTGTACTAATAGCCCGAAAATTTCTTGCAAACCAATGTTCGTACTTCCTGATGAAGGTGGAGTTTGCGCCTGTTGCTGCCTTGTAGATGGTTGTCTCGATTCTCGTTGCTGATTGCTTCGGAATGGCCTTGGTGCGTTGTGAAATCGACCATATCCATGCACTTGACTTATTTCCTCATGAGTCATTGAGCACTCATTATGATTGTGTCCTACTTTTCCACATGTATTGCAGATGCTCTGCCCATGCAACACGTATGCTCCTTTTTCCTGTTGAAATCTCTCGAGCATCTGATTGAACCTTTTTGTAACAGCAGTGAGCTCCTTTTGAATTTCAGCTTTCCATTTGTTCTCTGCTTCGACATTTGCTACATATACAGTCTTATCCTTTATTGACCCACTGACTTTTGATCCTAAACTCAGCTGCTCCAAAAATCTCCAGGCATCATCTGGCTCTTGCCACATAAATGTCCCGCTTGATGAGGCATTTATCATGACCTGGTGTGTTTCATTAACTCCTTCGAAAAATAATTTGACCAGCTGCCACTTAGGAACTTCATGATGTGGACAGGATCTCAACAGCTCTTTTAGTCTGTCAAATGCTTCATGAAAAGCCTCTCCAGGCTTTTGCTGAAAATCTTGTATCGCTCGTCTAATCTCCGTGGTTTTACTGACTGGATAGAATTCTTGCAAAAACTTCGCCTTGAGTTGTTCCCAACTAGTAATACTATTTGATGGTAAGGATGTAAACCAATACTTGGCTTTATCCTTAAGGGTAAATGGAAACAATCTAAGCCTAAAAATATCTCTATCAGTATTCCTAGGAGTGTTGGCGTTGGCGATTGCTAAGAATTCATACAAATGGTTATAAGGGTCGTCAGTCTTGTATCCCCTAAACTGAGTCAATATTCCTAATAACTGAGGTTTGATTTCTACTTGCGAGTCAATGTTATCAGGAATATAGATCGGCGATGAGTCATCATATTCCCGCGGTTGGAAATATGATGCAACCGATTGCCGTCTCGGTTGTGCAAAATGTAAGGGTTGAGCGGGGTTACCGTAAGGATGATCATTGTACTCCCGCTGACCTGGTTGTGGATATTGTGGTGTTCTTCTGAGAGGTCCCCGACCTCGGTTCCATTGCGGTTGCGGTGCCGGTGGCACCCATCCTTCATCTTCCTCGTCATACACTTCCTCCGTCTCTGGGTATTGGTATTGCGGTTGAGGCGGTTGTTGGAAATGTATAGGTTGTGTTGGTTGGTATGAGGATTGAGGTTTAAATAGGACTGGTTGTGGTTGAGATGTCGGTATCTGCTGTCTAGGAGCTGGGGTGCCATCTCGGGTCGGCTCTCCCCAAGACATAGCAGATGTAAAGGGATTGGTGGATTGTGGTTGAGAAGCGGGTGTAAATGGTGGGATGGAAGGCGGAGTGCATGATGGTATGGGTGCAGGGGCTGAAACTGCACCACCAGAAGCACTCGTGCTTCCAAACTGAAATTCCGAAAGCGGAGGGATAGAAAACCTCCCAGTTGCCTCACCTGATGGATCCTGGACAACACTGACCGGACTATTGCTAACTTGACTATAATTCATGATGTTTAAACGCCTACGGGCACGGAGTTTGCGAGCAGTACGCTCAATCTCAGAATCAAACTGCAATGGGGATGATTGCTCTCCCCTGCGGGTACGCATGCACTAGTGCAACACGCCCACAAGAATCAAAACCAAAATGAAATTTCAAAAAGCAAGAAACAAATTCCTACTACTCACCTACTCTAAGCTCACAGCTCCCCGGCAACGGCGCCAAAATTTGACGTGCACGCAGAGGTCGTCATGCGGTCAAAAATAAGAGATAACCTAACATTCACTAGTATAGTGGAGTCAGGGTCGATCCACAGGAGCTACGTGGTTAGCCTAGATGAGAGATTACCAACTAATAGTGTCACAGCTATAGTCAGAGGAACTAATTTCTATCTTCCTACCTCGAAACAATATTCCAACACTCAAGCCAAGTTTAGCCAAGCTCAAATGACCTAGTTACTTTCTGAACTCAGAAGTACATCTCTGAATCAGAAGCAATTGAAGGCATTCAAACTAGCAAAAACCAAGCAAAGCATAAACTAGCTAATAACCAACAGTTCTATGAGACAGTTAATAGCCAAGGTTTAATGCCTAACCTAACCGAGTTAGCTACTGTTTTCAGCAAAGGGAAACAGTCCCAACCAAGTCACAAACAAAATCCACACACAAAACAAACAACCAAAACACAAACTAACATCCAAAATACAGAAAAATCAATATTTAATGTAACCGAATGATTTCATTCACTCAAACCAATATCCAACATCAAATCAGTAACCAAACACTACTAAAAACAGAACCCTAAGCTGAAGATCAATGGTTGTCACACCCAAAGATTCAACTCAAAGCTTACAAATGTTTAACTAAAATGAAATAAAATCTAAAACATGAAAATACCAAATGATAGCTTCTGAAATGGAATCCTCGAGTCAAAGAGCTTCTAGGTCGATGTTTACACCCGGTCTTTGCTAGGGTTTTCGGCTGGAAATGCCTCTATTTATAGTTGCAAATTTCCCGTGACCGCGCCGCGCATAAGTGAAATCCGCGGTGCGCGTACTTATCCGTTCCCCTTTTTTCGTCATTCAAATGTGTTCCACCGCCTTACGACCGCGTCGCGCAGAAGATAAATCCGCGGCGCGCGTACGTCTTCTCTTGATTTTTCCATTCTTTCCATACTTTTTCCTTTTGTACACCTTTAGTCCCTGTTTCTGTTCTTTTTTCTCCAGACAAGTCCTGACACGAAAAGTGAGAATACCCATGCATATTTGATATAATTTTACCAAGAACAGGGCTCAACAACGCCTAAAATACTTGATATCACTAGGCGTTGTCAAGATCCTGATATGATAAGGCTTTTATCAGATAAAAGGATCTGCTTATCACTGCCATAAAAACCCTTCAGGGTTTCGAAATCCACAAGGCCTTAGGCCTTGATTTCGTCCAAACCCATATGGGTAACCCTAATTGTCTATTGCTCAACTATTGAACAATTACAATTCAGCCCATGTACTTTTAATTAATCTAATTAATCCTAAAATTAATTGTAATTAAGTTCTGATCAATCATTAATTAAATAATATGATTCCTAATTAATATATTATTCTCATAATATATTAATAAATTATTTATTCCTCTAATATATTATCTCCATAATATATCAATCTTTCTCTCTATATGTAATATTGTCCTCTGCCAGGTTATGAGGGCAACCCAAAAGGACTGTGTTGCCATCAATTCAAACATATGTATCAATTATAGTTATGGCTTAGACACCTTAACCCTTCTACACCCTTGTAGCCATCCCCTTTTCACTACATCAAAACAAACATAAAACTTGTTGAAGTAGTTCTTCCCAACTGGCATGCAGTTCACATTAATTTTCACACTAGACCCTGGATTGGATCTCCTTATCTCCTCACCATATGACCATAGCTTGGCATAGTGATCAAGTAGATTGCCTTCTATAAGTTGAAGTGCATAACTTTTTGCTCTTCTGCATTGCCCAATACTGACCTGAATACCAAATTTCTTCACAACCTCAAGTCTTAATTTCCTTACACTCATCTTCTGCCTAGCTATAATCTCCTTGGTATAGAGACTCCCTATCCATGCATATGTTACTAGTGACCCCAACTTAATTTTTTTTGCATAATTGTGGTCGATCTTCAGAGACTTAATCTGGAAACTTTCCTCTTCAGTTATCCAAGAGGCCCATAACCTGAATGAACATTGACACTTACAACACCTGACCAATAGCCTTTTACTATCGTTTTTTTAAAGCAAAGTTGGTACCCATGAGCCACACCATAGTTGCACAACATGTGTTTTAGTTGGGCAGGGTTCTTAAACCTCATACCAAGTATGGGTTTTTGCTTCTTCCAGTGTAAATATTCATTAAAAATTGAATGCTCTTGAATTGTTTCTTCACTTTCCCCCTCATCATCTGGACAAATATTTTGGTTCTCCTCCTCCTCCTCCTGAGCACAGAGTTTACTAAAGAACATATCACCTGATTTTCTGTTCATACAGATTGGTTCATCTGTATAATCCAAGGAAACATCCCTAAGGGTGGCTGTATCATCTCCATTTTGCCCACCCTCAATACATGAATCATGTTCCTCATTTTCTTTGTCTGAATCAACCCAATCATCTAATGCATCACCAATATGATCTATGAATAACGATATTTTCCCAAGCGTACCAAAACCAATAAAAATAAAAGTCGCGTAATCGATATCATTTGCAATAGGCCGAAGGCCTTTATACATGGGTTCATCTGGCTCACATTAGTAAAGCTTCTTACAATCTTCATGCATGAACTTTTCCAAGAAAGTTACACACTCGACATAGTTCATACTAGCCCAATCATGTTCCGTAAAAGTAAATTTTATACCGTCATCATAAGAGAAAGGACATCGACGAAAAATCCCTTGATAATTGAGCTCCATGGTCGCATATACTCCCTTAGGATTAAGGTTGGAAGTCGTCATTTCTTCAGCTTATCTGGTCCTTGAAGTCGAATCACATATAAACCCTAGTTTCACCTTCGGTTTTGTGGTTTGTTTTGTGGTTGGTTTTGTGGTTCTAGGGTACTGAATACTAACTTTTTATGTAACCTTTATCTACCTGGCAATTGATTATTAATAAGAATAATAAACGGATTCCATGTCATCAACTTCAACCGGCTAACCTATTAAAACTCTCGATTTTCCCTTAATTGACACGTTTTTTAAAACTTTAAGGGTCTATTGCGCAAAAAAAACTTTAAGGACCAAATCGGGTTAAAAACGGAAGTTTATAGGGCTACAGTAGCAATAACCCTTTGATTTATTATTATTATTATTGTTATTATTATTATTATTAGAAAAACAATAACAATGAATTTACCTTTTATAATTTGTACGTTTTAGTAACAATAAACAATAGTTTTTTTGAAAGTAATTACAGCACAAAGAACGACGTTTATAATTTTATAAAATTATGCCGAATTATATCAAAATGGTTATGTCAAATTCGAACGAATGTATAAAAATAACAATATAAATAATAATAGCAATGCAAAGTTTGGTCGAATATTACAATTGCACGGTGCGTTATATGGATAACGAACACAAATATTTAGTCGAGCACTATACAATGTTTTCCATTCAGCACAATGTTTTGATCTGTACACACGCACAAGTATGGACAAAGGAGATGGTGTACAACTGGGTTGACAGACCAAGAATGACGGTTTCCGGCTAATAATAATATGAATTGCGATTACTTACAAACGGTATAACTGAAGGATTTTATAAAAAATAAATTCTACTTTCAACCACTTGATTTATAAACGACTGAATAAATTCGAGCGAATAGAAGGAGACATTAGATTATCAATAAACACGAACGGTTATAATTTTATAAAGCTAATAATAATAAATATAATTTAATAATAATAATAATAATGATGATGATAATAATAATATAATAATATAATAACAGTTATAAAAAATAAAAAGACAACAAAAGACGAAATTGAGATAAAAAAACAAATTTGATGGGTATTACGAGTACAAAATGAAAAACTAATAAAACTAAATCCCATTTTGATTTGATGGGTATTACGAGTACAAAATGAAATGAGATGATAGCTATAGCACAACCCATATTATATTTGGGTCCTCCTATCCAAACCCTCTTTTCATTTTCTTGACCCCTTAATCATTAATTTTTTGGTAAGTGTCAAACCTTGGAAAATGTGTTCTGAGTATCTGAACAACTTAAAGACCGTGATATTTGAAACATATCATTTAAAAAACAAAAACATATTTACTGAAGACTAAAAAATTATTTAGTTACACAATCCAACAAACTCTCAAAGCAAACAAAAATCATCTCTTGATAATCCCGTTGCTGCAGAGAAAATCATAACCGCTGCCGGAAAAATCATCGCCACCACTGAAGACAGAAAGCCACAACACAGCTCCGGTGACAGAAAGAGAGTCTTCGAGGGAGACAGAGGGACTGAGGGAGAGAGAAACTGAGCAGATAGAGATCGTAAGAACCAGAGGGAGAGAGAGCAGCGCCAGTCATCTAACACACCTCCGGTGACAGAAAGCTACAAAACACCGGCGACTTACCACCGAGACAGATCGAGAGATGTTTGTCGGAGACGTTTTTCGGAAACAGAATCGTGCTCGGAGGCACCGAGGAAACGACGAAAATGAGAGATGTTGGTGTAGGAAGCGTTGTTGGTGGTCGGAGGAGACCGGCGGTGTCGGTCGGAGGAGTCCGACGATGGTATGCCGCGTTGTAATAGTGGGAGAAAGAGGGACCGGTGTATGGAGAGATCTTTGAGGCGAGTGGTGTCTCCAACTTTCAATTCCGACGGTTATTTCCGGCGTCCGACAATTGTCCGGCGACTGCGAAGTAGAGAGAGATTTGAAGAGTGGCTGATAACTTTGAAATGGCTCTTAGGGTTTTATGTGATCGACTAGGGTTTTAAAAGTTAATTTTTTTAATGGGTTTAGTATTGGGCTTGGTTTTGGATTTATTGTTTTATGTTATTTGAAAATTAAAATTCAGATCATATTCATACTTGATTATTATATTATAATTATCTAATTATTATATAATAATTACCTATATACATATAATAATTATATTTATTTTTAGAAATATTTCGATCTAATAATGAAGGGGTCATTCCAGATTTTATGAAGGGTCCAAATAGTTAAACCCATTATATTTATATAATTTAATGTTTTCATATTAAGGCCATGGGAGTACCCATGTTATAGCAATGGTGTTAACACCAAAAAGTGATGTCACGTCATCACCACCTTTAACATCAAAAGTGGGGGTGTGGTGGTGTTATAGCAAATGGTGTTATAGCCTTTTTTTTCTTTTTTTTTGAACCGAAAATACAAAAAAAATTATATAATTGAAGTTTTTTTAACAATAAAACTACCATTTCATTTAATAAAAAACAAATTACAAAATCCTAAAAATTTCAGTAACAACAATACGTAAAATCTAAAGTCTACGCTTCGTCATCGTCGTTGATATTCCAACGTTTTAGGATCATGCCTTTCAACTTGTCAATTGCCTTTAGATGTTTACGCGAAACCGTTGGATTTGGAACAATAGCCAATGTTCGTACATCGCGTTCCATTTGGGCCTCGCGATGTCGTTCGGCTTTAGCCTTTTCTTTCTCTTTAAGAAACTCTACATGTTCTTCGAGTTTCCCGCCTAATTTTTCGGCAACGAGGAGGGCCACATTTGATTCGGCCGCCGATGATGAAGGTGGTTCTCGCGCGATCCGTTTTGTAACACCCCAGTTTTTAAAAGAATACAATTTATTTAAAATGAATATTTTACAAACATTTAAAAACATTTTAACATCAATTTACCGTATAAATTCCCAATAAGCAGCATCAGTGTGTACCTGCCATGCCAAGCCGTCAATTTCACCTGTATAACCTGAAATGGTAATTTAATAGGAAAAGGATAAGCACACGGCTTAGTGAGTTCCAACATCTACATAGTATATCAATCATACATACTTAACCCCTACAGGAAAAATACTACCATTTATCACGCATAACCTGCTATACTCAGTACACCGAACTATAGTCTTCTACTCAGCATTTTGAGCCGCGCATACTCTGTACGTCGAGTCATGCGTATCTGCTCAGTCGGAGCCGCGTATACCCTGTACGTTGGGTCATACGTATCTGCTCAGTAAGTCTAACACCTCTGCTCAGCACTCAGAGCCGCGCATACTCTGTACGTCGAGCCATGCGTATCTGCTCAGTGCATCTTGCAGACATCTCCATATTGCTCAGTACGTCGAGCCACCCTATAATGCTCAGTTCGTCGAGCCCGTACTATCTATATACTAGACCTAGACACGTCTAGTACTAACCACACCCTATACCCCAACACATACAACTATAACAGGAACGTATAATATTAATAAAATACACACAACCTGGTACTATCCACAAACATCTTACAAGCACACAAAATTCGGTAAAGCACATATAACGTCTATACAATGTAGTGAGAAACTCACCTCGATATAAACCGGGTCGATTAGCTCTGTTGCTCGTACAACACGGTATCGTCCCCACTCCTCGACAAATATAGACCTACATTAGGTTTTCAACCCCATTTATAAATCATATGTATGTACCCTCTTGAAAACCTAAACCGTGAACTTGGAGGAAATAACTTCAATATCAACTTTCTAAGAAATTATTCATTTTCCCCTGAAATTTGACCTCTGTTCACGATCAGATTTACTCAACTTCAGGACACTTATTCATACAGATTTCAATTTATCAGCAAACTACTCCTTTTTAGGTTTCCAGGGACACCAATATCATCCCCAAACGATTTTTCTACAATTTACTACGATTTTTCCAAGATTGCATATCAAATCTGTCCAAATTGGACCAGTATGTGAAAAATACGTATTTTACCTAGGCTAGATGTAGAATCACGCTTTACACCTCTCTGGACAAAATATACTAGACTCAATTTATGAATTAATGGCATTGGTTTCACTCCAAAACGATACTCTGATTATTTATGGCGACTTTTACAATAACAGCAAATTTACCTCAATTCTGCAGTTTCAATCGGAAGGCTATATCTCCTCTTCCAGACCAACGAATCAAAATTCCTACGGTCAAAAGTTGAATACCGACCTCCTGAAGCTTCGATCCAAATTTCACGATGATCCAACGGTTGAATCTCCGGGGATCAACCGATCATTGTAGCTAGTTCTTGAAAATTCGGGATTTCTCTCCAAGGTTTGAGTGATGAAGGCTTACACCGACTTTAGGAGATAAAATTTAAGGATTTTGGGTTATTAAATGATATTTATAGTTTTAAGTTTGATTCTTATACCCTATTAGTCCCTCAACATCCAAAGTCGTCGTTAAAACCCCCGAAACTTGTCGTGATACCAATTTTCGCTCTATTAATAATATGAAGTCTTAAGTTTAAAAGTTTTGCCTCATAAATAAACTTAATATTCATCTAGGTCATTGACCAAGTTAACCTAGCCCATAGTTTGGTCATTTGGCAAAAATGGCCATTTTTCACCAAAATTCTTACAATTTGGTCCTTGTTCGAAAAAGTACCGTACTAACACCACCTTATATTAAACATACTTCTTAGAAATATCTAGAGAGTAACACATACGTACCAAATCAAAAGTGGTGTTACACGTTTTGCCTTCGTTCTTCCAATAGGACGTTTTTGGCCGTGTTGTTGTGGCTCGTCGACATCAATTGGTTCGTCGTTGAGGTCGACGCTTGCGACTTCGGGTTCCGACCTCTTCGACCCACTTGATTGCGATAATGCATCCGGTTGCCACTCCTATTTTTTATTCAAATGCAACACCTTCCACGCTTGGATGTGGCCGAAGTCTTTCCCGTTGTTTTTATTTTTGTAGGTCGTCAAAGCCACCTCCGTCACATTTTCTGAGGAATGCCTGGATACATGCATCGACTTGGTGTTGTTATAAATGTCGTTGAAAGCGTTGCACTCCCGAAGAAGAGATGTCCACTTTCCACTAAGGGCGTCGGGCGTTCGATAATTTCCACGACCCATACCGTTGTGAAACCTTTTTAAAACTCTCCGCCAAAAAGCGTCGCCGGGTTGGGCGTTTCCAACTCTTGAGTCGCAAGAGATGGAAATGTAACTCTCCGCCAACATGACCTCCTCGTCGGACGTCCACTTCACTCTTCGAAGAGGTTCGTTTGTCGCCTTTTTCTTTCCCCTTCGTTTGTCTCTTTGCAACACCTCCGGTTGCGTTTCTACAACAACATCGTCATCTTCGTCTACTAGACGATGTTCTTGTGATGAGGGGGTCGATTGGGGTTGTTGTGAGGGTGAAGGTGATGGTGAGGGTTGGTTTTGTTGATTATTTTGAGCCGCTTGAAGTTGGATCAAATTTTGGCGCATTTGATATAACTCTTGCAAATGTTGAGGATTCAAACCGGAGAGTGGGGTTGGAACAAAAGTACCTTGGGGAGAGAATTGGTTTTGGGTAGGATATGGGTTATTTTGGAAGGCGTTGTTGGTAGGCATGGTTGGGGAATAGAAGCCTTGGTTTTCAGTTGGTAATTGAAGCAATTCCAAAAATGGTAGATTGTGGTGAGGATCGGAAGAGTTTGGATTGGGAGAGTTTTGATCCATTTGAGTGGTATTGAGTGTGTAAAAAATAGGTGAAATGAGTTGATTGATTGTGTAAAAAAAATAGTTGAAATAGGTTGGTATTTATAGAAGATGAATAAAGGAATTTAAGGTTTTTTTTTTTTTTTTTTTATATATCAAACGGTCGTGTGACTGTTGCCTCTCAACGGCCAAATTCCAACGGGCAAAAGGGATCAAATGGAGCCGTTAACGGGCGTGGTCAATTTGGCGTAGCATGGCGGATGGCGCGATGATGGGGGTGGTGTTTCGCGGGTATGGCGGCGCCATAGGGCTTTGGCGCGTCCTATGGCGCGGGTACTCCTCGTGGCCTAATGTTGTGGATGAAAAGGTTTTTCTATATATGTTTGTAAAGCTTTTTGGGATGATGATGTAGCAATGATGTAACAATAAGTAGCATAAAAAACTTTATGAAAAAGTCTCCTATTGGAGATGCTCTATTACTTTTAGAGATACTCTAATCGACTCGACGATTAACACCACGTCACCACCTCCTTTTTTTGCATGGTGTGAAAAGATAACGTGGAATGTGACGTGGAAAGAGAACCATGCCAAAAACGTGGGTTCTATACCCGAAAGGATTATGAGATTTTTTTGATTTACGAGTAAATTAAGAAAAATAAAAAGATGACTATTAGTTTAGTTAAATTAAAAGAATTTTGATATTACTTGATTGATTGAGATAACTATTTGACTTGAAGTTAGAAAGTAAATTACAAGTGTGTAGGCGATGCGAGAAAGAGGATAAAACATCTGTCAAAACGTGATGACTAAGCAGTCTGCATGGCACTCCACGTAAGCATTGAGAAAAAAATAAGGAAATCCAAGGGCAGAGATTATAAAAGCGCGTATGCCAAGAGAGCTAAAGAGCATGGCAAACTGATAACCGTCGCAAGCGTACGAGTGCCAGGCGCCCATCATGTGCCACGTCATATCTAACGGTTTTGACACCTCGACGTAATGATCCAACGACCCAGATTAAAGTACCCTCACCGTCAAACATTACAAAATCCTCCGCTTCCACGCCACCTTCTTTGTTGCGTCACAAATTCAATTCGATCCCACAAACCCCGTCCACATCTTCCTTCTTTCTTCTACGTTTCCCTTTTCAGGTTCGTTGTTGGGGGTCTTTTATTAATTAAAAGCCGATCGATATTACATACTTGTAGTAGTATCAATGGAGGTTGCCGGCGCTGTACTCCGTCAGGCTCCGTGCTTTTCTTCGAGCGGTGCTGATGCTTTCAACTCCCGTCACTACTCTTTTCCGACGATGAAACCGTCCAGATCATTCCGTCTTAAACAAACACCCAATGTGAAGTCCCTTGTTGCTTCGGCGGGTCTTGATGAGTTTTCCGACAAGAGCCACTTGCAGTATTATAATGGACCGAAGATGGCGGTAAAGGAGAAAGAGATTGCGTCAAAGAAGAAAGACATGAAGAAGAAACTGAAACTGCTCAAGGGTTTGTCCAAGAATTTGTCTACCTTCTCAGATATGGGTTTCGGTTTGAATCCTGATGATGGGTTGGATCACCAAGTCAAGGGCCAGATGATCTCGGTATGCTCAATTTCCCTCTTTTTTCTAGTTAATATTCGTCCGAATCAGATGCCGGTCATGTAAAATACGGACAAGATTCATTCAATTTGGCATGTATCAGTAGAATTTATCGTGAACAATTAATGATTTTGCAGGAAGCAACAGAGGTTTTACTCGGACAATTACAGAAGCTAAAAGCAGAGGAGATGGAATCCAAGAGGAAGAAGAAAGAAGAGAAGGCGAAGAAGAAAGCTGCCAAGATGATGATGGTTTGCAACGAGTCGTCGTCCTCGTCGGAGAGTTCTTGTTCTTCAGAATCCCACTGTGAGAACGTGGTCGATATGAAACAACTCAAAACAGTAACAACCCCAGAAGTCGTCCATCAAGAACTAACACCATCAGTGATCGTCACCGAGAACGCAACCTCGAATCCTGGCAACGTATTGCTCAGTGTTGATGAGGGGAGTAATAAGATAGAGGTTTGCATGGGTGGAAAGTGCAAGAAATCTGGAGCTGCAATGCTGCTGGAGAATTTTCAGAAGGCCGTAGGCGGAGAAGCGGCGGTGGTGGGTTGCAAATGTATGGGGAAGTGCAGAGATGCTCCCAATGTCAGGGTACGTACCGGCAATACCGACGGCAACGGGGATCCGCTGTGCATCGGGGTTGGACTCGAAGATGTTGATTCAATCGTGACCAGTTTCTTTGGTGGGAGTCGGAGTTGTTCTGATATAGTACCAGCGTTGTCAGGTGTTTGATGCGTTATACGTACAGATTCCAACTATATAGGATTGGAAATAACTCGATTCCAAGTGTAAATGTTTATTGGATTAGATTTGGGTATGATTTGGTAACTAGTGTATAGATAAGATATGGTTTATTTTTGGTTTGATTGATTATTAGTAAAATATAGAGGATGTTGCAAATATTTTGTGTTTTTCCTTTCTTTCAAGTAATTTATAGAATATTATCGGATCTCTTTGGACTTGTGGGTTCAAATCAACCTTAATAACAGTTTCTGGAGAATGTATATGTTTATGTATATGGTAATAACAGTTTCCTAGCTTATTGTCCAATATTTAACTATCGGCTATGAAATTAGAAAATGGAATGCCGACAAACTATTTTCCAAAAAGTTAAGAGTTTGACATGATCATGAAAAACCAAAATCAAAATCAAAGTGGTTGACTTGAGTTCTTATTAACATCAAGATATAAATTAATAAATGTAATTGAACTAGTTGTTGATATAAAAAATTAAGGTCGCAGACGATGAGAATCAACTAGGAAGATTGTTTAATTTGGTCAACACGGTTTCACAAGTAGAACAATGTCATTTTACAAATAGTTGATTTATTTATAGCTCGAAGTCTACGTTGCTCAGACTAAGAGGAGTGGGTGAGGGTTCGTGAGCGGGGTCCATGCTGGAGGCCATCACCGTATGGGAACACCGTCCCATCTGGGGTGTGACCTGCGGTGAAGGTCCTCGCAAGGGGTGGAGACGTCACACGGTGTGTATGGTTCAATTTACAGCTTTGGCCCATGGAGTTTGGAAGAATTTAGAAAAATACCCCTCCCCCCCATCTCTTTACTCTTAACGGTCAAAAACCAAAAAAAAAAAATAAATAAACATTTTACAACTATAAATACACATATTCACACACAAAAAACTACACATCTCTTTACATATTCACACACAAAAATCTACATCCATTTCTCTTTAAAAAAATGGATGCCGTCGGTAACGGAAATAATCGTAGGGTATGGACTTAACCTCACGAAGCCGCTTTGGCAACCGTGTGGCTCAACGTCAACGAAGACTTTAACGTCAACGGCAACGACTACCGTCCATTCTGGGAACTTGTGAAAGAATCGTTTGACACTATATTAGGTGTAGTTGATTATGCGAGTAGGGATCACCTTTTTTTCAAATAGAGGAATATGTCACGAACAATAAGTAAATTTCAACAAATTTACTTAAACATATGGGAAAACCGCCAACCCGGTGCAACTGACGAAAAGATCCTTCAGCAAGCCCTAGCACAGTATCGGGCGACATACAACACAGACTTCACCCACCTTGCTGCGTGGAATGTTGTGAAAAATTCATCTCGATATCATGCAATTTAATTATCGTATATAGGTTTTAATTTCCCGTTTCTACAATTTTAATTGTCGTTTTAGGTTATTAAAATTTCCCGTTTGTAGGATTTTAATTATCGTGTACGTTTTTTATTTTGCAATGTTATGTTTTTAATTAAATGTTAGTTGGTTAATTTAAAGTTTTTGGTGGTGAAATTATATTATTTATTTATTTAAAATAAAAAAGTAAGGGGTTGGTGAGGGGTTACCATTTCCTAGGTTTGAAGGGGTGAGGGGAATGTGAGGTGGAGCCTACGTGACACCCAACCCCTTGGGGTGAGAGGTTACGACTCCTCTTAGCCTCACAACGTGACAAGACATTCATTAAATTGTTTGAAAATTGTGATAGTTTAGGTGGTTAAAGGACCCGATAATAATTTAATAACAACATGGGTGATTATGGAATTGTTATCTTGCATGCCTTGCATCGTTAATATAGTTTGAAGATAGATGACCATTCTTAAAAATCAGTTAAATACGCAATTTTTGATATAAAATCTGGTGTTCATCCACTGGTTCGGAGAGAGTTGGATACATCTACTAGTTTTAGGAAAGACGTAGTGAAAGATCATTCTGAACTATGAATATTGTGAAGACTCAAAATCAGTGAATTAAAGATTGCTAGGTTATATGCATCAACAGAAAAGTGGAGTTTAAAAAAAGTTTTTGATTTAGCTTATCCGATATCAAAACGTAATAAACCAATAAGTTATTTTTTTAGTGTTTGAAAAAGTTGTTTTTTGGTGTTTGATAAATGGTGATTATATGTATAATGAAAAAACATCATCAAAAACCCATTAAACAAGTCAATAACCAACAGAAACTAACTTATCAAAAACTCATTATTTAAGCTAATGAATGGTTAGGCTCGGTGTTATAGGAATTTCTTCATTATAAAGAAGTAGCAAAACATATATACAAATCAATCAAATGGTTATTATCACTATCGCCCCCACCCTTTTTAGATGAACAAGCTGACTTCACACACAACTACCAAACTATGTATATATAGAATAAAAAACAAGCTCATTTAGGAGGCTTCATTTGTTACACCATAAGGGAAACAATTTTTAAGGCTATTTCCGATGTTGATGAGGAGGGCATTCATGTCTTTTGCACAACCCGCAAGTGTTTGATTTAGCTTATCCGATATCAAAATGTAATAAACTAACAAATTATTTTTTAGTGTTTGAAAAAGTTATTTTTTAGTGTTTGATAAATGGTGATTATATGTATAATGAAAACACATTATCAAAAACCCATTAAACAAGTCAATAAGCAAACAGAAACTAACTTATTAAAAACTCATTATTTAAGCTAATAAATGGTTCTGATTATTATTCAAACACTTTTATTTGTTTACCTACCCATATGTGAAGTATCATGGTATTTTTATCAGTGTACCAAGATGAGTTTTCCTTTAGGGCGTGTTTGGTTCACAAAATGTTTATAAATGAATTGTAATCTTTTGGGTGAATGAGAATTTGAAGGAATTAGAATCCAAAGGAATGTGAATATCCAACACGTTTAGTTGACAAATAACGGAATAAATTTATTTATTGATTTCTGCTTATTTTGCAAATTTATTGAAAGAATTGGAATGTAAAGTGTATAAAATGACTAAACTACCCTTTATAAGGTTAAATATATCATTTTAATTGGATATAAGAAAAAATAACCAATAGAATTTGAATTATTTAGCATTAACCAAAGGAATGATGAATTCAATTATACATAGAATTTGATGGAATCTTATACAATTCCATTCCATCAGTTTTTCAACCAAACACGTTTTCAACATAATTTCTATTTCCAATTCCATTAAAATTCATTAAATACTTAAAACAAACACGCCCTTATAATTTTGTAACGCCCCAATTTCCTACCAAATTTTTTTCTTTAAAAATATAAGTAAAAACACAAATAATATTATTAGAATGTTAAAATGGTGTTTATCAAAACATATTATCAGAGTATATCCGTCTTGTAATTATAAAAATATCATTTAATGAAAATAACTGCAAATCATAAATATGCGATGCACCGCCGTCACGCTGAGCTCACCCCTTTTATCAACTGTAGTACCTGAAAATGTTTTAAAATCAACGGGTAAGCACAAAGTTTAGTGAGTTCCACAAATTACCATACATGCCCATACATTCAACAACCAGCCAATGAGAACGACCCTACCCTACCTATGATGCAACACCTACGGGCGCCCATGATACAATACCTATGGGACACGGGGCGGTTCTACCCATGATACAACACTTATGGGTTCCCGGTATTGGCCCTGCCCATGATACAACACCGATGGGACAAGGCGATAGTCTAGCCCATGATACAACACCAACAGGACAAGACCAAAGTCCAACCCGTGATACAACATCGACAGGTGAACACACAGCCCAACAACAAATAACCACAATTATAGAACAAATCATATAACTGTAAATAACACGCAAGTTTCCTAACATGCAACATCATACAGTAAGGTGAGGCTACTCACCTGAATCCAAAACTGTGTCAATAATCTCTACTATCCCAATCTAGGCTCGTCCGATCACCTAAATCCCACACACACGACATACCAACCAAAAGTATGTAAACTGAATCTTGAAAGACGTGCCTCGGCCTTCAAAGCCTTCAGAAAAATGCCTTGAACGCACTCCAGGTTGTGGGAAAAGATTAGGGTTTCTGAACCCCTTCTAAGGCGAAAATGAGCCTCTATTTATAGCCTTATAGGCCTAAGGAAGTTAGCGCCGCTAACTCCAAGGTTAGTGCCGCTAACCTTGGTCCTCCGCGAGACTCGGCTCGGTCAGCCCTCCAAACTCGCAACAAGCCAGATCCTTCGGAACCGAAAGTTAGCGCCGCTAACTTCATATTTTCACAATCTTGACACTTTTTGCCCCCTTCTTCCAACTTTTGTCATTATTCACCCTTTTGCCCAAAAGTTAGAGGTGTTAGTGTCTGATGAAGCTGTGAATTAAACCTAGAAAGAACTCCTTGCTCATTTTCTTCACTCATTCTGGAAAGGGTCTTACAAATTCCAATAACAAAACATATAAAAATTACTTGCTTAAAACTTACATAAAATGTACTTATATTTAATGACATCTACTATTCTATTATCACTGTCTATAAGCGAATAGCTCCCGAGAATATTCTGATACTTTCCTAATATTTTGGGATTATTTAGTAGTCAAATCATTTATTCCCTCTCCGGCATTTCCACTTGTGGCATAAAGAGAACCGCTCCCAAGAATATTCTTTTAGGCAAGTTAGAGATATCCAATGCAATCATTTTATTCTGTTTCTAGTGCTTCCACTTTATAATTAAAGGTAAATTTCAGATATACCCTAAAATACTAAGAAAATATCATATTTGCCCTAGGAAAACTCTAAATATCAAATATACCCAATATAAACTTCTATAATATCTAATTTACCATAAATCTTATTTTTGATATTTTATAAGTACTTTTATAATATTTGTTTGTTGTTTAAAACCATCTTAAATATGAATATAATCTTGATTTGTCCATTATACCCTTACATGCATACAAAATTGGAAACTCAATCATATCACGTTCACGAATCACGACTCGATCGTCCTATGTTTTCCAGAAGGTGCTGCCAATATAACTGATAGTACAAGTCTGCATCACCACCCAAGCTGCCCATGCCTCCATCGTCCTCTGTTTTCCAAAAAGTGCTGCCAATAATGAAAAACGGTTATTCGGTTAGATCAGATGCTTCAAAATAGACAAATCGATTGGGGTATTGATTATTAAAGGTTATTCCCTTTTTTGTCTTAGATCAGATGCACGAAAATGAAAAACAGTTATTCCCTTTTTTGTATTATTCAATGTTTATGTTGACTGTTTAATGTTCAACACCAAGTCGTCAACAAAATGTCTCCACATCTCGTGATTCTTCCTTCAAAACGAATCTTTCACCACCACAAAGAGCACCAATCAGGTTTCTAAATGCATATTGTTACCTTGGATTAAACTTATAAATTTTACAGGTACACAGAACCACAACAGCCAATTTAGCAAACACCTTGGAGCCTAAATATGATTTGGTTTTAAAGGCAGACCTGAAATTACTGTCAAAGCAATCTAATAAAAATCTCAAATGATCCCCACGACAGGCTGGGCTAGACTAAAGCAGGACATGACTTATTGAGACAATTTAGCAATCACTTGGTGGGCAATCCTTAAACTGGTTTCAACAAAAGTTTAAAAATGATAGTTTATATGCCAATTACTTCACATTAGATTCTCAACACATATTCAAAACATTTGGTTAAAGAAAAGAAAGAAGAAGAGAATCTAGGAGCTAATATGAGAATCGTGAATAATGTGGGATTATAGGGAAGTTTTTGACAAAGAAAAATTGAAAAAGATCATATCTAATACCACACTTACGCATAGACGCACAGACAGCGATATATACAGACGCACAATTTGATTCCCTGATTAAGCTGATGCAGTTGTCATGAGTTTGATCGTAGTAGTCGAGTTGGAGTCGTCGATGAGTTTTTTTTGTAAAAGTAGGTTTGTTTTGAAAAAGTGTTGTAAAAATATGTTAGTTTTAAAAAGTGTTGTAGAAATATGTTGTTTTTGGGTTAGTTTACGTAACAAGTATATATATATATTTTCATTTATAACCATTGAATGTTACACTATTAGCCCTTCACTTTGTTATCTATTTTTTATTTATACCTTTTATAATTGAATAATTTAATTTTTACCCTTATTATATGATGAGAACTCTTCTTCTTCGTGCTAGCCGAGTGGTCGGAATGGAGACCTGAGTTCACAACAACGAGAAAACAGTCAGTCGCACTCCAGGAGGCGATCCCGGAAGGGCGCTCCGACGGTCTAATTAGTACGGTGATCGGAGAGATTAGAGAGAATGTGATGACGAAAAGTGAGAATGAGAGAATGACGATGATGATCTCCCCATGGGGTAGATCATCATATACCGTTGTACCTTTGGGGACCACACGATCGTTAGGATCGTGGGCCTTTCCTGATTGGCGGATCCTTTGTGCTCGTCTATGATTGGTGCGTTGGTCTGACCAGGTAGTAGATCGTATATTAACTGAATCGTCTGTTGGTAAATCGTACACAGGACTCTCATGAGGAGAGCTGTCATTCTCTTATTGGTTTGAGAGATTCCCGAATATTCGCGGTTGTTGGCAAGCGTGCCGTCCAGCCAGGCGGGTGGCGCGGCCCCTGGCGGCTGGCTGGACGTTGCTTGCTGTCGTGCTGGCGGGCTGGCGAGTACGTCGCCCATGGTATATCATCAAGTCCCCCAGTCTAATAGTCGAGATAGACGCGTGCTAGCTCTGACGTTCTAGACTTTAGATAATCGGCGGTTTGCTTTTAGCTGAGTGGGTCCGTATTTATTGCCGACATGATATGTCAGTTTCCATCATTAGCGATTTTCGAGTTTCCCGCTTCTTATCTATTCCTTCGATTAGGGTTTTCTACTTTCTCTTCTACTACATTCTCGTTCTCCTCTGTCTTTTGCTCTTTTTCTTTCACTACACTGAAGCAATGGCCGCGGTTGAACAGGAGATTACCGATGAGCTTTACGGTCCTTTCGTGGAAAAGTACGGTTTCCAACCCGATGATGGTGTTCTAATTCCTTCTGAGAATGCCATCTTCTCTTTCCCCCCCCCCCCCCCGAAGGAAAAACTGGGATTTATTTGAAGACTTTCGACGCCGGCTACCGTCTTCCGACGTCGGATTTCATGGAGGAAGTTCTTCGACAGAACCATGTTGGCCTACATCAATTGACCCCAAACTCTGTGAACAAAATCGTTGCTTTTGAGTTACTGTGTCGTTCACAGGGTATAGCTCTGGATTTCTTTATCTTTAAATATTACTTCAGGTTTGCAGCGGTTGGGGATAACTACGCCTTCTACCGGAGAACTAATGTGCATACCTTGGTGCCTGAGCCCAAATACTCCCCCAAAAATTGGCAAGATCATTGGTTGTGGGTGAACGCTTCTCGAGTTGGAACCATCTATCACTGCCCTGGTACGGCGTCTGATCAGATTCTGAAACTATACCCTCACCAGGAGGCGGTAGTAAAGATCCTAAATAGCTTTCAGGTTGCTGCCGATGAGTTTCCGGAGCATATTTTGGCTGGGGGAGGGATGAGTACTGCTTGGAGGATGCGAGGTAAAATGCCGGAATTTTTCGTTGTTCAAAAAGGTAAATTTTCGTCTTCTTGTTAGTTCTCCTATGCTTATCTTGATGTGATCGTCTTTGCCCCCTTTTGTTAAGGAAAATGCTGATTCAATATGTAGGTGGTCCTCATAAGGTTCGTTTTGAAGAGGTTCTTTCAAAGAGTTCAAAAGAAAAATACCAGTATCGTGAGGTCGATCTGTTTGATAAGATACCGTCGTCGTTTGTTTTCCGTAATCCGGAAACCATCGCTCGCATGGAAAATATTAGGGAGGTAGAAAGGTCGGGAAGGGATCAGTCTGGCGAGGTTCCCTTGATTGATGCTAAGGTGGAAGGTTTGTCGAAAGGGGATGGTGAGAAATCTCATGAACTTGTTGTAGATAGTAAGGAGGGCATTATTGAAGGGGTATCCAAAATGTTGAGTAAGAGGAAGGTTGCATGGGATACGGTGGAGGGATCGGAGAGTTCCAGGGATACTCGACTAATCAGACGTGTAAGTCATCGCAGATTGTTGAATCAGTTGAAAGAAAACGAACTTGGGGTTATCGACATTCCCGATGATGATGTTCCAAAAGACGCCAAGGTGATTCCTGAATCTAGCATTGTTGGTGACAAAGGTAAGAGTAAAGAAAGGGTTGATGAAGAAGTGAAGATTTCTGGGTCTGAGGGTATACAAGGTCTGGGTAAGAAGGGGGAAGCTGGTGCTGAGTTTGAAAATGTTGGTGGTGAAAGTCTGTTTGGGTTTGAAGTTGATGATGAAGAAGGTGTTAGTTCGGGGAAAGGTGGCGGCATGTTGGGGACGCATGTCTGGAAGGATTATTCATCTCTGCCATTTGTCCCGGATTGGAAATTGCTGAATGGGTCTCGTTTATCTTCGAGAGAAACGGCCATTGATTTTGCCTTGCATGCTTTTCCTCCTGCGGCAGATGTAGAAATGGAGGATTTTACGCATGATGGCCTGGTGAGTACACTGAGGTTCGCATCTACTCAGTCGTCATATTACTTGGCAGCTGCTGCGAAGCGCATCGAGCATCTAGCCAACTCCTCGAAGACGCATGAGGCATTTAAATTGGAGGCCCGGAAAGCTGCAACGGAGAATGCGCGTTTACGCGGGACAGTAGAGGAGTTGAAGGAACAAATTGCTGCGTTGGAGAAGGTGTCTCGTGAATTCGATCTGAAGTATGAGCTCTTAATGTCAGAAAAAATGTCTGTTGAGGAGCAGCTTGTGGGCACCCAGGAGCGTTTGGACAAGATGACTGAGGAAAATGAGGCACTGATGATTCGTTGTCTGTGTGTTTGAACAATGTTGGTTTGTGGAACAATTGGTTGGGTGTTTTTGTCTTCAAATGTTCGTTATAATAGTTGGCCATGAATGTCTGGATTTGGCTGTTATGGTATTTTGATGATTGCGTATCTTTCTTTGCAGGAAATATATTGGTTGGCTTTGTGATTTTTGCTGTGGTAATTGCTACTTTTTGAACATGATTTTAGTTGCGACTGGTGTGGTATTTGACCACAATGTTACATTTTGGCTTAATGAGTGTGGTGCTCGGCCACAGCGTTAAGTTTTGACTTAATGAGTGTGGTCCTCGGCCACTATCGTTGAGTTTTAGCTTAATTGGTGTGGTGCTCGGCCACAGCGTTAAGTTTTGACTTAATGAGTGTGGTGCTCGTTCACTATCGTTGAGTTTTAGCTTAATTGGTGTGGTGCTCGGCCACAGCGTTAAGTTTTGACTTAATGAGTGTGGTGCTCGGCCACTATCGTTGAGTTTTGGCTTAATTGGTGTGGTGCTCGGCCACAGCGTTAAGTTTTGACTTAATGAGTGTGGTGCTCGGCCACTATCGTTGAGTTTTGGCTTAATTGGTGTGGTGCTCGGCCACAGCGTTAAGTTTTGACTTAATGAGTGTGGTGCTCGGCCACTATCGTTGAGTTTTGTATTATAACTGTCATTTGCGGGTTGGGTGATCAGTCCAACCCATTCTATCGTTTGTTTAGCCATCATATATTAAAATAGAGAGTGCGTTTTTGCTTTGAAGTAAAGACATTTTTTTTATTTTCGGAGACTGGCTCCTTGCGAGAATTTGGTTATACATATTCAGTAGCTTTTGAATTGCGATTGTTTGAATGCAATGTTTTTAGAAAAAGAACTTCCTTAGATGCTGAGCATTCCATGTCCTCGGTATCATTCGTCCATCAGTGGTTTCTAGCACATAGGACCCGTTTCGGTGTGATTCTTGTATCTTATAAGGGCCCTCCCATGTCGGTCCTAATTTGCCTCCTGGCTGTGCGTGACTAATCTCGTTCCTCCTCAACACAAAGTCCCCTACCTTGAAAGCTTTAGATTGTACACGCTTATTATAGTACCTTTCTGTGTTGGATTTGTACGCTGCCTGTCGCAGGTTGGCGAGCTCCCTTTTTCGTCCAGTAAATCCAAACTGTGCCTCAAATCTTCTTCAGCTTTCTCTGGTGTGAAAGTGGAAATTCTGAGGGATGTTATCATTAACTCCGGGGGAAGTACAGCTTCCGTGCCGTATGTTAAACTGAATGGAGTTTCTCGCGTGCCAGCTCGAGGAGTTGTTCGATAGGACCATAATACGCTTGGGAGTTCTTCCACCCAGTTACCTTTAGCTTTTCCCAATCTCTTCTTGATTCCGTTGACAATGGTCCGATTGGTTACTTCCGTTTGTCCATTCGCTTGCGGGTGTGCCACTGATGTGAATTGTTGTCGAATGTTTCTGTCATTGCACCAACCTCTGAAGATTTTCTGCAAACTGTAATCCGTTGTCGCTAATCAACACCCTAGGCGTGCCAAACCTTGTCAGTATACTCTTCCACATAAACTTTATGATGGTCCTACCCGAGATAGAGGCTAGTGGCTCAGCTTCCACCCATTTCGTGAAGTAATCGACGGCAACTACGAGGAATTTCACTCTCCCAGGGGCTTCAGGAAATGGTACTACAATATCAATTCCCCACTGGTAGAATGGCCAGGGGCTGCTAATACTCGTCATAGTGTTGGGAGGCAAGTTTTGTACTGGGGAAAAAGTTTGGCACGCGGGGCATGCTCGCGTCATTTCTGTCGCGTCGTGGTGTATATCTGGCCAGAAGACTCCCATTCGCAGTATTTTACCAGTTAGAGCGCGCGCGCCCTCATGAGCTCCCGCAAGTCCCGAGTGTGTCTCTTCCAATATCTGTCGTCCTTCTTGCTTGGTTATGCACTTCAACCATGGGGTAAGGTATCCCTTTGTATACAATATTCCCTCCATTATAACGAAATTTGGGGCTTTGACCCTTATCTTTCGCGCGCTTGCGTCGTCTTCTGGTAGTGTGCCGTGTCGGAGGTATTCTACAAGAGGTGTCATCCACGTCACTTCTTCGCGTCTCGTTTCACAAATTTGTTTTTCATCTATACTTCTTGTCGGTAAAACTTCGACCAATACCTGCTTCGTCAAGTGATCAAAGGAAGTTGAAGCGAGCTTACTCAGGGCATCCGCCCTCCTATTTTCTGATCTTGGGATTTGTTTGATAGTGAACCTATCAAAGGATTTGGTTAACTTCTGGACGGCGTCCATGTATCTTTGCATTCTTGTATTTCTTGCTTCGTATCGGCCATTAACTTGGTTTGTTACCAGCATTGAATCGCTCAAAGCTGCAACTTGTTTTGCTCCATTTTCAATTGCTAGTCTTAAGCCTGCTAATAGGGCTTCGTATTCTGCTTCGTTGTTAGACGTCCTGAAATCGAACCTTAATGCGTACGTAATTTCCTCCCCATGTGGGCTTTTCAGAATGAGGCCTGCGCCTGATCCTTCTTTGCTCGCTGCTCCGTCAGTAAAAAGGGTCCACTCACATTGTTGCTTATCTGTAGGTTTCAGCTGGCTGTCTGGCACTGTCACTTGCATCTGTTCTGGAATTTCTGTAAGAAAGTCCGCCAAAGCTTGGCCTTTGATGCCTGATCGCGGTCGATATTCAATGTGATGCTCTCCTAACTCTATTGCCCATTTTGCTAATCGACCGGAATTTTCTGGTTTCAAGAGTATTTGTTTTAGTGGTTGGCTGGTGAGGACCTCAATGTGGTGCGCCTGGAAATATCGCCGGAGTCGCCTGGCAGCATATACGAGTGCCAAGACAAGTTTCTCCAATATAGGATAATTGATCTGGGCCCTGAAGTGCCCGGCTTACGAAATACACTGGTAGTTGCATGGTGTTCCTTTCTACTACCAAAACCGCTGAAACCGCCTCTTGTGCCGCTGATAGATATACGAATAAAGTTTCTCCGGGGATCGGGCTGGCGAGCGTTGGTAGTTGGCTAAGTGTTTCTTTGAGTTTCTGCCATGCTTTGTCGGCTGCAGGCGTCCATTTGAATCCTTCTTTACTTACCTCGCCTTTCAGTGTATTAAATAGTGGTAACGCTTTTTCAGCTGACTTGGCTATGAAACGGCCTAAGGCAGTTAATTTTCCATTGAGTCCTTGCATTTCCTTCACTGTGGTAGGTATTTTAGTGTCGATAGCATCTTGGAGCTTCGCTGGATTGGGGAGGACACCTTGGTTTGTCACATAATATCCCAGGAACTGGCCTTCCTCCACCCCGAAAACACATTTTGATGGGTTTAATTTCATCTTCGCCTCTTCCAACGTTTTGAAGGTTTCTTCAATGTCAGCCGTTAGTGCTAGTGTTTCTTGACTTTTAATGACCATATCATCAACGTAAACTTCTATATTTCTTCCGATTTGGTTGCGAAACATTCTGTCGACCAAGCGTTTGTAAGTTGCTCCTGCGTTTTTCAATCCAAATGGCATTTTTTTATAGCAAAATGTTCCCCTGTCGGTATAAAATGCAGTCTTTTCTTCGTCTTCTTTCTTCATCTGAATTTGGTGGTACCCCTTATACGCGTCTAAGAAACACTTCCAACGGAAACCTTGAAGTGACTCTACTTTTTGGTCAATTTCTGGCAGTGGGTAACAATCTTTGGGGCACGCCTTGTTTAAATCTGTAGAGTCTATACACATGCGCCAACTACCATCGTGTTTCTTGACCATTACTGGGTTGGCTATCCAATCGAGGAAAATTGCTTCTCGCAGAATTCCGGCAGCTACTAGCTTAGATACTTCAGTGTTGATTGCAGCATTACGTTCGCCAGCCTGGATTCGCTTCTTCTGCTTTATAGCGCTACTTCCCGTTTTAACATTCAAACTATGTTCTATGACATCTCTGTCTACCCCCACCATGTCAGAAGGTTGCCATGCAAACACGTGTTTGTATTGTCGAAGTAAGGTAATAATTGCATCTCTTACATCAGCAGGGAGTGTGTTGCCTATTTTGACAAGCTGCTCAGGATACGCTGGATTCACGATTGCTTTGTCACCGGATTCTTCTGAGCGTACTTTCTTGGTAGGGCGGATGATATCTGTGGGTTGCAGTACCTGGGAACATCTCAATTGTTGAGGGTTCGTGGCGAGGACGCACGCAGTGCCGCCAGATGTTTTGAATTTGAGTGTGCCGTGGACTGTAGATGGTATCGCGCCAAACTTCAAGAGTCCTGGTCGCCCTAATATCATGTTGTGCTCCGACGGTGCCCGTACCACTACAAATTCAAGGAGGACGGTTTTGTAGAGTTTTTCATCGAAGCTTCGTAGAGTAAAAGGAAAATGTATCGTCCTAACTGGCCAAATGCTGTGTCCCGTGAACCCTACTAATCGGCGCGTGGCTGGCTGCAGGGTGTTTTTAATTACTTGAGGAAGTAAATTGAAACAATGCTCGTGAATAATGTCTGCCGCACTTCCGGTGTCGATATATACTCTGTGAATCTTGATATTTTTAACATACCCAACGATGATTAGGGGGTCATCTCCCTGCCAGTTTTCTGGTCGGGGATCGTCAATGGAAAAATCCAGGTTTGAAATCTTTTGCTGGGGGCACGCGGCCTCCTCTCTGGCACGAGAGATTCGTTTGTGGCAAGTGCGGATGGCTAGTATCTCAAGTCCTCGTCCAGTTCCTTGTTCGTTCTTCTTGTTTCTTCCCATGTTCCGGTTTACTTCGTGTTGTTCTTGTAACTTCTTCGCCGTTTCTACAAGATTTCCTTTAAGTTGTTTTTCCTCCATCTCGCGTTTCAGCATGGCGCAGTCTGCCGTGTCGTGAGCCCTACTTTTGTGGTATTCACAGTACCGGTTCCTGTTATCCTGGGCTTTACCAATGTTCTCCTTCACCACGTAAACGTCTGCATTTCTGCTTCGCTGTTCTTCTCTAGGAAATGGGTTGTATCGTCGTGGTGGTCGGCCTCCTCTGAAGGAGGAAGTGGAATAATTGGTTCGTCGGCTGTGGTATTGGTATCGATCATGGCGCTTACGATACTGGTCTGAGGTGGCTTTGAGGTAGGATTGTTTTTCGACAGTTCCTTCTTCTTGACGAAGGAAACGCTCTACTCGTTCCTTGAGTTCGTTACGTGTTTGGGGTGGTTTACCTAGGAACTTTCTGGATAGCGGTCCTGGAAGAAGTCCCCAGGTAAAGGCTCCCGTTACCATTCTATTGTCTTGTCCTGGGACATCTAGTGTTGCTTTGTTGAAACGACGAAAGTACTCTTTCACAGACTCTCCTTCGCGTTGTTTACATCCCATGATGGCGTGATTATCGCCTCTGTACTTTCGGAGTTGCATAAAATTTGTTAGGAAGAGTTGTTTCAGCTGCTCAAAATTGTAGATGCTATTTGGTGCTAAACTTTTAAACCACGCGCCTGCATTTCCATCTAAAGTTGTTGGGAAGTACGTGCACCAGAATTGCTGATCTAGTTTCAGGGACGTCATATGCCATTCATATGTATCGATGTGGCTATCAGGGCATGTTGTGCCGTTATATACTTTCAACGTTGGTAGCTTGGCCGTACTGAGAATCTCGTAGTCCAGTAACTCCTTGACGAAGGGGGAACGATTGGGTGTTATTGTCGGGATGGGGACTGGTGGAAATTGCTGAAAAGGTGGATGAAGCGGTACAAAATTGTATGGTGGCGATATATAAGATGGCGTATAACTAATGCCGTAATATGGCGGTAATGCGAGAGACGTGTGGGGAGTTGGTATACCGGTAAACATTTGATAAAGGACAGTTGAGACTGGTATAGGGTTTGAGGAGAGGGAAGTTGTTATCGGCGATGAAGAAGGGAATCCCTGGGAAAAGGAGGGATTCAGCACCGTCCCTGATTGAAGGAAAGGAGGAGGAAGCAACGGTGTACCCGACGTTGTGGGTGTAGTTGTTTGTGATGTAAGTAGTGGTGGAGTTAGCGATGTTCCGACTTGAAGGAAAGGATTAAAGTATGTTACTGGTGATGTTGTGGAGGTTGGCAGTGGCGGCTGCCATGGTGGTATGATAATGGCTGGGGAAGAACTCTTCTTATATGATGAGAACTCTTCTTCTTCGTGCTAGCCGAGTGGTCGGAATGGAGACCTGAGTTCACAACAACGAGAAAACGGTCAGTCGCACTCCGGGAGGCGATCCCGGAAGGGCGCTCCGACGGTCTAATTAGTACGGTGATCGGAGAGATTAGAGAGAATGTGATGACGAAAAGTGAGAATGAGAGAATGACGATGATGATCTCCCCATGGGGTAGATCATCATATACCGTTGTACCTTTGGGGACCACACGATCGTTAGGATCGTGGGCCTTTCCTGATTGGCGGATCCTTTGTGCTCGTCTATGATTGGTGCGTTGGTCTGACCAGGTAGTGGATCGTATATTAACTGAATCGTCAGTTGGTAAATCGTACACAGGACTCTCATGAGGAGAGCTGTCATTCTCTTATTGGTTTGAGAGATTCCCGAATATTCGCGGTTGTTGGCAAGCGTGCCGTCCAGCCAGGCGGGTGGCGCGGCCCCTGGCGGCTGGCTGGACGTTGCTTGCTGTCGTGCTGGCGGGCTGGCGAGTACGTCGCCCATGGTATATCATCATTATATATTAACAAATTAATTTAATCCATAATATATGATTATAATTTACGTATTATTTTTAACTAGTTATACCATTAAATAGATATTATGAATACCTTCAAATAGATACCAATATTGAATATATTACAACGTCACGAAATTACACGATCAAATTAAAACGATCTTACAATACAAATTAAGCGCAAAATTACAATACAAATTAAACATTAAATCATAACATTCATAATGCAATACAACTCTTTAGAAAGTACAGTGATACTGCAATGAATTGCAATACACCTCTACCATCACGTATGTGGCATCTCTTTGTTAAACGAGAAACACATGCACAAAGCCATACGGTAACCGAGTTTGACTACAATGAAGGTGTCTACAGAATTGTCACAAAGTTGCAGATAAATGACACCGGAGGAAATGCGCACACCGTCCATTATTTTCAGAAAACATGTACATGTGGTAAGTGGCAAATGGAAAGATTTCCATGTTCGCATGCTATTGCAGTTTGTCGTCATAGAGGTGATGACCCTCTTTCTATTGTAAGTAATGTCTATACTACTGTGACGTATAAACAACAATATATGTCTGCTTTTGTCCCACTTCCTCATGTTGATTATTGGTTGGAATCAGATTGGAAGATTCAAGCAGATTACTCGAAACTTTCTGTTCATCGTGGTCGGAGACGTGCAAATCGATTTCATAACGAGATGGACATTCGTCATCCGGACGAACCTCGCAAATGTGGAGTATGCCACCAACCCGGTCATAATAGAAGAAATTGTCCAAATTCTCAACCAAGATTCAATGTGATGTGAACTTTGTAACATTTTTAATTAATGTTGTAAGTGTTTAATTTGTATTGTAATTTTGCGCTTAATTTGTACTGTAAGATCGTTTTAATTTGATTGTGTAATTTCGTGACGTTGTAATATATTCAATATTGGTATCTATTTGAAGGTATTCGTAATATCTATTTAACGATATAACTTGTTAAAAATAATACGTAAATTATGATCATATATTATTGATTAATAATCTATGTCTAATATATAATAAGGGTAAAAATTAAATTATTTCATTATAAAATGTATAAATAATAAATAGATAACAAAGTGTAGGACTAAAATTGTAACATTCAAGGGTTATAAATGAAAATATATATATTTGTTACGTAAACTAACCCAGAGTTAGGATCAAATGTGGAACATAAATATTGTGTGATTGTGTGAGACAATATCAGCCATTAAATGAAAAGAATGAATGGTTAAGATGATGATGGCATGATCGTAATTAATTGAATAAAAATTAATTATTGTTAATTAAATAAAATCAATAAGGGTAAATTAGTCAAATTTACCCATGACAAATTTTGGAATGTGTGGATATTTAGGGGTTAGAATTTAATTAGTTATCTTGCATTATCGTACTTTCCATTCTTATAAATCTTACCTATTTGTATCATTTTTTATTTATAACCATATTTAATTCTTTAACAATGTGTTTGTTCGTATTTTTACAGAATTTAGGTTAAAATACTTGGATAGAAATTAAACCAGAAACATATAATTCTTGAAGAATATACACGACGTTCAATTCTAAACAATAATATATATAATATTCTTGAAGAATATAAATAATTATATATCAAGTATAAAAACATAAATTACAATTGTTTGTATTCTTTCAGAATATATAATAAAATCGTTGTGTTCTTCGTCAATCATTCTCATTCTTGAAGAATGAGACATGAATTACAAGTACATAAGTGATATTCTTGAAGAATAAGCATTATCATTCTTGAAAGAATGCACTTTCATTCTTGAAATTTTTGCAAAGAAGAATTATCATTCTTGAGTGAATATTGTTTCATCTCTTTCTCGTTTGACTTGAACCCAACCCCTAGTTCTTTTCACTTGCAAACAATCGTTTCCCTCGTTGTTTATGACCAAAAGAGTGTTTTTAACCAAAAAAAATGTGCATCCACTGTCATTTCCTTCTCCAATGTAAGTAGCCTGTAATATGCATTTTCAACAAAATTTTAAATAATCATAACCAATGTTATATCAAGAAAATATTTCATTCAACCATTTCATCAAACACTTGATATGCACAGAATTTTCAAGAAAACCAACCATGAGCGGGTGAAATTAATATGGATTGCTGGAAATCAAATGACCAAAAAAATGAAAGAAGCAACAAATACCTTTGATCCGATGTCCATTTAACCCTTTAACTTCAAATTTTCAACGAATGTGTTTCACGTCTAGATGAGCACCGAAACAATTTGACTACTTCAACAATAATTCTAGAATGGATGTGAAGCTATTAATGTATAAATGAATTATAGAATTCGAGGCAGGTCACGGAATGAGGATCCACTAAGTTGATGTGAAGCTATTAATATATAAAAGAATTATAGAAATTGGTTTACCGTGTGTCTTCATCCTCCAAATGGACAAAGTGAAAATTGAGCCCAAAAACTACATATAATTTCGTTTGGATCGCCGTTCCAGTCTGCCGGTACCATCTCTACCAACGGTTCTCCGCCGAGAGGCAATATTTGATAAATCTCCCAACTATAATTTCGTGTGGAATGCCATCGCTACAAAGAAAGAACATTTATGAAAAAATCTTACTGCACACGAATCTTATTGCAGCAATTAAATCTTAAATCTAATTGCTGTAATTAGAGAAATGAGGGTAGATCGATGCTCACTTGGTTTGGAGTTCCAGTTATGATATCGTCGTTCTCATCCCCATTTTACCCCACTCTTATTGCAGATGGAAAACGAAGCAGACGGAATATGAAGCAGAGGAACCGATGAGTTTCATGGAACCCGTGGAGAATTGACCCTGGCGGAGCAGCACCGTGAGAAGCAAGCAGCAACGCCGCCGGCAGCTGGAGGCGGCGGTGGGCCTTGATGTCGCCGGAAAGAAAAATACATGGTGGTTGGCGTATTAGGGGCGGTGGGTATTTGAAGAGGAAGATGCCAAAATTTAGGGTTTTTTCCATTATTATAGGGTTTATTTTAGGCTAATTAGTTTGTTATTTTAAAATAATAAATTAATTTAATAGAAAATTACCAAATTATCCTTATCAATTGATTGATCCAGAAACCCTGATACAATCACACAATAATTAGCATACATACATGAACCTACATCAACTAACCCAAACCAACCTATTTCTACAACACTTTTAAAACTATCATATTTTTACAACACTTTTTCAAAACAAAACTACTTTTACAAAAAACTCGGTCGTCGATTGAGAACACAGTGGAGAGACAACGATACAGTGATATATATTATATACATTAAAAACTGAAGGGTATAATGGTCAGTTAACATTTTTATGTAATTAATATGGTTTTAAGTAATAAAAAAAATCAATTTAAAATATTTAAAATAAGAATTGGGGTAAATTAGATATTATAGAAGTTTATATTAGATATATTTGATATTTAAAGTTTTCCTAGAACGAATATGATATTTTCTTAGTATTTTAGGGTATAAATGAAATTTACCCTATAATTAAAATATACAACATAGTTATGATATTCCTAAAAGCACTAATTTTAATATGAGGATAATTATAACATGACCGTATTTTAAAAATATAAGGGAAACGACTATATCTTTTGGGTTTTACATAAAGGATCATATACTTCAAAATTGGCTGATTTCAGAATACATATAATATGTGTATTTCTTTTATTTGCATGAAAAACTCAACAAAAAAAAAATTATTGTTTCTTCCCCTGTCACCGCTTGTATGTCGATTATCACCCATTTTCAGAGTTAATGACATTATTTATGACTGATGCGATATCGAGTCGAGTTCGCTTCAGGACGTGATTCCGACCGTCAGGGAGGTGACCTGCGACCACAATCACAAGAAAGAAATATCGTCAACCGTTCGCCGGGAGGGGATCCCGGGAGAACGCTACGATGCTTAAGTTAGATCTCCGGCGATATTAGGGTTTAGTGTATAGTATAAGTGAGAGTGAGAGTGAGAGTGGCGATCCCCTTACCAGACGGCGCGTGTCGGTTTTTATACCTGTGGATCCCGTCGTCGTGGCCGACAGGATCCCTGCTGCAGCAGGTGGGGACCAGGCCGCTGATTGGGTGCACGATCCTTGTCCTTTGCCTCGCCTCCCATTGGTCCGGACAGACGATGTGGGAGGCGCATGATCTCTGTCAGGTACGGATGTCGTGCCTGAGTAACAAGGCGGAGGGTTGAGTTCCCTCCAGGCTGGACATCCCAGCGGGATGTCATTTGTGGTCTGGGCCCGAGTTCCTCTAGGAGGATGCTCTCCGGAAAGGTTTTCCAGGGGCATGCCAGCAGGTGCCAGATGGCACACTATCAAGTCTCCCTAGTCTTAGGCATCATTACGTATGCGAAGCTAGTGACGTTGACTGGGACTAGCGATGGCTGCTTCTGTCTTGATGTGACCGTTGCTCAGGCGGTTTCAATTATCACGCGGTGGGAATTTTTGAAATTCCCGCCCATGAACCTTCCGTATCCTATCCTTTTATATTCCCCCTTTTCTCGCTTGTCGGTTTCTTTTACAGTTTCTTTCTTCTCGACCTTTTCTTTGTTCTTCCTTCTCCCGTTCGTTGTGCTTCATTCTTCCGTTCACTATGAGTTCTTCGTCCGGTGATGCTCCCGCTGTTCCCGCTCCAGGGTATCTTGACTCTTTGGTGGCCCGTTACGGTTTTCAACTGGAAGACGAGGTGGAGGTTCCCGCTAACAATGCCATTTTCTCCTTCCCACCGGAGGGGAAGATAGGCATGTATTTGAGGCATTTCGATGCCGGATACCGGATACCGGTTGCCCACTTCAGACTTCTTTATGGAGGTTCTCACCCACTACCACATTCACATTCATCAGTTGGTTCCCAACGGGGTGAATAAAATCGTGGCTTTCGAGCTTCTTTCGCTAGCAAATCATCTAGAGCCTGATCTGTTTGTTTTCCGCCATTTTTTCCGTTTCGCCCACGCTTCGACCAGAAGTAACTACACTTTTTGTGTCCGAAAGGATCGGCCTACCATTGTTACTGATCAGAAGGGATCCGGCAAAGATTGGGCTCGCCATTTCGTTTGGGTGAATCAACGTCGTGTTGGTAATATTAACCGTCGTGTTGAATCGATTTCTGACCGTGCTGTCAACCTTTTCCCTGCTAAGGAGCAGATTGCAAGAGTTTTGCGTGGTTTTCGTGTGGTTGGGGGAGAGTTTCCTGAGTACGTACTGGCCGGGGCCGGTATGAGTACCTTATGGCGTCTCCAGGGAAAGATGCCGAAATTCTTTAGCATCGTTGACGGTTAGTCTTGCTCTTTTCTCCTCTTCTTCTCCCCCCTTTTTTTTTGAAAATAACATTGGGGTTTTCTTGTTTTTTTTGTTTGCTCTAGGGCAAGAGCATGACATCCGGTTCACTGATGTGTTGGTGAGGGAGTATCCGGGTAGTCTCCGGTACCGGGAGATCCCTTTGATTGACCGTGTGCTCCCCTCCCGCGCCTTCTGCCATGAAGCTTTCATCACATGGGCTTCTGAGGTACAAGAGGAGGAACGATGTCGGGCTGTAGGGGGAGAGTCTGTTGTAGTTACAGTTGGTGATGCTAGGAGTGCTTCCCAGGAGAGAGTGATTGTGGGAGGTACCGAGGGTGAGCATGCTAGTCGGTTGAAGGTGGTGGTCAAGCGTCGTGCTGCTTGGCAAGGTGTTGGTGATGGTTCTGCGAATGTGGTTTTGCCCCGGCGGTTACGTCCTCGCCATTTGAGGGGAGGTACTGGGGCTTCTGATGTCGCTCCTGTGCAGTCTCCAGTGATTAACATTGTGGATGACCCTTCTCAAGGCGGGGATATGGAGATCGACCAGGGTGGGGGTGCTCGTATCGGTACCCATCCTGTGGTTGAAAATACAACTGTCGAAGGGTCTGGGGAGAATCAACCCCGTCCAGCTGCTGGTCCTCAAGCTCCTCGTCTTGACTTTTCTGGGTTTGGTTATCGTGGTGGTGCGGCGACTTTGGGACTTCCTCCGGTTGGTGACGTGGAAGCTGGTTCGTCTGCCTCGGCTGGGAAGTTTGTACCTAATTGGGGTTTAACTGAGGGATCCCGATTGTCATCTTTTCCGACTGCACTGGAATTCACGCAACACGTGTTTCCTCCTAGAACCCGATCAAAGATAGGGAGTTATTCCCCGGCTGATTTGGTAGGTTCGCTTCGTTATGCGGCCGCGCAGAGTGCATGTTTCTTCAGCGAAGGTGCCAATCGGATCGAACAATTGCTGGCCGCTAGTGCCGACCGCCCTTCCCTCCAACAGGAATTAGATCCAGCCCGTGTTGAAATTGTTAAGCAGCAGGATGCCCTGAAGGACCTTCGTGGTCGTGTCCTTCATGCCGACGCTGACATTCAATCCCAGGTGGTTCTTTTGCAAGCTTCTCAAAAAGAAAATGTCGGACTGAAGGATGAGTTGGCGGATATGAACCGCCAAAAGGTTGAGCTGTAGGGTGCTCTGGCCGGGCTAAAATCAGAAAATGAGGGACTCCATATACAGCTTGAGAGTGCCGAAAGGGATGCTTCGGAGCGTGACCGGGTTGCTCAGGTAAAGACTCAAGTGTTGGGGGAGGCTGAGGCAGACCTTTCCTGGTTGCTGACTGAGGGTGTGGTGGGTGTGGTTGATTTGGTTATGGAAAGTTGGGATTTTGGAATAGGCGTACATCGTCTTAAGGAGGTGTGTTTGGCGGCCGGGCAGGCTCAGGGGTATTCCCAAGCTTTGAAGGATGTGAAGGCCGGTAAGGAGATTGCGGAGGAAGAAGAAGTGCCACCCCTTGATTATTGTATCGAGGTGGATGAGGCCGTTGATGCTTTTGTTAATGTTGACTACGCTACCGCCTTCAAGCTCGGGGAGCTCGGTGTGCCGGAGTTGAAGGCGTTGTTGGATCCGAGCAATGTAGCTGGTCCTTCCCGCCCATGACAGGTATTTGCTTAATCCTTCTTTACTTAGCTTTTCGTGAACAATATTTGTAAAGCCATGCTGAGGCTATTTGGACAAGATGTTGTTGTTTTCTATTTTTGCTTGCTTTTGTAAGGCTTGGATGCCTAGACATATTTGTTATGCTTTGTATATTTTGGCGTGATGGCAGTGGTTGACTTGTTTCGTCACTTTCGTTTGGATATATCTTGTGTTGATTGCGCTTGTAATGTTTGGAGGAGTATATTTTGTGTGTGACTCTTTATCCCTTCAGACTTTGTTTGGGTCGCTAGCGTGGATCGCTGGACCTATCCAGGACTATTTTGCCGAAGGGACTAGGACCGGCAATTACTGAGTCTTGCCTTACGACGCTTTTGTTCGGATAAACCTTGTTAAGACAAGGACTAGGAGTCGTGTAGCTCGCTAAAGAGTATTTCATCTTAGGGTCTTTAGGACTAGAATCTGGAGTCGTTAAGTCTTCCTCAGGATGTTGGACCTTGTTGGACCTTGCTAAGGCTAGGACCAGGAGTCGCGTAGCCCGCTAGGGAGTATTTCACCCTAAGGTCTCTAAGACTAGGACCAGGAGTCGCTAAGTCTTCTTCAGGATGTTTCACCTGGTTGGACCTTGCTAAGGCTAGGACCAGGAGTCACATAGCCCGCTAGGGAGTATTTCACCCTAAGGTCTCTAAGACTAGGACCAGGAGTCGCTAAGTCTTCTTCAGGATGTTTCACCTGGTTGGACCTTGCTAAGGCTAGGACCCGGAGTCGCGTATCCCGCTAGGGAGTATTTCACCCTAAGGTCTCTAAGACTAGGACCAGGAGTCGCTAAGTCTTCTTCAGGATGTTTAACCTGGTTGGACCTTGCTAAGGCTAGGACCAGGAGTCGCGTATCCCGCTAGGGAGTATTTCACCCTAAGGTCTCTAAGACTAGGACCAGGAGTCGCTAAGTCTTCTTCAGGATGTTTCACCTGGTTGGACCTTGCTAAGGCTAGGACCAGGAGTCGCATAGCCCGCTAGGGAGTATTTCACCCTAAGGTATCTAAGACTAGGACTAGGAGTCGCTAAGTATTCTTTTTTGGACGTTTCATCCGTTCGCAACATGCAAAATACGAAACAACATTTTTCATCCAGTACATTGTTCTCATATAACTGTTACAAATGTTAATATGGAACACTGCTTTGTCGGGGGCCGACTTCTTGCTGTAGCGCTGGCTTGTGACCTCTTGTCTAGTAGTGGAACTGCTTGAGGTTTTGGACGTTCCATGTCCGTGGTATCGTTCTTCCCTCCAAAGTTTCTAGCGTGTAGGAACCTTTTGGGTTGGCTTCTGTGATCCGGTATCCCGGGGTTCTGCATGACTTGCCTCATTTTTCCGGAGAACCAGGTCGCCTATTCCAAAACGTTTCTCTCGGACCCTTTTGTTGTAGTACCTCTCCGTCGTTGCTTTGTAACATGCCTGCCTTATGTCGGCTAGTTCTTGCTTTTCTTCTAGCATGTCTAAGTTAAGACGAAGTTCCTGGTTGTTCTTTTATTCAGCAAATTCTGTAGTTCGTAGGCTGCCCACAAAGATTTCTAGCGGCAGGACGGCCTCCGTGTCGTACGTTAGTTTGAATGGGGTCTCGTTTGTGGACGTCCGTGGCGTGGTTCGGTATGACCAAAGTACTGTGGGTAGTTCTTCCACCCAGCAACCTTTCGCTTTTCCCAATCTCTTCTTCAGCCCCATCACCAAGGTTCTATTGGATACTTCGGTCTGGCCGTTGGCCTGGGGGTGTGCTACAGATGTGAACTTTTGTTTGATCAGCCTTTCAGCGCACCAGGTGCGGAATGGGTCTTCTGCGAATTGCAGACCATTATCGCTAACCAGGACTTTGGGGGTGCCGAATCTGGTTAGAATATTCTTCCACATGAATATAATCATATTCCGCCCTGTGATGGAGGCAACAACCTCTGCTTCAATCCACTTAGTGAAGTAGTCTACCGCAACTATGAGGAACTTCACGCGGCCGGGTGCTTCTGGGAATGGCCCTACTATATCGATGCCCCATTGATAGAAAGGCCATGGGCTGGAGATGCTAGTCATAGGGGCGGCTGGCGAGTGATGTAGTGGTGAGAATGTTTGACATGCGACGCATTTCTTTGTTACTTCTTTTGTGTCTGAGTGGATTTCTGGCCAGTATACCCCGGCTCTAAGGGTTTTCCCTGTGAGCGCCCTGGCACCCTCGTGTGCTCCCGCCTCTCCGGCGTGGATTTCTTCCAGTAATGCCTTTCCCTCTTCTCCTGTGATGCATTTTAGCCAGGGTTCTAGGTGCCCGCATCTGTATAATGTGTCGTTTCGTATCGCGTATTGGGGGGCTTTCACTTTTATCTTCCTTGCCTCAGTATCGTCCGTTGGTAAAAGGCTTTGCGTCAAGTAGTCGATCAAGGGTGTCATCCATGTCGTGGCAGTCGTGCTGATTGGCGCTACTTCTTGGCCGTCAATGCTTCTTTCTTTTAGGACTTCCACTAGGACTTCCTTGGACAGATGGCCGAACGCTGCAGACGCCAGCTTACTTAGCGCGTCAGCCTTTCTGTTGGCTGAGCGTGGGATTTGTTTGACTACGAAACTCTCCATCGTGGCTGCTAGCCTTTTCACTTCCTCTGCGTATTTCTTCATCGTTTGGTCTTTTAATTCGTAAGTTCCATTGATCTGGTTTGTTACTAACAAAGAGTCGCTGTGTGCTAGTAGGTGTTGTGCCCCCATTCTCCTTCGCAATTCTCATCCCTGCCAGCAGCGCCTCGTACTCCGCTTCATTGTTCGACGTCTGGAAGTCGAATCTGAGTGCGTAAGTTATTTCCTCGCCGTCCGGGCTTGTTAGCACCAGGCCTGCTCCTGAGCCCTCTTTGCTGGCTGCCCCATCTGTTTGGAGCGTCCATGTTTCTGGATGTGTCTTCTGATCGTGTTCTATCGACTTACTCCTTGCTTCCTCTTATTCCTCTGGTATTTCTGCTAGAAAGTCTGCCAAAGCCTGGCCCTTGATGCTTGTTCTTGGTTTGTATTCAATGTCGTGTTCCCCTAGCTCGATGGACCATTTGGCTAGGCGCCCTGACTTCTCTGGTTTCAGTAGTATTTGGCGTAATTGTTGGCTTGTAAGTACTTCAATATGGTGGGCCTGGAAGTAACGTCTCAGTCGGCGTGCTGCGTAGATTAGCGCCAGGACAAATTTTTCCATCTTCGGGTAACGCAATTCTAGGCCCTTGAGTGCACGACTAACGAAGTAGACGGGTTTTTACTGGCGCTCTCTTTCCACGGCTAGAATGGCACTTATGGCTTCTGGCGATGCCGCCAGGTATATGGATAGTTTCTCTCCGGGAACCGGGCACGCCAGCATAGGCAGTTCCTTCATTGCTTCCTTTAAGTGCGCCAGGGCTGTTTCTGCCTCCTTCGTCCATTTGAAGTTATGTTTATCGACACAACCTTTCAACGTGTTGAATAGTGGCAGGGCCTTTTCTGCAGATTTTGCCACGAATCGTCCCAAGGCTGTGAGTTTCCCGTTGAGTCCTTGTATTTCTCGCAGGCTTGCTGGCGATTTTATCTCAATGAAATCTTTGAGTTTTCCCGGGTTTAGTTGGATGCCCTCCCGCGTGACGTAGTAGCCTAGAAAATTTCCTTCTTCCACGCCAAATGTGCATTTAGCTGGGTTGAGTTTCATTACTATTCGAGAGAGCGTTTTAAGAGTTTCTTCGATATCTTGTAGCAAGGACTGTTCTGTTCGGCTCTTTATTACCATGTCATCGACATATACTTCCACGTTCCTTCCGATTTGATCCCTGAATACCTTGTCGACAAGCCTTTGGTATGTTGCTCCAGCGTTCTTTAATCCGAACGGCATCTTCTGATAACAGAAAGTGCCGTGGTCTGTGTAAAAAGCTGTCTTGTCCTCGTCTTCCTTGCGCATGAGGATCTGGTGGTAGCCCTTGTAGGCGTCCAGGAAGCACTTCCACTTGAAGCCCTTAAGAGACTCTACTTTCTGATCTATCTTGGGAAGTGGGTAACAATCCTTTGGGCATGCCTTATTTAAATCGGTGTAGTCGATACACATTCTCCAGCTTCCATCGCTCTTCTTTACCATCAGCGGGTTGGCGATCCACGTTGGAAAAAAGGCTTCGCGTACAATACCGGCCTGTACTAGCTTGGCGACCTCTGCATTGATGGCGTTGTTACGTTCCCCCGCTTGGCCACGACGTATTTGTTTGATGATGTTGCTTCTCGGCGTAACATTGAGGTTGTGTTCTATGATCGATCTTTCTACTCCCACCATATCCGCTGGCTCCCAAGCGAATACGTGTTTGTATTTTCTGAGCAAGGATACGACATCCTTCCGTAGGTCGGATGGTAATGCGCTGCCGACTTGTATCTTTTGATCTGGGTAATCGTGGTGAATTATCTCTCTGCTTTCTTTAGGCTCGTCTCTTGGGCGTTTCCGCTTTCCATCGATGTCTGTTGGCAACATTATCTGGTAGCACTTGAGCGTCTTCTGTAGAGTTGCCAGGACAGTGGCGGTGCCATTTTCTGTTGGGAACTTGACTATGCCATGCAATGTTGACGCAACGATGCCGAAATACAGCGCTGCTGGCCTTCCCAAGATGATGTTGTGTTCCGATGGTGCTCTCACCACCGTGAATTCAAGCGTAACGGTCTTCTTTCGTGTGCCATCCTCTATTGTGATTGGTAAGTAAATCATCCCAGTTGGTATAATGCTATGCCCTGTAAAGCCGGTTAAATTTCCTGCTGGGGGGCGTAAGTCTGCCCTCCATTCACGTGGCAACTGGCGGAAGCAATGGTCGAACATGATGTCTGCCGTGCTGCCACTATCTATGTGTATGCGGTGGATAACTATGTCCCGGATGATGAGTGGGTCGTCCCCATTCCACCCTTCAGGCTTCTTGTCTCTGCTGGAGAATGAGATTTGTTGGTCGTGGAGGTATGGGGTTTGCTCCCGCTCCCGGCGGTGGTGTTTGTGTATTACGAGAATTTCTGGTCCTTTCTTTGGCGCGTCTTTGTTTTTCGCTGGTGGGTCATTTCTGTCATTCTTTGGGCGAATTGACTTGGCTATGTCGTTCAGGTTTCCTCGTTGGATTCTTTGGTCAAGTTCTTTCTTTAATACAACGCATTCTGCCGTGTCATGCCCATAACATTTGTGGAATTCACAGTACTTGGATTGGTCCCTCGGACGTTCTGGCATTTTTCGCGTTGCCTTGCTCTTTTCTGTGATAGCCAGAACGTCCGTCCGCCTATACCTCATGTCGTCTCTGTAGTGACTATTAAAGGGTTTTGGAGGTTTACCTCTTCTGAATGATTGTCGTCTATCACTGGGATACTGTGAGTAGCTGTCTCTAGATTTCGATGAAGAGGTAGCTGCCGCCTTTAGGTATGCCTCCTTGGCGGCTGTGCCCTCTTCCTGTCTTAGGAAACGTTCCACTCGCTCCTTCATCTCCTGGCGAGTAGCTGGTGGTTTCCCCAGAAACTTCGTTGATAGTGGCCCTGGCAGTAGGCCATGTGTGAAAGCTCCCGTCACTAGGTTGTCGTTTTGCCCTGGTACGTTCAGTGTTGCTTCGTTGAACCGTTTGAAGTAAGCTCTAACCGTTTCGCCTTCCAGTTGCTTGCAACCAATGATTTCTCGGATATCCCCTCTGTATTTGCGCAGTTGCATGAAGTTTGATAGGAACTGTTCCTTGAGTTCGGCGAAGTTTCTAATGCTGCTTGGCGCAATGCTTTTGAACCATGCACCCGCGTTCCCGTCCAGCGTCGTTGGGAAGTGTGTACACCAGAAGCGTTCGTCCAGCTTCAGCGATTGCATATGCCATTCGTAAGTGTCGATATGGCTGTCTGGGCAGGTTGTCCCGTCATACATTTTCAGGTGTGGCAGTTTAGCTGTATTTGGCATGTCGTACTCGTGTATCTCTTTGACGAACGGGGATTTGTATGTTGGAGGGGGTAATGGGCTCGTGTTGCTCGTTGTTTGGGTGGGAGGGTTGGCGGGTTGGTAGACTGGTGGTTGGGTGTAGAACAAAGGGGGTATGCTGCTCGGTATGCCACCCAAACTTGATATCGGTGTACTTATCGGTGTGGGGATTGGTATTGGTCCTCCGGACGTTGGTGTTGTCGCAAAGCTCGTGAACAATGGGGCTATTGTTGGCTGGGACGGTTGGAAAAAAGATGTGGGTGAGGAGGTGAATAACGGTGGTCCCATTGGTGGTTGAAACGGTGTGAATGGGTAATTGAACGGTATATACGGCGGCGGTGTACTCATCGTCGGTGAGGGTATGGCGTGTAGGAATGCCGATGAAGGAACTGGTGTTTGTAGGAGCAGAGGGAGTGTGGGTTCTTGGTGGCGACGGTGTGTTTGGTAAAGTTTCTATCAATATTGGGCCCAAGGGTGGCATTGAACGTATTGGGCTCCTGGGGCGATTACCATCGCTGCTTGTTCCTTCAGTTGACATTGCCGGAGATTATAATGGTGGTTTTTTGTTGCGTGTCACAACACGGGTGACGCCAATGATGCGATATCGAGTCGAGTTTGCTTCAGGACATGATTCCGACCGTCAGGGAGGTGACCTGCGACCACAATCACAAGAAAGAAATATCGTCAGCCGTTCGTCGGGAGGGGATCCCGGGAGAACGCTTTGATGCTTAAGTTAGATCTCCGGCGATATTAGGGTTTAGTGTATAGTATAAGTGAGAGTGAGAGTGAGAGTGGCGATCCCCTTACCAGACGGCGCGTGTCGGTATTTATACCTGTGGATCCCGTCGCCGTGGCCGATAGGATCCCTACTGCAGCAGGTGGGGACCAGGCCGCTGATTGGGTGCACAATCATTGTCCTTTACCTCGCCTCCCATTGGTCCGGACAGACGATGTGGGAGGCGCATGATCTCTGTCAGGTACGGATGTCGTGCGTGAGTAACAAGGCGGAGGGTTGAGTTCCCTCCAGGCTGGACATCCCAGCGGGATGTCATTTGTGGTCTGGGCCGGAGTTCCTCTGGGAGGATGCTCTCCGGAAAGGTTTTCCAGGGGCATGCCAGCGGGTGCCAGATGGCACACTATTAATGACGTATCAATATATAATTCATTTTTGATAAATTTCTTTACCTTGTTAGATTTAGGACGGACGGAAGACAACATCTCATGTTGTTTTTTATATATTTTTACAAGAAAATGATATGTATATTTGTCTATTTGTTATGCTTCATAAGGTAGACACAATATATTGATTTGAAGCATTTTTGTGAAATCCAAAATATGTATTATGGAATTGTTTTTTGCATTTTGCATTTTGGACTTACGTTGCTTCTTTCAGACTTACTTAAATGCATCAAAATGGTATTGAGTTGTTGGTACTATAGATCAGTGTGTTTCAACGTGTATTCATGACATTATAGTGTAATTTTAAAGCGTTTCAGTAATGTTCCATAACAAATTTCAGATTTTTACTCAATTATCTTTTGTTTTGTTGATACTAGGTAGTTATAGTTAAAGCATGAGGGATTTAAAAAATCACCACTTACTGGGAAGGGTTCTGAAAAATTTAATGTATCAATGGTGACTTTACACCACCCATGGTCCGTAGACCTTAGTGCACCTGTTAGAAACATGATTAGGGTTTGTTAGTATATCCCACATTGGTGCGACAAGGTCTTATAAGTGGGTATATATGTTGAAGTCTCACATCTCTCCACAATGGCTCTTTTGGAGAGACACTCTTGGGCTCCACATATATTTACATTGTATCAGAGCCGGTGTCCCGCACCCCTGTAACCTCATCGAGCCTACGTCTATGAGGGGGAGTGTTAGTGTATCTCACATTGGTGCAACACGGTCCTATAAGTTTGTATATATGTTGGAGTCTCCCCTCTCTCCACAAGGGCTCTTTTGGAGAGACAATCTTGGGCTCCACATATATTTACATGGTATCAGACCGGTGTCCCGCACTCCTGTAACCTCATCGAGCCTACGTCTCTGAGGGGGAGTGTTAGTATATCCCACATTGGTGCGACACGGTCTTATAAGTGGGTATATATGTTGAAGTCTCACCTCTCTCCAAAGGGCTCTTTTGGAGAGACACCCTTGGGCTCCACATATATTTAGAGGGTTTAGGGTTATATTTTCTACCAATGGTTTCATACCTATTTTTGCAATGATGAAGGCACCAGCTTCATAGAGTTTGCCAGAATCTGTTAGGGTCTAGGGTGTCGGGTTTGTATTGTATTTTGTTTCATTTAATTGAAAGTATTGTACTTTATTATATATAAATTAAAGTATTCAATTTTTCATATCCATTTGATGTATTAGTTCTTATTTAAATGATGAGCATGTTTCTTGAACTACGATACATATGTAGATGAATAACACGTCATTGTTAAATATGAATCACTCAGAATTGTAAAGCATTTCTAGCTCGAACAGTCTTAGTTTTTAAATGATTCGGCGAAGTTCAGTATGAGTTCTACTGTAAATCATATTGATAATGCTACTCTTTTGTGTAAAATGACACGACAATGTGCAATATATTCATACCAAAGAAAGTTAATATACTTGCTTGGAGAATTTGTCTTGATCAGGTGCCTACTAGAAAAAATTTGTCTTATGGTGGAATTGATATGGATTTGATCGTGTTGCCCTATTTGTCAAACTCATATGGAATCTATTGATCATGTGATGTTATTATTATGATAGGATGTCTGATATTTGGACTCGTATGGTTGTTGGTGGGTTTGCAGATGAGAGAATGTCGACTTCGCAGTAATCCTGTTTGGAAGTGGTTCTCGTGACTTCTTTATGGATTGTTTGACGTTTGGGTCTAAAAAGCAGCGTAAAAATACTATGTTGGATATGATAGTATCTCAGTCCATCACATTGTCATTGTTTCATTTTTCTATTTTCTTGCTAGTTTATAAATTGTAGTCATTAAAAAGGGATAGTAACCCGATCGTTCTTTTAGATGGTGCATAGAAATTATAAACTGAAGTCAATAGGATTTCTTGATTACTGAATCTCATTTGACTTGTTAATTCCTTATAATTATTTTTTCAATGTTCGCTATCACCTCTTTTAACCCCGTAAATTGGTTGGCCTTCCAAGGCAGAATTCTCAAGAGTCAAGAGTCGCAAAAGACAAATACTTACCATGAGTAGCATTTAGCAAGCACCTTTGACTATCTGTAGGGTTACAACTTCAAAATACCTAAAGAAAATATCAAAAACTCCCAACGATAAGCCATACAAACAAAAAGACATTCAGGCTTGATTGTTTAGATATGAACGACATAGGCCCAAACCATAACTGCAACTTTGAATTATTCCGTCAATACATCATCTTATCTCTAACCACACTAAAGGTGCACATATACCAAATTTAAAAAAGATCTGGATCAAAAATTTTCCAAATTGAAGAAATCGGGTTCTGGGTGAAACTGAAGTAGATTGTAACTGGTTTTAGAGCTAAAATATTGGATCCTATGTACCATGTTTTGGATCGGAAGAAAATCTAATAAGAAAAAAAACATCTAAATAACCTATAGTTTGCCACTTTTGCCAAACTTAATCTTTATGTTAGAATTTAACGAACATTTCATGGCTAATCAGAAAACGGTCTAATAAGCAAAACTCATCGTTTCACCATGATGTAAAATGTTTTTCGGCTTTTCTGGGTCGTTTAATGGGTCAGCATTTATATATTCATTCATCTGATTTGGTTTTTCCCCAATTTGGTATCCCAAATATTCCTAAAACCTACCTTATCTGACAGATGGTATTTAATCTGATTTGGTTTTTCCCCAATTCGGATTCATATTCATTTTAAAACAGCTTGGATACGCACCTCTAAACTAGTCTTGGAGTTGGAACCATTTAGTCTTGCATAAGCCATTTACAGATGGCAATAAAATCTTATTCAAAGAATCTGGAGCTTGAATAAGTTAATAAAACCTCAAGTCCCTAATCTAGTCATAGATTAGCCAGTCGTATCTCCGACGGAAGCTCTAAATACAAGAAGTGCATTACATGCAGTCTAGAAAAAAGTAGAGTATAATATGAGTTGAAAGAATCAAAAAGGCTAGCAAAAGAAAACAAAATCAAAAGCACACACTTATATACTAAAATACATATAATATGTGAATCAATGCCTGGGATGTTTAGGGTTAGACTCTGGTTGTGAGTTATGTGAATTACAACGCTTCACAAATGAGTCCAGTGTTTTCTGCTTTGAAGGGCTACTACTACTTATCCTTGTTTGCTGCTGCTGCTGGTGGTTATATGAAACTTGAAGTGTATTCTCGTGACCATCCAGCATCTATACAAATTAATTATCTCATCAGTCATAAACACTAAAAATATGTCTTATAAAGCACAAAAACTTAAAAAGGAAGAAAAAACCTGTCCCAGATTCTCTAACTTGCTTTGCACAACATCCCTGAAAGGAATTATTAAATATTATTTTAATCAACATCTTATAGACAGTTATAGGCAAAAAAAAAAAACACAGACTTACCAAATGATGTCATCGACTGTGTCATTTGCCAGGAGATAATATACATTCACTGATGACACCTGAGCAACACCATTTTGATTGTTGCTATTAATATTAGGGATTATACTTTGAATTTGTTGGTTATACTAAGTAAAGTAAAAATCGACCTACCTGGCCAATTCTGTGAGCGCGGTCTTCAGCTTGAATCATGTCACCTGGTGTCCAGGAAAGCTCTGCAAATATTACTGTGCTTGCTGCTGTTAACGTCAACCCAACACCACCAGCTTTGATAGACAGCTTTCAATTTTTTCAATACACACCACAACAACTATAAATCAATTATCTCATTCAAATCAAATCATTTTTAACAATTATTAGAATAATACCACAGCTGCTTTCACCGCATCTTTTTCCTGGAAATCTGTCACCAACGATTGCCTTGATCCTGCTGGGGTACCACCATCTATCCGAATACACCCAACCTTCTTTTTCTGGATATTAATAAATCTAATGTTTCAGAAATCCATCCATGTAATAAAAAACTATAACTAAATCTTTCTTTTCTTACAACAAGAAGTTGATGTATTGACTCGATCATTGACTGATGATGAGCAAACACAATAAACTTGCACCCTGCCTGCAGTTACACTAAAAATCATCAAATCTTCTATCCCATTCCCATTCCATTTCACCCAAAAGACCCTTACCTCAATCACAGTTCCCAGGTATTCCAGAACAGCAGGGATTTTGGCTTCTGCAGACTCTGTATAAATCTGTCATCAACAAAAAAAAAAAAAAAACTGGAAATTGGAAGAAAGTATAATATACAGACAAAATATTAATAACACTTGACATATATGAATGAAAAACATGTCAATCGGCATTCTGTAATGGGCACTCCAGAATATATTGTTACCTTTACTGTATTTTTTTTGTAAGGTATTCTGTTGGGGGTAAAATAGTCAAATATCTGATGCTAAAAGGTTACCTTATTTATGATATGCTTCTCATTAAACTTAAGGGACTCGCCTTCCTCTTTCGACTTGCAGGCCTTGATTTTGCTTTTAATCACCTCCAACTGCATAATAAACAAAAGTTATAAAATAATAATCATGAGAATTTCCCAATATAGAAGAAAGACACCTACCTCACAGAATAAAGCATTGATTTGCCTCATGTCCTTGTCAGCCAAGTCCAAGAAAACCTGGGAACAAGAAAAATAATACATAAATATCCATATCATTATCAAACAAGGGTATTGTTTTAAAATACGTGTTATAGATATTTCCTCTGTTTTATAAAAAAAAAATTAATGAGACAGACACCTGTTGTCTGCGCTTGACAGGCAGCTCAGAGAGAACATCCTTTTTAAGTCTTCGAATCATCACAGTTGCTTTCATCAAATTGTGCAGTTCTTCATGATTACTTGCACCTTGATACATTCCAAAAACACCCTGGAAATTTATTACAACTATCAGACTCAACTAATTTTCTGAAAAACAATGTAATCAAAATAGAAACCATCTTACACCCAGGCAATATCTGTTGCCGTATTCATGAACATTCTTATATACACTAGGATACAATGCTTCAAGCTGTCAAAACCCATATAAAGCTTTAATTCAGATAATAAATTTTATCAAAATATGGAGTCTAGAAAAGAATATATATATATATATATATATATATATATATATATATATATATATATATATATATATATATATATATATATATATATATGGACCTGTTTATATAACTCAATTGGTCGAGATAAAGCTGGAGTCCCACTAAGCAACATTGTGTATCGAGCTTTCTACATTTATTAAAAATAATAATAAACACATCAACAACAGAGTCAAACTAAAAGTGTATAACTTGAGTTTGTTTTTTTTAATCATACACCTGTAATATAGGAAGGGATGCAGAAGTTCGCTTTGCTTGGGCATTCTTCAAGAAGTGTGATTCATCCGCAATCACAACCTAAATAAAGAATCCATCATTTAATAATAATAATTTGTGAAAGAGCAAAATCCCAAACAGGTTTACATTCATCCTTTTATATACAATACATAAATGTGATAGTCAAACAATGACCATCTATTTTATATCATAGTAGAAGATGAAATACAAGTTACCTTAAAATCTGAATTCATTAGACTGGTTTGAAGCTTGGGCACAACATCATATGATACAATGTTGAACATCCCATTCAGACATACATCTTCTTTGGTGTTGGATCGTGTTATTGTGTACCCACCCTTGTTCGATCCACTGTAATTAGACAAAACCACCTGCAAAAATAATTTATAATAGTTTATGTTTAATCTGACACTTTAGAATGAAAAAAAATAATAATAATCATACATGTATATCTGAGGAGGCAATGTCTAGCCACTGTTGAATCATCTGTGTAAAGCAAAGCATGTAGTATAAAGTATAAATTATAATGAGTGCATGTTGTTTATGTATAAAAGAGTTTAAAAAAAAAAAAAAAAACTAACAGAAGCCCATTGAAGGCGCAATGATGATGGAGTAAGAACAAGAACAGGCCATGAGTCACGAACACAAGAGGCTACAGCAATAGCCTGCAAAATGCAATTAAGAATAACACATCGTAAATGAAAAAATATACTCTTTTATCCATCCATGTTTACTTTACCTGAAGAGTTTTTCCAAGTCCCATTTCATCAGCCAGAAGGACACGTCCTCCATGCTGCAATATAAACCTGCAACAATAAAAAATCTTATGAGTTGTTTAGCTCTCTGATAACATATTGTTAGTCAATAAACATTATTATGTACCTAACACCCTCTCGCTGAAATGGTAATAGTTTTGATTTTATGCTATCAGGAATCAGCTCATAACGGTCTGCACAATACATAAAAAAATAATAATAATAATAAATAAGGTAAACTACCAAATATTTCTTCAAATTTTAGTAGGAATGGATAAAAATTAAAATATGAGACATTTTTACCTTGAAGATCTGGAACAGTGGAAGCAGCAGCAATAGCACGATGCAGCAATGGATCTAAAGTTTCCACCTGCAAAATCACAAGTATCAAATAGATGGATTAGAACACAACTTTAAAGATATACAAGTTTCTAATACAAAGATTTATACCAATAGGAAACATCATTTACGAATAGTGTAACTATAAAAAAAGAGCCTTGATTTATCACCTCTATGTTAGAACCAGATAATTCGCCAATAATTTTTTCTGCAGATGGTAAAGATAACAAAGGGAATATCCACAATCTGCAGGCAGGAAAAAGAAGTAGTAATAATTTAAAGGAAAAATCTACAAAATGACAGGAACTTAAGAGAGAGAGAGAGAGAAGAAAACCTTTCTTTTGCGTTCCAAGTTGCTTTTGGAATCTTACGTACTGCTCCCACAAGTACCTGGTCATATGCAAATTTTGCAGCAACATTGCCACTAGCATGTAGAAAAAACTTAATAGACCGAGTCTTTGAACTATCATTTCCTAGAAAAACAAACAAAAAATATCTGTCAAACAACACATGAACACAGCAATCAAGAAAATAAATTCAGGGACATAGCTCACCGGATGAATTTCGTGTTGATGGATTCCCTGAAGCAGTCGGCTTAGAATTTACCTATTTTCCAAATACAATTAAGTAGTCTGAATTCTGACACTTAAGTGACCTAAATGGATGCTATCTCAACAATGCAGACAGACTAGTTATACCTAAAAATGCAGTGAAATAAAAACTGCAGTTCTAGTATTACAAACTACTAGCTGTGGTTAGAGCACAATCACAATGGCATCAAGGACTTTTGAATATTGTTACACACTCAAAACTTTTTTCTCTTATTCAAAAATGCATAATTTTACGATTGTGCTGGTAACATCACATACTTTAGAATAAGACATATAAAGTGTATGATTTTAATCATTAAAGAGAAAGATGAGAGACTTAAATTGGTAAAGTTGTGAATGATACATGGGATGTTTTGCCTCTATGACGCACAAGATTTTTATTCCAGCACAATCAACAAAGAAAGCTATTATCTTTCTCCAACTGTCATCCATTTACATCGTTTAGTCTTCAATTATCATCTTATTATATTACTGATACCAAAAAAGTAGAGCATCATCTACTTATTCATAACTTTGTGTGAAACCACGTTCCTATTAGACAAATTATGGTGCCAGTTGATCAGATAAAATTTTGGAGAAAATGCATCTGCAACTGCCGTTTAATAACGCTTCTTCGATCCATTTGCTAGAATTTAACAAAGATGAGTTCCAGAAATTCCTCAAAGTGTTCAAGACAAGACTACACTCTTACATGAGTTGTGTGTTTCCCCTAAAACGATGCACATTAAAATAAAAAAATCGCACCACTCACTTGCAGATATATACAACATGAAGATGAAGTAATCAACAAGTATATGCGGCATATGAGTTGAACATGAAATTCAACATATAAACGACCAAGATACAGAGAGTTCCAATGGAATACTGACCTTGGGGGCTTGACGAAACTCAGAGACAGGCTTGGCAGGGGAAGGTATCAAGCGAGTATGAGAGCCTTGATAAAACGTTGAAGGGGCATGAGCCCTGTTACTTGTACTGGCCGCGGCGGTGGTGGTGCTGGTATTTCGTTGAGCGATCCGGTTGAGAGCATCCTTTTCAAGGGAATCTAGCTCCTCCGCGCTAAAACCCCAGTCGTCCGTTTCCATCACTTTTCCCCCCTTTTTCCTCTCTTGATATGTTTCAGAACGTGGAGGGTTTTGAAATGCTTTGGAAAGGTTTTATCGGAGATTTGCAAATAGTCAATTTTGCCCTTTACGGCTTCATTTACCGTCCGTCCTTGATCTTCAACCAAATCCATCCTAATCTTTTTCTGGAAAAATGACTTATAAGGGTAATTATGTTTCAAAACTGTTCAAAAAACATTATTCGAGTTTGGTCTGTTCAAAAAACACCATCCAAGTAAGACCTTTGTACAAAAAATACCATCCAAGTAAGACTTTTGTACAAAAAACACCAACGAACTACATGTTTTGTTCAAATTTTACCCGATGGTAACCGGCTCTTGCAGGTTAAAGGATGACTTGACCTAATATTTAGTGACATGGCATAATAACAGATGAACAGTTTAACCTGCAAGAGCCGGTTACCATCGGGTAAAATTTAAACAAAACATGTAGTTCGTTGGTGTTTTTTGTACAAAGGCCTACTTGGATCGTGTTTTTTGTACAAAGGCTTTACTTGGATGGTGTTTTTTGAACAAACCAAACTTGGATGGTGTTTTTTGAACATTTTTGAAACATAATTACCCTTATAAGTCATTTTCCCTTTCTTTATTTGTTTACAACTTTACATTGTTATTTGAGAATCGCGATTCGCGTATACCTTCTTTCTTTCTTTTTTTATTAGAAATAGAGAATTTTGATAAATTTTATATTATATAACATAACATTTATGAAATGTTATGTTACTGTTCGTAAGGTTCCATCAAAATACTGTGTGAGTGGTATGGCTTAAACTATGTTTTCATCTTTTCGGAGATGTAGTTGAAGAATACACGCCACCACCCTCATCAGTGTCGTTGTTCCTCTCTCTACTGCAGAAAGAAGAAACGCCTCCAATCTACACAAACATAAAGCTCGCCACCACCACAACACCCCTTTCATATATCTTATTTCTCTGTAAAACCCTAGACCACTGAAATAATCCAAGAAATTGAAATCAGTTTTCAAGTTCAACCTTGGATGTATTCATTAAGATCTCCCACTATTTAACAAAAAAAATTGCAGCATTTCGCACACTCCGCTACTCTGCACACCTTATATTTTTCTTCTTCTACCAATCCAAGCTAACAAAAATGGCGGACAAGAATCTACCTTTACACAATCCCGCCACCGAAGATTCATCGTCCGATTCCGAGGAGACATACCCGGAGAAACCAGTAGCGGTCGAAGTCCCCAAACGGGTCAACTCTGCTGGACTCAGAAAACTTGATATTGATGACGACGATGACCCCTGAAGCAAACTTCAGAAGGTTCACTCAAGTCCTCGAGTCCGAAGAGTACAAGAAACTGGAATACGCACAGGAAATAAACGACGTCGATAACATCGATGAGTTGTTCAATTTCCCCCATGACCCGAAGGATTGGAAAGAAAAGGATTTGAAAGAGTATTGGGCGATGTTACCTGGTCATACCCAACAATCATTATGATATTCGCAATCCGAAATCGGTTATCGAAGAACTATATAGGATTGAGGAACTTTTGACATGGCAGAGCTTTGTTTTTCCAGATGGGAGCATGTAAGTTGCTTCATTTACGTTGACACATTTTGTACTAATTACCTCCATTGTTTTTTCATCTTCTTAATCCTCCCGTTTCTAGGTTTTCTATTGTTTTAGATCGAGAATATTTGTGCAAAAGCATATAACCTTCAATTAACTAGAAAATAAAACAGTTAATTGGAACCCTAATTTGATTATCTGAGCTCATTACTAAGTTGCTTCTACCATTGATGACATACATTTGTTACCTCAAGGTATGAAGGCATTATCTGGGATGATTTGGCCCATGGCAAAGGTGTTTATGAAGCTGAGCAAGGACTGGTCAGGTTCGTTTGGAAGTTTCTTAATACATTCCATTTATTCAACTCATGAGATCATGATACGTTGTTGAATCATCGTATATATGATGGTGAATGGTTGCAAAACAATCCAGAAGGTCATGGTCTTCTTGAAGTCGACATACCTACTTATGAACCCATCCCAGGTTCAGAGTATGTTTATAATCCCATCATTACTCTCATATCTCACCTCCAAATTAAATTACAAACTCTGTTTGTATGTTTATATTTTCAGGCTTGGTAAAGGACGTATATTCAAAAGAGATTTCATGTCCCCGGAAGACAAAGAATGGCTCGATAAGGACATTGAAGACTGTGTTAGGTACAATTACTTAATAGGTTAGTTTTCGACTTTTCAATGGCTTAATATAAAAAATTACTAGACATTAGTGAGTGGGCACCAAGACGAGCTGCTGTGGGTCGTGATGTGACTGTACAAAGCCACCGACAACCGTTGCTACTTGAGTTATGTGATCGATAATGTAACGACCCAAATTTAATAATATAAATATGTAAAAGAATGTGTGTATAATTTAAAGTTTTATGTATATTTTATGAGAAAGTATGTTTTTAAGGGTAAATTAGTCATTTTACCATGAGAAGGGTAATTTGGTCATTTGACCATATACAAGAATTATTATAAAAGTATAATTCTAGCTTGGACTAAAAATGTAAGAATTTTAGCTTCATGTGGCCAAAGTTAATATTTGTGTCAAAAGTCCAAGGAATGAAAGTTCAGGGACTAAAACTGTAAATATGGAAAATATAAAAATGAGAAAATATATCATTAATTCTCATAAATTCAGAAAAATCTAGAGAGAACGAGAGAGAGAGCTAAAGATCGGTTCTTGAAGATATCAATGGGAATTGAAGATTTAAGTTTCCAATTCATAATTTCAAGCCAAAGAAGGTTAGTAATCTTGTTTTAGGGTTGTTTAACCCATTTTTCTTGAATGAGTTACTGTAGCTTCGAAAATTCAGTGGCTAGAGGAGGATTATCCTATGATTCCTAGCCTTAACTTGTGCCTTAATCACTACCTAAACCTAGTTTAACCATTGAAAGTGTTAAAGATCAAGAAATGAGAATTTTAGCTCAAGAACCCTAGAAATGGGTTTGTGAAATTGAAAGTGATTTTTATTGTTTTGTTAGGTTCTAATAATCACTTAAGATGTATAAATACATTCCTAAGTGATTGATTTAAAAAATTTGCATTTTTGGTGAAAATTGTCAAAAACGGGATTTTATGAGAATAAATAAAATTATGAGCTTGAAACTGATTGTAAATGATCTAATAAGCCTAAAGTGTCATAAAAGACATGAGAAATCAATTCCCTTCTTGGAAATTCATTAAAATGATTTTTTTGAGTAAAAATGAGTTTTTGGGAATGATTTCAATCAAAAGTGATGAAATTGAAGAAACCATGGTTTAGATGTATAAAGGAGTTGTTATTTTAGTCCTAGAATGATTCTAAACCAATTAAGTCAAGTATTAAGAACATATCTTAAAAATCATCAAAGTATGTTGCTATTGTTGAAAATTTTGAATTTTGTTTAAAAGCCTTGGAAATCAATTTTATATGAACAAATTAATTCCAAGGGGTTTTAATGAGTTCCATATATGGAAATTGTTGAAATAAGTCAGTAGAAATGATTAATATTGGACAATTTCGGTTTTGGACAACAAAATGCAAAAACGAAAATGTTTGGAAAATGATTTAAATCTATGATTTTTATGGTTAAAAACTTGAAGTAAATGGATGATTTTAGTCATGGAACAAACCTTAGTGATTAAGTCGTGAATTAAGGGCTTAAAATGAGGAAAATGGGAATTTATACCATAAAAATCACCATTTCTGGTTGCTGCAGACCCCGTAGGGTCGTGATCTGCACCCCCGTAGGAACGCGATCTCGCGCCAGAAGAAAAATGCAGTTTCGAAATTTTTCTTCTGCCAAGTCCAAATTGATTTTGAGTTTTGGTCTTATACTTGTCCGTTTGACCTCAAATTTTAAACATAGGTGTAATATGTTATGAAACTTCATGAAAAATTGTCGGAATCGAAATACGACCCTCCGAGGGTACTGTAGTAAAATACGTATAAAATACGGTTTAACTAAAGTTGGTCATTTTAAAGTTAAATGCTTATTATGATCCAAGATAGTATTATAAGGACTCTAATGAGTTGTAGAGTCAGTTAGCATGAATTTTAATGTATAACATGTTAATTATAGGTTCATGCCAAGTGATTATTTAATCACAAAAGAGTATAAATACAAGGAACGTGTAGTCAATCATCTAGCAATACATGAGGTGAGTACATGCAGTATTTTTACCCATTCTGGGGTACATGGCAAGTAAGTATTTACAAGATTTCTTATAAAATCTTATATGTGAAATTATATGCAAGAGTTTTATTTCTAACTTGTTGGTGAAAGTTTAATGCTATAATTGAAGCTATGTTTTGGTCTATGAACCCATTATGTGAAATTATGTTTTGGTCTATGAACCAATTATATGAAGGTATATATATTTTGAATACATGTTTGAAAGTATGGATAGGCATATAGCCATAATATGTTTAAGAAGTATGTTTCGGTTACAAATTGTAAATGTTTTTTAGTATGAAAGGGCATATAGCCACAAAATGTTTGGAAAGTATGATTTGGCATTAAGCCTAAAATGTTATATAGACATGTTTTAAACATATGGTTTAGTTTATGTGAAATGAAAGTTATAAATTCGGCATCTAGCCATAAAGATAGAAAGTAATGAAGTTTGGCGTTTAGCCACAAGTTATATGTATGTAAGTAATGTTCAAGCAAGCAGAAAATGTTTTGTATGACTGGTAATTGTAGCAAGCAGCATTAGTAATGGAACTATGTTCCAACCTTCCCGGGTTAGGTAAGGGGTCTACTGGGGACAAGCCCCATCGCGAAGTAGATCGCCTCAGCACTTCTATGGTGAGGATTGATCCGTTCTTTCTAGCCATAGAGACTTGGGGTATCACTTATAGTGATTAAAGCCCTAAGTATAAAAATCCAGCAAGCTTATAAAACCAGTCAAAGAAAGTAAGAACGAAGTTATTTTCGTAAAGTATGTCATAAAATGATTTTTGAGAAGTAAAGAGTTATATTATATTGCTATTATAAAGTTTTGAAAGAAGATGGTATGCAAGGTATGATATGTAATGATATTTGAAAAGAATAAAGAACTATGGTATGATAATGTTTTAAAACTTTGGAAGATATTTATGTCATAAGTTTTATATAAAGATTGGAAAAGAAGTTAAAGATTTGAGTCTAAAACTCATGTAACTCACGAGACATTATTGTCTTACGTATTCTATTTTTATGCCATGTATTCCAGGTTACATGCTATGCTATAATTGGATGAAGTTTAGCTGGAGTGGAGCCCACTTAGCTCCTATCTTGGACTCAAGGTTTAATCCTTAATTGCTTACTATGGTTAATTTTGATATAGATTTGTACACCCACAGTTTTAAACATGTAAATAATCGGTTTTTGATAAACCGTATTTTTTTGTATTCATGAAATTTTATGAAAAACCATAGTATTTGCAAACAGTAGAAATGGGGTGTCGCAAGTTGGTATCAGAGCCATAGTTTAAGCGAATTAGGATTGGCTTGTTCCACTCCTAGGCTTAAACTCATGCTATAAAAATGTTAGTTTATGAAAGTATGTTATATGATGTCTTAAATGATTAAGACATTATGCATTATGTAAAATATGTAGATATATAACACTAAGAAGTGTTAAGCTAACGTTTAAAGTGAGCAAAGATTTGACCGCTAGGAAAATTATATAATATTTTCCACAACTGTCTAAATTTATTAAAGGCTATGTTATAAAGTAGTAAGATTTCTAGTATTAAACACCATGTATTTATAATGGTGCTATATATTAAAGGAACCAGTGTCCTATGAAACCTTGTGGTAACAACAGAATCAATATGTATAGGTGGTTATGGTAATATGGGCCCGTATTATCATAATCACAGGATATGTATTGAGACCGGTGGAATCACAAAGGAATTATGGTATTCTGGTGGGTAAGATTTTGAAGAGAGTAGTAAGTAAAGCATAGGAATTATATACCTATGTAATAACAACCAGTAAAGTTGTAAGTATTAAAAGTTAATGTAGTGGATATATACCACTTAGTATGGTAAAGTAAAAGAAATAATGTGATAATTAATATCTTTAGACAGATTGAAAGACATTGAAGTGTATACCTATCGAGGCGAGTAGAAGTATGTATAAGAGCAATTTAAAGAGGAATTATGGGTATTGATTACCTATATAAAAGTTGTAAGACTTTTACAGGAAGAATGAAATTATAAGTGAAGTGTATTGATAGTACAATGTTATAATGAGTAATAAAAGTAAAGTAAGATACCCAAATGGGGGAAAAGAATGATGAATGAGAAATTGTCAAAGATTATGATATTTAAAGTAAATTGCATTATTGTAATGAGATTAAATGAACATGAAGTGAGAATTAAAGGTTGAATGCCTAAATAAATGTTAGGCAAGAAATAAAAGATGAAACAAATGATAAGGATAATCAGAAGAATATAATGAAAGATTTTAAAGAAAATGATGATAAAATAATGGTTATGAGGAAATAAATTCCACAACCAAGTAAATGAAATAAAAGAGGTAATACCAGTAATGAAAGAGTATAATGATGTATGATAATGGAAGAGAAATCAAAAGCATGTGAGCAAAATGACTAAAGGTCATAAATGATATGAAGTAAAGAAAAAGAGTAAATATCTAAACAAGTAATAAACGAAGAATTAAAGATAATGTAAGAACGATAATAAACAGACAGGAAGTTACTACTTCCGAATAGAAATGATGGGTAAAGGATCCAAAGATTTTGAGAAATAATTAATACATGGCTGGTAACCATGAAATACGAAGAAGTATATGTTTATACATGTTTATAAATATAAGAGCATGAGTAAGTTTTGAGATATATATATATATATATATATATATATATATATATATATATATATATATATATATATATATATATATAATGTATAAAAGTTTAAGGTGGTTATGAAATAGTATTCTAATTAGAATACTAAAAGATATAAAGCAACAGAGTAAAACAATGCATCAGGCATGCTGCCTCGAAATACAAAAGAACGAAAGATGACGAGAAAATAAATGGCAATTGTGTATCACCTAAAGATACATAAGAAGTAAGTTGTATATGAAATATATAATGTTGTAAAGAAATATATAGTGTAAAGAAGTGGAGTTTAAACAAAAGAATAGCAAATATGTTAGGCATGTAGCCTTATAACACATAATAGAAATGATAAAAGATGTAAAAGTAAAGAGTAACGAGAGGTAATGGTGATTGAGAGTTATGCCAAGAATTCGTCATAGGACGGAAATGTTAAAAGTACCTAGTTGGGTTCTTAAACCAAAAGAGAACTAGGTGTATATATATATATATATATATATATATATATATATATATATATATATATATATATATATATATATATGTGTGTGTGTATTATGCAACATGAATGAAATTCCATAAGTGAATTGAAGAAAAATAAATTTTGAATCAACCATGGTAAACAATTTAGATACTGTGAGGAAAGAGTAAACAGAAGATCAGGTGCTAAACTAAGCACTAATGTGAGAAATAGAATTGGCAAAGAAATACTAAAATATAAAGTATTAATATGAAAAGGATACGTGGAGTATCCAAAAAGGAAAGAAAAGTATACTTATAAAAGTATTGTACAAAAATTGAAGAAATGAGAAAGACATGTTTATGCGAATAAGTAATGAATAATGAGACCGAAATCTCATAAAAGAAGATGAAAGAAATATTTAAGTTGATTATATGTTGAATATGAAAGTAATACAAGTAAAGAATGATACAAGACAAATATTAGAGAAGGTAATATATAATGTACAGGAAATGAGTAAAAAGTATGTGAAAAATGATGTTTAATTGTTAAAATAAAAGCGGTATATCATTTCAACACATTTAGAACGAGATAAGTAGATTCTCGTGAACAATATGATGATTCGACAGATTCTGTCCCAATCAGAAAAGTAAAAATGTGAAGTGTAACAAGAAGGAGGAAAATACATCCTATATAAATAATAGTGAGCTAGAAGTGGGAAATAGAGATAAAGAAGAATAAATTGAAGTTTAAAAGTTTTAAAAACAAATGTAAGAGAAATAAGATGTTGTAAAACTTCTATAAAGAAGAAATAACAGTGGATTGTCTAGGAAGTAACGAATGGGTAAAGAAATAAGAAGAAAAGACGGATGAAGATAAATAAGCAATATTAAATGAAGGTGAAAATATTTCTTAAGTAAAATGTCCATTAAGGGACAAAATTTATACAAGGAAAAGATTTTGATGTCTTTATGAATTTGTAAAAAAAATATGAAACATATATAATTATGTTTAATGGTATTTGAAATTTTTACAAGTAAAGAATATTGTGAGTATAATCTCACTTGTTTTAGTAAAGATATGAGAAGAATTATAAAGTAGATTGCTATTTATGATAACAAAAATTGAAGTATGAAACTATTTTGTTAAATAAGTTTACTAAGAGATTGTATGTTAATGAAATGAGGTAGAAAGGAAAGTAACTAGAATGAAGAGTATGAAACATGAATGAACGACTAAAAGGTTGAGAAAACAGATAAAATGACCAAGATGATAATTTGGTTAATTGGGAAGATATAAAATTTTAAAGAGATTATGTTAATCCACTATAAATGATTGAAAGCAAGAACCGCTAAGAGCTGATTACAGAATCAAAAACAACCAAAGAAGAAAAGATTAAAAGATAAAATAATGAAGAAAATGATTATATGTGGTAAAAAGAAAGTATCTACTAGAACTCAACTTTGGCGGAAAACATCCGAAAAGGAAGGGGAAGTAATTTCCTTAATTTAGTAATTGTGCAATGATTCCGAGGACGGAATCCCAATAAAGGGGAGGTAGTTGTAATGACCCAAATTTAATAATATAAATATGTAAAAGAATGTGTGTATAATTTAAAGTTTTATGTATATTTTATGAGAAAGTATGTTTTTAAGGGTAAATTAGTCATTTTACCATGAGAAGGGTAATTTGGTCATTTGACCATATACAAGAATTATTATAAAAGTATAATTCTAGCTTGGACTAAAAATGTAAGAATTTTAGCTTCATGTGGCCAAAGTTAATATTTGTGTCAAAATTCCAAGGAATGAAAGTTCAGGGACTAAAACTGTAAATATGGAAAATATAAAAATGAGAAAATATATCATTAATTCTCATAAATTCAGAAAAATCTAGAGAGAACGAGAGAGAGAGCTAAAGATCGGTTCTTGAAGATATCAATGGGAATTGAATATTTAAGTTTCCAATTCATAATTTCAAGCCAAAGAAGGTTAGTAATCTTGTTTTAGGGTTGTTTAACCCATTTTTCTTGAATGAGTTACTGTAGCTTCGAAAATTCAGTGGCTAGAGGAGGATTATCCTATGATTCCTAGCCTTAACTTGTGCCTTAATCACTACCTAAACCTAGTTTAACCATTGAAAGTGTTAAAGATCAAGAAATGAGAATTTTAGCTCAAGAACCCTAGAAATGGGTTTGTGAAATTGAAAGTGATTTTTATTGTTTTGTTAGGTTCTAATAATCACTTAAGATGTATAAATACATTCCTAAGTGATTGATTTAAAAAATTTGCATTTTTGGTGAAAATTGTCAAAAACGGGATTTTATGAGAATAAATAAAATCATGAGCTTGAAACTGATTGTAAATGATCTAATAAGCCTAAAGTGTCATAAAAGACATGAGAAATCAATTCCCTTCTTGGAAATTCATTAAAATGATTTTTTTGAGTAAAAATGAGTTTTTGGGAATGATTTCAATCAAAAGTGATGAAATTGAAGAAACCATGGTTTAGATGTATAAAGGAGTTGTTATTTTAGTCCTAGAATGATTCTAAACCAATTAAGTCAAGTATTAAGAACATATCTTAAAAATCATCAAAGTATGTTGCTATTGTTGAAAATTTTGAATTTTGTTTAAAAGCCTTGGAAATCAATTTTATATGAACAAATTAATTCCAAGGGGTTTTAATGAGTTCCATATGTGGAAATTGTTGAAATAAGTCAGTAGAAATGATTAATATTGGACAATTTCGGTTTTGGACAACAAAATGCAAAAACGAAAATGTTTGGAAAATGATTTAAATCTATGATTTTTATGGTTAAAAACTTGAAGTAAATGGATGATTTTAGTCATGGAACAAACCTTAGTGATTAAGTCGTGAATTAAGGGCTTAAAATGAGGAAAATGGGAATTTATACCATAAAAATCACCATTTCTGGTTGCTGCAGACCCCGTAGGGTCGTGATCTGCACCCCCGTAGGGACGCGATCTCGCGCCAGAAGAAAAATGCAGTTTCGAAATTTTTCTTCTGCCAAGTCCAAATTGATTTTGAGTTTTGGTCTTATACTTGTCCGTTTGACCTCAAATTTTAAACATAGGTGTAATATGTTATGAAACTTCATGAAAAATTGTCGGAATCGAAATACGACCCTCCGAGGGTACTGTAGTAAAATACGTATAAAATACGGTTTAACTAAAGTTGGTCATTTTAAAGTTAAATGCTTATTATGATCCAAGATAGTATTATAAGGACTCTAATGAGTTGTAGAGTCAGTTAGCATGAATTTTAATGTATAACATGTTAATTATAGGTTCATGCCAAGTGATTATTTAATCACAAAAGAGTATAAATACAAGGAACGTGTAGTCAATCATCTAGCAATACATGAGGTGAGTACATGCAGTATTTTTACCCATTCTGGGGTACATGGCAAGTAAGTATTTACAAGATTTCTTATAAAATCTTATATGTGAAATTATATGCAAGAGTTTTATTTCTAACTTGTTGGTGAAAGTTTAATGCTATAATTGAAGCTATGTTTTGGTCTATGAACCCATTATGTGAAATTATGTTTTGGTCTATGAACCAATTATATGAAGGTATATATATTTTGAATACATGTTTGAAAGTATGGATAGGCATATAGCCATAATATGTTTAAGAAGTATGTTTCGGTTACAATTTGTAAATGTTTTTTAGTATGAAAGGGCATATAGCCACAAAATGTTTGGAAAGTATGATTTGGCATTAAGCCTAAAATGTTATATAGACATGTTTTAAACATATGGTTTAGTTTATGTGAAATGAAAGTTATAAATTCGGCATCTAGCCATAAAGATAGAAAGTAATGAAGTTTGGCGTTTAGCCACAAGTTATATGTATGTAAGTAATGTTCAAGCAAGCAGAAAATGTTTTGTATGACTGGTAATTGTAGCAAGCAGCATTAGTAATGGAACTATGTTCCAACCTTCCCGGGTTAGGTAAGGGGTCTACTGGGGACAAGCCCCATCGCGAAGTAGATCGCCTCAGCACTTCTATGGTGAGGATTGATCCGTTCTTTCTAGCCATAGAGACTTGGGGTATCACTTATAGTGATTAAAGCCCTAAGTATAAAAATCCAGCAAGCTTATAAAACCAGTCAAAGAAAGTAAGAACGAAGTTATTTTCGTAAAGTATGTCATAAAATGATTTTTGAGAAGTAAAGAGTTATATTATATTGCTATTATAAAGTTTTGAAAGAAGATGGTATGCAAGGTATGATATGTAATGATATTTGAAAAGAATAAAGAACTATGGTATGATAATGTTTTAAAACTTTGGAAGATATTTATGTCATAAGTTTTATATAAAGATTGGAAAAGAAGTTAAAGGTTTGAGTCTAAAACTCATGTAACTCACGAGACATTATTGTCTTACGTATTCTATTTTTATGCCATGTATTCCAGGTTACATGCTATGCTATAATTGGATGAAGTTTAGCTGGAGTGGAGCCCACTTAGCTCCTATCTTGGACTCAAGGTTTAATCCTTAATTGCTTACTATGGTTAATTTTGATATAGATTTGTACACCCACAGTTTTAAACATGTAAATAATCGGTTTTTGATAATCCGTATTTTTTTGTATTCATGAAATTTTATGAAAAACCATAGTATTTGTAAACAGTAGAAATGGGGTGTCGCAGATAACGCCCACCCGTTTAGTGGCATTGGGTGGTCCATCACCAAATTCAATTGGGATCTGAGCACTGTAAGCACTTGAGAAGGCTTCATATCGATGGTTGGAGAACAAAAAGGATATGAAATGTGGGTTTGCCTGCCATTGCTAGACAAAACATGAACCTTCAAGAACTGGTATTAAACTTTTTCTCGATCTCTTCATATGCGACCATTTACATAAAGACTTTATATGTGTTTTATTTCAATTTTGATAATCTCTGTGGCATATGCCAATATTTGTTTCTATTCTACTATATTGGGTTCTTTTTAAAAGGCCGGGTTGAAGGAGAAATTGGCCAGGATGTATGAGGTGAAAGATCCAAATGCCATATTTGTTATCAAGTTCAGGACTCATTTTAGTGGTGGTAAATCAACTGGTTTTGGTTTGATGTATGATTCTGTTGAGAACGCAAATAAGTATGAGCCAAAATATAGGCTTGTCAGGGTATCTTTCTAAACTCATTTCATATCAATATGTGTTGATCTATCGTATCAATGTACCACAATAATAAGAACTTGAACATTGTTTGTTTTAGTTTCTCCTTTTTCCCAACTAAAATTAAATATATGGATACGTGAATCGCATGTGATTAGCACTTCTGAAGCAGTACCTAGAGCAAACTGTCAAGGGTATTTCCGTCATTTAACAATAATAATAACCAAATTGCATTGTAAGTTTATAATTGTAACATTGTATAGCTTCATTTTCACCTGAAAACCAGTGATCTTTTTATGGCGAGACTTCCTTTTGTTTTGTAGATTAATCCGACTTTTGAGCTATAATATGTTTGCTGGAAAATATAAAATGTAACCTCCTGAATTTGGGGCTAAAAGTTTAAGGATTAAAGATAAGATTAAATTTAAATAACCATAATAATTAATAAATAGAATAAAATGAGAAGTTATAATCTAGAAGAGATATGTGTTCTAGGGTAAATATTATGGGTAAAAATGGAATTTACCATATCGGTTCTAGAAGAAGGACTTATTTGCAATTTAGAATCATAGAAGTGGTGGGGAGGGACTTCTTAGCAATTTTGGAAAAGAAGGAGTGTTGGAAGGACCAAGTTGCAAATAAAGGAAAGTTGAAGCTTTAGTTATGGGGAAAAACCTCACACTCTCTTCATTTGGCGATATTGAAGGAAGAGAGGGAGTAGGAGGCGATTTCAAGGTGAACTCAAGAGCAGAAACTTATTTCTAGCAAGATCATAGTAGTTTTCCTCAATCCTTTGAAGATCTAAGGTAAGAAACCAAACCCTTTAGATAGAAACCCACTTTTGGGGTAAATTATGTATGAAATTCGAGTTCTATGTTGGGGGAGATGAAATCAATGATCCTAAGGATATATCTCACGAATTTTAGTGATTATCCTTCAATAATTTGATTGTTATATGCTTGGAGAACCATTGGGGATGCTTGTTGATTCTTATAAACCCTAATTTTTGGGGAAAACTCATCCAATGGTAAAACCTTGATGATTGGATCAACTTTTATCTTCAATGTGTTTCTATGAAGGGCTTAAATGATTCCTAATGATCCCAAGTCATTGGAAGAAGGAATTTCATTAGTTGTTGGTCAATGGATAAATGGAATTGGGTATTACATGATTAAAGCTTATAATGTAGAGTTGTAATCATAGCATGGATTTGATTCAATGGAGATGACATTGAATGGTTTAATTGAGTCTAATAAGGTATAATTTGGGTTAGAATAATGCCCTTTGAATGCCTTTGGGTTGGGTGAAGTGTTAGAACTTGAATTGGGTCAAAAGGGGTGAAAAGGACCAAATATCGGAGCTACTGTACACTGAACACGGCCCGTGTCAGCATGTCTGAGACCTTCTAGTTGGTTAACACGGCCCGTGTCAGGAGGAACACGGCCCGTGTCAGTCTGAACAGTCTGGAATGTTGGGTTTTAAGCTTTAAGGGTTGGGCTATTGGTTCTAATGTTCAAGTAACTCCTAGGACATGTTTAACTAATATTTTACCCTATTTAGTGAGGTTAAACTAGTCTTAGAGCTATTGGTAATGTTGAATATTATTTCTTGTAGGAGAGGAGTAATTGAAGTTGAAGCAAGAGGATATCATACTTCTTTGAGACTTAAGGAAGGCGAGTTACCGGGAGTACACATCCTTATCTATAATTTACAATTGAGTTCAAAGCTACCTTATGCATAAAATATTATGTGTCATGTGTTGCATAACTATTACTTGTACATGGCATTCAATGATTTACTATGAAGTTTTTTCCAAGTAACCAAACTATAAATTTTATTGAAAGATGTTTTGATCATTCCTCCATGCATTGCATATAGGAGAGGTGGACCGTGTGAACCTTGTGACAAAGATGAGACGATTGTCCCGGATTTAGGGAAATCATGGGTTAATACCCAATGAGTTGTTTGTCCTGGATTTAGGGAAAATCGTTCCAAAAAATAAGGAACTGCATAAGGGACTTGCTAACCCTCATGGGACTAATGTGGTGGCCACTAGTTGTAGTTTAGCCTATACGGGGATCAGTGACATGCTTTGTGCGTGTTATCCATAAACTTAGGTAGGTGCCACTATGGTGAGTTGGACTTCTAAGAGATTGACATGGTGGGGTAGTTGCATTCATGCATCATACTGCATAATCATAACATCCATTTGAGTAAACTTTCAAAATGTTCAAATGAATTCAAGTGTGTATAAAACTAATATTTTTAGAGGTTATCTCGGGTGTTAGGGTTATCCTTTTCACTCATAACGAGGTAACCTCGGGTAACTCGCTAGGCATTTCAATTGCCTAACTGTTTTGATGTGTACTCGGGTTATGAATAAGAGCTTGTGATGAGGCAAGGACATTTAGAATACCACGTAGTGTGTGGCCATTTGAACCGTGTTTGTACTTGAATTATGATACCACCTCGCTCTACATTTTTAAACTACTTTTAACTGTTTTGGGACCTATTTTTCCGCAATGATGAGACTTCTTTTGAACTAATGGTATATTTCATGATAAATAACGTTTTAAATATTAATCCCTAGCGAGGGGTGTCACAATTCGGTATCAGAGCATCGGTTTAAGTGAACTAAGTATTAGGATTAGTACTTAGACTTAAACTTAAGGCGCTCACGAGTGGAGGGTTATGCGTTAGATAAATATTTATATATTGTTAGATTAATGTTCATCCTTCTCAGAATGGTGAATACTCGTAGCATGATTCCGTTGGTTGAAGTTCAAGGGAGTGGGGCCGGTGATGAGGCTCAATCTCAACCCACTTCCCTTGCAAGCATTGAAAATATGATGCTTGACTTGATGGCAAAACATGAAGAAAAGATGGTAGGAAAGGTGAAGAAACTACTGGAGAGCCAAGAGGCAAGGTTGAGAGAGGAAGTGAAGAACATGTTCGGAGATAACACCGCTTCGGGCGGGCAAGAGACAAGTAGCTCATATGATGGCATGCGACATGGGCCTCCTAGTAACAATGTCTCCCAAGACATTATATCACCAAAGAAGAAGTGTAGCTTCAAAGACTTTAACTCTTGCAAGCCACCAACTTACAATGGGACATTGGACCCAGTTGTACTTCACAATTGGGTGATTGAGATTGAAATAACTTTCTATGCTTGTCAATGTGGAGATGACCAACATGTGAACTTTGCAATCACTACTCTCAAGGAAACGGCTCTTGAATGGTGGTTGGAGACTAAGGAAGTGATGGAAATGCATGTGTTGGAGAGCCTAACTTGGGATATGTTCTTGGACAAAATGAAGGAGAGGTTTTGTACTAAAGAAGAAATCTGCGACCTTGAAAGGAAATTCCTTGACTTGAAGAAAGAGAAAATGACCATCACGAAGTACAATGCCAAATTCCGTAAACTCTTGAGCTTTGCTAGAAGATTGGCACTGGATGAGGCCACTAAAGTGGATCACTACGTGGGAGGTCTACCTTGGAACTACCGACTCAATTTTGAGGCTACTACTATTGAAGTTGCCATGAGGAAAGCGAGGAAGATTGAGAAAACATTGGAAGAACGGGACAAGGAAAGGCCCCATTCTGTGAACAAGAGGAAGGAAGGCTATGAATCACATGGAGACGGTGCTACCGATCTAAAGAAACTAAAGTTTGAAGAAATGAGTAAGAGTGGTGAGGGGAAATTCAAGGAAAAAGGGGAGTTGGTGTGTTTCAAATTTGGTGACAAGGGTCATATGGTGAATGCATGTAGCAAAGGGATAAAGTTTTTCAAATGTGAAGGTTTTGGCCATAAGGCTAATGAGCGTACTGCTAAGAAGAAAGAGACTAGTGGTGGTGGGAGGAGTGAAGCACCCCGGACTAGAGGAAAGACCTTCCAAATGATTGAAGTGGAAGCTAGAGAAAATGAGGATGTTGTGTCAGGTATATTATTGTGAACACTGTACCCGCTTTTATTTGATTTTATTCGAGAGTCATTCGTTCTCATGCGTCACCTAAATTGCTAAGAGAGTAAGTTTACATTTACGCAAGCTAGAGTAAGAAGTGATAATTGATAGAGCGAGTGGTTCAAGCAAGATTATGAGTAAAGAAATACCTCAGGTGAAAGTAGAATGTAGTGGGGTTGAATTTCGGGTTGATCTTATACTATTGGATGTCGGGGGATTCGATGTTGTACTTTGAATGGATTGGCTTGCAAAGTATGATGCCGAAATTGTATGCAAGAAGTGTTGGGAGCTAAGTATATTTAAGCATGGAGTATCAGCCTTAAACTGATGGGAAAAGTGTGAGAGCAATTCAAACTCTTGAAGATGGTTGACTTGGTACTTGTCAGGTGGAAGCATTCTGCAGGGACAAAGCTCATATGGGAAGCGGAAGAGGAAATGCAGAGGAGGTATCCACACATTTTGAGGAAGCTGAGATTCTGAGGACGGAATCTTCTTAAGGGGGAGGTAATTGTAACATCCTGAATTTGGGGCTAAAAGTTTAAGGATTAAAGATAAGATTAAATTTAAATAACCATAATAATTAATAAATAAAATAAAATGAGAAGTTATAATCTAGAAGAGATATGTGTTCTAGGGTAAATATTATGGGTAAAAATGGAATTTACCATGTGGGTTCTAGAAGAAGGACTTATTTCCAATTTAGAATCATAGAAGTGGTGGGGAGGGACTTCTTAGCAATTTTGGATAAGAAGGAGTGCTGGAAGGACCAAGTTGCAAATAAAGGAAATTTGAAGCTTTAGTTAGGGGGAAAAACCCCACACTCTCTTCATTTGGCGATATTGAAGGAAGAGAGGGAGTAGGAGGGATTTCAAGGTGAACTCAAGAGGAGAAAATTATTTCCAGCAAGATCTTAGTAGTTTTCCTCAATACTTTGAAGATCTAAGGTAAGAAACCAAACCCTCTAGATAGAAACCCACTTTTGGGGTAAATTGTGTATGAAATTCGAGATCTATGTTGGGGGAGATGAAATCAATGATCCCAAGGATATATCTTACGAATTCTAGTGATTATCCTTCAATAATTTGATTGTTATATGCTTGGAGAACCATTGGGGATGCTTGTTGATTCTTATAAACCCTAATTTTTGGGGAAAACTCATCCAATGGTAAAACCTTGATGATTGGATCAACTTTTATCTTCAATGTGTTTCTATGAAGGGCTTAAATGATTCCTAATGATCCCAAGTCATTGGAAGAAGGAATTTCATTAGTTGTTGGTCAATGGATAAATGGAATTGGGTATTACATGATTAAAGCTTATAATGTAGAGTTGTAATCATAGCATGGATTTGATTCAATGGAGATAACATTGAATGGTTTAATTGAGTCTAATAAGGTATAATTTGGGTTAGAATAATGCCCTTTGAATGCCTTTGGGTTGGGTGAAGTGTTAGAACTTGAATTGGGTCAAAAGGGTTGAAAAGGACCAAATATCGGAGCTACTGTACACTGAACACGACCCGTGTCAGCATGTCTGAGACCTTCTAGTTGGTTAACACGGCCCGTGTCAGGAGGAACACGGCCCGTGTCAGTCTGAACAGTCTGGAATGTTGGGTTTTGAGCTTTAAGGGTTGGGCTATTGGTTCTAATGTTCAAGTAACTCCTAGGACATGTTTAACTAACATTTTACCCTATTTAGTGAGGTTAAACTAGTCTTAGAGCTATTGGTAATGTTGAATATTATTTCTTGTAGGAGAGGAGTAATTGAAGTTGAAGCAAGAGGATATCATACTTCTTTGAGACTTAAGGAAGGCGAGTTACCGGGAGTACGCATCCTTATCTATAATTTACAATTGAGTTCAAAGCTACTTTATGCATAACATATTATGTGTTATGTGTTGCATAACTATTACTTGTACATGGCATTCAATGATTTACTATGAAGTTTTTTCCAAGTAACCAAACTATAAATTTTATTGAAAGATGTTTTGATCATTCCTCCATGCATTGCATATAGGAGAGGTGGACCGTGTGAACCTTGTGACAAAGATGAGACGATTGTCCCGGATTTAGGGAAATCATGGGATAATACCCAATGAGTTGTTTGTCCCGGATTTAGGGAAAACTGTTCCCGACAATAGGGAACCGCATGAGGGACTTGCTAACCCTCATGGGACTAGTGTGGTGGCCACTAGTTCTAGTTTAGCTTATACGGGGATCGGTGACATGCTTTGTGCATGTTATCCGTGAACTTAGGTAGGTGCCACTGTGGTGAGTTGGACTTCTAAGAGATCGACATGGTGGGGTAGTTGCATTCATGCATCATACTGCATAATCATAACTATCCATTTGAGTAAAATTTCAAAATGTACAAATGAGTTCAAGTGTGTATAAAACTAATATTTTTGGAGGTTGTCTCGGGTGTTAGGGTTATCCTTTTCAATCATAACGAGGTAACCTCGGGTAACTCACTAGGCATTTCAATTGCCTAACTGTTTTGATATGTACTCAGGTTATGAATAAGAGCTTGTGACTAGGCAAGGACATTTAGAAGACCATGGAGTGTGTGGCTATTTGAACCGTGTTTGTACTTGAATTATGATACCACCTCGCTGTACGTTTTTAAACTACTTTTAACTATTTTGGGACCTATTTTTCCGCAATGATGAGACTTCTTTTGAACTAATGGTATCTTTCTTGATAAATAACCTTTTAAATATTAATCCCTAGCCAGGGGTGTCACATAAAAAGTTACCAATATTTGAACAGAATAAAGAATAAAAACATAAAGAAAAAAAGTATCGGTTGTGTCGTATAAACGGCGGCTATATATGTATGTGTGTGTGTGTATATATATATATATATATATATATATATATATATATATATATATATATATATATATATATATATATATATATATATATATATATATCCATTTGTTGTATTTGTATTTTGAACTTTATGAGATAATGCATAATGGACTTGATACCAAGGTTGAGAAATCTAGGAAACGCTTGAAGGAAAGGAAGAACAGAGTAAAGAAGATTCATGGTGTAAAAAAGGTGTGTCCTTGGAGCTTTCTTATCTTTGGGCACAACTTTAAATTTTCACTTTTTACCCGGGAGTTTTAGGCAATTTCTAAGAAAGAAAAATTGTAGAAAATAGCAAGTTACATCATTTTCTACTCATAATATTAACAATATGTAATCCATAAAGCAGCATGCATGCATTTCTTTAGACATAATATCAATGCAGTCATAAATTTTAGCTTATAATAGCAATGTACTTGCATTTCTTATTGGTAATAGCAATATTTAACATATAAAGCACATTGCCATCTTGGTAGCAAGGTATGTGGATGTTACGATTATCGTAAAAAAAATATATGTACGTTGTTATTATGGATAGAAAATAAATTATATTGCTATTGTGTGTAAAAAATACAAGTACTATGGGTATAAATTAAAATGCTTTGTCTATATTGGTAAAAGGATCAAAGTACGATGCTATTCTATCGAATATTCTCTTTTTAGAATATCGAGTTGGATATAAATTCCAGAAGTTTCTGATAATTAACTCTGATTGTGCAGACTATGGATGGGGATGCTGCCAAGAAGAAGAAGAAGTGAGCAATGGATATGAGGTGGTTAAATGTCCATTATGTTATCATTTATTTGATTATTTTGAAGAGTTTGTAATACTAACTTTTCGAATGTTACAAAGTGAGCATTGGGTATGAGGTGGTTAAATGTATGATACGATATCAGTCGTTATTAACATGATCACAATATCAGCCGTTATTAGCATAAAGCAACAATAAACAACGATTATTAATGCGACTCAATATAATAGCGTCATTCTAAAAGTTTTTTGGCAGAAGCTCCGCCGCGAAGCACGTTAGCGAAACCTCGTTATAAACATTTTACAAAATGTCTACAATTCCTAACGTCACATCAAACATTTTTTTAGAAATTTATTATATTAATCGTTTGGCAGTTCATGGACACAAAAAACGAAGTGGCTGAGTGGTAAGGCGCAGCAATTGGAAGTTAGAGGACACATGTTCGACACCCATTGCTCCCCTCCTTTCTTTATTAGCTTAAGCAACTTTGTCTGACAAACCCTTGACTATACAAATTTGACATTTTAGGCCCTTTTAATATTTAATTTAAATGAATGGTCCTAAATGGTCATTAGATTAAGTATTTTACGTTTTAAGTTTTTTTTAAATATTTTTCCTCCTAAATTTTAATAATTTACGGTTTTATCTAAAATAATTTTTTTTATCATAAACCTTTTTTTTAATTTTCTCCTATTTATTGTTTTAGGTTTTCTCTGTATTTTATAAGTTGGTTTTTTTCAAAATTCTTTTCGTATAACTTTTTTACAACTTTATTTTTATACATGATTTTTATAAATTCCACCGTCTCTACAAATTATGTGAAAATTTATTTTCTAAATATTTGTTATTATAATATTTTCAAAATTCTTTTCGTATAATTTTTTTACAACTTCATTTTTATTAAAATTCCATCATTTCTACAAATTATGTGAAATTTATTTTCTAAATATTTGTTTTTACAATATTTTGCCTATTCTATAAACAAACTTTTCAAGATAAAACTATAGCCAACATGGTGGAAGTTGTGTCTTCGGGATAAAATTAAACCTAAGCCATAAAGATTTTTTTTTAATTTTCACCGATACTACAAATTATGTGAAATTTTGTGTTCTAAATATTTGTTTTTATAGTATTTTGCCTATTCTACTGACAAACTTTTCTGTAGCATTAAACGATAGAAAACCAAAATAGTAACATGTTTATACTTGAATAAATCACCAAGACGAAAATGATGTCGAAAGTATAGATTTGAATAAATCTGCCGCAATGCGCGGGGGCATCCCACTAGTTTTAGACAAATTTGCAAAAATGGTTTCTGATTTTGATGTGGTTTTGGTTCAAAAATGTTTGGTAGTGCATTATTGGTCCAATTTCGAATCTGTTTTGTGATATTTGTCCCTATCAAATTGAAAAGACAATTATTCCCTTTATATATGTTTATTTATTTATTATATTTATCTTAATATTTTTATTAATTAAAAATAATAAAAAGACCCACCCATCCCTCTTTCTATTTTACTCTCTCTCTCTCTCTCTCTCTCTCACAAACCATCGATAAACTTAAGATGGCCACCTCCATCTACCGGCAGCCTCGATGTTTACTGTCACCACCATCCACCGTCTGCATCGTTATCTTTTCCTCCTCACTATCACTAAAAAGTTGTTTTCAACATCTTCAAGCATGCATCGATATCATAAACCCTAAATCACCTAGATCCACAAAACCATCGTCAAAGGAAGAGCACGTTGCCTCTATAAACCGAAAAATCGCCGCACACCCCTCTTTTAACACCATCGCACAACCACCACCATTGCCGCCATCCACATTGTAAGCTGGGTTTTGAGTAAATTCCTTTATTAAACCCACCATTGATGCCAAAATCACCACCCTGATTCTGATTAAATTTCCAAATAAAGCTGAACCCATTGAAATCGGAGTTCAATGAATCAGAAATATCTCATTCAGAATCAATAGGTTTAAAGAGTTTTTTTGTTTCCAAAAACCTTCTCAATTGTACCCTCCCAACCTTGATTTTTCAATAAAATTGGAGTTTACAGGCGTCAGACCTCTCTAGAAACACACCTTCCAGTGGAATCACAAAGGAGAAAGCATCAGTTCAATGGGGTGTATGGGTGGGGTGGTCCTAGATATTTATCCAGTACATCATCTTGATTTATGGGTTTTGTTAGGGCTCGTAATCAACACAAACATGCTCACAAATCGATTAGAACTTGAAACATCAACTTAGAAGCCTTAACCTTTATATGATATTTCTAGGTTTTGTATGTGTATTCGTTTGTGTCAATTCTGGAGAGTGTGTGAGTTAGTATGAACCCAAATCTTCATCTGGTTTATGCTCGATCTCAAATCCGATTTCAGCGCATCAGAAGGGTGGAGGTGAGGAAATGACAAATAGATATACTGTGAACCACGATCTACATAAGGAGAGGCAAATTGTGGGTGGGTGATTAACAGAGAGAGATGGGTGGAGCTTAGGAGAGGTGGGGTGGGTATGATTTTATTTTTATTTATTTTAATTAAAATAATAACAAAATAAATAAAATAATCAAAAAAGATTTATTTAAAGGGCACATTAATCATTTTAGGTGGAGTGTGGACCAAAATCACAAAAGGATTCGAAATTGGACCAATGGTGCACCACTAAACCTTTTTGGACCAAAACCACATAAAAATGACAAACACAGGGACCATTTTGCAATTTTGTCTAAATTTTAATAGGCTTCTTCTGAAATTTAAGCAAATGAAGCAATTTCCGAAAATAACCATACATTTGAAATGGGCTTTAGGCCTACAATTTTGTAGTTATATAAGTTATTTTTATTTTTTGAAAAGTCTCATTTGTATGTTGAAATTCTACAGGTTATAATGCGAAATTTTTGTGAGTGGCGTGCGAAACAATATTTGCAGGTATAATTGTATCGTGGATTGTAATGTGAAAATGACAATTGTAATGTGAAACTAAGATGAAGTTCATAATTTTTTATAAATTGTTATATTTTCTTTAAAAAAAATCTAGAGAGAAAATTATGAATTTGTATCCAACCGATTTTTTTATTCATTCTTGTTTGTATCAGTGAGTGTTGACGGATAGTAAACTGTCAAACTAAATACGTTAGGCCTTTTTGTTAAGAACTACGACATAGCATTTCTTACAAATATAAACTTCTTGAGTTGTTAAATTTGGTGAAATTCAAGACCAGATTTGAGAAATAAAATTAATACTAGTTTGTCTTTCCAACATCCAGAGTTAGTTTATGTTATGGAGATGAAGGTGATGTCAATCACTTGGAAAATGTTATCCACATTGTCTCATATATTGTTTATGTATATATTAGATGGTGGTGATGCTCTGGTGGATAAGGCTCGGACTATATAATTATAACGCAGTGAATCGATAAGTTATTGGTGGAAAGTGTAGTGGAAGAGGTTATGGTGACAGTCGATCTAGTAGAATAGGGTCCGGTGGAAATTTACCAGGTGTGAAGCAACAATAAAGTAGGTGTTAATGTTCCTGAAAAACTAGTACAACCACATATTCATTATGTAGATCCTGAAACTTATAAGAAAGTTGGTGATGATGATGTCACCACACGTAATGTTGATGTTGGTTCATGTGATGATATTGATTACCGCCCTTACCCAATAACACTAATCTAGCTCCTTATGGGGCCCAATCGAATTTTATTCAGGGTTATCTAACCTTAACATAGTAATACTGTTAATGGTTGGTTGAATGATGATTTCACAAATTAGTACAAGAAAACACCATTCATGGTATGCCTCCTACCCCCACATGTCAATGCCCATTGCTGAAAGGTTTTATGCAATCAATAAACTCAAACCCTAAGTTCACATGCAACCTAGATTGGATCTATGTTTTCTATCTTTGAACATTCAATAATAATCCTAAAGGCCAAACAAAAATTACTAAAAGAAATAAATAAGAAAACTAACCTTTAGTTTAAATCTTGGAAGCTAAGCAACACACGTGTCTTGCCTCAAATGAAGTCACACCCAAGCTAGGGAGGTCTCAAAAGTCCAGAGAGAGTTAGGGTAGAGAATGGCGCATAAAAAGGGGTACCCAGGGGTCCCTATTTATAGTTTCCAGGTGACCACCAGATAAGCCTTAGAGATAAACCTTTTGAATTCAAATCAAGATAAACTTTTATCTTTTAATTCAAACATATTTATCCTAATATATAATAAATAAAATTATGTATTATCCCATCCATAATTTCGCTGGTCACCTAGCTGCTATAATTGTCACTTACTCAACTATTGAATAATTACAATTCAGCCCCTGCACCTTTAATTAATTAAATTAATCACCAACTTAATTCCAATTAATTCCAGATTAATTTCTAACTAATTGATAATGTTTCTAATTAATATATCATCAACATAATATATTAATAAACCATTTATTTTATTTCTATTGATTTATTAATCATATAATAAATCAATCTTTCTCTCTTGTGGTATTTCTGTCAAATCTCTAGCTATGAGGGCAACCCAAATGGACTTTGCTTCTATTAATTAGATAAATACAAATTATTAGTCATGGCTTAGACACCTAATCCAACAGTCTCCCACTTGGATAAGTCTATGACTATAATTGTCAATTTACCTTCTAATTAATCAGCAAATTGTAGCTTCTAAGAAACCGCTGCCGAACTCTGACCTAGTCAGTTCTGTCCATAGATAAGTGATCATATGATCCTCCGTCTAACAAGATATTTCTGGACTTGAGACATGGATTAAGATCAATGTAACATCCGCGTTTTGGGCCTAGGAGTTTTGGGCTTAAACCGACAAATAAATTTTTTTTTGTAAATAAAGAAAACAAATGAATAACTAAATTTAATATTTTATTATATGTTATATTATGAATAACGAGCCAAATATAGTTTTAAAATCAATTTGTAACCAAATGTGAGAAATTTTGTCATAAGGACTAAAAGTGTCAATTTGGCCAAACTTACCCTAAGTAAATTTGAATAGTCATGGATTTAGAAAATTAGAAGATATATTAAAATAATTGAGGTGGAGTTTAAATTAGGTCTAATAATTCCTTGAATTTCATTAAGGACCTAAATTGTGAAGAATTTTAGTGTAAGGGACCATTTGTGCCAAATTGGGAAACTAAGGGTTAGTGTTGACCTAGAGAATGACTCAAGTGAATTAAATAATTATATTTGGGGCATAAGTGTGAATTTAGAGACTTCTTATAAGAATAATGGACTTTTAGGGTGTTGAGTGAAGAAAGATCAATCTATGGGGACTAATGTTGCAAATCCTGAAAGATGTAGAGTTTTAGATGGAGGTTCTCCCCATTTCAGCCAAACATCACGTTTTTAGAGAGAAGGAGAGGAAGAATATGGTGATTTTCATGGCTTCCATGGAGAATTGTGTTGGTCTTGAAGGATTATGCTTATACTAGAAGAATCCTAGCAATCTAAGGTATAAACCCACCTTTCTAGCTTTAAATTTCGAGTTTGGGTTTGGGGATTGGACCCAATCCGAGTTTTATGATGGGATGAGGTTCTTCCTATGATTCCCCAATGTTTATTTGATGTTTCTAAGTTGTTTGGATCAACATCTAATCCATTGATGATTTAGATCCTTAGATTTGATTGAATTGGGGGTTATGAACCCTAGAAATTGGGGATTTGATGATTAGTTGGGGAATCTAGAAATTTATGGATGATTATGGTGGTTTTGGATGAGGGGATTCATTTCTAATGATTCCCTAAGGATTCCAACCTTTGATTTGTAGTCTTAAACCTTGAATCACTAGAAAATGGGAATTGGGTGTTGAAATGGGTTTTATTCATGTATATGATGAATGGATCTCTTGTTTAATGGATGAATGGGTTTATTGCATCAAATTAGAAGTATAAGTGGAGTATGGAATGATTCCATGGAATGGAAGAAGGAATCTCCACTTGTAATCACCAATTGTAGGAATGGAATTGGGTGTTCCATGGCTTAAGCTTATAGAGTGAAGTTGTGATCATGACATGTAATTGATTCATTTGAAATGATTTTGGATAGTTTAATTAGGTCTAATGATGTGTATTTTGGGAAGGAATAATGTCCTTTTGATATCCATAAGTGTTGGGGAGGTTTTAAAACTTGAATTGGGTAAAAAATGAGTGAAAATGACCAAAAACGGAGCTGCTGCAGGACGTAAAACGACCTGTATTACTGAAAGCACGACCCGTGTTGTCAAACAGAGGGTTACACGACCCATGCAACCATTTACATGACCTGTGTAAGTCTCTGTCCGGATTTTGGGTACTTTTTGGGTTTTGAGCTTTATGGTTTGGGCCTTGGGTCCTTGTTTTAATGCCAAACTTTGGGGATGTTTTAACTAAGATTTTCCTTATATTAGAGAGTCAAGGACCTCATTTTAGATGATGGATGATTGTTCCTTCTTAGTTTAAAGAAGTAATTATAGTGTGACTTTTAGATGAATCGAGTATGATACCTTCCTTTCTTGTCTTGTAGGAAGGAGGTATATTGTTATGACTTGGAAGTGAGACTAAGTACTTGAGCTAGCACTCAACTAAGATGAATTGATGAATGGGATGATGTCTAGGAGATCCTCCAAATGCATCAACCTTGTGTGAAGTTAGTGTTGACTCGTCAGTTGACCTTGGGTGAGTTTACCAGGAGTACACATCCTTCCCACTATCTTTTGTGTGTGTTATCAATTACTTTTCATGCATATTATTATGTGCAATGTGTTATATGATTAATACTTGTGCATTACATGAAAATGAGTTTCTAAAGATGTTTTCAAACAAAGATGATAATGATGTTTTGAGCATCCTATTTGTTCCTTGCATTGCATATAGGAGGGGATTGATCGTGTGAGCCATTGAGACCGAGTTTTGCCCTTTTCTCAATTAAAGAGCGTGAGTATGAGTTTTGCCCTTTTTTCAATTAAAGAGGGTGAGTTTGAGTTTTGCCCTTCTCTAAAATAAAGAGGGTGAGGAGAGTTTGTTCCCGAAAATAGGGAACCACATGAGGGAGTTGCTAACCCTCATGGGGCTAGTGTGATGGCCACTAGTCCTAGTTTTGCCTATACGGGGATCGGGTGACATGCTTTGTGCATGTCATTCGTGAACTTAGGTAGGTGCCATTGTGGTGAGTTGGACTTTTATGAGATGGATGTGGGGTTGGGATAGTTGCATCATGCATTTCATTTGCATATCATAACTATCTATTTTGAGTAAATCCTTATGATGTTTTAAATAACTTTTGAAGTTGGTGTCAAAACTATTTTTGGGGGTTTGTCCCGAGTTGTGTGGTTTCATTTAAGCTGTGTAATGGTATTTGAATTGTTACAACCTCGCTACTTTATAAACTAAAATGTTTTATCTAAAATGGGACCAAACGATGTTTTCCGCAACTTAAACCTAAATTATCACTCATTGAACCCCATGTGTTTTAAAATAATTTTGAAAGAAAATGACTTATTTGAAGATGATGAAATTGAAGTTTTTACTAAAGGATGATTTTTGGAATAATGATGATAAACCATGGGTTAAAATGATGTTTTATGAAAAGCCTTAAGCGAGAGTGTTTCAATCAATCTAAGTCTGATACTCTGTTTCTTGATTTCTGATTTGCATATGAATTTAAGACTATCAATTGAACACATCAATTAAGTCCTGGTTGGCCAACACTTTCAGTCAACTTTAAAATCATCGAGAGGCCTACATATATCTGTTTCCCGTCAGGGTCAAGGAACGAATAAGCTTTGACTCATACGCTTATATCTTTTACCAGACAAATCGCTCACAATAACAAGTTTTATAACATTGAGTTACCGATGCGTTTTCGCATAGTCAATGAACAATTGCCTTGTAAATCATAAGTCATATGTCTCCGCTTCAAGATCATAAGATGTTATCGTCTCAAAATTGCTCGTGATATAATCCATGAAGCAATCTTTTGGGTGTGGGTTTATCCAGTACTCAACTCTCCATTTTCTAAGTACTCATGAATGTTATAGTAATGCTGTTGCTATGTCTAACTCCTTAGACAATCTACAAACCAATTCACGACAGTCTTGATTCATACTTACTTCCTAAAGTATGAGCGACTGTGGATCTTTCGAATAATATATTATTCAGGAAGTAAAACATGCAAAGTGAAACACAATGATAAACAATTGACAAATAGCAGTAAACAATACTCATCAATAATTCTCTATTATTAAATCACCAAAGTCAATTACATTTACATTGTTACAAGTTTCAAAACCCTATCTAATTACAAAAACTAATATCATCTCGCAATCCAATGCTCCTAGCATGCTGATTGTGCTTGATCCTACTCAGAGCCTTTGTCAAGGGATCTACATGATTATCTTCAGATGATACCCTCTTTCACAAGGAGGTGACCTTCTTCTACCCTATGCCTGATGTAGTGGTACTTTCTGTCGATATGTCTGGACTTTCCATGATCTCTCGGTTCCTTTGTCAAAGCAACCGCTCCTTCGTTATCGCAGAAAAGTTCCATAGGCTCCTGAATACTAGGGACTACTCCAAGGTCACTGATAAAGTTCTTCAGCCAAGCCGCTTCCTTTGACGCTTCACTCGCTGCTATGTACTCTGATTCGCACGTAGAATCAGCCACCGTCTCTTGCTTGGAACTCTTACAAGTAACTGCTCCTCCATAAAAAGAAATACCCAGCCAGATTGAGACTGACCATTGTCTCTATCTGTCTGGAACCTAGCGCCTGTGTACTCGCTAAGTCTCAATGTATCACTACCACCAAGGACTAGAACCATGTTCTTCATCCTCCACAGATACTTGAGTATATTCTTAACAACTATCCAATGAGCCCTTCCAGGGTTTTCCTGATAACGACTGACCATGCTCAAAGCGAAGGACACGTCGAGACGAGTACATGTCATAGCATAGATGATCGACCCTATCGCCGAAGCGTAAGGTACCCGAATCATGTCAGCTATTTCCTCACCCGTACTCGGGCTTTGAGTCTTACTCAACTTTGCATTGCTCTGGATAGGCAGCTCTCCCATCTTGGAATTTTCCATACTAAACCTCTTTAGTACCTTATCTAAGTATGTACTTTGATTAAGTCCTATTAGTCTCTTCTTCCTATCTCTCAATATTCTTATCTCGAGAATATAGGCAGCTTCTCCTAGGTCTTTCATGGCGAAGCACTTTCCAAGCCAATATTTGACATCTTGCAAGGTTGGAACGTCTCCCATAAGCAGTATGTCATCAACATACAGCACCAGAAAAGTGACTATACTCCCACTAGCCTTGACATACACGCAGGACTCATCTTCACTCCTAGAGAAACGAAACTCTTTGACTTTCTCATGGAAGCAGAGATTCCAGCTGCGAGAAGCTTGTTTCAATCCGTAGATTGATTTCTCAAGCTTACACACCTTATTACGATGCTTTGTGTCTACAAAACCCTCAGGCTGATTCATATAAACATCCTCAGCCAACTTCCCGTTAAGGAAATCAGTTTTGACGTCCATCTGCCAAATTTCATAGTCATGAAATGCAGCTCATGGCAAGAATTATCCTAATGGACTTTATCTTAGCCACTGGTGAGAAGGTCTCATCATAGTCAACCCCCGGGGTTTGAGTAAAACCCTTTGCAACCAGTCGAGCCTTAAAGGTGTGTACCTTTCCATCCATGTCGGTCTTCTTCTTAAAGATCCACTTGCACCCAACTGTCTTTCGACCTGGTACATTGTCAACCAAGTTCCAAACTTGGTTGTCATACATGGACTTGATCTCGCTGTCCATTGCCTCTTTCCACTTGGCAGATTCAGGGCCCGCCACTGCTTCCTTGTAGTTAGCTGGCTCATCCAAATTTACCAGTGTCCTATCACTGACAAACGTGTCACCATCCGTAGTTATATGGAAACCATAAAACTCGGGTGGCATGCTAACTCTATCGGAGCGCCTAAGAGGTAATGAAGTGTCTGTCGGACCAACAGGAACTTCTTCCTCTTGTTGGGTGCTAGTTTCTCCTAAGGTTGTATCATCGGATGATTCTTGAATCTCTTCAAGATCAATGGTACTCCCACTGTCCTCTTTGAATATGTGCTCTCTCTGTCGAAAGACTCCTCGTCTAGCTACAAAGACCACGTCCTCGCCTGGTCTGTAGAACAAGTATCCAAAAGACTGTTTCGGGTATCCAATGAATACACACCTCTCACTTCTTTCTACAAGTTTGTCGTGAGTCTCTCGTCTCATGACAGCTTCACAACCCCAGACTTTGATATGTGCTAACGAGGGAACTTTCCCCGTCCACATCTCGTGAGGTGTTTTGGCAACCTTTTTAGTTGGGACAAGATTGAGGATGTGGGCGGCAGTATCTAAGGCATACCCCCAGAAGTGGATGGGAAGAGAAGCTCGACTCATCATAAAACGAACCATGTCTAACAGGGTTCAGTTTCGCCTCTCAGTAACACCGTTCAACTGTGGTGTTCTGGGAGGTGTCAACTGTGAAACTATTCCACATTTCTTAAGATAGTCAAGGAACTCGATAGTCGATACTAAGATACTCACCGCCTCTATCAGATCTAAGCATCTTTATCTTCCTGCCCAATTGATTTTCTACTTCATTCTTGAACTCTTTGAACTTTTTAAAGGTATCTGACTTATGCTTGATCAAGTAAATATATCCATATCTACTATAATCATCAGTAAAAGTCACGTATAAACGAGTGGCATCCCTTGTGGTTAATCTGAAGGGTCCACACACATCTGTGTGTATGATATCCAACAGACCTTCACCTCTTTCACAAGTCCCTGTGAAAGGTGACTTTTTCATCTTGCCCAACAGACAATACTCGCATACATCATCCGACTTGAGATTAAATGATTCCAACACTCCATCCTTTTGGAGTTGGGCGATGCGTTTCTTGTTGATGTGCCCAAGACGACAATGCCACAAGCATGCATTTTCTACACCACTAGAAGAATCAATATGTAAAACACTATTACCTAAATTGTCAACACAAGTCACTGTTTCATACACACCATCACAAGGTAAAGCTTCAAAAATAAAAGTACCATTCTTATAAACAGAAATTGGACCATTCAAATTATTAAAAGAATATTGAAAACCTTGTTTGAACAATGTATGAAATTAAATAATGTTTCTTGCCATATCTGGCGAATAACAACAATTTAATAAGTCTAAACTAACATCACTACTAAGCACTAAGCTATAAACTCCGATCTTGGTAACAGGTGAAGATCTCCTATTGCCCATGATTAAGTTTATTCTCCCGTGCTCCACCTCCCTACTTTCCTTTAGGCACTGCAAATCAGAACAAATGTGAAAACCACATCCTGTATCAAGGACCCAAGAACAGGAAGATGATGGGTTTTTAGAGATAGTGTATATACCTGCTGACGATGGCTTCACTTTTCCATCCTTGATGTCCTGCAAGTACTTCGGGCCGCTTCTTTTCCAATGACCCTTTTCTTTGCAATAGAAGCAGTAGACATCTTTGGGGTTCGAGACATGAGGAATGTCGGAAGACTTGGGTCTCGGGCCGTTACTGTATTACCCGACTTGAACCTTTTCCCTCCAATTCTGCTTGGGAGGGCCCTTCCTTTTCTTTCCTTTGCCTTGTCCAATTGCCAAGACGAGAGTGCTCACTGAAGGTACACTTTTACCCTTCAGCCCGTCTTCTGCAGTCTGCAGCATATTATGCAGCTCAGCCAACGAGGTCTGAGTGTTGTTCAAATGATACGCCAGTATAAACTGGTCATAAGAACTCGATAAGGAGTTAATGACCATATCAACGGCCATCTCCTCATCGACCTGTATACCCAGCTTCTGCAGCCTCTCCACATAACCTTGCATTCTTTACACGTGAGTGCAGACAGACTCTCCGTCTTTTAGCCTGCCGGTCATGAGGGCTCGGACTACTTCACATTTCTCGACACGCGCTCGCTTACGGAACTTTTCCGCAAGGTCCTTGTGCATCTCATATGGCCAGTAGTCTTTGTAGAATCTTTGCAATTTAGGAGTCATTGTAGCAATCATGATTCAGGCCACTTTGGTCGCATCATCATAATGTTTCTTGTACGAGGCATATTCCTCGGGAGTAGCTCTGTCGGGGTTCATTTCAATAAGCTCTGTGTCAAGAACATACTCTTTGTTCTCAAACCTTAGAGCCATCTTTATATTCCTCATCCAGTCATTGTAGTTTGTGCCATCCAATGTCACTTTGGAACACAATGAGAGGGTTGAAGTAACGTTACTGTTGTTGGAGTGGGGTGCATATTGGGAATTAGAAGCATCAGTAGGAGACATCTATAAAAGAAGGTAATTTTTAATTAGATATATAAATTCCTTAATATTAACCCAATAATAATAATTAAGGCTAGGACCCAACTATATAATTCACAACTTAGAAGAGGGATGTCGTAATCTAATTGTAAATTTTATAAAGGTAGGTGAATGACGATTCACCGATTCCACTGCAGAAGATAATCATATTAAGTGAATTTCCTAGATCTTTGAGATTTATTGAACTGTTCAATAGCATGTTTAATCTCGGACTATGCTCTACTGTTTGTGACTGGGATGCCGAGGATCACAAACTAGATGTGAATAACCATGCAAATTAGGTTGGTAACCTCAAAGTCAATTATCATCTCAAATTGATGTGCCAGTAAACCACACAAGCTCCATCAACAATGATAAGATTGAGATACCCATTTCCACTCTTTATGAGCCCCTATTAGTGTGCCGGTAAACCACACACGCTCCACTAACGTCTCATAAAGTGCAATGTGCAATTTCATGGGTTAGCATATCTTTTACATTTTTCCTAAAGTAACTAGATATGAGATTTTATAAAATTGTTCTAGTACTTTGATTAATAACATTATACTTTTAATGAGATTAAGCGGTCCTATCAAACCCATTCGGCTAACGACCCTCCACTGATAAAGAGAGCGGTGGGTGAGAGTGGACACCCATTTAACCGCCATTTTATAGGCAGTTTGCTTATACCCTCCTTATAGATCAGCTTCGTGAATGAGACCTACTATTGATTTGACTAACCAATTATCTTATACATATAATATTAACTTTTAATTATAATATATATAAGATGTATTTTAAACTTTTAAAATATTAATGGTTTAACTATTTAATTTTTTTTCGAAATTAACAGTTAATTTTAAAATTAAATTTAAACCTTTAAATGATTTAATATTAATCTTTTAATTAAACAATTAATTAAATAATTAAATCAGATAGGCATCACAAATTAATCAAATTAACTTAATCCTATCTTAAACCCTTAGATTTCGAAATTAGCAGAAAAGGGGTTTAAGGTTATCCAATTATTAAATAATCACAGTTACCAAAAATAGAAAACCTTCTAAAACACTATATCACAAAATCGCAAATTAAGAGGGGGGAGGGGCTAGGGTTTCAAAAACCCTAACCCTAAAATCGATTTAGACAACAATTTAGGGTGTAGTTTCTATAAACCCTAAAAATAAGGAAAAACAATTACAGTTATTCTAATAGAAAACAACCAAATGCTCTGACACCACTGAAAGGTTTTATGCAATCAATAAACTCAAACCCTAAGTTCACATGCAACCTAGATTGGATCTGTGTTTTCTATCTTTGAACATGTAATAATAATCCTAAAGGCCAAACAAAAATTACTAAAAGAAATAAATAAGAAAACTAACCTTTAGTTAAATCTTAGAAGCTAAGCAACACACGTGTCTTGCCTCAAATGAAGTCACACCCAAGCTAGGGAGGTCTTGAAAGTCCAGAGAGAGTTAGGGTAGAGAATGGTGCAGAAAAGGGATACCCAAGGGTCCCTATTTATAGTTTCCAGGAGACCACCAGATAAGCCTTAAAGATAAACCTTTTGAATTCAAATCAAGATAAACATTTATCTTTTAATTCAAACCTATTTATCCTAATATATAATAATCGAAATTATGTATTATCCCATCCATAATTTCGCTGGTCACATAGCTGCTATAATTGTCACTTACTCAACTATTGAATAATTACAATTCAGCCCCTGCACATTTAATTAATTAAATTAATCACCAAATTAATTCCAGATTAATTTCTAATTAATTGATAATGTTTCTAATTAATATATTATCAACATAATATATTAATAAACCATTTATTTTATTTCTATTGATTTATTAATCATATAATAAATCAATCTTTCTCTCTCCTGGTATTTCTGTCAAACCTCTAGCTATGAGGGCAACCCAAATGGACTTTGCTTCTATTAATTAGATAAATACAAATTATTAGCCATGGTTTAGACACCTAATCCAACAGTATACACATACTCCATCATTCTAATAATGGTTGGTTGCATGATGATTTCACAAATCGGCACAAAAAACACTATTATGTAGTATGCCTCCTACAACCACATGTCCAGACCCAATATATATACATACTTCATCACACGGTGAAAAACCAACATGAAGGATAAAACTCCTACAAACGTTCCAAAAGAAATAAGCTTTTTAACTTGCTTTTGGCATGAAAAGTGTTACACCCCAAACCGGATTGGCGGAAACATCCGAGGGTGGATGACTTCATGAACAGTATCATAACAACGTTGTACAATAGTGATCAAAGCAAACACACCTATCATAATATAATTGTAAAATTTACATGAGTTCGAAGTTTGTACGTTTCAATTACAATTACAATATGATTCAAAAATACATAGTATGACGCCGTAGCGTCCCTTCGTCAATTGCTTGTAGGTTACCTTCTCAATTTCCTGAGAATACAAGTAGTTTGAAAAGAGTATCAACAATTAAGTTGGTGAGTTCATAAGAGTTTTGTATGAGAAAAATCCATTTCTTCGTAAAAGATAGTATTATAATCCAAAAAATCCAATATTTTATTATAAAAATGTTAAAGTCTTAAAACCCAAAGACTAATAATGTATAACATAGTTTTTAATTTAGTATAAAAACTATTTAAATGTATGTTCTCACGTAAACAAAATATATCATTGATTTTCCCATGTGAGACTCCTATAACCATACTGTGATCATGTAAGCCTGCTGCGACGTTCTTTAGGCGTCGGAATGTTAGACATTTGTCACCTCAGACCTGCCGATCTAGCTATAGCTCAGGTGCGGGTTTGTCAATCCCGTATAGATCTATACACAAATATCACGCTCTCTTACCGAGACTCTGGTTATAAATTCAGGACTTTTTAGTATGTGTACTTAAATAAGTACGGTGAAGACCCATCTCACAAAAATTGTTATAAACTTGTTTACGAATATTTGTATATGAAAAACTCTTGTATTTACCATTATCATTTTTCCCATGATAATATAATAGTGTATAATCATTATATAATTTCATATAATTATTTGTCTTGTTCCAAAAAGTCATAGTAGTATTTGTGAACATAAACTATTCCTATAATAGCTTATTTTTAGTATTTCGTTGTTCAATATATATATATATATATATATATATATATATATATATATATATATATATATATATATATATATATATATATATATATATATATATATATATATACACAAATATATATATATGAAATAACTTGTCTAAATGTTCATAACTAATATCTTTTAAGATATTTCCCACAAAAATGGTGTAATAACTTGGTTATAACCATTTTTGCTGGAAAAGTCATATTTCCGGTCACAAAAACGTAGTTTATACTAGTTTTCATTTTTGTGAGTTTTCTTTAGAAGATCCATCATGTTTATATTCATATTTTTTTTTTGTAGATTTGTATTTTTATTTAAACATATCACATAATAATATTCATAACACTTAGATCTAGCATTATTTTATGTAGAAAACATTTTTACACAAAAACCAGTTAAAAACTTGTGTAAATAGTCATTTTTACGGTGTAATCTTGTATTCTCCTCCTAAAACTTGAATAAAGATGAAAAAGAGGGGTATTAACTCATCCTTGAAGCGTGATTCAACTAAAAACAAGCTTGATCTTGGGTTTAGACTTGAAGAATGCTCCGAAATAACGTCGTTTTCGAATGAAAATCGGTGGTCAATGGCGGCGGAACGGCGACAGACGGTGGTCGGAGGTGGTGGAAGGTGGTGGCCGATGGTAGTATGTGGTGGTGGTGTGGCCGAAAGTTAGAGAGAAAGAGGGAGAGGAGAGTTGGAGTCTTGTGTTTCAAATGGTTTGGATGAGTTTCTTTAAAGATTATGAGGGTTATGGCTTTTATTATTTATTTATTACTAGTATCAAATCTTCATAGCTAGATTTTGAATAGTGACATAGAGATTTTTGGTGTGATGTTGGGAGATTATGGCTGCCGATGGGGTGAGGGGGGGGGGGGGGGGTTGGTCTCTTATTACTTATACAAAAACTTATAAAAATGAGTGTTTTTATAAAATGCGTAAAACGTTTTTTGCGTATTTTTATAAGTTTTCGGATAAATGATATGATAAATAAATATTATGTATAATAACGTTGGTAAACATTCATTTAGATTGACTCGTAACTCGTTGGATGATGATATACGCGTTTAAGCGCAGTATCCTTCCGAATACGCGATTTTTAGCATTTTACCGAAAAATATATTTGGCTATGAAATTAAATACTAGGAAATATTACGCTTCATAATATATGATTCGTTATCCCATTTTTGATGTTTAAGGCACCACGTTTTGTGTTTTAGGTCCAAACCCTGTGTACATTTATCATTCACAGCGATTTAACTGTTGTAACTTTCACATACGAACTCCGTTTTCGACGTTCTATATGTCAATGGATTCGTATTCACGAATACATCGTTTTATGAATATTATTAATACCAAAATAATATTTGTACGATTATCGAATTTTTACGCTACTGTAGTTTATTATCCGTATTTACAGCGTTTACCCGATAATTGATTTGAATTAGCGTACGTAGTATTATAATATCTAATAATACATCGTAAAGGTTATAAAAATTACATTTCAACATATTGATTTAATGTACGCTTCGGTTGACTTTTGTTGACCAAATTGACAGTTGTCACATCATCTACTCGTTAGAAAGAATTTCGTCCCGAAATTAGTACTTGAGTAGATTCTCAAGAGTTTGGGAAGAGATGTGGGTATTTCTGTTTCATTTGGTCCTCACGCTCCCAAGTAAATTCAGGTCTACGCTTGGTGCTCCAGCGGACCTTTACTATTGGTATGCGGCTTTGTTTCGTCCTCTTGACTTCCCTATCCATGATCTCCACAGGTTCTTCAACGAAGTGGAGATTTTCGTTTACTTCAATTTCGTCAAGCGGAATGACGAGGGTCTCATCAGACAGACACTTCTTTAGATTTGACATGTGGAAAGTGGGATGTACGTTGTTGAGTTCTTGTGGTAACCGAAGTCGGTATGCTACCGGGCCAATCCTGGCAAGGATCTCGAATGGCCCAATGTATATTGGATTTAGTTTCCCACGCTTTCCAAATCATATCATTCCCTTCCAGGGTGAGACCTTCAACAACACACGGTCGCCAACCTGGAATTCTAAGGGCTTGCATCGTTTATCTGCATAACTCTTTTGTCGGTCACGAGATGCTTTTAATCGTTCACGGATCTGAACGATTTTATCTGTCGTTTCTCGTATGATCTCAGGACCGGTGAGAGTGCTGATAGGTACTTGTACTCTAGCTAACTGAGTATCACCCACCTCAGCCCAGCATAGAGGGGATTTGCACTTGCGCCCGTAGATGGCTTCAAATGGAGCAACTTTAATGCTTATGTGATAACTATTGTTATAGGAGAACTCGATGAGTGGTAAGTGGGTGTCCCACGCCTTACCAAAGTCTATCACACAAGCTCTCAACATGTCTTCCAGCGTTTGGATGGTTCTTTCACTTTGCCCGTCGGTCTGTGGGTGGTAAGATGTACTCATGTCGAGTCTGGTACCCAAGGCCTTTTGCAATGATTGCCAAAAACGCGACGTAAATCGACTATCTCTATCCAAGATAATGGATATTGGCGTACCATGCAATCGTATAATCTCATTGATGTACGTCCTTGTCAGTTTCTCCATTTTGTCTGTTTCTTTGATTGTCAGGAAGTGTGCGGACTTGGTTAACTTATCGACAATTACCCATATAGTGTCTAGCCCACCAGTTGTCCTGGGTAACTTAGTTATGAAGTCCATGGTTATTCGCTCCCACTTCCACTCAGGTATTTCTGGTTGTTGTAATAAACCCGAGGGCTTTTGATAAATAACTTTGACCTTAGCTCAAGTCAAACATTGCCCACATAAGTAGCAATCTCTGCTTTCATGTTTGGCCACCAATATAATTTCTTGAGGTGCAGATCCATTTTGTAGGACCCGGGATGAACGGAGTACCTGGTTTTGTGAGCCTCGTTCATGATAATGTCTTTGTATCCGCTGAATCTTGGTGTCCAGATTCGATTCATGAGATAACGAGCTCCATCATCCTTGACCTCAAGGTTTTTGTCCATTCCTCGCAAGGCTTCACTTGCGACGTTCTCAGGTTTCAAGGATTCGAGTTGCGCCTCCTTGATCTGAGTGGACAGATGGGAATGGATCGTCATTGTCAATGACTTCACTCGACGGCCCGAGTATTCCTTTCGACTTAGGGAATCCGCTACTACGTTGGCCTTTCCCGGATGATAACGAATTTCACATTCATAATCACTTAATAGCTCTACCCATCGTCGTTGTCTCATGTTGAGCTCCTTTTGATTGAGGATGTGCTAGAGACTCTTATGGTCAGTGAAGATCGTACACTTAGTGCCATAAAGATAGTGTCTCCGGATCTTCAATGCGAACACTACTGCCCCTAACTCGAGGTTATGTGTGGTGTAATTGACCTCGTGGGTTTTGAGTTGTCTCGAAGCGTAGGCAATGACCTTTCCCCTTAGCATAAATACACAACCAAGACCCTGTTTGGATGCATCGCAGTAGACCACAAAATCCTTCGTTCCCTCTGGAAGGGACAGGATCGGAGCACTGCATAAAGCTTGCTTCAGGGTCTGGAAGGCAGTGTCTTGTTTATCCTCCCAGTTAAAGGTTACTCCTTTCTGTGTTAGGGCAGTAAGTGGCTTTGCGATTTTGGAAAAGTTCTGTATGAATCTTCGATAATAGCCAGCGAGGCCCAAAAACTGGCGGATTTCCGTCGGTGTTCTCGGCGCTTCCCGGTTTTCGATTGCTTTGATTTTGGAGGGTCCCACATGTATCCCTTCCTCGCTGACTACGTGGCCTAGAAAGTCCACATTTCGAATTCAAAATTCACATTTTGAAACCTTTGCATACATCTTTTCCGCCTTTAGCGTTTCTAAAACTTGTCGTAGATGTTGACTATGTTCCTCATTACTTCATGAATAAATCAATATGTCGTCGATGAACACTATCACGAATTTATCTAAGTACGGTCGGCATACGCGGTTCATTAGGTTCATGAACACCAGGGGTGTATTAGTCAATCCGAAGGGCATTACAACAAACTTGTAGTGGCCGTAATGAGTCATAAATGCCGTCTTAGGAACATCTTCTTCCTGAACTCTGAGCTGGTGGTACCCCGACCTTAGATCGATTTTCGAGAAGTAACTCGACCCTTGGAGTTGGTCAAATATGTCGTCAATTTGGGTTAGTGGATATCGGCTCTTGATGGTGAGTTTGTTCAACTCCCGATAGTCAATGCACATACGGGATGATCCATCATTCTTCTTCACGAATAAGACCGGTGCTTCCCAAGGTGAGAAGCTCGGCCTGATGAACGCTTTACTTAGTAGTTCGTTCAGCTAACTGTACAATTCCTGCATTTCTGCCGGGGCTAACCGATATATTGATTTGGCTACAGGGGTGGCTCCAGGAATCAAGTCGATTCTGAACTCGACTTGTCGTGCGGGTGGTACTCCCGGAAGGTCTTCTAGTTTTGTATTATTCAAATTTCAACTTGGTAGAACAATACGTTCACTCAAAACTTCAAATCTCACATATGTGAGTTTTGTCAATTGTTTTGTGAGGTATTCTGCTACAATATATTCGCACTTCTGCTAAGCCGAAGCAAAGGGGTAATGATCTTAAAGAAGTTTCAATGAATTTCGTCCATATTATAACAATTGTGGATGAGAATGACTTCTAATCAAAGAAGTTGACCAAGTCAAGTATTTTCGACCACAACGTTGAGAGAACAGATTCAAGTAAAAGAGAATTTAGCACAACTTGTTTTTTGTCAATTTCAAATTCAATTTACATTAACAAGTTGGCACACAAGTTTAAAACCAATGTGTCAAGTGACAATGTTTGATGAAATCAAGAACAAGACTCGTGCAGAGTTTAGCATAAAGGCCCCATTTGTTGTGTATGACAATACAAAACTAGACATTGCAACCTTGTAGTGTGTTTGGACCAAGACTGATGTTAATGGAACAAAAGTTGCAAAAATGTGCAACAAGATGGAACATGGACTCAATCTTGATCTCTGATCTATACAAAACACAAAAATGCCCTTTCATCCTCGTAATAAAAAATAGATTGTCCAGACTCATCTTGTCCCATCCCATGTAATAAAAAATAGACACCCAAACACGTCGACCAACATATGTGAGCATATACATTGAATAAAGAAGAGATTATGAAACTGTAGCTAAAACCTCAAGCATTTAATTGGAGATTATAATCATGTTGGAATTCATACAAATCCATCGGATAATGTTTCTTTCAAGATCTAGGAGGGAGAAATATAAAATATTCACGAGTCTCTAGCTTCTAGGGCATCAACTTCCTCGCTGGACAACAGATCAACTATGGGTTCATATAAGTCCCACTCCCGTCTTTTCCTACACAAAAAATAAAATAAAAGTAAAATAATAATACAATATCTTTAAGCTAGCAGCAAAAGAATTAGTATTACCTGATGACACTTGATTTGTTACCAAATAACTTGATTGTGTCCAATGCTGTTCCAGCTGGCTTACTGAGGTCAAAATTTAAATATTAATGAGAAATGATAATCTCTTAAAAAAATTACCAGAAAACAGAGACAAACCTGAGAGGCAGATGTTCAGACCCCCTTCTTCCTTTTTTGTTTATTCTTGTTTCCCTTGCTGAAGCTACACTCTGGATTGCAATCTATAAAATAATAAATCTCAACATTACCAAACTTCAAACAATTTATATATACAGCAACTAACCAAAGCCTAACCTCACAAAGTTGCTCCCTAATTGCAAACGCAATTGCAGGCTGTAAAAACAAAATTTTCTCAAATTAACCTCACTTAAATGCAAAAAAAAAAAAAAAAAAAAAAAAAGCAATACTTTCATTTCTTTCCCGCTACAGCATTGTACTTTCAAAATCTAACACTAAAATACCATCCAAATACAAAGTAATTTTGACTGTAGATTTTTTCAAATATAATGTCCTAATGAGAAACAAAATAAAAGTAGAATGCTGTAATTGGGTAGATTTTCAAAGTACAATGTTTTGAACAGAAAGAAATAAAATGGGATGAAAGTATGATGCTATAATACACAAATAAAAGAAAGAACATTGCGCCTGTGACTGAATAGTACAACGTACTCCAACTTCAGGGTCTTGGATACCCAAATCTTGACAAAAAATTCTTGCAAATTCTTCAGGGTCACTTTCAAAGTTATTCAAATCCTGAAATTGGTTCAAGTCAACCAAAAATATAAGGCCGTATACATCTAGTAGCTATTCCAATTTCAAAAACTGACAACTCATTGCTCAATCAGAAAACTTACCCATAAAAATTGGTCCTTTATCAGAGTATGATTCACTCGAAGATCAAGCTGACAGAGATCAAAGATAACATCAAAAAACCAAGACATATAGCCATGTGAAAAAAAAAAAAAAAAAAAAAAAAAAAAAAAAAAAAAACCTTAATAGGTACAATTTTCTCGCCCGTGTACATATCTTGCCCTTCAAATGAACGAAACTCAGTAAGTTGTGACTGCATGCATTAGTACAAATTCAGAACCAGTATCAGAATTTTTCATTTAGAATTGTAAAAGTCAAAAACCAACAATACCCAAAATCCATAAGTATGAATCATGTAAAAAGTTTGATACTATATTGTACTGATGCAATTGCTTTTTTAAAAGACTAGTTCCATTGATAGGATAGGAATACTCTGTAAGATTCACTTCAAGTTGAAAAAGGTCAAGATTCCCACAAAAGTTAATTGATAAGCATAATGATCCACTAGCATTTTTTAGAAGGTATACAATTCAACAAAACAGCAGAATACTTATAGCAACATATATGAAACAATAAAGTAACCAAGCCTTTATTTTTCAAATGTTTTCATCTAAATTACTTAAGGCCATGAATCAAGATTACAAATTTAGCCCATCACAGAGAATGTATCTTCATAACCATTTTATCTGTTATATTTTATGAACTGGAGATTGTAGGTAGCTACAGAAAGAAAGTTTACTTGAATGGATTGAGCAATTTGGGTTACAAATGCTGGAGGAAGCTTGAGGTCTTTCACTGTTCGTTTTGCAAACAGAATCACATCTGAATCTGGATCTGTAACAAATAAAAAAGGATAGGAAAAAAAATTCACAAACTAAATTAATCAAACTCTATGACAAACAACTTAAAAAAATCTTAAAGAAATGACACAAGAAAAAACCCAAAGCAACTTGGATGATGTATTACCAGAAGGGTTCCAAGTAAAGGTATCCCTGAACCTCTGACCATCTATATCAACATCAAGCCGAATGGGAACAAGATTTTCAGCAGTTGGGCTGCAATTCAAATGTTCAAGTCGTTACATAATCCTTACTACATACAATAGAATCAAACAAGGATGAATACTATATCAAAACAAAAGAAGAGGCTGAAAGTAAATGAAAAAGGAATGACAGGCAACAGGAATATTGCGTGGCTCAACAACTTACATTCTGAACTTAACTGGGTTTTTTGACGAATTCCAAGCTGGATGCGGCTTCATATTATGCACTCTTCTGATAGAAAAGAAAAATAGAGTTTTTAGTGCCAACTAATAGCGATACTCGGCTATTATAAAGCATATATCCTCTTAAAACACCAATATATATTTCGATTGCATAATTTCTATTGCATTAAACACCGTTGGCGTTTTCTTTGGATAAGCTTATTTAGCTCATAAGCACTTTTGGGCAAAAGTGCTTATTAGTTTATGGCTTTTCAAAAACGAGTTTTTAAATAAGTGTATGTGGTGGAAAAAGTTAATAAGTTGATAAGAAGGTTTAAAAAGTGTTTGGTTTAGCTTTTAGATGGTAGTTGGGGCATTAATGTCATTTTGCAAGTAAAAAGCACTTATCTTTTTGAAAAGCCAGGAATACGTAGCTTTTGAAAAATAGTTTTTCCCCATGTGCTGAAAAGCTAAAATAAAAAGTGATTTTTCTTATCCAAACATTTTTTTTAGCTTATCAAATAGCTGAAAAGCTAATAAGCCCTTTTGAAATGGTTAGCCAAACACGCACGAAGCAATGAAAACACATATTTTCAATTCCAGTCTTCCAAGCTGCAGAAATCAACATGAACTCATTTGAGCAAGAAAAAGGTATTCGTTAATGCAGAATTGTATATGATTTAGGGTTCTTTTCAGGCCTTCAAGTTTAATTTGGTATACAAATGTCATATGAATCGATTGTATATACAAGGGGGGAGAAGTCGAGACATACTTGACGGGACCGATATGCTTTCTGTGGAACAATTCGATTTGGCAACTAAAATCAATGAAATTTCGAGATTTACTTTCGAGTTTTAATGGTGGTGACATAGACATACATATGGTGGGAAAGCATCAACAAGAGAAGCCAATTTTCATCGAAGATATAATTAATCGAAGCTAAAACTGGCGAAGCTATTAGTGAACATTGTGAATTAGATAAAATTAGATTTATTAGCCGCACAAAGAACAAAAAAAGATTTACTAACGAATGCAAACCAGGAAACGATAAAACAGATAGTGAATTGATAAGAAGAAAGAGAGTTGAATGTAACCTGATGAGCGATGAAGAAGTATGAACAAGAAAAAGGTAAAGAGTCAGGAAGTGGAGACTAGGGATGAGCATGGGTCGGTTTGGGTCGGTTTTAGACCCAAAACCGAACCCAAACCGATTAGTTCGGTTTCTGGGTTTTAAAACCCATCGGTTTCGGTTTCTCTTCTGGTTCGGTTTCGGTTTCTACTTTCGGTTTTGGGTCGGTTTCGGGTTGAACCCGTGGGTTCGTGGTACAACTTGAAATTGACAGTAATTATCAAACTTGTACAAGACACAATGTTTAATCTAAAATTGAGAATATTCTACATTCTTAATTTCCTATTATAAGAAAAGACACACTAAAATTGACGATATGTTATTGTAGAAAAGAAATTCACACCGACATTGATATCCTACATTCATACTGTAAGAAAACTAGAAAAGAAACATCGAAACACTGAAACTAATATCCTATTTAAGAAAAGAAATATGAAATTGACATTCCTACTGTAAGAACTAAGAAACACTGAAATTGATAGCATACCATGTACCTGGGAGTTGTCGAGTGAAGGAGTGCGATTTTCGATTGTCGACTGCTGCAGTGCTGCGTATTCTTCCGATTCTGACTGCTGTCCGTCTAGTTCCTCCGATAACAACTACTTACTTGCCTTAGTTGCGTGTTCTTCGATTGATAATCTGATTTAGGGTTTAAACTTTAATCGGGAAAGCGAGAGTCGAGAGGTAGACTGAGAGTGAGAACGGAGAGATGTGTAATAGAATACAGCGAGGGTTTGATCTGAAACTTCTTTGTAAAATAAATAATATATCAAAAACTAATAATATTAATATATTAAATGTTTATCAATATGATTTTCGGTTCGGTTTCATGGTTTGAGTCGGTTCGGTTTCTAATGGGTCGGTTTTATCAAAAGAAACCGAAACCGAAACCGACATTTTCGGTTTTAGAAAAATTAAACCCGAACCATTGGTTTATGTAATGGTTTCGGTTTTTCGGTTTCGGTTTTGTCGGTTTTTGTCGGTTTCTCGGTTTCCGGGTTCGGTTTTGCTCATCCCTAGTGGAGACAAATTGTTGATGACGTATTTTCACTGAAAACCTAACCCAGGGTTTTATTTTGAATTAGTAGAGATGTCTATGCGTTGCGGCGAATTTATTAATCGTATATATTCAAAACCATTAACGTTGCGGCGAATTTATTAATCGTATATATTTAAAACCATTAACGTAATACTCTTTTACACATATGTTTGTGATTTTGCTATTAAACCATGAGCAATATTATAGACGTCTCTTACATAATGACTATATATGTAATGTCGCTATATATGTAATGTCGTTATTACATAGGGACCATTTTTATAATATCACTTCACTATTACTCAGGGTCCAACATAACTAATGCAAATTCTAAACTACAAAGACCTAAAACTGCAATTATCATAACTTATAAATTACATAGACTAAAACAAAGATTAATGTAAATTGAAAAGTACATGAACCAAAACTATACATATTGAAATTAAAAACTATAGGAAACAAAGTCGTAGTTAAAGCAAATTAAAAAATACGGGACCAAAATTCTCTCTTCATATTTGTTAATATGTAGATTCGATTTCTAAAAAACTATAATTATCATTAAAAAAATTATAGGGACCGAAGCTGTAATTAATAATAAAACATATTGGGTCCAAATCTATAATTATGCCTAATAAAAACTACAAGGACTAAAACTATAATTATTCAAAATTAAAAACTGCAGAGACAAAAACTATAATTAGTATAAATTATAAACTATAGAGACTGAAATTGTAATCACTAAAATTAAAGTATAGGGCCTAAAATTGTAATTAGCAATTATAAGGGTCGAAACTATAATTAATACTGATTAAACATTATAGCTATCAACACTATAATTATCAAAATTAAAAACTATAGGGACCAAAATTGTAACTATCGTAAATTAAAAACTATAGGGATAAAACTATATTAAACATAAACTTCATGGACTGGAATTGTGATTGTTGAATATAAAAAGTTTAGGGACCAAAATTGCAATTAACTCATTTTAGGTCATAAATGGCAATGTTGTAAATCTTATAAATTTTGTGACCTTATAAAGATCAAAACTGTAATTATAGATACCAAAACTATAATTATGTAAATTAAAAACTACAGATATCAAAATTGTAATTATCTTAAATTAGATTATAAGTACCAAAACTATAATTATTATAAATTATAAATTACAGTGACTGAGATTATAATTATTAAATATAAAAAGTATAAGGATCAAAATTGTAATTAACTCATTTTAGGTCTTAAGTGGCAATATTGTAATTCTTTTAAGTAAAATTAAAAAAAAAGGTACCAAAAGTATAATTATGCAAATTAAAAATTATAGGGATCAAAATTGTAATTATCCTAAATTAAAAAACTATAAGGACTAAAACTGTAATTAATATAAACTATAAACTCCAAGGACTGAAATTGTAGTTATTGAATATAGACAAAACTGCAAAATTGGTCTCTGTGGTTTATCAAAAACTGTGGTTTGGATCCAAATAGTTTTCCACTTGCGTGGGAAGTCCAAAATAAGAAAGTCGTGTTTTTGGTCTCTGACATACTTAAAAAGACTAAATTACCATTATATTTTCTTTTTCCAATTTTCTTAATTTATTATATGATTTCTGATTTAATAAAAAACAAAAAATTAAAATTAAAAAAGCCCCACCTACCCATAAGGCCATAACCGTCCCCCTTTTCTCTTTCTCTCTCTCTCTCTCTCTCTCTCTCTCCTCATCGTTGTTTTCAAATCCCCGCTTCCATCTGCCTGCTCTCATTCTACCAGTAGCCTAGTAGCCCATGACCTTCTTCTCCAGGGATATCTACATCTCCAACGACAATGACCGAACCCTCCTTCTTCAACATCTCAATCCACCCAGCCGGGTTAAGCCCTCCGTATCCCGTCGATTCCTCCATAAAAGACGCATCAAGATTGAAAATCGATTAAACACAAACATGCATCAAGATTCAAAATCGAAAATCCAGGGCAAATCACTGTCGCCTCCGACCACCGGGTTAAGCGGTTTGCTACTGTCCATCCATCCTCGTCCCCCCTTCTTTCTTTTCTGAAAAATCGCAAACCTAGGAGACCAAACTGTAAAGGTGTGTTATTTTTCTGAGTTGGATTTCGATTTTAAGTGGGTTTGGATTTTGTTTTTTTCTGAATTTGGTTTCAATTTCAGGTGGGATTTGGATTTTGTTTTTTTTATTTCATTTTCAATTTCACGTCAATTTGGTTTAGTTTCGATTTCTTCAATTTGGCTTTCTTCACATCAATTTGGTTTCAATTTCGATTTTTTTGGGTTTGGATTTCGTTTTTTCTGATTTTGTTTTTTTTTTTAATTTGGTTTTTCTGAGTTGGATTTCGATTCCATGGCTCCATTCCCTCAAAATGATGTGACAAGAAGAATCTGAAACACAGACATCGCCAATCTATGTGTGCTTGTGTGCATGTTTTCGCCAATCTGTAAAGATAGACTTGGTGAATCCAGATCGAGAGGAGGAGAGAGAGATGGAGAGAGAGACAGAGAGAGATATACCGGTGGGCGGATGGGTGGGAGGGGGTTGAGGGGTTTTCTTTATTTTTAATAAAAAATAAAAATAAAATAGATAATAAAACATATATGTATTAAAAATAGAAAAAGAAATTAAAAGGGCAATTTAGTGTTTTCAAGTCAGTCAGGGATCAAAACCACGGGAAATTCTTGATATTGGACGTCCCATGCAAGTTGGAAACTTTTTGGACCCAAACCACAGTTTTTGACAACCATAGGGACCAATTTTGCAGTTTTGTCTTGAATATAAGAAGTATAAGGACCAGACATGTAATTAACTCATTTTAATTCCTTAATGGCAATATTGTAATTTTGTAGAACTTTAAGACCATCTTCTTTCTTTTCCTCGTATTTAATAAGATGTAGAATCTGATGAAGTCCTTAATGGGTTAAAATATTTTTGAAATTAGATAATTAGGGGTATAATGAAAACCACATAAATTACTAAAGAAAATGGAAACGCGTGTATTGAAAGCTCACCGACGCTAGAAACGTCAAGTTTGATGATAGTGCTCGACTTCCAAGTATCCGAATGGATTTCGGTAGCGGTTTCAAGAAGGCGTCCTGACGGGTCGGAACTGGGAAGTTGGTCATATGAAAGTGGCGTTTGTAAATTGTAATTATATTAGAATTTTGTTTATGTTCTTACAAACCTTTATAATTATTTATATATCATTATAAAATTTGAAATTACGTATATATTCTTACAAACCCTAAAAAGTTACATATATACCCAAAAGATTAATTTAATAATAAATAATCATTTTAAAATTAAAAAACTATTTTTAATTCTATTTTTTATAGTTTTAAAAACTAATTGTGACATTACCATACTACCCTTGTCCGAAATTTTCCAAACATATCAGTTGTTATAATTTTTTATCATTCGATACAAAATATGTGATCATAGTCGAATCTGTCGTGATCAGTTGTTTAAGGGTGAAGAAGTTGTCAATTATAGAAGGATTTTATAGGGGTATTTCAGTAACTTGAGTATAATATAATTTAAAAACTGTTTTTAAATTTTTTTTAAAGATTAATTATTATTAAATTAATATTTTGGGTATATATGTAATTTTTAAGATTTTGTAAGGATATATACGTAATTTAAAATTTTATAAGGATATATATATATATATATATATATATATATATATATATATATATATATATATATATATATATATATATATATATATATATATATATATATATATATATATATAATTATAGAAGTTTGTAAGGACGTAAACGAAATTCTTCTTAAGAAAACAAAATTACACAATTTGTCCCTTGAGCTTTTAAGTCCTTGGAAAATAACAAAACTCAACTCAATTTTTCTATTTAAAAACTAGGTACCGAAGAGAAATAAAATAGCAAAAACCAATAAAAAATATAAAATATCTATGTATAAGTACTAACTCACTAATCATAAAACAAAAAAAATATTTACATTGTAATTTGACATATTAATGAAAGACTCAAGTATAAATAAAATGGTCATTTTCGAGTTCAAAATTGTCAACACTAACCATACTCGTTGAAAATCATATTTTGTTTATTGATTCTTTTGGATAATTTGTAAAGATTTTATTTAAAAAGTGTCATTAAATAAAACTTATTGGTGTTTTAACCAAACATTTTTATTTCAAATTTGATTTTTACAACCTATGTGTTTGACCTTACAAGTCAAACATGGGTCGACCTATATGTTTGTCTTGGATAGCACGGGGAACCTCTCAAAAATTTCTGCCAAGTGTAAATATATCGGAAATTCGTGACAATTTCGTTGAAAATCTGTCACAATTACGTCGGAAATCCGTCGGTAAAACCCTTTAGTGACAGTGTTTTGACGGAAATTGTCATTGGAAATTAGTTTTTATTAGTAGTGCTACCCAAAAAATGTTTGTTACCCCTGCGTTTTTTTCTCTCGGTCCACCACTGAAGTCAAACATATACTCCACTAATTTTGCCTAAAGGTATGTGGTTTTTCTTATTCAATCCATTTAACTTGTAACACCCCGATCTTTGATACACTTTGAGAAGTGTAATATTTTATAAAAACATTACGTGACAAAATGTCAACTTTTAAAAACTTTTCTCATGACGTCGAGTCACGTCTTAAAATTTCGGTCCCAACAAAAACATTTAAGTTTTAAAAAATTTTTAAACAACTTCGGGGGTTACAACTCGATATCATACTACACCATAGAAAGCAAGTTAGGATACAAACCGTTACATCGGCCAAAACTCACTCCTTCTAAAATCCCAATTCCTCTGGATCATTAACCTGCTTCTATCCCTCGTGTCTAGAACCTGGGATACATGGCATAAAATAAAGTACGCAAGACGAAAACGTCTCGTGAGCTACATGGGTTTCGACACAAAACCTTTGTAAACATAAATACTTCATTTTCAAAACTAACGACACTTGTTGTCAAAACCTTTATAATCATTTTATGTAATGACACTCGCTGTCAAAACCTTTATAACTTATCATGTAACGATATTTTGCTCTTAAAATCTTTCATAACTAGTCAAGTAATATCACTATTATCATAAAAACATTCATATTCATTTCCTTAGCTTTGACGTAGCATACTTGATTTTTATACTTAGGGCCTTAATCACTCTTAGTGATACCCCAAGTTTGTACTAAGGTGGTGCGAACATATCCAACCACCTTAGCATCTGATCACATGCTATGACTGGTATCTTAACATGCTTAGTTTTTTATACTGCGGGCCTGAATCATTCTTGATCATTACCCCAGTCTGTACTAGAATGGAAAGAACACAATCAATTCATTCTAGCATCTTTCCATATTTAGGACATCTACTTCGCGAAGGGGTGGTGCTGCCCTAGTAGATTCCTCTGTATTCCCCTTGCGAGAACATCATAGCCCGTGCAGAATATTTTCTATTCATTCACATTACTTTTGCATTACAATACATTACTTGCATCATATACCAGTCATTATTAACATAAACTTTCATGGGCTAATCGCCAAAACATTCTTTCATAACTTTCTTGGGCTAAATGCCAAAACATTCTTTCATAACTTTCTTGGGCTAAATGCCAAAATATTATTTCATAACTTTTCAAAGGCTAAACGCCAAAACATTCTTTCATAATCATCTTGGGCTAAACGCCAAAACACTTTCTTAACTTATTAGGCTTGATGCCAAAACATACTTTCATACATATTCTAGGCTTGAAGCCAAAACGTGCTTTTAAAACATATTCGGCTAAATGCCAAATCTTACTTTCAAGACATATTTCGGCTTAATGCCAAATCATACTTTCAAAACATATTTATAACTTTCATATAGATTCGCATTTGAAAGTAACATATAACTTTATACAGCTATGCCCGAGAATGAATAAATTGTGATATAGCGCCGAATAAGTCATAACAAATTACCATGTACCCCATAGTGGGAAAAAGCCACATGTACTCACCTTAGTAGCTAGGTACGTCTAGCTACACTAATCCACATAACTCTAGAAACTCGATGTTTCCAAGCGTTCTTCAATCTATATTAGTCTAATAGAAGATTAGAACTTATTAGACAACTAAACATATAGTAATCGTCTAATTAATCTTGAACTATTTCTAGTCATCATCTAGTTCCATTCCAATGTCCAAGTGTGATTCTTAAAGTACAATACCAATTTTGGACATTTTTACCCTTTTGTCCCATTTTTGACCAAAAATGGTATTTTCGGGTTTTTATGAGGTTATTTTAACAACATTCAAACTTTTACCCCTTTATAAGCTCACTACTATGGCTAGATGTCGAAACATCTTTCACTTTACTCATTTATGCCATTTTGGCAAATTTCAAGGAATAAAGTTTCTAGATATAGAAACCGTTTGAAAACAAATTATTTTCAATCTACATAAATCCAAAATATTTCTATTACTTCATATGTGCCATTCCAATTTACTTTAATGTTCACTTGAACACCTCCTTCATATATACTAAAATCATCCAAAAACGTTGGAATTTACAATTCGCATTCCGATTTACAAACTTTTTGTCTCTATTTTCAATTTGGCAATGGAATTATCAATTCCATTCCAACCCTAAAAAGTATTAACAAATTCAAATTCCGTTACATTGCAATACTTTCTCATTCATAAGAAAAAGACTTTAATTGGTATTTCATAATTTCATATTAAACTTTCAAGCCAATTTTATATATATTTCCAATAGCTTGCTTGCTTATCTTTCATAACACGCTAAAATAACAATTACCATTCTTTTTAACTATCACTTGAACGCCGTACATGTAAAACCTTTAAGTCACAACACAATGTTAAAAGAATTAATCTTAAATTATTTTAGTGGCCAATGGTCAAATATTATGGGGAAAACATGAAAGGCAAGATTGAAGTCACTACGGAATCACTATTGTGTAAGACTGGATCATTTGGCGCAATGTTCTCATGCAACGCCACAATTGCCATGCAAGACCCTACATGTGTGGAATATAAGGTTGTAAGGTATACCAACACCTAGCAAGATCGGGAAATGATTTGGCCAACTCAGTGATCGGAGGCAGGTCGTGCCTAGATGTGGCTTGAGCACCAAGCAAGGTAAAAAGAGTGTTCGGGCGCCGAAAACCTTTCTCTCTCTTCCTGGTGCTTGGGCACACAACACTCGATCAGGGGCCAAACAAGATGATATGGAATTGCGTGGTGTTGGCGTGTGGACTTTATACACCCACCAGCCTAACAGATCGGTTTTCATTTTAATCATTTTAATATAATAAACCTAATTCATAGCTTTCCTTCAATTTTCATTTAATATAATAAACCTAATTCTATAGATTAGATAACAAGATATACAATAGATCATGTCATTATAACTACTTGGTCAACACACTCAAGACCACTATCGGATATAAAATAACTCGACTGTTTTCTGAACTTATAAAAAATCATTTTGTTTACAAATGAAAAACGCTTATTCATGATTTATAATTATGAACCGTTATAAACAATACAAATACTCTGCTTTTTAATGACTTAATAACTCATTCGTGGACCTTTAAAAGGTTATGACGCACTTAGGTCCATAAAATCATTTAGGGTTATCTGAACTTGTAAACGATGTCAAGAATTATAGATGCCCTAACAACATTAACAACACACTTTCTAGTTTCTATTACTTGTACTAGAAAAACATGCCGGATCGTCAAATTTTAACTATACAATTACAAAAATAAGATGTTTATGAAAGTATATTTAATTAGACTAAAGAATAATATATGGACTAAGCATGGACAAGACGAATATATGCTTAATCACATGCTGGGATCGTAACAGATGGGATTGGACAAACTCGACTTTTGTTATTTCCGATGATAAGAATGAAGAGGATATTTACGTCTTTTTTATATATATCATAAAAACACCAAAAGTGAGGCATATTTAGGCCATAAGGAGTACCCTCTCTCCTACTCTCACTTTTTGCCTCCACCTCAACACCAGTCCAGTCCATTACAATACCATAAATGGGGCCTACAAGACAATCTGTCCATCACTGAACCATTTCTAAGAAGATATAAATAAAACACGGGATTCCATTTCTTTAATTTTTATTGCTTGAATCATTTGCTATACCTTATATCACAAGTATCTATATAATCTATATAATTGCTAAAGGTTATCTACCAAGCCTCTGAAGCCTTCGCTGACGTAATTCATCTAAAGGAATCATCTCTGAATTTGACAACTGCATCGAAGACAATCCATCATCACCACGCCCTGTCCCACACACCTCGCACACACTTAACCAACCGGAGTTATCATATGTACAACCCCGGCACCTCCATATACCACCACTGCTTTCGCCAGTTCTTCCTCTACCGGAAATCCGTTGTTGTTGTTGTTGTTGCCGGGGCGCCCAAATTCCCAGCAAATATTTTAAAGGCCAGCCCATTAAAGAAGTCAACCCTTTCACCATTTTCGTCAAAGGAGAAGGACCTGTATACGAAGCTTTTAACCGGAGATAAACTATGCCTGCGAGTATCCCACCAAGATGGCCGAGGAACGATACACCAGGAACAAGCAATTGGATGAGAACCAGTTCTGCCCAGGCAGCATGCTTTGCAGGTACCATTAATCCATGGAGGTTAGTGTAGCCATCTGCTTGTGAATTTAGTATGACCTTCATTGCAAACAGGACACCAGAGAATCCAACAGCGTATTCATGGTAATAAGCTCTTTCATAGTCGATAAGAAGAAGAGATTTAGCTAATAACAGCGTAATGCCTTGTGACAATCCAAGTAGTGTGGCAACCATAGATACGAATTCAGCACTTCCCATCGAAGTCTCCAACTGGATGCCCTTCCATAGGAGCGAAATCATGTTGTAGACCAAATGAGATTCGCCAAGATGATAGAAGGCAGATAAGAATAACCGCTTCAGGTCCTTATCCTGCTCAACAGAAGGAATAATAAAAAAAATTATGTCAATCTTGCACAAATATGATCGATATCTTGCTTGTTCAGGGCGTGTTTTTTTTTTATCCATTCCATTGTTAATTTGAACTGATTGAGAAAAACAAAACAGAATTGGTGAATTTGAATTGATGTAATTGCAAGCAACAAAAGCGAGAGCATCTGGTCAAAGTTAGGGATGAAATTAAGAAGAAACGATCCACAAAACGAAACCCTAAACGCACCTTAATGATGAGATGAGCATTGAACCAGACGTCATCAATGGTAGGAAGGATATGATCAAGGAAAGTAGGTCGTAGATAAATGAGAGTGTTGGCAGCAAGGATCGCCGCCGTGACGGGGGGTTTACGTTCAAGCCTCCGGTACTCGTTGACGGCCTGCAATAGCATCAAGGGTATCATTCCGTTCGAGACGCTTCTGTTGTTTCTCCTCACCATCTTTCTTCTGCACCAGCTATTTTCGTATGCAGCTATTTTCGTATTAAACAGCTGCACAGATCCACAGGCACCAGAATGATCGAAGGCGGGGAATAAGCTGTTCTGGTTTCTTCCAGAGAAAACCTTCTGGATCGATTTTATCACATTACTTAGTTTCCACGAAAATTATGAAAGAAGGTTTGATTTTTAAAGAAATCACAAAAATATTTTAGATTAATTATAGCTTTAGTCCTTATAGTTTTTAGTTTAATATAGGGAAATTTGTTAAAAAGTCCTTATATTTTGGCTTTATTTAGGAAGAAGTCATCCCTAATTTTTATTTTATGATTTAATCCTCTAAACCTGCAAAAGTTTGTGAAAAAAACACATTTCACCTGAAATAGTAGGTCAGGGGTTAATTCACAAGTAAAACGATTTTTCAGGGACTTTTTTCGCAAATAAAATGATTTTTTCATTGTTTTTGTAAGTAACATAACTTTTACATACGATGTCTAAATTCTACAAACTATATATCATTGGAAAGGTGTTAAATAATACTACAACTTTGTTTTACAGACTTTTGTCTGAATATGTTATATTTTGCTACAATCCGTTAAACATGAGTACAAACTCATTTATATCACTTTTTAGTCATTTTCAAGCATTCATATCTCATTCCTTATAACTTCAATTAACCTAAATTTTTTTCTTATGTTTTTATTACTTTAAATAATAGAATTTTCATAATGATGACCTTTTCCAATTCATCATGATTTTGAGATATATAGCTATAAATATTGCATCCCACAATAATTAATATTTCATATGTTTAAATACCCATTTTTCAAACGAGTATATATTTTGTTATACAAATCTATTTGTAACATCCGTTTTTCAGTAAATCGTATTCGAGAGTTAATTTTTTTAGCGAATAATAATAATAATAATAATAATGATAATAATAATAATAATAATAATAATAGGAATTTTAGTTAGGTTTGAGAGGGAAAGTGTCAATTAATGAAACCTTATGTGTAAACAAATTTGTAAATAGGATAAAAGAAATTAATAAGGAATAAGTGAGGGGTCACGTGTGTCATATTGTGAAAGTTGCATGGCTGCCCTTTGGAGGGTCGATCACGACTTTTAAAGGGGCTGTGTATCATGTTTCCATCAGCCCATACAAACTTTGTTCACGTAGATGTGTAAGTTGTCACTGCAACCGTAGAATCCATGTTTGTAGCCGTGAACACCATTTCCCCTTGCTTCATTTTCTGCCAAGTCGTGAAGAGAGGAAGGAGATGCCGAGAGAGAAGAGTGAGTTGGAGAAGGGTGGATCAAGGAAGTCTTAGGTTGAAGTGTTTCTACTGTAACATCAACTAGGTGAGTTTTCTATTCCTTTTCTCTTTGTTCTAGTTGAATCACCACCACCACACCTCCATCACGAGGTGTATGTTTGTGGGTGTGTGTATGCTTGATTGTTACTCTAGAATTCTTTTAACTTATTAAACTTTATATGAAAATTGTATTATTCGAAATAATAAAAACATAGGAAAATGATTCTTGTTAATTGGAGTTATAACGGAGGAGATATGAATGTTTGAAAATGACTAAAAATTATCATAAATGAGTTTGTACTCATGTTTAAAGGATTGTAACGAAAAATCTGAACATATTCAGACAAAAGTCTGTAAAACAAAGTTGTAGTACTACTTACCACCTTTACAAGAATATAAAGTTTGTAGAATTTGGACATTGTATGTAAAAGTTATGACACTTACAAAAACAAAGAAAAAGTCATTTTATTTGCGAAAAAGTCCCTGAAAAATCGTTTTACTTGTGAATTAACCCCTGACCTGCTATTTCAGGTGAAAGGGGTTTTTTCACAAACTTTTGCAGGTTTAGAGGATTAAATCACAAAATAAAAATCAGTAAGGACTTTTTCCTAAATAGATCCAAAATATAAGGACTTTTTGACAAATTTCCCTTTAATATAATTATGATTATATTTCTTTGATTAGATTTTTGAGAAAATCCATTGTTTTTAAGAAAATTAAAAGAACACCTTAACCTAATTACAAGATAGTATCTATACTTTTCAATTTAAGATAATTACAACTTTAGTCTCTTGATATGATTTTTTTAGAAAAAATGGAAGAATATATAAATTTTGAGGAAAATTATGAAAGAATATATGATTTTTAAGAACTAACAAGAATACTTTAGGATAATTATAAGTTTAGTCCATATAGTTTTTTCGTTTAACATAATTACAACTTTAGTCATGATATGATTTTTTAGAAAATACATGATTTTTAAGAAAATTACAAGAATTTCATGGACATGTTATAAGATTAGTCACTATAGTTTTTAAATTAAGATAATTATAGTTTTAGTTTGTTGACATAATTTTTGAGAAAATATGAAAAATATATGATTTTTAAGGAAATTGCAAGAATATCTTGGGCTAATTGCAAGTTTAGTTCTTATAGTTTTTAGTTTAACATAATTACCGTTTTAGTCTCATGACATGATTTTTGAGAAAAGACATGATTTTTAAGAAAATTATAAGAATATCTTGGACTAATTACAAGTTTAGTTTTTATAGTTTTTAATTTAAGATAATTACAGTCTCTTGATATGATTTTTGAGAAAACCACAAGAATACCAAAAGAAAATTAAATAATTACAAGTTTAGTCCATATAGTCTTTAGTTAAGATAATTACAATTTTAGTCCCTTACGGAGAATACTTAAAGATAAATAGACTAATTTAGTCCCTATAGTTTTTAGTTTAAGATAATTACAATTTTAGTCTTATAATTATTAATTAGTATTAGTTATATTTTTTGCCCTTGTTTAATTTTAATAATTACACTTTTGGTTCCTGCAATTAATAACTTGAATTAGTTACAATTTTGGTCCCTGTAGTATAAAATGGTCCCTCGGTAATATTGATATTATGGAAATTGTCCATATGCATTAGGCACATTACAGAAATAGTCCTTATGCAAAATAAATTTATTATAATAGGAATAGTTTAATAGCAATATTACAAAGATGGTATTTATATATGTAATTTGTGTTCAAAATATACGATTAATAAACCCGCTGCAACGTGCTGGTGTATCCACTAGTTTTTATAAAAAAGAGGAAGTTTGCCTCTTAATTGAAAAATTAAAATGAGTCTTCTATGTGTTTGATATCATCCAAATAAAAGTCTCTTAATTTATCAAAACCTCTTAAAAATTAAGAGGTAGAACTATGTCTGAAAAAAATTAAGAGACATTCTTTTAATATTTCAGCAACCACTTTCCTTTTTCACTTCTCTATACTTTGGGTGTGTTCAGCAAAATTAGCTGGTACCTGGAAGCTAGAAGCTGGTAGCGGGTAGCGGTCAGCGGTTAGCTGTTAGGTGTTAGCTAGTAGCAGGAAGCTTTAACTTTTATTTCTATATGCGTGTTCTGTAAAAATAATTGTAAGCTTTTGAAATATGTTAAGTTACATATAAGGACATCTTTTAAAAATATAAAACTAAAACATAATGATGAAATATTAATTGTCTAAACTACACCAATTTTAAAAGTTTCATAACTATGTTCTATTACAAAAATTATAAATCATGTGGCAACATAAAAAGTATAGTAGTAAAATTAGCGACATCGAGCATTCCATATTAAAGTAGGGTTTAGAGTTTAGGGTTTTTTATAAATGGGGGGCGTCCCCATCGATCAAGAAAAAAAGATAATAAAACAAAAACAGTCCAAGCGCTCGGAAGGAAGCTAAATAGAATCAACCTTCAGACAAAGAGGGGCCAAGGATGGCTTACACCCTCAGAACAAAAAAGGGGAGAGAAGAAACAACCACAGAATAGAGAAGATAAGAAACAGAACGACCCTCCACATTAGGGGAGAGACCAGTCCTTTTTAGCCAAAAGAACATTATGGGAAGGTTTTATAGAAAGACTCACCAGTCTACAGCGAACATCATCAATAATGGTCTTGACCATGGCATGATACAATCTTCTATTATTATTGAAAATCCAAATATGTCTCTCTTCCAAATGTGGTAAACAGCTCCAGCAAGCACAAGTCTTTGGATAACGAACCAAATGGTCTTACCCTTAGAAATACGTTTGAGAATATTGATGATATCTGACCAGCGATCAGTGGGGAAGGAGAGGTTCATGACATGCTGAAGATCATGCCAGACAACAGAAGGGAAAGAACAATCAAATAAAAGATGGGGAAGGGAATAAGAACAATCACCGTAGAAGGCACAAATGAGATTAGAGCTAGGCTCCCAGCTTCTGACTTTATAATAAGCCTTGAGACGATCTTTAAGAGCAACCCAGAGAATGAAAGCATGTCTAGGAATATTCAAGGAGAACCAAACAAGATGATGCCAGTCGACAGGCTGATCAGAGGGGCAGATAGAGTGCCAAACAGAACGGACCGAAAAGGGAGAGAGCTTACCATCGATATGTTGGATTAGGTGTCTAAGCAATGACTATAATTGATATATACTTAATTGATAGTAGCAAAGTCCTTTTGGGTTGCCCTCGTAGCTGGCAATTTGACAAAATAACTTTTAGAGAGAGAGATTGATTTATTATATGATTAATAAATCAATATAAAAAATTTGTTAATATATTATGAGGATAATATATTAATTAGCAATAATATTATTTAATTAATAATTAATCAAAAATTAGTTGGAATTAATTTGGTGATTAATTGGATTAATTAAAAGTGCAGGGGCTGAATTGTAATTATTCAATAGTTGAGTAGTGAACAGTTTTGGCAGGTTATATGGTTGGTGAAATTAAGGAAGGATAAATCCTTAATTTCGATATATATATATATATATATATATATATATATATATATATATATATATATATATATATATATATATATATATATATATATATATATATATATATATATATATATATATATATATATATATATATATATATATATATATATATATATAGGATAAATAGGGATTTGAATTAAAGAGAAAAGGTTTATCTCGTTTGAATTCAAATAATGTTTATCCATAAGGCTTATCTGATAATCCTTTCAAAGCTATAAATAGGGGCACCTGGCCACCCTTTCTGCGCCAACTTCACCTGATCTCTCTACTCTCTCTGGTTTTCTTGTTGCTTGCTTTGGGTGTGAACCATTTGATGCACGACGCTTGTGGTGCTTGCTTCCAAAAGATTCAACAAAAGGTTAGTAATTTCTTTTATTCCTTTTAATAAATTTCGAATTGCCTTAGGTATTAGTTATAAGTTCAAATATTGAAAACTTAGATCCGATTAGGTTGCATGTGAACTTAAGAGTTAAGTTTATTTGTGTTGCCTATTTCCTATCAATGGTATTAGAGCATTTGGCTTGTTTTCTGTTTGAATTTGCTATAATTGTTATACCTTTGAATTAGGGTTTATAGAAATTAAACCCTAAAGGCTTATTTTCGATTTTTGGGGCTAGGGTTTCAGAAACCCTAGCCTCCCCCTAATTTTTCAATTTCTGCTAGATATTTTGGGGTTTTTCTATTTGTGGTAATTATGATTAATTAATAAATGGATAGCCATTATACCCTTATGTGATTTTCGAAATTAGTGGGTTAAAGGATAGGATTAAATTAATTTGATTAATTTGTTGACCCTTATCTGATTTAATTTATTTAATTAATTGTTAATTAAAAGATAAACATTAAATCAATTAAGGCTTAAATTTAAATTTAAATTAAATGTTTAATTCGAAAAAATTTAAATAGATAAACCAAAACATTTTTAAAAGGGTATCTCAAAATTTATCATTGTTGATGGAACGCGTGTGGTTTACCGGTACATCAATCAAGATGATAAACGACATTGAGGTTACCAAGCTAATTTGCATGGTTATTCACATCTTGTTTGTGATCTTCGGTATCCCAATCACAAATGGAAGAGCATAGTCCGAGATTAAACATGTCATTAAATAGTTCAATGAATCTCAAAAGATCTAGGAATTTCACTTAATATGATTATCTTCCACGGTGGAATTGGTAAATCGTCATTTACCTACCTTTATAAAATTTACAATTAGATTACGACATCCTTCTTCTAAGTTGTGAATTATATAGTTGGGTCCTAGCCTTAATAATTATTTTGGGTTAATATATTAAGGAATATATGTATCTAATTGAAACTACCTTTCTTTTATAGATGTCTTCCTCTGTTGATGCTTCTGCTCCCCAACCCGCATCCCACTCCAACAACTTCTCTTCGATCATCTCGTTGTGCTCTAAGGTGACATTGGATGGCACCAACTACAACGACTGGATGCGGAATATCAAGATGGCTCTGAGATTTGAGGGCAGAGAGTATGTTCTCGAAAAAGAGCTCGTCGAGATTAACCAAGATACAACTATTCCTAAGGAATATTCCTCATATAAAAAACATTACGACGATGCGACCAGAGGGGCCTGCATCATGGTCGCTACGATGGTCCCGGAATTGTAGAGATTTCATGAGGACTACAGGCCATACGAGATGAACATGGACCTTATGGAAAAGTTCCGTAAACGAGCTCGTCAGGAGAAGTATGAGGTAGTCAAAGCCCTCATGGCTTGTAAACTAAATGATGGAGAGTCCGTCTGCACCCACGTGCAAAGAATGCAGAGATATGTGGAACGGCTTCAGAAGCTTAACGTGCATTTTGACGAGGAGCTGGCTATTGATATAGTCCTTAACTCATTGCCTAGTTGTTATGATCAGTTCATTTGCTTATCATCTGAACAACAATCAGACCACTTTGGTTGAATTGCACAACATGTTGTAGACCGCTGAGGACGGGATGAAGGGTAAATGTGCATCCTCCACATCCGTCAGTTCTCACATTCTGGCCATTAGTCAGGCGAAGGGGAGAAAGAGGAAAGGTCCTCCCAAACAGAATTGGAAGGGCAAGGCCCATGTCAGGTGATCCAGTAATGGCCTAAGGGCTCGGCTTAGTTCTGACACTCCTCATATCGCGAACCCCAAAGAGGCCGACCGTTTTTACTACAATGAGAAGGGGCATTGGAAACGAAGCTGCCCAACGTACCTGCAGGACATCAAGGATGGAAAAGTGAAGCCATCCTCAGCAGGTATATACACTATCTCTAAAAACTCATCATCTTCTTGTTCTTGGGTCCTTGATACAGGATGTGGTTTTCACATTTGTTCTGATTTGCAGGGCCTAAAAAAAGTAAGGAGGTGGAGCACGGAAGGATAAACCTGATCATGGGGAACAGGCGATCGCCACCTGTCACCAAGACCGGAGTTTATAGTCTAGTACTCAGTAGTGATGTTAGTTTAGATTTATTAAATTGTTGTTACTCGCCAGAAATGGCTCGGAATATTATTTCTTTTCATACATTGTTCAAACAAGGTTATAGATATTCTTTTGATAATTTGAATGGTTCTATTTCTGCTTATAAAAATGGTGTTTTTATTTTTGAAGCTTTACCTTGTGATGGTGTGTATGAAACAGTAACTTGTGTAGATAATTTAGGCAATAGTGTATTTCAAATTGATTCATCTAATGGTATAGAAAAGGCATGCTTGTGGCATTTTTGTCTTGGACACATCAACAAGAAACGCATCGCCCAACTCCAAAAGGATGGAGTGTTGGAATCATTCGACCTTAGGTCAGATGATGTATGTAAATCTTGTCTTTCGGAAAAGATGACAAAATCACATTTCACAGGAACTTGTGAAAGAGGTGAAGGTCTGTTGGATATCATACACACAGATGTGTGTGGACCCTTTAGATCAACCACAAGGGATGCTAATCGATTCTACGTGACTTTTACTGATGATTATAGCAGATATGGATATATCTACTTGATCAAGCATAAGTCAGAAACCTTTGAAAAGTTCAAAGAGTCAAGAATGAAGTCGAGAATCAATTAGGCAGGAAGATAAAGATGCTTAGATCCGATAGAGGCGGTGAGTATCTTAGTATCGAGTTCCTAGACTATCTTAAGGAATGTGGAAATGTTTCACAGTTGACTCCTCCCAGAAAACCACAATTGAACGGTATGGCTGAGAGGCGTAACCGAACCTTGTTGGACATGGTTCGTTCCATGATGAGTCGAGCTTCTCTTTCTATTCACTTCTGGGGGTATGCCTTAGAGACTGCCGCCCATATCCTCAATCTTGTCCCTACTAAAAGAGTTGCCAAAACACCTTACAAAATATGGACAGGGAAAGTTCCCTCGTTGGCACATATCAAAGTCTGGGGTTGTGAAGCTTTCGTAAGATGAGAGACTCACGACAAGCTAGCAGCTAGAAGTGAAGGTGTATTTTCATTGGTTACCCGAACAATCTTTTGGAAAGAGGCAATGGACAGCGAGATCAAGTCCATGTATGACAACCAAGTTTGGAATTTGGTTGATAATGTACCAGGTCGGAAGACAGTTGGGTGCAAATAGATATTCAAGAAGAAGACCGACATGGATGGAAAGGAGTACACCTTCAAGGCTTGACTGGTTGCAAAGGGATTTACTCAAACCCCTGGGGTTGACTATAATGAGACCTTCTCACCAGCGGCTAAGATAAAGTCTATTAGGATAATGCTCGCCATAGCTGCATTTCATGATTATGGCAGATGGATGTCAAAATCGCTTTCCTTAACGGGAAGTTGGCTGAGGATGTTTACATGAATCAGCCAGAGGGCTTTGTAGATGCAAAGTATCCCACTAGAGTGTGTAAGCTTGAGAAATCAATCTACGGATTGAAACAACCTTCTCGCAGCTGGAATCTCTGCTTTCGTGAGAAAGTCAAAGAGTTTAGTTTCTCTAGAAGCGAAGACGAGTCCTGCGTGTATATCAAGGCTAGTGGGAGTATAGTTACTTTTCTGGTACTGTATGTCGATGACATACTGCTCATGGGAAACGACATTCCAACCTTGCAAGAAGTTAAATCTTGGCTTGGAAAGTGTTTCGCCATGAAAGACCTTGGAGAAGAAGCCTATATTCTCGGGATAAGGATATTGAGAGATAGAAAGAAGAGACTAATATGACTTAGTCAAAGTACATACTTGGATAAGGTACTAAAGAGGTTTAGTATGGAAAATAACAAGAAAGGAGAGCTACCTATCCAGAGCAATGCAAAATTGAGTAAGACTCAAAGCCCGAGTAAAGATGAAGAGATAGCTGACATGAGTCGGGTACCTTACGCTTCGGCTGTGGGGTCGATCATGTACGCTATGACATGTACTCGCTCTGATGTGTCCTTTGCCTTGAGCATGGTCAGTCGTTATCAGGGAAATCCTAGCAGAGCTCATTGGATAGTCGTTAAGAACATTCTCAAGTATTTGCGGAGTATGAAGGATATGATTCTAGTCCTTGGTGGCAGTGATACGTTGAGAGTTAGTGGGTATACTGATGCCAGCTTCCAGACAAATAGAGACAACGGTCGATCTCAGTCGGGATAGGTGTTTCTTCTAAATGGTGGAGCGGTAACTTGGAAGAGTTCCAAGCAAGAGACGGTGGCTGATTCAACTTGTGAATCAGAGTACATAGCTACAAGTGAAGCGTCAAAAGAAGCGGTCTGGCTGAAGAACTTCATTGGTGACCTCGAAGTAGTCCCAACTATTCAGGAGCCAATAGAACTGTTCTGCGATAATGAAGGAGCGGCTGCTTTGACTAAGGAACCGAGAGATCATGGAAAGTCCAGACACATCGACAGAAAGTACCATTACATCAGGCATAGGGTAGAAGAAGGTCACCTCATTGTGAAGAGGGTATCACCTGAGCAGAACCTGGCAGATCCTTTGATGAAGGCTCTGAGTAGGATCAAGCACAATCAGCATGCTAGGAACATAGGTCTGAAAGATGATATTAGTTTTAGTAGTTAGATAGTTATTTGAAACTTGTAACAATGTAAATGTAATTGACTTTTGGTGATTTTAATAATGGAGAATTATTGATAAGTATTGTTTATTGCTATTTGTCAATTGTTTATTATTGTGTTTCAATTTTGCATGTTTTACTTCCCGAATAATATGATTATTCAAATATCCACAGTCGTTCATACTTTAGGAAGTAAGTAGTGAATCAAGACTGTCATGAATTGGATTGTATACTATCTAAGGAGTTAAATATAGCAATAGAATTGCTGCAACATTCAAGAGTGCTTAGCCACGCTTAGACAATTACTTCATGGATTATGTCACGAGTAATTCAGAGACGATAATATATTATGGTCTTAAAGCGGAGACATATGAGCTGTAATTTACAACTCGATTGTTCCTTGATAGTGTGTAAACGCATCGGTAACTCGATGTTATAAAACTTGTTGTTGTGCGTGATTTGACAAGTAAAGGATACAAGCATATGAGTCAAAGCTTATTCGTTCCTTTTGCCCTAATGGGAAAAGCGATATCTTTGGGCCCCTCGGTGATTTGGTGTTTACTGAAGTGCTGGCCAGCCAGGACTGAATTGATGTGTTCAATTAAAAGTCTTATGTCATTGCAAATCAGAAATCGGGAAACAAAAGTATCGGATTGAGATTGATCTTAATCCATGTCTCCAGTCTGAACGATATCTTGTAGAATGGAGGATCATATGATCACTTATCTTAGGACAGAACTAACTGGGTCAGAGTCGGCAGCGGCTTTTGGAAGCTACAATTTGCTGGTCGATTTAGAAGTTATACTGGAAGTTATAGTCATAGACTTATCCAAGTGGGAGACTGTTGGATTAGGTGTCTAAGAAATGACTATAATTGGTATATACTTAATTGATAGTAGCAAAGTCCTTTTGGGTTGCCCTCATAGCCGGCAATTTGACAAAATAAATTTTAGAGAGAGAGAAATTGATTTATTATATGATTAATAAATCAATATAAATAATTTGTTAATATATTATGATGATAATATATTAATTAGAAATAGTATTATTTAATTAATAATTAATCAGAAATTAATTGGAATTAATGTGGTGATTAATTGGATTAATTAAAAGTGCAGGGGCTGAATTGTAATTATTCAATAGTTGAGTAGTGAACAGTTTTGGCAGGTTATATGGTTGGCGAAACTAAGGAAGGATAAATCCTTAATTTCGATATATATATATATATATATATATATATATATATATATATATATATATATATATATATATATATATATATATATATATATATATATATATATATATATATATAGGGATTTGAATTAAAGATAAAATGTTTATATTGTTTGAATTCAAATAAGGTTTATCCATAAGGCTTATCTGATAATCCTTTCAAAGCTATAAATAGGGGGCACCTGGCCACCTTTTTCTACGCCAACTTCACCTGATCTCTCTACTCTCTATGGTTTTTCTTGTTGCTTGCTTTGGGTGTGAACCATTTGAGGCACGACGCTTGTGGTGCTCGCTTCCAAAAGATTCAACAAAAGGTTAGTAATTTCTTTTAATCCTTTTAGTAAATTTCGAATTGCCTTATGTATTAGTTATAGGTTCAAATAGTGAAAACTTAGATCCAATTAGGTTGCATGTGAACTTAAGAGTTAAGTTTATTTGTTTTGCCTATTTCCTATCATGATGGACCTCCAGAAGGGAAAAGAAAAGGGGGTTATGAGACAACAGAACGGTAGGGGAAAGAGAATGGGGGTTATGAGATAGCAGAACGGGATGGGTATCCCTCTAACATTGGGGGAGAACCCAACAGTCGTTGAGCACAAGGTCACAGACCTTAGAGTCAGGAGTGAAACCCGCAACATGGATGTCATGGGCTGACAATAAGTAAGAGAGGGGACCAGCAGGGTGCCAGTTATCAAACCAAGCAGACGCAGAGCAGCCATCACCAACCTGGGTGACAATAAAGTCCCTGATCTTACCCCGCATGTCAAGGATACTACGCCAAGCATACCCCGTACCGCGCTTCTTGGGGGCATCCCAGAAGTTACGCCTACAGAGGCGGTACGAGTGGATACACTTGACCTAAAGAGAATCCTTCTTATAAAGGAGTCTTCAGGTGTGGGAAGCCATAAGGGTAATATTCCAAACAGCAAGGTTACGGATACCCAGGCCACCATGTGACTTAGGGAGACACATAGTCTTCCGGGAGACTTTGGCTTTACCACACTTCATCTCACCATGGCACCAGTGGAAACCCCTAATTAGTTTCTCAATCTCGTTAGAGATAGATTTAGGAAGAATAAACACGGAAGCCCAATAAATTTGCATGGAAGAAAGAACAGAGAGGATGAGCAGACGGCCAACAAAGGAGAGAGACTTGTTCTTCCGGTCGTTAGTCCTGCATTTGAATTTATCAACAAGGCCTTTACAGTCCTTGTGAACAAGATGTGTGGTGATGAGAGGGACACCAAGGTATCTGACAGGGAGAGATCCCTCAGGAAACCTAATGATACGATCAATGGCAGCTCTGGTCCTCTCACCAACATTGCAATAGAAGGCTTCACACTTTGCTTCGTTAGGATGGAGCCTAGAGACCCCAGAGAATTCAACAAGAGAATCACTAATGATACGAACCGAATAGCTATCACCATGACAAAAGAGAAGAAGATCATCCGCAAAGCAGAGATGGGTGATATTTTGCTCCTTACATTGCCGGTGGAATTTGAAAGAATCAGAATCAGAGATGTTTCTCTTGATCATAAGGTTAAGAAACTCCCTGACCAGAGTGGAGAGATAGGGAGAGAAGGGGTCACCCTGCCTGAGACCCCTTTGACCGTCGAAGAATTCGTACGTATTACCATTGATGCTGACAGAGTAAGCATCAGTGGAGACACACATCATGAATTAGTCAATCATACGAATGAGGAAACCAAACCAAAACAAGATGGTGCGAAGAAAAAACTAATCAATCGTATTGTAAGCTTTTTGAATATCAACTCTAAACACACACCTGGGGGACCTCTATGACGATCATAATCACGCATGAGCTCCTGGACAAGCAAGACGTTATCAGTTGATCAGGCGACCATGGATGAAAGTTGACTGGTTTTCATCAACCAGATAGGAGAGATGGTTTTTGATACGATCCACAATGATCTTGCTCAAATGAGTGACTTTAGACCACGTTTTGCACAAAAAATAGCATTAAAAATTAATAAAAACTAAAAAATTTGTCAATTTCTCATGAACCCAGGCATACGAAAATGCTTAAAATTAGCACAAAGATTAATTCTAGGTAGTTTATGAATTTTACAAAAATTCAAAAATTATGCAATTTCTCATGAACCCGGGTACACGAAAATGCTTAAAATTAGCACAAAGATTAACTCTAGGTAATTTATTAATGTTACAAAAATTCAAAAATTACGCAATTTTCATAAACCCGGGTACACGAGAAATAGTTAAAGTTAGCACACAAAATAACATTTAAAAATGTATAAAAATTTAAATATTAAGCAATTTTTCATGAACCCGGGTACACCACAAATGCTCAAAAATTTGCACAAAGAGTAACTCTAGGTAATTTATGAATTTAAAAAAAATTCAAAAACCAAGCATTTTCTGATGAACCCGTGTACTCGAGAAATGGTTCAAATTTGCACAAAAAATAGGATTAAAAAATTTATAAAAATTCAACAATATAGCAATTTCTCATGAACCTGGGTATACGAAAATGCTTAAAATTAGCACAAAGATTAATTATAGGTAATTTATGAATTATAAAAAAATTCAAAAGCTAAGCAAATTCGTATGAACTCGGGTACAGAGGAAATAGTTAAAATTAGCACATAAAATAACATTTAATAATGTATAAAAATTCAAAAATTAAGCAATTTTTCATGAACCCGGGTAAACCACAAATGCTTAAAATTAGCACAAAGAGTAATTTTAGGTAATTTATTATTTTACAAGAATTCAAAAACCAAGCAATTTCTGATGAACCCGGGTACACGAGAAATGATTAAAATTTGCACAAAAAATAGCATTAAAAATTTATAAAAATTCAAAATTTTCGTAATCTCTCATGAACCTGAGTATACGAAAATGCAATTTCTCATTTACATAGATTAACACTAATCATACATGCAGTGGAAGACAAAACAGATTAAATCCCATAAACTGAGCAAGATCAAAACATGTTCATAACAAGATCATATGTTCATCACAGTTGCACCAACAAAACATGAAAATCGATCATACCTTTGTGGTTGGATGTTAAGGATCCAAACCAGAATCCCTCTATTGATTCACACCCAATGACACCAGAAGAACAAGCAGACAGAAACTTCCAAGTCTTATGGAAATCGATCCAGAAACCTTGGAGGGTTAGAGGAAATCGAAAAAGAGGAGAGGGGGAGGGTTTCTTGAGGGTGGCGGCACACTAAAGGGTTTGGGATGCCATTGGGTGTTACCCCAAGGCCTCTATTTATAGTGCAAGGCTCCCTAGGGTTTCAAACTTTGGACCCTTTTGGCAGCCGCACCCCCTGGACTTGTTCAATTAATTAAACTATTAATTAATTACAATCCAACCCTTTAATTATTTCTTATAAATTAATTTACCAATTAATTCATCAATTAATTCTTGATCCAGTTTTTGATTATATAATTTCTCAATTAATTAATAAACTGATCAATCCTCTTTATTTCTGCTACTGATTGTTTTTACTGGGCCTTGAGGGAAACCCAAATAGGACACTGCTATTATTAGAAACATCACCACAGTTGATGACCTGGACATATATCCAACAGTCTCCCACTTGGACATGAACTTTCAGTGTGGTCTGATACTTTCAGATAATACGCAGTGAGTGTAACATCCAATGCAACTGCCGAACTCTGATCAAACTATGATCACGAAACGACTCCCAGATTAGAGATCAATTATCTCTATGTTCTACAAGATATCCATTTAAAACTTGGGACATGGATAAGGGTCAATCCCATAAGTTGAAAATTTTGTTTCCCGATAGAGATTTATGATGACCAAATCAGACTACTCAATCGAACACATCTATCTAGTCAGAGCCCGACCGAGCGTTTTGGTGTCAACATCAAATAATCAAGGGGCCCACGGACATCGCTTCTCCTAGTTAGGGCAGAAGGAACAGATAGACTTTGACTACATAGTCTCTGCCCATTTCAACATATCATACCCGAACATTCCCTTTATAACTACTAGTTACGGACAGCGTTTGAGAAAGTTGATGTGTGACAGAATCATAGTACAAATCCCTCATGTATCTTGGTCTGAAGAATAAAAGACATTATCATCCTAGATTAGTTGTGACTAAATCTATGAAGTAATCCCTAGGTGCGGGTTGTTCCAATACCTGAATCTCTACCAAGTACTCATGAGCATTAGTCACAATCACTATGCTATGTCCAATCACTATGGGAAATCTACTGACACTTGTGACAATCTTGAATCACTACTTGCTTCCAAGAGTACGACCGGTTGTCGAAGTTTGAGTAAGTTAATCACTCAGGAAGCGGGTTCTAAACATGCTAAAGTGAAACACGGTGTTAGAATGATCTGACGGATAGCCACTCCTGCTTATTACCAAGCCCCCATGAGATAATCACCAAATCAGATCTGTTCTAATACTGCAATATGTTTCTTGGTTTCTTTTAAACTCATAATTAAGATTTTATTTGTCTATATACCCAAAGTGACCTTCATTTTGTCTATGTACGCAAAATGACCTTAATTTTGTTTATGATCAACATCATTGCAGATAATCCGATCTGACACTCTTCCGATGATATCTCAATATGTCATCTTATTTTCCTTTCCTAACTCTCTTCCGAAAACGGTGGTATGCATTGTGACTTCTCATGGTTCTCAGGTTCTTCAGTCTAGATGACTGCACCCTTTAGTGTCAAGAAGATTTCAAGGTGTTCATGATGTTGAGGACAACCATTAAGATACCGACAAAACTCTTCAAGCATGAAGTCTTTAGACCATCCATTGATGCTAATAATTTCATATTTGAAACTCTTTTCAGATTATTACTACATTCACCCCAAAACTTTATGATTTCTTTTAAACAATCCATTTAGTGACCTCAGCGAGGTTGTGTCCCGAATCTAACTTATAGTGCTCCAAGCATCCAAGTTATCAGGATAAGTCCATAACACTTATGATCAATCTAATGGCAGAAGCTCATGGGGTTCCACTTACTTCATTCTGAACTCCTTCAGAATCTGAGGATTACCTAATAATCATGTGTCATAACTTTCAGAAACTCTTTTCTTGAAGTCATGCATCTTGTATCCTATCAAGATCATACTCATACTGGTAGGGTCTTTACTGACGATTTTTTTTATCTATTTGATAGATGCTTGTACCACGTGAGTACGTTGTATCTCCTTTAGATCTTTTATAGTAAATCATCTCTTAATGCCAAGTTATTACACTTTGTAACAATAAGAGATGTTTCCTATGTAACCGACATACATTGACAGGAAGATTACAACGATACTCCCACTAGCTTTGACATAATTATTGGACTCTTTCACACTATCACAAAATCCAAACATTTGGCATATTTTGACATTTAAAGATCCTATCTTGCGAGGTGCTCGTTAGATTCTTCTTGAGCCATGTACTTTTCAGTTTGGATATATCGACATGATCTAAACCTCTTGGTCGTGTCTTACATGCAACCCTTATGTTTTCCATTCAAGGAAAGCGGTTCAGATCATCCAATCTTGCTATGACTCACGGAGTGCAGTTATAACAAACAATATCTTTATAAATTCATTCTTAGCTTTTGTTGAGAGCGTCTTTCTCGGAATCAATTACTTGACTCTGAGCATTGCCTCACTCAACCAGTCTTGCTTTGAATGTAAGTACATTTCTATCTATGCTGCTTTCTTTTGATGATTCAAATACTCCCATTGGTTCTTTAGGCCAAGTGTAAAATCAGTCAAATTATCACATAGACTGGGTCTCGCCCTTATGTTCTCTTGTTTGGCAGCAATCGGGCTCACCAATGCTTCCAAGTAGTTGGACTGCTCATCAATACCAACTTATTATTTTACCACTAATCGGTGTGTTACCTTTAGTAATATCAGATCATAACACTCTATGAAGGTGACCAATACTACTGGTCTGTTGACAGCGCAGCGGTCGTCGTGCGGTCAAAAATAAGAGAAAACCTAACACACACTAGTATAGCGGTAGTCAGGGTCGATCCACAGGAGCTTCGTGGTTAGGCTAGATGAGAGATTACCAACTAGTAGTGTCACAGCTATAGTCGGAGGATCCGATTTCTATCTTCCTAATCACTAGCAAACAAAAGCAATGATCAAACAAACCCAAGCCAAGCTAAGCTATGCTCAAATAACCTAGTCACTTTCTGAAATCAGAAGTACATCTCTGAATCAGAAGCAATCAAAGGCATCCAAACTAGCCAAACCAAGCAAAGCATAAACTAGCTACTAGCTAAAGTTCCACTGAACAGTTACTAGCCAAGGTTTAATGCTTACAAACTAACCTAATTAGCTACTGATTTCAGCTAAGGAAAACAGTCCTAACAAGGTCCAAAACAATATCCAAAACACAATCAATCAATCAAACCAAATACAAACATCAAAAACACCGAAAAGCTAAGATTAAATGTAACCAAATGCTTTTCATTCACTAGATCCGAATTCCAAACACAAAACAGTAACCAAATGTTTCAAAATCAGAAACCTAAGTGCTCAAAGTCAGTGGTTGTCACTCCCAAAGACTTTAGCTACAAAAACTACTTGCTACTAAAAGGAAATTAAATCAAAAATCATAAAATACCAATTGTGAGCTTGCTGAAATGAAATCCTGGAGTCAAAGAGCTTCAAGGTCGATTTTACACCCGGTTCTTTGCTAGGGTTTTCGGCTGGAAATGCATCTATTTATACTTGCAAATTTCCCGCAACCCCGCCGCGCAGAAGTGAAATCCGCGGCGCGCGTATTGATCTCTTCCCGATTCTTCGGCATTTGAATGTGTTCCACCGCCTTAAACCCGCGTCGCGCATGGTTAATTCCTGCGGCGTGCGTACGAGTTCTCTTGATTTTTCATTCCTTCCCAACTTCTTCCTTTTGCACGCTTTTAGTCCCTGTTTCTATTCTTTTTCTCCAAACAAGTCCTGGCACGAAAAGTGAGAATACCCAGACATATTTGATATAATTTTATCAAGAACAGGGCTCAACAACGCCTAAAATACTTGATATCACTAGGCGTTGTCAAACACCCCACACTTGTGCCTTGCTTGTCCCCAAGCAAGAGAGTTTTTAACAAATTATAATAAAGAATCAAACAATTTCTGACTGTGTTCAGTTTCAAAGTTTATTGCTCTTTGAGTTAGAGTGGAATAGTTCGCGAAAACATAATTGAATTGTACTTTGGAATTCATGGCTTTCTAGAGAACCCTTGATTACAAACTTTCTGTCCACAATGAAGTGTACTTACTCATTCAGATTCTAAAGGCCATTAAGGAGTTGTCCATGACTTTCGATGTTGTCCGTGTAGCGAGCTTTCAGAAATATCATCCCATACCAGACGATCTTAGGTGATAAGGTGCATAAGGCCCACCCATTTTAGACTTACCGGCTCGAACAACAAAGGCCACCGATTGACTTTTCCTTCCTAAATTCCAATCCTAAAACAGCTCAATCTTCTAAACTCATAAAACTCAACTTATTTGACTAACTAATAGCATGATCACAAATAAACAGTATTTCTTGAAAAATACTAATGCTATCACAATCAAAAACCATTCATTTCAAAATTGCAATTCATTAAAAATTTTGAAAAATATTGCTAAAAATTGAAAAATTGATCATTTCTGCAAAAATTTCAAAAAATTCTCTTTGGACCGTCCACACCCCACACTTAAAACCGTACAACGTCCCCGTTGTACAAAATTATTTCAAAACAAGGGAGAAAGAGTTACCCCTTTTTGGACGATAGACTGCTTGGTGCTCAATATCACAGATATAATTGCGTACAAGAGGATCCTCGATTTCGTATGCTGGAGTTGTAGCGCTACAGTGAACACACCGGTGGTCGAGACAAGTGGAGGGGGCACGGTGACCCCACACTTGTCTGAGACAACTCCTTCTCAAATTGGTATCTCATGCATAACGTAACAAACAAATTAAAAACACACATGACAAATAAAACATGAACAAAAAATATACAATAGACAAAGATATATGTGTTGCGGATGATCGCGGCGCGTAATTGATGGATGCGCGTCGCGGTAATTTCGTGAAGTTAAAACAGTATCAAATGAGAAATGATCGCGACGCGCGATTTATGGACGACGCGGCGCGGTAATTTCAGCAGATTTGTCCCAATTTTAACAAATCACCAAATCAATTCAACACAAAAGAACTATTGTTTTATTACTTTTAACTGCCTCTAAGAGGCTTATTCATCCAAAATTACCTAAAAACAAAACATCATTTTTTAACTAAAACCTAATAATATGTTAATCAAAAAATTGTACTAAAATACTAATAATTACATCCAAAATCCTCAACTGTGGGCTGTATCGTTGACGTGCACGCATAGGTCGTCATGCGGTCAAAAATAAGAAATAACCTAACATTCACTAGCATAGTGGAGTCAGGGTCGATCCACAGGAGCTACGTGGTTAGCCTAGATGAGAGATTACCAACTGATAGTGTCACGGCTATAGTCGGAGGAACTAATTTCTATCTTTCTACCTTGAACAATATTCAAACACCCAAGCCAAGCTTAGCTATGTCCAAATGACCTAGTTACTTTCTGAATTCAGAAGTACATCTCTGAATCAGGAGCAATTGAAGGCATTCAAACTAGCAAAAAACCAAATAAGCATAAACTAGCTAGTAACTAACAGTTCTATGAGACAGTTAATAGCCAAGATTTAATGCTCAATATAACCAAGTTAACTACTGTTTTCAGCAAGGGAAAACCGTCCTAACCAAGTCACAAACAAAATCCAATCACAATCAAACAATCAAAACTCCAACAAGCATCCGAAATACCGAAAAATCAATATTTAAGGTAACCGAATGATTTCATTCACTCAAACCAATATCCAAACATCAAATCAGTAACCAAAACTACTAAAAGCAGAACCCTAAGCTAGAATTCAATGGTTGTCACACCCAAAGATTCAACTCAAAGCTTACAAATGTTTAACTAAAATGAAATAAAATCTAAAACATGAAAATACCAAATTATAGCTTCTGGAATGGAATCCTCGAGTCAAAGAGCTTCTAGGTCGATGTTTACACCAGGTCTTTGCTAGGGTTTTCGGCTGGAAATGCCTCTATTTATAGTTGCAAATTTCCCGTGACCGCGCCGCGCAAATGTGAAATCCGCGGCGCGCGTACTTATCCGTTCCCCGTTTTTTCGTCATTTAAATGTATTCCACCGCCTTACATCCGCGTCGCGCAGGAGATAAATCCGCGGCGCGCGTACGTCTTCTCTTGATTTTTCATTCTTTCCATACTTTTTCCTTTTTGTACACTTTTAGTCCCTGTTTCTGTTCTTTTTCTCCAGACAAGTCCTGACACGAAAGGTGAGAATACCCATGCATATTTGATATAATTTTACCAAGAACAGGGCTCAACAACGCCTAAAATACTTGATATCACTAAGCGTTGTCAAACACCCCACACTTGTGCCTTGCTTGTCCCCAAGCAAGAGAGTTTTTAACAAATTATAATAGAGAATCGAACAGTTTTTGAATGTGTTTAGTTTCAAAGCTTATTGCTCTTCGAGTTAGCATGGAATAGTTTGTGAAAACATAATTGAGTTGTTCTTTGGAATTCATGGCTTTCTAAAGAACCCTTGATTACAAACTTTCTGTCCACAATATAGTGTACTTACTCGTTCAGATTCTAAAGGCCATTAAGGAATTGTCCATGACTTTCGATGTTGTCCGTGTAGCGAGCTTTCAGAAATACCATCCCAGACCAGACGATCTTAGGTGGTAAGGTGCATAAGGCCCACCCATTTTAGACTTACCGGCTCGAACAACAAAGGCCACAGATTGACTTTTCCTTCCTAAATTCCAATCCTAAAACGGCTCAATCTTCTAAACTCGTAAAACTCAACTTATTTGACTAACTAATAGCATGATCACAACTAAACAGTATTTCTTGAAAAATACTGATGCTATCACAATCACAAACCATTCATTTCAAAATTGCAATTCATTAAAAATTTTGAAAAATATTGCTAAAAATTGAAAAATTGATCAGTTTTGCAAAAATTTCAAAAATATCTCTTTTATCTCTTTCGACCGTCCACACCCCACACTTAAAACCGTACAACGTCCCCGTTGTACAAAAAAAATTATTTCAAAGCAAGGGAGAAAGAGTTACCCCTTTTTGGACGATGGACTGCTTGGTGCTCAATATCACAGGTATAATGCGTACAAAAAGATCCTCGATTCATATGCTGGAGTTGTAGCGCTACAGTAGGACACGCCGGTGGTCAAGACAAGTGGAGGGGCACGGTGACCCCACACTTGTCTGAGACAACTCCCTCTCAATTTGATATATCATGCACAACTTAACAAAAAATGAATGTATGTGTTGCGGACGACCGCGGCGCGCAATTAAGATATACGCGTCGCGGTAATTACGGGAGTTGAAACTGTTGTGGAAGTGGAATTGACCGCGTCGCACATATGTGAAATCCGCGGCGCGGTAATTGCAGAAAATTCAGCCACATTCAAACACTCATAAACAAGCACTCAACACAAAACCTACTATTTTTATTCAACATACTAATGCCCAATGGCTTATTTTTGTCAACTATAAACAATTAATTCCTACCTACTTAAGAAAAACATGTAAAAATCTATGCAAAATATTCTAAAAGACAAAAACTAACAAAAAAAACAAAAAGACACCCATAAGTATACCCTCAGTTGTGTGCAGTGTCATCCTCTTCTCCTTCCTCTGGGTCTTCTTCTGGATCCTCCTCCATAGGCTCCTCATCTTCATCCCGGATTGTTGGTTGCGGTCTCGGTGGGGCACATCGGCATTTAGCCATGAAAGTGATCATGCAGTCGGCCAACCATAAAAGCTGATCCTGCATGTTCTCGGTCCGTCTATTCATCTCCTTAGTGACAGCCGCCTGTGCCTGCTGGTCTCTCTAGTGGGTCTGCAGAGTCTGCTGGATTGCTTGCATCTTGTCAACCAGGTACCGGGACTCCATGGTAGCAGGAGAGAGGCTGCGAGGTAAACTGTCGGTCACTCGCTGACGCTTCCTGGATGCTGAGGAAGATGGCTCGGTCCGGAAGGCCGGAAACGGGGATCGCTCAGATGTCGTGACCCCCTCGTCAATATAGATCACATCCCTTGATAAGGTGGTGGGCGGGCTGAAAGGAACTGGCGGGATAACTGTCAGCCCCTGAGTGGCGTGCTCAGTCAGCAACCCATAAGACTGGGCCAGTCTCATAACATAGTGCCCTCCACCGAGAGCAGTCTGGTGTAGCGGGGCGTCGGTGATCCGCCTGAAGTAGTCTGCAATGAAGTATGGCATGTTGCATGTCTGCCACATCCGGGTCAGACACCACATGAGATACAGCTCATGCGGTGTAACTCGCTCCTCATCAGCATGCGGCCACATCATGGTCGTGATCAACCGGTGTTCGTGATCAACCGGTGAGAAGGCAGATGCATCAATCCCTCCCGCACGGTATTCTCATGATACCGTGAGGAAGAAATGGTGCTCCAGTAGTCACCAGGGGAAAACGAGTCGTCGACGGCGTAGTTGGCCCGCCGGTGGAATAAGTCAAACCCTGGCGCCTCAGACTCCTCCTCAGTGTAAAGCCCGATCCGATACCCGAACTCCTGTAAGCTGCAGCTACGGTTGTGGTTCCCCAACCGGAACTGCACCATCTCTTCTGTATCCATCCCTACCGGTTGGTGGTCAAAGTGGTAACTTGCGAGAAACTGCAAGTATACCTCGCGGTAGATTGGTTCAGACATGTTGACCGCGCTTTCGATAGCCCGGCACGTATAAATAAGCTCGTCCTTGTCATAACCCGTCTGTACCAGCCAGTACTGCAAATGTCCCATAATTCCTGACTCAGTGGTCAACTCCCAGTTGACTGATCGCGCGGGGAGAATCCGCTTCTGTTGTTGAATAGTTCGACGGTTGTAAAAGTTATAAGCTCGTGTTCTACCCACTCCCGTAGCCATGGAGTTCCAATCGATTGATTCCGAACTGGCCGAAGAAGACATTGTTTCTGCAAAAATCAAAATTTAAAAGTCACTGTTCTGTCCAGACGCTCGGCGCGTCGCGCGTATATAGTCCCGCGGCGCGCTATAAGAGTATTCATGTTACGCGTCGCGGACTGTAACAGGCGCGGCGCGGCGAATGAGTTCAGGGTGAAAAATTCGCAGATTACTTCCCTACTAAGCCATTTTTCCTAGTTCTAAATATTGGGTTTTGCAGAGCATAGTAGTTTAATCTTAATTTCACTGTCAATTTCACCAGATTATTGCAACATTGCGGATTACAAAAGTGTTTTATTCTAAGTTCAAGAAGAAGAGAAAAGAGACGAAGAGAGGGTACTTACTTGATTTGCTGTAAAGGAACAGACAATGCAGATGGATTATTTGCACGAAGAGGTTTTACCACGGTGAAAAGAAACAAGAATTATCAAGTTCCGATTATAAACAAGTATGGGGGTTTTGGAATGGCATTCAAACTCTGTTTTTAGGATTATCTCTAATTTCAAATTAAGATAAGGCCGCGGCGCGGGAAGCTTCTATCCGCGTCGCGTAAAAATCTGATTTCAAGCGTAATCGTAAAAATTGAACACGCACGCCGCAGAGTCAAAGATCCCGCGTCGCGGTGCTGCAAAATTACCAAAATGACCCCACACTTGCCTTTTTCATACCGTGATAACATGGATGTGAAAAATTAAGAATGACATGCAAAATTATACAAATGACAATCGGGTTGCCTCCCGACAAGCGCTAAGTTTAACGTCTTCAGCCAGACGTGCACTTACCTGCTTATGTAGTATACGTTGAAATTTCTGTTATGAACTCGACTGTCTCAATTTCTAAGTTCTGGAATGTGCCTGTAGTAATGTATGGTTTAAGTCTATGGCCATTGACTTTAAATGGTTGCCCACCTTTTAAGTCCTGGATTTCGACTGCACCATAATCTGTAGTGCCGATTACTTTGTAAGGACCATTCCACTTACTTCTCAATTTTCCTGGAAACATCTTCAGTCTTGAGTTGTACAACCAAACTTTTTGCCCCACTTCAAAGACTTTCAGTCGCAGCTTTGCGTCGTGATATCGCTTCATTTTTGACTTATAAATGGCTGCATTCTCATAGGCTTCATCCCGTAATTCCTCTAGCTCGGACAACTGAAATTTTCTTTCTTTTCCGGCAGCAGTGTATTCCATGTTGACTTTCTTGACAGCCCATAAGGCACGATTGGCGATTTCCACTGGCAGATGACATCCCTTCCCATAAACCAACCGATATGGAGTGGTTCCGATCGGTGTTTTGTATGCTGTCCGGTATGCCCACAATGCGTCATCTAACCTTAACGACCAATCTTTTCTATCCGTCTTGACAGTCTTCTGAAGGATCTCTTTGATTTGCCTATTGGATACTTCGACTTGGCCACTAGTCTGTGGGTGATAAGGCGTTGCAATGCGATGATTTACCCCATAATGTTTCAGCAATCTTCCGAACTTGAAATTCTTGAAATGCGATCCTCCGTCACTAATGATTACCCTTGGGACTCCATGCCTGGTGAAGATATTTTTCTTCACAAATTTGCACACCACGTGATGGTCATTTGTACGAGTTGCTTCGGCCTCAATCCATTTTGAGACATAATCTACTGCCACCAAAATGTAGACGTATCCATGTGATGTGGGGAATGGACCCAGAAAATCGATTCCCCAAACATCAAAGATGTCTACCACCAAAATTGGATTCAAAGGCATTTGATCCCTTTTTGATATATTTCCTAATTGCTGGCAATTGATGCACTCTTTGGCAGTCCTATGCGCGTCTCGAAAGATAGTCGGCCAATACAATCCGGATTCGAGAACTTTATATCCGGTTTTCCTTCCACTGAAGTGTCCTCCACATGCTGACGCATGACAGAGATCCAACACCTTACCAATTTCATTGTCCGGCACACATCGACGAATTATCTGATCTTCACCTACCTTGAAAAGGTCTGGATCGTCCCAAATGAATCTCTTTGCGTACGTGCGAAATTGCTTCTGCCGTTGTTTCGTCCAATGTTTTGGTATTGCTCCTGTAGCCAGGAAATTTACATAATTTGCGTACCATGGAGCTCCATTAACTTCTAACAGCTGTTCGTCGGGAAATGAGTCTTGAATTCCTGTTTCCAGTCCTTCAACTGGTAGTCTTGAAAGATGATCTGCTACCACGTTCTCAGCTCCCTTCTTGTCTTTGATGTCTATATCGAATTCTTGTAGCAGAAGAATCCACCTGATTAATCGAGGTTTGGATTCCTTTTTTGTGAGCAATTGTCGAACTGCACTGTGATCAGTGTAAACCACCGCCTTGGATCCCCAGATATAAGATCTGAATTTATCTAAAGCAAAAACTACAGCTAATAACTCTTTTTCAGTGGTTGTGTAATTTAATTGAGCTTCGGAAAAAGTTTTACTAGCATAGCAAATGACAATAGGCTTCCTATCAATTTTCTGTCCTAACACTGCACCGGCGGCATAATCGCTAGCGTCACACATTATCTCAAAAGGTTGTGTCCAGTCAGGTGGCTTCAGGATGGGGGCCTCGACCAATTTATTTTTAAGGATATTGAATGCCTTTGTACATTCATCATCAAAAATAAATGGTGCGTCCTTTAACAGAAGACCACAGAGGGGCTTAGAGATAGCACTAAAATCTTTAATGAATCTGCGATAAAACCCTGCATGCCCCAAGAATGATCTAACTCCTTTCACCGATGTTGGAGGTGGCAATGTGGATATGACCTTAACTTTAGCGCGATCGACTTCGAATCCTCTTTCAGAAACCACATGTCCCAATACTATTCCTTCTCGTACCATAAAATGACTTTTCTCCCAGGAAAGAACCAGGTTGGTTTCCACACATCTTTTCAGCACCTTTTCCAATTGATCTAAGCAAGTCTCAAATGTAGGTCCAAAAATTGAGAAATCATCCATGAAGATTTCTAGTGCCTCCCCAATCATGTCAGAAAAAATTGCCATCATGCATCGTTGAAATGTTGCAGGTGCGTTACATAATCCAAATGGCATTCTGCGAAAAGCAAAGGTACCATAAGAACATGTAAACGTTGTCTTCGCCTGATCTTCTGGATGAATTGCAATCTGGTTATACCCTGAGTATCCATCCAAAAAACAGTAGTACTTTTGCCTGGCTAATTTTTCCACAATTTGGTCGATGAAGGGTAATGGAAAATGATCTTTAGACGTGGCAGCATTAAGTTTCCGATAGTCAATACAAACTCGCCATCCAGTCACAGGTCTCGTTGATATCTTGTCGCCATCCTTAGTATCTACTACAGTGATTCTTGACTTTTTCGGCACAGTCTGCGTTGGGCTAACCCATTCACTGTCGGAAATAGGATAAATGATTCCTGCGTCCAACCATTTAAGAACCTCCTTTTTGACAACTTCTTTTAAGTTGGGATTCAACCTTCTTTGCGTATCTCTGGCAGGTTTAGCTCCTTCTTCTGTGATAATGCGATGCATGCATGTAGTCGGACTAATCCCTTTTAGGTCCGCAATTGTCCAACCAATAGCCTCCTTATGTTTGGACAATACTTTAAGCAATTCTAGTTCTTGCTTCTCCGTCAAGTTGGCTGCTACAATTACTGGTAAAGTATCCTTCTCCCCTAGAAAGGCATACTTCAGATGCTCTGGTAAGGGTTTCAGCTCCAACTTTGGTGGTTCTTGTAAGGAGGGCTTTAATGTCTTTGGAATCTCTGTTGGTAACTTCTCTATATGCGCGCATTCCTCGGACTTGAATCCTTTTTCAGAAACCACATTTTGTGTTTCTGTTCTGCCAACAATTGCTTCTTCCTGAGTTTCTATTTCTTCTTCTTGAAGTACCTCTGGGGCATATTGCTGCACCAGTTCATCTATGATGTCCACTTGATAGCATTCCTCTTCTTCCATGTTACTTCCTTTGGGATCTGCATTGAAAATGTTGATCTTGGCTTGTCGGTGTCCGAAAGATATCCCCATTTCTCCAGTACGACAAGCAATATTTGCATTAGCCGTGGCCAAAAACGGCCGCCCTAGAATAATTGTCGGTTGCTCACCATTTGTTGCTTGACGAGTGTCCAAAACAAGAAAGTCTGCTGGGTAGTAAAATTCTCCTACCCTGATGATTACATCAACTAACATGCCCCTAGGAACCTTAGTGGACTTGTCGGCCAATTGCAAAATCACATCAGTAGATTTCATAGTACCGAACTCATGCTTGTCGAATAACTGCCCAGGCAGTATATTCACGCTTGCACCTAAATCTAAGAGAGCCCTTTTGATAGGCACATTGCCTAAATCTACAGAAATAAGAGGGACTCCTGGATCTTTCATCTTTGGTGGAAGTGCATCCATGAGGATAGAGCTTACATTCTCGGGTAAGCTAATCATCTTAGGCAGGTGAGACAGAATATGCTTCTTGTGTATACACATGTCCTTGAGAAATTTAGCATATGCAGGAACCTCTTTGATGAGTTTGACTAAAGGAATGTTTACTTTGATCTGGCTAAACAATTCCCACATATCTTCAGCTTGTGGTCCCTTCTTCCCAAATGGTCCTTTTTCCGGCTTTTCCAAGGCTGTAGGAAAAGGAACTGTTCTACTTGACTCTCCTTTTTCCCAGGTACTCGTCTTCTTCTTCTGCACCTGCTCCTCTTTATTTTGTCTCTTTTCTAATTCTTCTTTTTCATCAAAGACTATTTCCACATCACTGTCATCATCATTAACTGGGGCTGCAACCTTGTTATCTACCTTCTTCCCACTCCTAAGTGTGATGACTTCATTGACTTGCATTTTGTGTGATTGCTCCTGTTCCCTTGCTTTTTGTTTTTCTATTTTGCCAAGAGACTCTCCTAATCTCAGGATTGCTTCTGAATTAGATTTCTCTACCTCCTGAAGTTGCACTAGTAACCCGAAGATTTCTTGCAAACCAATATTCGTACTTCCTGATGAAGGCGGAGTTTGCGCCTGTTGCTGCCTTGTAAATGGTTGTCTCGATTCTCGTTGCTGATTACTTCGGAATGGCCTTGGTGCATTGTGAAATCGACCATATCCATGCACTTGACTTATTTCCTCATGAGTCATCGAACACTCATTATGATTGTGTCCTACTTTTCCACATGTATTGCAGATGCTCTGTCCATGCAACACGTATGCTCCTTTTTCCTGTTGAAATCTCTTGAGCATCTGATTGAACCTTTTTGTAACAGCAGTGAGCTCCTTTTGAATTTCAGCTTTCCATTTGTTCTCTGCTTCGACATTTGCTACATATACAGTCTTATCCTTCATTGATCCACTGACTTTTGATCCTAAACTTAGCTGCTCCAAAAATCTCCAGGCATCATCTGGCTCTTGCCACATAAATGTCCCGCTTGACGAGGCATTTATCATGACCTGGTGTGTTTCATTAACTCCTTCGAAAAATAATTTGACCAGCTGCCACTTAGGAACTTCATGATGTGGACAGGATCTCAGCAGCTCTTTTAGTCTATCAAATGCTTCATGAAAAGCCTCTCCAGGCTTTTGCTGAAAATCTTGTATCGCTCGTCTAATCTCCGTGGTTTTACTGACTGGGTAGAATTCTTGCAAAAACTTCGCCTTGAGTTGTTCCCAACTAGTAATACTATTTGATGGTAAGGATGTAAACCAATACTTGGCTTTATCCTTAAGGGTGAATGGAAACAATCTAAGCCTAAAAATATCTCTATCAGTATTCCTAGGAGTGTTGGCGTTGGCGATTGCTAAGAATTCATACAAATGATTATAAGGGTCGTCAGTCTTGTATCCCCTAAACTGAGTCAATATTCCTTATAACTGAGGTTTGATTTCTACTTGCGAATCTATGTTATCAGGAATATAGATCGGCGATGAATCATCATATTCCCGCGGTTGGAAATGTGATGCAACCGATTGCCGTCTCGGTTGTGCAAAATGTAAGGGTTGAGCGGGGTTACCGTAAGGATGATCATTGTACTCCCGCTGACCTGGTTGGTATGGTGGTGCTCGTCTGGGAGGTCCCCGACCTCGGTTCCATTGTGGTTGTGGTGCCGGTGGCACCCATCCTTCATCTTCCTCGTCATACACTTCCTCCGTCTCTGGGTATTGGTATTGCGGTTGAGGCGGTGGTTGAAAGTGTATAGGTTGTGTTGGTTGGTATGTAGGTTGAGGTTTAAAGAGGGCTGGTTGTGGTTGTGATGTTGGTGTATGCTGTCTAGGAGTTGGGGTGCCATCTCGGGTCGGCTCTCCCCAAGTCATAGCAGATGTAAAGGGATTGGTGGATTGTGGTTGAGAAGCGGGTAAAAATGGTGGAATAGATGGTGGAGTGCATGATGGTATGGGTGTAGGGGCTGAAACTACACCACCAGACGCACTCGAACTTCCAAATTGGAATTCTGATAATGGGGGAATAGAAAACCTCCCCGTTGCCTCTCCTGACGGATCCTGGGCAACACTAACCGGACTACTGCTAACTTGACTATAATTCATGATGCTTAAACGCCTACGGGCACGGAGTTTGCGCGCAGTACGTTCAATTTCAGAATCAAACTGTAATGGGGATGCTTGCTCTCCCCTGCGGGTACGCATGCACTAGTGCAATACGCCCACAAGAATCAAAACCAAAATGAAATTTCAAAAAGCAAGAAACAAATTCCTACTACTCACCTATTCTAAGCTCACAGCTCCCCGGCAACGGCGCCAAAATTTGACGTGCACGCAGAGGTCGTCATGCGGTCAAAAATAAGAAATAACCTAACATTCACTAGTATAGTGGAGTCAGGGTCGATCCACAGGAGCTACGTGGTTAGCCTAGATGAGAGATTACCAACTGATAGTGTCACGGCTATAGTCGGAGGAACTAATTTCTATCTTTCTACCTTGAACAATATTCACCCAAGCCAAGCTTAGCTATGTCCAAATGACCTAGTTACTTTCTGAATTCAGAAGTACATCTCTGAATCAGGAGCAATTGAAGGCATTCAAACTAGCAAAAAACCAAATAAGCATAAACTAGCTAGTAACTAACAGTTCTATGAGACAGTTAATAGCCAAGATTTAATGCTCAATATAACCAAGTTAACTACTGTTTTCAGCAAGGGAAAACCGTCCTAACCAAGTCACAAACAAAATCCAATCACAATCAAACAATCAAAACTCCAACAAGCATCCGAAATACCGAAAAATCAATATTTAAGGTAACCGAATGATTTCATTCACTCAAACCAATATCCAAACATCAAATCAGTAACCAAAACTACTAAAAGCAGAACCCTAAGCTAGAATTCAATGGTTGTCACACCCAAAGATTCAACTCAAAGCTTACAAATGTTTAACTAAAATGAAATAAAATCTAAAACATGAAAATACCAAATTATAGCTTCTGGAATGGAATCCTCGAGTCAAAGAGCTTCTAGGTCGATGTTTACACCAGGTCTTTGCTAGGGTTTTCGGCTGGAAATGCCTCTATTTATAGTTGCAAATTTCCCGTGACCGCGCCGCGCAAATGTGAAATCCGCGGCGCACGTACTTATCCGTTCCCCGTTTTTTCGTCATTTAAATGTGTTCCACCGCCTTACATCCGCGTCGCGCAGGAGATAAATCCGCGGCGCGCGTACGTCTTCTCTTGATTTTTCATTCTTTCCATACTTTTTCATTTTTGTACACTTTTAGTCCCTGTTTCTGTTCTTTTTCTCCAGACAAGTCCTGACACGAAAGGTGAGAATACCCATGCATATTTGATATAATTTTACCAAGAACAGGGCTCAACAACGCCTAAAATACTTGATATCACTAAGCGTTGTCAATCGTCTTCCTCATCTTCTTCATCAGGATCCTCTTCCATTGGCTCCTCCTCTTCTTCTCTGATCGTCGGCTGGGGTCTTGGTGGAACACACCTATGCTTTTCCATGAGGGAAATCATGCAATCCGCTAACCACAGGAGTTGCGTCTGTGTATTCTCTGTTCGTCTATTGACCTCCTGTGCTACAGCCGACTGCAGTTGGTGTTCCCTCATATGGGCCTGCAAGGTCTTTTTAACATCCTTCACTTCATCGGCCAAGTACCGTGATTCCATGGTGGCCGGGGAAAGTCCTCAGGGTGGATTAATAGTCACCCGTGGTCGCTTTTTGGAAGTGGATGGCTCGGTCTTCAGCACCGGAAATGGTGATCGCTCAGTTGCCGTGACCCCATCGTCGACATAAATCACATCTCGGGAGATGGTAGTCAGTGGACTGAAGGGAACTGGCTGAACAACTGTCATCCCATGGGTAGTATACTCGAATAGCAACCCATAGGATCGGGCTAGATTCATCACATAATGTCCCCCGCCGAGGGCAATTTGCTTCAGTGGCTCGTCTGTGATCTGTTTGAAGTAATCGGCCACGAAGTATGGCATGTTGCATGTCTGAAGCATCCGTGTCAAACACCACATGAGATGTAGCTCACGTGGCAAGACCCGGTCCTCGTCCGCACGAGGCCAGATCATGGTTGATATCAACCGATGTAACATGCGATGCGACGGTAGATGCATCAGTCCCTCGCGTACGGTATTCTCATGATACCGCGTGGATGATATGGTGCTCCAGTAGTCAGCAGGAGAGAATGAGTCATCGGCATCATAGTTAGCCCGTCGGTGGAAGGTGTCGAACCCTGGTGCCTCTGATTCTTCCTCAGTATATAACCCGATACGATAGCCAAATTCCCGTAAACTGCAGCTTCGGTTGTGATTACCCAACCGGAACTACACCATTTCTTCCGTATCCATACCCAGCGGCTGACGATCAAACTGGTAACTTGCGAGAAATTGCAAGAATACCTCCCGATAGATAGGCCCTTCCATGTGAACAATGTTCTCAATAGCCCGACAAGTGTAGATAAGTTCGCCTTTGTCGTAACCCCCTTGAACCAGCCAATATTGCAGATGTTCCATAATCCCTGATTCCTCGGTCAACTGCCAGTTGACCGGCCGGGCGGGGAGGATTCGTTTTTGTTGTTGAATGGATCTACAATTGTAGAAGCTATAAGCTCGTGTTCTACCTACTTCTGTAGCCAAAGAATTCCAGTCGATGGTTTCAGTACTGCCTGAAGAAGACATCGTGCCTGCAGAAATCACAAAAATTGAAGAAATCACTGCACTGTTTTGACGTTCGGCGCGGCGCGCACGTGACAACCCACGACGCGCTATATGAATATTCATACGCCGCGTCGTGGACTGCACATCCCGCGGCGCGGCGAACGATTTCAGTCAAGAAAATTCGCTCAATCTGTCAATCTAAGTCCAATTTTTCTAATCTGGCACTTGGGTTCCGCGTAATACAATACTATAATCCTAATTCAGCAATTAATTTAATCGATTAAACATAACATTGTGGATTACAATATCATCTAGTAAGTTTCAAGACTTCTAAAACTAAGAGAGAGAGAATCGATACTTACTTGAAGTTCTTGCGAATGAAAGATGAGTGCAGTCGTTGGATTGATTGAAGGGTTGAAGCACGGTGAGAAGAACCGAAATTTTCCGCAATTTATTTATATGCAATGTGGGAATTTGAATGACTATCAAAAAGCTCTGTTTAAGTGATTATCTTTAATTTCAAATTAAGATAAGACCGCGGCGCGGGAAGCTTCTATCCGCGTCGCGTATAAAAATCTGATTTTAAATGTAATCGCAAAAACTCAATACGCGCGGCGCGGTTTCTAAGATCCCGTGTCGCGGTATTGTAAATTTACCAAAATGACCCCACACTTGCCTTTTTCTCACCGTGATCAAAAATTTGATGTAATGCATTGAATATTAAGAAAATATGCAATTGTACAATGATGATCGGGTTGCCTCCCGACAAGCGCTAAGTTTAACGTCTTCAGCCGGACGTACACTTACCTGATTATGTAGCGTATGTTGGAATCTCTGCTATGAGTTCGACTGTCTCTACCTCTAGTTTCTGGAACGTGCCCGTGGCTATGTATGGTTTGAGTCTATGGCCATTGACTTTAAATGGTTGCCCACCTTTCAAGTCCTGGATTTCGACTGCACCATAATCTGTAATGCTGATCACTTCGTAGGGACCATTGCATTTGCTTCTCAGTTTCCCGGGGAACATCTTCAGTCTTGAATTATACAGCCATACTTTTTGTCCAACTTCAAAAACCTTCAATCGTAGCTTGGCGTCATGATATCGCTTCATCTTTGATTTATAGGTGGCTGCGTTCTCATATGCTTCATCTCGTAGTTCTTCTAATTCAGACAACTGAAGTTTCCTTTCTTTCCCAGCATCAGTATAGTCCATATTGACTTTCTTAATGGCCCAAAGGGCACGATTGACGATCTCTACTGGTAAATGACATCCTTTTCCGTAAACCAACCGATATGGAGTAGTCCCGATCGGTGTTTTATACGCAGTTCGATACGCCCACAATGCATCGTCTAACCTTAGCGACCAATCCTTTCTATCAATCTTGACAGTTTTCTGAAGGATCTCTTTGATTTGCCTATTGGACACCTCCACCTGGCCGCTGGTTTGTGGATGATACGACGTTGCAATGCGATGATTCACCCCATAGTGTTTCAGCAGCCTTCCGAATTTGAAATTCTTGAAATGAGATCCTCCGTCGCTAATGATTACTCTGGGGACCCCATGCTTGGTGAAGATATTTTTCTTCACACATTTACAAACCACGTGATGGTCATTTGTGTGAGTTGCTTCGGCCTCAATCCATTTGGAGACATAATCTAATGCCACCAAAATGTAAACATATCCATGTGATGTGGGGAATGGACCCATAAAATTGATTCCCCAAACATCAAAAATGTCTACCACCAAAATCGGATTCAAAGGCATTTGATCCCTTTTCGATATATTTCCTAATTGCTAGAAATTGATGCACTCCTTGGCAGTCCTGTGCGCATCCCGAAAGATAGTCGGCCAATATAGTCCAGATTCGAGAACTTTATACCCGGTTTTCCTTCCACTGAAATGTCCTCCGCATGCTGATGCATGACAGAGATCCAGCACTTCACCAATTTCGTTGTCCGGCACACATCGGCGAATTATCTGGTCCTCACCTACCTTAAAAAGGTCTGGATAATCCCAAATGAATCTCTTTGCGTACGTGCGAAATTGCTTCTGCCTTTGTTTCGTCCAATGTGTTGGTATTGCTCCTGTGGCCAAAAAATTTACATAGTTTGCATACCATGGAGCTCCATTAACCTCTAACAACTGCTCGTCAGGAAATGAGTCCTGAATTCCTACTTCCAATCCTTCAGCTGGTAATCTAGAAAGATGATCTGCCACTACATTTTCAGCTCCCTTCTTGTCTTTGATATCCACGTCGAATTCTTGCAGCAAGAGTATCCACCTAATTAAGCGAGGCTTAGACTCCTTCTTTGTGATCAGGTGCCGAACAGCACTGTGGTCAGTGTAAACCACCACCTTGGATCCCCAGATATAAGATCGAAATTTATCTAGAGCAAATACTACAGCAAGTAATTCTTTTTCAGTAGTTGTGTAATTCAATTGAGCTTCAGAAAAAGTTTTACTAGCATAACAGATAACAACAGGTTTCCTTTAGACTTTTTGCCCTAATACTGTGCCAGCAGCATAGTCACTAGCATCACACATTATCTCAAAAGGTTGCGTCCAGTCGGGCGGCTTCAGAATGGGGGCTTCAACCAGTTTATTTTTGAGAATGTTGAATGCTTTTACACATTCTTCGTCAAAAAAAAAAATGGTGCGTCCTTCAAAAGAAGACCACAAAGGGGCTTAGAGATAGCACTAAAATCTTTAATGAATCTACGATAAAACCCTGCATGCCCTAAGAATGATCTAACCCCTTTCACTGATGTTGGAGGCGGCAATGTGGATATGACCTTAAATTTAGCGCGATCGACTTCGAATCCTCTTTCAGAGACCACATGTCCTAATACTATCCCTTCTCTTACCATGAAATGACTTTTCTCCCCGGACAGAACCAGGTTTGTTTCTACACATCTTTTCAGTACCTTTTCCAACTGAACTAGGCAAGTTTCGAATGTAGGTCCAAAAATTGAGAAATCATCCATGAAGATTTCTAATGCTTCACCAATCATGTCAGAAAAAATTGCCATCATACATCGTTGAAACGTTGCAGGCGCGTTACACAATCCAAATGGCATTCTGCGAAAGGCAAAAGTACCATAAGGGCAAGTGAACGTTGTCTTTGCCTGATCTTCTAGATGAATTGCGATCTGGTTATACCCAGAATACCCATCCAAAAAAAGTAGTACTTTTGTCCTGCTAACTTCTCCACAATTTGATCGATAAAGGGTAATGGGAAATGATCTTTGGATGTGGCAGCATTAAGCTTCCGATAATCGATGCAAACTCGCCATCCGGTTACAGGTCTCGTGGATATCTTGTCACCATCCTTTGTGTCTACTACAGTGATCCCTGACTTTTTCGGCACAGTTTGCGTTGGACTAACCCATTCGCTGTCAGAAATGGGGTAGATGATTCCTGCGTCCAACCATTTAAGAACCTCCTTTTTGACAACTTCTTTTAAGTTAGGATTCAACCTCCTTTACGTATCCCTGGCAGGTTTAGCTCCTTCTTCTGTGATAATCCGATGCATGCATGTGGTCGGACTAATCCCTTTTAAGTCCGCGATTGTCCAGCCAATAGCCTCCTTGTGTTTGGACAATACATTGAGCAATCCTATCTCTTGTTCCTCTGTCAGATTGGCTGCCACGGTTACTGGTAAAGTATCTTTCTCTCCTAGAAAGGCATACTTTAAATGTTCTGGTAAAGGTTTTAGATCCAATTTTGGTGGTTCTTGTAAAGAGGGCTTTAATGTCTTTGGAATCTCTGCTGGTAACTTCTCTATATGCGCACATTCTTCAGTCTTGAATCCTTTTTCTTCTTCTCCATTTTGCGCCTCTTTTCTTCCAACAATTGTTTCTTCCTGAGTTTCTATTTCTTCTGCTTTAAGTACCTCTGGAGTATATCGCTGCACAAGCTCGTCTATGATGTCCACTTGATAACATTCCTCTTCTTCCATACTGCTTCCCTTGAGATCAGCATTGAAAATGTTGATCTTGGCCTGTCAGTGTCCAAAAGATATTCCCATTTCTCTAGTACGACAAGCAATATTTGCGTTAGCCGTGGCCAAAAACAGCCGCCCTAGAATGATTGTGGGTTGCTCCCCATTCATTGCTTGACGGGTGTCCAAAACAAGAAAATCTGCTGGGTAATAGAATTCTCCTACCCTGATGATGACATCGATTAACATGCCCCTGGGAACCTTGGTGGACTTGTCAGCCAACTGCAGAATCACATCAGTAGATCTCATGGTGCCAAACTCATGCTTGTCGAATAACTGCCCAGGCAATATGTTCACACTTGCACCTAAATCTAACAGAGCCCTTTTGATATGCACATTGCCTAAATCTACTGAAATAAGAGGAACTCCCGGATCTTTCATCTTTGGAGGAAGCGCATCCATAAGGATAGAGCTTACATTCTCAGGTAAGCTAATCATCTTAGGCAAGTGGGACAGAATATGCTTCTTGTGTATACACATATCCTTGAGGAACTTAGCATATGCGGGAACTTCCTTGATGAGTTTGACTAAAGGAATGTTAACCTTAATTTGGCTAAACAATTCCCACATGTCTTCAGCTTGTGGTCCCTTCTTTCCATATGGTCCGTTCTCCGGCTTTTCCAAAGCTGTTGGAAAAGGAACTGTTCCACTTGATTCTCCTTTTTCCCATGTACTCGTCTGCTTCGTCTTCTGCACTTGCTCCTCCTTATCCTTTTTCTTCTCTTTTTCTAATTCTTCTTTTTCATCAAAAACTATTTCCACGTCACTATCATCATCTGCAATCGGAGCTGTAACCTTGTTGTCTACTTTCTTCCCACTCCCAAGTGTGATGACTTCATTGACTTGCATTCTTGGTGACTGCTCTTGCTCCCTCACTTTTTTTTCTTCCATTTTGACAAGTGATTCTCCTAATCTCAGAATTGCTTCTGAATTAGACTTCTCTACTTCCTGGAGTTGTACTAGCAATCCAAAAAATTTTTGCAACCCAATGTTTGTATTTCCTGATGGAGATGGAGGTTGCACCTGTTGCTGCCTTATAGGTGGTTGTCTCGATTCTCTTAGCTGATTACTTCGGAATGGCCTTGGTGCGTTGTGAAATCGACCATATCCATGCACTTGACTTATTTCCTCATGAGTCATTGAGTACTCATTATGATTGTGTCCTATTTTTCCACATGTATTGCAGATATTCTGCCCATGCAACACGTATGCCCCTTTTTCTTGTTGAAACCTCTGGAGCATCTGATTGAACCTTTTTGTAACAGCAGTGAGTTCTTTATGAATTTCAGTTTTCCATTTGTTCTCTGCTTCGACATTAGCTACATATACAGTCTTATCTTTCATTGATCCACTGACTTTTGATCCTAGACTCAGCTGCTCCAAAAATCTCCAGGCATCATCTGGCTCTTGCCACATAAATGTACCACTTGATGAGGCATTTATCATAACCTGGTGTGTCTCATTAACTCCCTCGAAGAATAATTTGACTAGCTGCCACTTAGGAACTTCATGATGTGGACAGGATCGCAGCAGCTCTTTTAATCTGTCAAACGCTTCATGAAAAGCCTCTCCAGGCTTTTGCTGGAAATCTTGTATCGCTCGTCTGACCTCTGTGGTTTTACTGACTGGATAGAATTCTTGAAGAAACTTCGCCTTGAGTTGTTCCCAACTAGTAATACTATTTGATGGTAAAGATGTAAACCAATATTTGGCTTTATCCTTAAGAGTAAATGGAAACAATCTAAGCCTAAAAATATCTCGATCAGTATTTCTAGGAGTATTGGCGTTGGCAATTGCTAAGAATTCATATAAATGATTATAAGGATCATCAGTCTTGTATCCCCTAAACTGAGTCAATATTCCTAATAAATGAGGTCTTATCTCTACTTGCGAATCAATGTTATCAGGAATATAGATTGGCGACGAATCATCATATTCCCGCGGTTGGAAATGTAATGCAACCGATTGCCGTCTCGGTTGTGCAAAATGTAAAGGTTGAGCGGGGTACCGTAAAGATGATCATTGTATTCCTGCTGACCTGGTGGTGGATATTGTGGTGCTCTTCTAAGAGGCCCCCGACCTCGGTTCCGTTGTGGTTGTAGTGCTGGTGGCACCCATCCTTCATCTTCCTCGTCATACACCTCCTCCGTCTCTGGGTATTGGTATTGTGGCTGAGGCGGTTGTTGAAAGTGTATAGGTTTTGTTGATTGGTATGTGGGTTGAGGTTTAAAGAGGGCTGGTTGTGGTTGAGATGTTGGTTTCTGCTGTCTAGGAGCTGGGGTGCCATCTCGGGTCGGCTCTCCACAAGAAATAGCAGAAGTAAATGGATTGGTGGATTGGGGTTGTGAAGCATGTGTAAATGGTGGGATAGATGGTGGAGTGCATGATGGTATGGGTGCAGGGGCTGAAACTGCACCACCAGAAGCACTCGTGCTCCCAAACTGAAATTCTGAAAGTGGGGGAATGGAAAACATCCCCGTTGCCTCACCTGATGGTTCCTGGGCAACACTTACCGGACTACTGCTAACTTGACTAAAATTCATGATGCTTAAACGTCTACGGGCACGGAGTTTGCGCGCAGTACGCTCAATCTCAGAATCAAACTGCAATGGGGATAATTGCTTACCCCTGCGGGTACGCATGCACTAATGCAACACGCCCACAAAAATCAAAACCAAAATGAAATTTTCAAAAAGCAAGAAACAAGTTCCTACTACTCACCTATCCTAAGCTCACAGCTCCCCGGCAACGGCGCCAAAATTTGACAGCGCAGCGGTCGTCGTGCGGTCAAAAATAAGAGAAAACCTAACACACACTAGTATAGCGGTAGTCAGGGTCGATCCACATGAGATTCGTGGTTAGGCTAGATGAGAGATTACCAACTAGTAGTGTCACAGCTACAGTCGGAGGATCCGGTTTCTATCTTCCTAATCACTAGCAAACAAAAGCAATGATCAAACAAACCCAAGCCAAGCTAAGCTATGCTCAAATAACCTAGTCACTTTCTGAAATCAGAAGTACATCTCTGAATCAGAAGCAATCAAAGGCATCCAAACTAGCCAAACCAAGCAAAGCATAAACTAGCCACTAGCTAAAGTTTCACTAAACAGTTACTAGCCAAGGTTTAATGCTTACAAACTAACCTAATTAGCTACTGATTTCAGCTAAGGAAAACAGTCCTAACAAGGTCCAAAACAATATCCAAAACACAATCAATCAATCAAACCAAACACAAACATCAAAAACACCGAAAAGCTAAGATTAAATGTAACCAAATGCTTTTCATTCACTAGATCCGAATTCCAAACACAAAACAGTAACCAAATGTTTCAAAATCAGAAACCTAAGTGCTCAAAGTCAGTGGTTGTCACTCCCAAAGACTTTAGCTACAAAAACTACTTGCTACTAAAAGGAAATTAAATCAAAAATCATAAAATACCAATTGTGAGCTTGCTGAAATGAAATCCTGGAGTCAAAGAGCTTCAAGGTCGATTTTACACCCGGTTCTTTGCTAGGGTTTTCGGCTGGAAATGCATCTATTTATACTTGCAAATTTCCCGCAACCGTGCCGCGCAGAAGTGAAATCCGCGGCGCGCGTACTGATCTCTTCCCGATTCTTCGGCATTTGAATGTGTTCCACCGCCTTAAGCCCGCATCGCGCATGGTTAATTCCTGCGGCGCTCGTACGAGTTCTCTTGATTTTTCATTCCTTCCCAACTTCTTCCTTTTGCACGCTTTTAGTCCCTATTTCTATTCTTTTTCTCCAAACAAGTCCTGGCACGAAAAGTGAGAATACCCGGACATATTTGATATAATTTTATCAAGAACAGGGCTCAACAACGCCTAAAATACTTGATATCACTAGGCGTTGTCAAACACCCCACACTTGTGCCTTGCTTGTCCCCAAGCAAGAGAGTTTTTAACAAATTATAATAAAGAATCAAACAATTTCTGACTGTGTTCAGTTTCAAAGTTTATTGCCCTTTGAGTTAGAGTGGAATAGTTCGCGAAAACATAATTGAATTGTACTTTGGAATTCATGGCTTTCTAGAGAACCCTTGATGAACCCTGCTTTACACTTCAGGAACATACATGCGGGATGACCAATGGAACGACATTACTAATCAGGTTCAGGCTAGTCATGAGGTTCGGACGAACGATGAATGACTCTAGACCCTCTTTGTGTACAAGTAAGGGATGAACCCTGCTTTACACTTCAGATGGTGTCTGTGCAACCTACTTAGTCTAAGATGTGGTCTTAAGTCTGTATATGTTTTTATGGTCTAACCGGTCGAATATCTAATTTATCGAAAACTAATTGGAAGTGTATCTAATACATCGGGGATCAAACCATTTTGACCAATGCTCGTTTTCTCCTTTAAGACATATTATAACAATTTAATGTTCTTTGAAGGAGGAAAAATGTGAAACATTTTCTTAGTTCATAATTTAACTCAGATTTCAACTTTGTTGATCTCATACTTCTCTTTGAAGCCTTTGAACAATTCAAAGCTTCAATCTTAATGTTTATTCTGATAAACGGAGTTGTATTTGCCATACTAAATATTATGAATTATAACTTAATTGTGTTTATTGGTAGATTTGGGAATTTCACGAGAACTAATGTGCCCATTGCCCATAATCTCAATTTATTGGTAGATTTAACCAAGATATGCATTCGTCATATGACTCTAAGTCAAATGATTCCAAAATCCTATCCCTTTGATCTTTGGGTGATGCGTCTCTTGTTTTAACCGATTTAATTAAGAATCCTTTCATCAGATGACTCTAAGTCAAATGACTCCAAAGTCCTGTCCACTTGGACCTTTAGTTGATGTAATTCTTATTTAAATTGAACTTTAACAATCATATAGACACAATTCATAAATTCAACACACTTTGGATGTATCATCATTCAAGTTATTACTATTTATGCTATCAACACATTCATACAACATTGCAAGGATAATATAATCAACCATGTTCAAAAGAAAAGTCAATACTTTTATTAAATCAAAAAATATCCTTAAACAATGTAAAATATAAAAACAATGTCATATGAAATTACTAGTTAATAACAAAATAAAATATCTAACTAAACATCAAAATTGCACGAGCCCATGATCCAATCTAAATATGCTCCCATTCATCAGTGTCCTGCATCCTACCGAGTCCCCACATACAGAGCAAATGTGACAAACACATCAAGTATCAAGGAATTAAGGATCAGAAGTTTTGAGTTTTAAATATACCTGTGTTACCAAAAGATTTGGCTTTGGAGCATCATCCAATATTTTTATGACTGTATCCCACCCTATGAATTCCCAGTTTGAGACATCTTAGAACCGGTCCGACAGTCGTCCTGGACTGCTTCTTGATGTGTCTCATCACTGGACTCAATCCCGAAGTAGTATCAGTGGAACTATGTATCTCTATGAACGACTCGTACATAGTCAACATCGAATGCATCTCCATGATAGTCTTGTCCTGATTTCCCTTCCTGTACATCTGGATGAACGGATCGTACCGGCTAGTCAGCGAGTCAAGTATGATGTTAGCACTCAACTCCCGATCAATGGGATGACCAAGTCTTCATAGCTCGCCAATGTATCCCTCAATCTTGAGAACATGCAAATCGATGCTACTTCCTTATTCTAGCTTGCACCCTTCAAGCTCCTTGAAGATCCTAGTTCGTTCATTTTCAACTGGCTCTCGGAACCTTTCCTCAACCAGCTTTGCAAAGTCATATGGCCCCAGAAACTCGAAATCCCTGTGGATCTCGGGGTCAATGGTCAATAGCATGAGACTACAAACTTCCTCTAACTCATCAATCAATAAGTCATGCTCATCACGAAGCTGTTGTGTGATGCCATGCCTAGGTAGAACGGGGAGCAAGCACTCAATCAGATATGGCTTGCCTTCAAACCTCAGAACCAGTTTCCATTGGCGAAGCCATTGCACATAGTCCAGACCAGTGAGCTTTTCCATATTCAACAAATACTTTTTGAAGCTCTCAGAGATGGGTGATGGAGGAGAAGGAGGAGAATTGACACTAGCTTTAGACATCTATAAAACCAGAATTCATTATTTTAATTTTAATCCTTTTAAATAATTACCCAATTATTATTTAACAAGGCTAGGACCCAAAATCTCCCAGTTATGATGTGAAGAGGGATGCCATAATCACAACATAATGGTCATTAAGGTAGATATACTTTTATCAATTTCAGTCTCCATGAAATTCCTAGATCTGTGAGATTCATTGACTGAGGTCAACGGCATGTTAATCTTGTTGGATTAGGTGTCTAAGCCATGACTAATAATTAAGTATTTACCTAGTTAATAGTAGCATAGTCCATTTGGGTTGCCCTCATAGCTGGAGGTTGGTAGAAAGTTCAGTAGAGAGAAAGATCGATTTATTATATGATTAATAAATCGATAGAAACATAAAAGGAATAGTTTGTTAATATATTAATGTGATTATATATTAATTAGAAACTATAGTAATTGATTAATAATTAATCAGGAATTAATTGGATTAATTCTGTGGCATTAATTGGATTAATCAAGAGGATAGGGGCTAAATTTGTTCCAACTCGAAAGTTGAATTGACACGCGCGGCGCGCCCAGGTACGAGCCGCGGCGCGCGTACGGGTAATCCGGAAAATGGCTTAGAGATAGGGTTTATCTCTGTTTGAAAGTCAAACGAGGTTTATCTCTAAGGGTCATTTGGTTGCCTATAAATAGGGACCCATGGACCTCATAATTGGCTGCGATTTTCTCTCTGTATTCTCTCTGGAATTTTCGATCCTCTCCCCTCCTAGCTTGGGTGTGACTTTCATTTGAGGCAGGATATTTTTGCTGCTTAGCTTCCAAGAAATTAAGGTTGGTTTTTCTGTTTTAATCTTTAGATCTTTTATTGGCCTCTAAGTTTTTTGTTATATGTTCAATTAGAAGAAAACATAGATCCTTATAGGTTGCATGTGAACTTAGGTTATTTAGTTCATGGTTTGCAGAAAACCTTTCAGTGGTATCAGAGCCTGTTCTTGTTTTCTTGTTGAATAGTTATAACTATTTTAGGGTTTAAAGCTTATAAACCCTAATTTCATTTGGATCGATTTCTTGGATTAGGGTTTTGGAAACCCTAATCCCCCCCCCCCCCCTTAGTAATTTTCGAAATTCCCATTAGGGTTTTTAGGTTGTTTTCTATTTTTGGTAACTTTAATTGTTTAATTAAACGGATAACCTTAAACCCATTTGTTTGAATTCTAAATTGAAGGGTTTAAGATAGGTTTAAAATTAATTTGATTAATTTGGTAATACCTATCTACATTTGAATTAATTTAATTAATTGTTAATTAAAAGATAATTCAAAAGATTTAATTAATTTTAAAAAATTGCGAAAATTAAGGATAAATCCGAGAAAAATATTTTAAATGTTTAAAATATTAAGATTTAATTATTTTAATTAATTGTTAATTAAAGGATAATTAAATTGAATTTTAAAGGTTTAATTTAATTTTAAATTTAATAGTTAAATTGGTAAAATTAAAAGATAAACCTGGAATATTTTAAAGAGTTTTAAAATACATCTTATATATGTTATTAATTGTTAATACTATATGTATAAGATAAAATTGGTCAGTCAATTCAATAGTAGGCCTCATTCACGAAGCTGATCTATAAAGTGGGTATAAGGAGGCTGCCTATAAAATGGCGGTCTAATGGGTGAACACTCTCACCCACCGCTCGCATGATCAGTGGAGGGTCGTTAGCCGAACATTTTTGATAGGACCTCTTAATCATTAAAAGTATAATGATCAAAGTACTAGAACCATTTACAAAAATCCCAATCTAGTTACTTTAGGAAAAATGTGAATTTGGTGCTAACCCATGAAATTGCACATTGCACTTTATGAAACGTTGGTGGAGCATGTGTGGTTTACCGGCACACCAATGGGGGTTCATAAAGAGTGGCAATGGGTGTCTCGGGTGTTATCATTGTTGATGGAGCGTGTGTGGTTTACCGGCACATCAATTTGAGATGGTAATGGACCCCGAGAGTACCGAGCTAATTTGCATGGTTATTCACACCCGGTTTGTGATCCTCGGCATCCCAGTCACAAACGGTGGGGCATATCCGAGATTAAACATGCTATTGAACAGTTCAATAAATCTCAAAAGAAACTAGGAATTCCATTTATAATAAGATTATATTTTCCGCGGTGGAATTGGTTGAATCGTCATTCGCCTACCTTTATAAAATTTGCAAATAGATTACGGCATCCCTCTTCTAGTTTGTAAATTGTTATAGTTGGATCCTAGCCTTATTTTATATTGGGTTATTATAAGGACCGACAAGTATCTAATTAAACTTACCTTCTTTTATAGATGTCTTCTGCTGATCAATCCGCTCCCCACTCAAACTCCAGTGTTACCTCAATCCTCTCATTATGTTCCAAGGTTCAACTGAACGGGACAAACTACAATGACTGGATTAGAAATATCAAGATGGCTCTGAGGTACGAGAACAAAGAGTATGTTCTCGAGACCGAGCTTGTCGATATTGACCCTGAAACTGCTACTCCCGAGGAAATTGCCTCGTACCAAAAACATTCTGATGATGCGACCAAAGTGGCCTGCATCATGATTGCCACAATGAACCCCGAATTGCAAAGGATATACGAAGACTACTGGCCCTTTGAGATACACAAGGAGCTTGCGGAAAAGTTCCGCAAGCAAGAGCGTATCGAGAGGTGCGAGGTGGTCAAGGACTTCACGAACAGCAAACCTAAAGATGGAGAGTCCATCTGCGCTCATGTGCAAAGAATGCAAGGTTACGTGGAGCGGCTCAGGAAGCTTGCGATTCCTGTGAACGAGGAGTTGGCCGTTGACATTGTGCTTAACTCCTTGCTGAGTTCTTATGACCAGTTCAGGCTGGCTTACCATTTGAACAACAATCAGGCTAACCTGACTGAATTGCATCGTATGCTTCGGACTGCTGAGGACGAAATGAAGGGTAAAAGTGTACCCTTGGTTAATCAGCTCGTCTTAGCCATTGGAAGTGGCAAAGGAAAGAAAAGGAAGGGCCCTCCTAAGCAAAATTGGAGGGAAAAGGTTCAGGTCGGGTCATCCAGCAATGGCTCAAGAACCAAGTCTTCCCACATTCCTTGTGTGGCCACCCCCGATGAAGCCAACTGTTTTTATTGCAAAGAGAAGGGCCATTAGAAGAGAAGCTGTCCCAAATACTTGCAGGATGTCAAGGATGGGAAAGTAAAGCCATCGACAGCAGGATGTGGTTTTCACATTTGTTCTGATCCTTGATACAGGATGTGGTTTTCACATTTGTTCTGATCTGCAGGGCCTAAAGGAAAGCAGGGAGGTGGAGCACAGTAGACTGAACCTGATCATAGGCAATAGGAGATCGTCCCCTGTTACCAAGATCGGCGTTTATAGTTTAGTGCTTAGTAGTGATGTTAGCTTAGAATTATTTAATTGTTACTATTCGCCTGAAATGGCAAGAAACATTATTTCATTTCACGCATTATTCAGACAAGGATTTCAATTTTCATTTGATAATAAAATTGGTTCTATTTCTGTTTTCAAAAATGGTATTTTGATTTTTACTGCTTGTCGTTGTGATGGTGTGTATGAAACTGTTGAATGTGTTGACAATTTAGGACATAGTGTAAATTATATTGATTCTACTAGTGTGTAGAAAAGGCATGCCTGTGGAATAGTCGGCTTGGGTACATCAGCAAGAAACGCATCGCCTAACTCCAAAAGGATGGAGTGTTGGAATCATTCGACCTCAGGGCGGATGATGTATGTGAATCTTGTCTGTTAGGCAAGATGACTAAATCACCTTTCAAATGGTCTTTTGAAAGAGGTGAGGGTCTGCTGGACATCGTTCACACGAATGTGTGTGGTCCATTCAAATCAACCACAAAGGATGGTACGCGGTTCTACGTAACCTTTACTGACGATTTTAGTAGATACGGTTATATCTACTTAATCAAGCATAAGTCAGACACCTTTGAAAAGTTCAAAGAGTTTAAGAACGAGGTAGAGAATCAATTAGGCAGAAAGATAAAGATGCTCAGGTCCGACAGAGGCAGAGAGTATCTAAGTATCGAGTTCCTAGACTATCTAAAGGAATGCAGAATAGTTTCGCAGTTGACACCTCCCAGGACACCACAGTTGAACGGTGTTGTGGAGAGGCGCAACCGAACCCTGTTGGACATGGTTCGTTCCATGATGAGTCGAGCTTCACTTCCCATTCACTTCTGGGGGTATGTCTTAGAGACTGCCGCCCATATCCTCAATCTTGTCCCTACTAAGAAGGTTGTTAAAACACCTCATGAAATATGGACGAGGAAAGTTCCCTCGTTGGCACATATCAAAGTCTGGGGTTGTGAGGCTTTCGTTAGACGAGAGACTCAAGACAAACTCGCAGAAAGAAGCAAAAGGTGTTTCTTCCTTGGTTATCCCAAACAGTCCTTTGGATATTTATTCTACAGACCAAGCGAGGACATGGTCTTTGTAGCTAGACGAGCAGTCTTTCGAGAGAGAGAGCTCATATTCAAAGAGGACAGTGGGAGTACCATTGATCTTGAAGAAATTCAAGAGTCATCAGATGACGCACCCTTAGGAGAAACTAGCAACCAACATGAGGAAGAAGTTCCTGTTGGTCCGACTGATGTATCCTTACCTCTTAGGCGCTCCGGTAGGGTTAGCATGCCACCCGAGTTTTATGGTTTCCATATAACTTCGGATGGGGACACGTTTGTTAGTGATAGGACACTGATAAATTTGGATGAACCATCTAACTACCAGGAAGCAGTGGCGGGCCTTGAGTCTGCCAAGTGGAAAGAGGCCATGGATAGCGAGATCAAGTCCATGTATGACAATCAAGTTTGGAACTTGGTTGACAACGTACCGGGTCGAAAGACAGTCGGGTGCAAATGGATCTTCAAGAAGAAGACCGACATGGACGGAAAAGTACACACTTTCAAGGCAAGACTGGTTGCGAAGGGCTTTACTCAAACCCCAGGGGTTGACTATGACGAGACCTTCTCACCAGTAGCCAAGATAAAGTCTATTAGGATAATGTTGGCCATAGCTGCATTTCATGACTATGAAATTTGGCAGATGGACGTCAAAACCGCTTTCCGTAATAGGAAGTTAACTGAGGATGTCTACATGAATCAACCAGAGGGTTTTGTCGATGCAAAGTATCCTAATAAGGTGTGTAAGCTTGAGAGATCAATCTACGGATTGAAGCAAGCTTCTCGCAGCTGGAATCTTTGTTTCTATGAGAAAGTCAAAGAGTTTGGCTTCTCTAGGAGCGAGGATGAGTCCTGTGTATATGTCAAGGCTAGTGGGAGTATAGTCACCTTTCTGGTGCTGTATGTCGATGACATACTGCTTATGGGAAACGATATTCCAACCTTGCAAGATGTCAAGGCTTGGCTTGAGAAATGTTTCGCCATGAAGGACCCAGGAGAGGCTGCCTATATTCTCGGGATAAGAATATTGAGAGATAGGAAGAAGAGACTAATTGGACTTAGTCAGGGTACATACTTGGAAAAGGTACTAAAGCGGTTTAGTATGGAAAATTCCAAGAAGGGAGAGTTGCCTATCCAAAGTAATGCAAAATTGAGTAAGACTCAAAGTCTGAGTACAGACGTGGAAATAGCGAAAATGAGTCGGGTACCTTACGCTTCGGCTGTAGGATCGATCATGTACGCTATGACGTCCACTCGTCCTGACGTGGCTTTTGCTTTAAGCATGGTCAGTCGGTACAATGGTACCCCTGGAAGGACGCATTGGAAAGCTGTGAAAAATATACTCAAGTATCCACGAAGGACAAAGAACATGGTGTTAGTCCTCGGTGGCAGTGACACCTTGAGAGTTGAAGGATATACAGATGCCAGTTTTCAGATGGATAGAGACAGTGGTCGGTCTCAGTCGGGCTGGGTATTCCTCTTAAACGGTGGAGCAGTTACTTGGAAAAGTTCCAAGCAAGAAACAGTGGCTGATTCTACGTGCGAATCAGAGTACATAGCAGCAAGTGAAGCGTCGAAGGAAGCGGCTTGGCTGAAGAACTTTATCGGTGACCTTGGAGTAATCCCGAGTATTCAGGAGCCCTTGGAACTGTTCTGCGATAACGAAGGTGAGGTCGCCTTGACAAAGGAACCGCGAGACAATGGAAAGTCTAGGCATATCGACAGAAAGTACCACTACATAAGACATAGAGTAGAAGAAGGTCACCTCCTTGTAAAGAGGGTATCATCGTAAGATAATTCTGCAGATCCCTTGACAAAGGCTCTGAGTAGGATTAAGCATAATCAGCATGCTAGGAGCATTGGATTAAGAGATGATATAAGTTTTTGTAATTAGATAGGTTTTGAAACTTGTAACAATGTTATTGTATTTGACTTTTGTGATTTAATAATGGAGATTTATTAATGAGTAATGGTTTACTAATTTTGACGATGCTTTATCATTCTGTTTCATTTTCGCATGTTTTTACTTCCTGAATAATTGGATTATTCATATATCCACAATCGCTCATGCTTTTAGGGAGTAAGTATGAAGTAAGACTGTCATGAATTAGTTGTAGATTGTCTAAGGAGTTAGACATTGCAATAAGATTGCTGCAACATTCATGAGTACTTGGAAATGGAGATTTGAGTATTGGATAAACCCGCGCTCAATGGATTGCTTCATGGATTACATCACGAGCAATGTTGAGACGATAATATCTTTTGATCTTTAAGCTAAGACATATGAGTTATGATTTACTAGGCGGTTGTTCATTGATAATACGAAAACGCATCGGTAACTCGGTGTTATAAAACGTGTTGTTGTGAATAATTTTTCTGGTAAAAGACATAAGTATATGAGTCGAAGAGTCATATGAAAATCAAAGGTATTCTACAAGGAATAGTAGCTGATGTGGTCAGAAAAAGAGACAAGTAGTATAAAAATCCACAAGACAAACAATAGTAGCTGATGTGGTCAGAAAAAGAAATTGGTTGCTCACCCTGACTGATATTCAAGGTGAAAGAAAATGTTGAAAAATATATTTTTGTATGTGACCATCACTGAAATAAGATGAACTGTTTTTATCTAACAAATATTATCAGTTTATTTCAGATTGCGTGAATTCAAGATCAAAAACAAGAATGAATCAAGACCCAAGAAACCTTGAGAAAACAACCAAACCTAAGGAAGTGATGCTACGAACCAAAGAGAAAAATACAAAAATGTCACCCTGCTACAGCAATCACGACGCGACAGGCACAGGTGTCGCGACGTGAAGAAGAGCTAAACATAAAAGTCCAGATTGCTACAGCACTCGCGACGCGACGGGGTTACTGGTCGCGACGCGAAGCCCAGTGAACGCGACACCACCAACTTTTCAATCGCGAGACTACCAACACAACGCACTAACCAGTGGCCGACCAAAAGCAACCCGACAAACGCACCTTCACGACGCGACGGAAGCCCTGGTCGCGACGCGAACGCTGTTTATCAGCAACTATAAATAAGAAGCTCACCTCTTGCCATTCACACAACAAACCAAAAGACCTTACACATATACTCACATACACTCAAAGAAACCCACGACCAAACATCGCAAGACACTCAAATTTCTGAATCTTTCTACAAGAACCAAACCATATAAACGCAAGAAACAAAACCTCCACTCGACACCAAACTTCAAACCTCTAAACAACCTCTACCCGACACCAAACAAAACCTCCACCCGACACCAAACCCATACATCACCAATACAACTACAATACACACACACAAGCAAACCCACGTCCAAACCAACACAAAACCGAAGAAATACCATTTCAGCAAGAAAACCCGAGCAAAGAACAAGAATCGAAGCTTCAAAGAAAATCACCATATTCATCTGCTATCGATAAGTTCTTTTGAAATTATAATTCCAATAATTTACTTGTGTTGTTATTGATTTATTTAAACCTTTATAAATCAATTGTACTAAAAATCCAAGACATACAAATTGAACCGTGACAACAACAATATATGTGGACTGTATTTAACCGAGACATCTAACTTCTAACTTCTAACTTCTAACCTTTTTATTTATTGTAAAAACACTTTATCGTTGATAATGGCGTTTATTACATCTAACCTCTAACTTCTAACATTTACTTTATTTACCGCTTTCTGTCCATTTAAATACTGTCTAGATTAAATTTACCGCTTTATTTTATTTATTTACAGCTTTCAGTTATTTAATTTTAGTTTATATTTATTCCGCAACTCTTATTTATTCCGCATATTATAGATAAAATACATATCTGTCACACAGTAACCGGCTTAAAAACCCTTATTCGTGGAGATCGATTATCGTATTTTCAACAATTGGTATCAGAGCTTGTGTGATTTACTTTGAAATTTTTGTCGAGAACTTTTGTGTAGCGTTTTTATAAACCACCAATAAGTTTTCTTTAAAAATTTCATCTTAATATCACTTGTTCAAAAAAAAACAAAACAAAAAAACATTTAAAAATTACTTGTGTGATTTATTTTGAAAATTTTTGTCGAAAACTTTTGTGTAGCGTTTTTATAAACCACCAATAAGTTTTCTTTAAAAATTTCTATTGCTAACAGTATAGGTTCAGGTACTCGAGCACCCATTCTTATTCCCGAAGAATATAAATCATGGGTAGGTCGTATGAATCTTCATCTCAACTCTATAAGTGAAGATGTGTGGAAATGTGTAGACGGATCTCTACCAGATAACATGACCTCTCTTACGAGTAACTTGGATATACTGAATGAAATGAAGAAACTTGAACTTCAAGCCAAAAAGGAACTTGTGTCTGGAATACCCCACAGTATTCTAAGTCAAATGAATGATATAATCCTTTTAACCGCAAACCAAATTTGGCAAACTTTGAAAAATCGTTTTGAAGGAAATGAGAGAATCATTGGAAACAAGAAAACATCTGTTTTAAATGAATTTGACAACTTCAAAATGTTTTCACATGAGACCATCCATGATGCTCATGACATGTTCAATCTCATTACCATCAAAATGAATAATTTGGGCATCAAAAAGTCACAGCATGAGATAAACCTCAAATTTTTAAACAACCTTTATGAAAGCTGGAAAATGGTAAAACTAATCATTCAGGGAAATCCAGCAATTCATACTAAATCTTTGTACAATCTGTACAGAGAATTACAATCGTATGAATCCTCGATTGACCCACCAACGTCTACTTCTTTTGGAGGACCACTTGCTCTTTTGTCAACATCCTCTCAAAACCAAACACATTTTCCTGATCAAAGTCAAATTAATTTAAATCAAAACCAAGCTTTTTTAAGTAATTCTTGTGACTTGTCTGATCCAAATAACGAAGCTGACTACCAACAATTATGTGCTTTGGTAGCAAACACTAATCTCGAAAGATTTTTGCCACATCATAGACCAAATTTTCAACAAAGATCCACTTTTGGACAAAACTTTCAGAATCGTGGATTTCAAAATAATCACAACTCTTATAATCAAAACAATGGTTTTCAAAATAACCAAAATTCTGGATTTCAGCAAAATCATTCAAAACCATCTCAACAGAAACAAACTCAAACATCTGAAAGACCACCTGTTAAGAGCCAAAAGACTGACAATAACGATGATGATGATGACGTAATCATTTGTCACAAATGCAAAGGACTAAATCATTATGCCCGAGATTGTCGAGCCAAAGTCAAGGTCAAAGACTCAGCTTACTATGCTCAAAAAGCCGAAGAGCTGAAGAAACAAGAAAAGAAAGCAAAGCAAAAAGCTTTGATGGCATTCTACGAACCTAGAGTGGAACACTGGCCAACTTCTGATGATGAAACAGATACTGAACCAGCTCAGTCAAACTTCTGCTTCATGGCTGACAATGAACCAACCACAAGAGCTCCATATGTCATCGATCAGGTATGGTCTATGATCTCAGATCTCTGTCTTTCAAGAACACCATTTGAGTCCCACATGACTAAGATTGAGAACATTCTAAAAGCTGATCTCAGACTGTATCATGACACAATAGTCAAATCTGATATCTACAAATCTGAATTACAAACCTTGCAACTCAGATTTGGAGAATCTACAAGGACTAGAGACAAACTTGAAAGAGACATTGAATGAAAATCTGAAGAAAATAATCACGTCCTAGAACAATTAAATGAAGCTCTAAAACAAAAAAGGGACTTAGAAATAAAAAATCAATCTGTTATTTCATCTGAAATAAAAGATACCTTAGAAAAGGAAGTCCTTCAGTTAAAACAAAAAATTCAAGATTTAACTGACACAAACACTAGTTTAATTCTAAAATTAGATGATTCTTCAAAACAAATCAAATTTCTTGAATCCGAAAATCAAAGATTTCAAGGAAAACTGTATTCTATCAATATTGCCAGAAAATTGAGTGATGATGTTTTCACTAAAGCAAACAACTTAGGAACTGGCAAAATTGATACGAATTATAAACCAGGAATTGGAAGAGAATCCTTTGAAAATGAAAAGACTGAAAAGAAAAATGGGACAATTTGTGAAAACTCTAAATCGCCTCTACCAGATTTTTTCTTATCTGCCAATGAGGACGATTCAGATGATGAAACAGTTATCAACTGCAGCCCAGATGATACTTTTTTCAACAAGTCATACAAAAGAGTTGTAAAATCTGAATCAGACTCTGCTAGTTCAGTAACTCATCAATTGAGATCTACTAAACTAACAAAGAATGATGGCACAATCAAACTTGAAAATTTCTTAAATGGAGAAAATTCTGATCATCAAAATGGTAGTACTTCTGTTCCAACTGTCTTTCCCTCTTTAAACTCAACCTTTATTGGAAAGAACAGTCTGGGACAAAAGTATTCAAAGAAACAGCAGACAAATAAACAACCCATTCAAACTGTCTTTAAACCAAAAGAACAAAGCAAGCCCATTGTTTTCAAAGAAACCCAAGAGAAACCTTTGAAACCAGTCTTTGTGCCACAAAAACAAACCTTTAATCCAAAACAAAAACCGTTTCAAAAACCAATTCAAAATCGCTTTCAAGAGATAAACTTCAATCTCTCAAGGAACTTTTAGAAACCATCATTTCACCAAATTCCATTCCATCATCATAATGTTTTTCAAAATCCCAGATACAAAGAAAGGTTATCAAACAGAACTTCACATATAGGATACTTTTCACAAAATCAGAAATCGTTTCAAATGACAGGTTTTCAAAAACAAATCTCACTTTGGGAAAATCTAATAAATCAACTTAAACCTCAACCATTTCGTCCAATCAACAAATACTACAATGATTCCAATTTATCAAAAACCATTAACAAATCAGGTCCCACCATGGTTTGGGTACCTAAACTTTCTGTCTAATTGCAGGCACTTTGTGCTGGAGAGCCCAAGGATGGCACATGGTATATCGATAGTGGCTGCTCCAAGCATATGACAGGAAACCAGAGCTTTCTACGAGACTTCAAACCCACAGAATCCAAACAAGATGTTACTTTTGGAAATAACATGACTGCAAGAATCAAAGGTTATGGAAACATAACAAATGGTCACTTCACCATCAAGAAAGTAGCCTACGTTGACGGCCTGAAACACAACCTGATCAGCGTATCACAACTTTGTGACAACAATCATGAAGTTCTTTTCACCAAACAACGAAGCACAATCATGGATGCCAAGACCAAAGCCATTCTAGTTAATTCTGATCGTCTAGGCAACATGTATCCACTAGATATGGACCTTATCTATGGAAAACCAGACATCTGTCTCTTAGCCAAAGCTTCAGATGATATTAGTTGGTTGTGGCATCGTCGTCTGTCCCATCTCAATTTCGGCTAAATCAACAAGTTGATTGCAAATGATCTTGTTCGCGGACTGCCACTTCTGAAACTTGATAATGAAACTCTTTGTGCAGCTTGTGAAGGAGGAAAACTGTCCAAATCCTCTCATAAAAGCATTTCTGAATCTAGTGTATCCGAACCACTAGAATTACTGCACATTGATCTTTGTGGCCCTGCAAAAACCCAAAGCATAAAAGGGAAGAAATACATCCTTGTTATTATTGATGGATATTCACGCTTTACTTGGGTTTTCTTTTTAAGGCTAAAGTCAGAAGCACCTGAAGAAATGATCAACTTCATCAAACAGATTGAATTAAAGCTCAAACGACCAGTTCGAAGAATCAGAAGCGATAATGGTTTAGAGTTCAAAAACATAACTCTAGACTCATTTCTCAAAAACAAAGGCATCGAACACAACTTCTCAGCCCCTTACACTCCTCAACAAAACGGCGTTGTTGAAAGAAGGAACCGAACTCTGTGCGAAGCTGCAAGATCAATGCTTATCTTTGCTGATCTACCACAATACTTCTGGGCAGAAGCAATAGCCACAGCTTGCTACACTCAAAATCGTTCCTTAATCCATAAACATCTTCATAAAACACCATATGAAGCAATTAACAACCGAAAACCAAACATCAAATTCTTTCATATTTTTGGTTGTCGATGCTTCATAAAGAATAACAAAGATCACCTTTCAAAATTTGAATCAAGATCAGACGAAGGAATTTTCCTTGGTTACTCTTTTACCTCAGCTGCTTATCGAGTACTGAACAAACGTACTAGAGTAATTGAAGAAAGTACTGATGTTCATTTCGATGAATTTTATGTCAGGAAATTGGATCGTAAACATTTTGGTTCTAAAATGATTGATAATATTTTTCAAAATCCAATTCAACAAATGCCTTCTACAGACATAGAAATCGATCTTGATTTACTTTTTGAACAACCCAAAACCGCTTATAATTCTGAAATTCTAACATCTTCTACTATTCCTACAGGAAACTCCGATGCAGAAACTTCACAATCAAACCAAGAAAATGCAGATCAAGTTGAGGGGGAACTACCAACACTAAATCCCTCTTTGAACACTCTCAATCCACCTGTCCAAAATGATCCCAGTGCATCATCTATGGAGGAACCTTCTTTACCCCATACTCACCCTATAATCCAAAAAGACATATCTGACAACAACCAAAATCTATTCCCAACAGAATCACCTGACCAAGAAGAACAATGGGACATAGAAACATCAATCGAAATACCTGAAAAAACTCGCCTAAACAAATGGACCAGGAATCATCCTGTAGAACAAATCATAGGAGATCCAAATTCTGGTATTCAAACAAGAGCCGCTACCTCAAATGAATGTTTATACGGAGCATTCTTATCCATGACTGAACCCAAAACCATCCATTCAGCTCTCAAAGATCCAGACTGGGTCAAAGCCATTCAAGAAGAACTAGCTGAATTCGAAAGAAACCAAGTATGGGATCTTGTTCCTACTCCTCCCGATGTTACTGTAGTAGGTTCAAGATGGGTTTTCAGAAACAAAACTGATGATCAAGGCATAGTTTGTCGAAACAAAGCAAGACTTGTCGTCAAGGGCTATTCACAACAAGAAGGAATCGACTACGATGAAACTTATGCTCCAGTTGCAAGACTCGAAGCCATTCGTATCTTTCTAGCATATGCAGCACACAAGAACTTCAAAGTATTCCAAATGGATGTAAAATGTGCATTTTTACATGGAGAGATTGATCGCGATGTGTATATTCAACAACCTCCAGGTTTTGAAGATCCACAGTTCCCATATCACAGTTTTAAGTTACAAAAAGCAGTTTATGGCTTAAAACAAGCACCTCGAGCCTGGTATTCAACATTGTCAACATTTCTAGAAGAATCAGGATTCAAAAGAGGTTCAATTGATCAAACTCTCTTTCGTAAAAATTTTAATAAACATCTGTTAATCGTTCAAATATATGTCGATGACATTATTTTCGGTTCTACTGATGAATCTTTGAGTATCAAGTTTGCAGATTTAATGAAGAGCAAATTTGAGATGAGCATGATAGGAGAAATGACTACTTTTCTTGGACTTCAAGTCAAACAATCATCAGATGGAATTTTCATCAATCAAGAAAATTATGTCAAAAATCTTCTAACTCGTTTTTCTCTTGACAAATCCAATACAGCTAAAACCCCAATGTCCCTTGGTTACAAATTAGATGCAGACTTAAATGGCAAGCCTGTTGATCAAAAGAAATATCGAGGAATGATAGGATCACTCCTATACCTCACAGCCAGCAGACCCGACATCATGTTTTCTACATGTGTCTGTGCCAGATACCAAGCCAATCCTATGGAATCTCATGCTATAGCTATGAAAAGAATTTTCAAATATCTTAAAGGAACTCCATCTCTTGGCCTTTGGTATCCAGCTAACTCTGATTTTCAGCTTAACGCCTTCACCGACTCCGACTATGGAGGATGCAGACTAGACAGGAAAAGCACATCTGGTTCTTGCCAATTTCTAGGAGGCAGACTGGTAAGTTGGACTTCAAAGAAACAATCATGCGTGTCCACTTCAACCGCAGAAGCTGAATATGTAGCTGCCGCAAGCTGCTGTTCACAAGTCATGTGGATGCAAACTCAATTACGTGACTATGGCTACAAAGTCTCACAAATTCCAATATTTTGTGACTCAACCAGCGCTATTGCCATTTCTCACAATCTCGTGCACCATTCCATGACAAAGCACATCGACATTCGATATCATTTCCTCAAAGACAACATTCGAAAGGGTCATATCGAATTGCACTTCATCAACACCGAAGATCAAATTGCCGATGTCTTTACTAAGGCTCTAGACGAAACCAAGTTTCAATACTTCCTAGGCCGTCTAGGAATGTTGAATCCAGATAACATCCATCCCTAATCTCTTACTTTTTGTTTGTACAAAAGAGTGTTTACTTTCAGTCAAATAACCAAAATTTTCCAAAAACATTCAAATAACCAAAATTTTCCAAAAACATCTACATAATCAAAAATCACAAAAAAAATTAGAATAAAGCTTTATCTTTTAAAGTCCTTATAAAACCATGTCATTAACATCTTCTTGACTAAATTTTCAGATACTTATGCTCGATGAATGTTCTCAGTCATATTGATTCTTAAATTAAAGTGAAGGTTCAAATCTCAAAATTTCGTTATGAACATTCTCCTATTCCCTTTGAATTTATTTCAATTATAACGATTTTATCTATTAAGGGACATAAGATCAGGAGATTCAGATGAAAACCAAACCCATGTGAGAATTTGTGCCTCGTCTTCAACTGCTAAGTGAAATTCATTTCTGTGAGCAAAGGTGTTTTCATTATGACTTATAGGATTTATACTCTTATACCGTGATGCTAGTCTCATTTTTGCTTAGATATCAAAATGACCAGGGACGATGCAATCATTTTCTTATATATTAGACAAACTGTCTTTTATATCACCTATCCCTATCCTCAATCAAGCCACATCAAGAAAAGATTCATCATCTGGCATAACGAATCTGACAATTGAAGAAACGACAAAGTCATATCCAAGAAAACCAGAAGAAAACTCAAAATCTCAAAACGCAAAGTCATATCCAACAAATGATGTCAACAAATCACAACTGGTAACCACATCAGATATCTTTTACACAAAAGGTATTCGCGAAAATCAAGAAAATATAAAACAAAGGTGAACACTTCACCAAAGCAAAAGAAGAGTTATTACAACAATCCATAAAGACAGACATCTCTCAAACAACGAATTCTCAAAAGCTTTATCAAATATAGCTGTCAAAACCGAAGACTTACCGGGATACTGTAGCCTTCATAAACTGAATATTCTTAGTTGCAATATGCATTATGAAAATTTCTAAACCCCTCTACATGTATTTCCCGACGGAGAGAGAGTGAATATCAATGGCATGAATGAAGAAACCCTCTGAGTAATGCCGAAACCAGTCTTATGTGATTGATTATCTAATATGAAGACCAAGTGACTAAAGTATATAGGTATAAATCCACATTAAGCATAAGTCAACACCTTCAAACTGAGAGATATCACTCATCTTTAGTGATTATACACCAGTTCTGCACCCAGAACAACCAAAACACCTCAGTCAAGTGTGAGCTATACCTATGAGATTTCATGTGAATCGACCTATTAAGATCACTTGTCGTCTTCATAAATGTTATAAAATCTTAAGGAATATTATGGAAGTACATATACAAAAACCCTTTGATTATTGAACATGAAACCTTGATTCAGAAACAAGTATTCTTGACAAACATTTTTCAAAACATAAGTAAAATCTAGTCACACTTTTTCAAAACAAGTGATATGGTTTTATAAATGTTTTATCCAAATTTCAAGAATTTTCAACCTTACCTTTTAATCTGTTCTTATTTCAGTAATGATCACATAGGGGGAAATTGTTGAAAAATATATTTTTGTATGTGACCATCACTGAAATAAGATGAACTGTTTTTATCTAACAAATATTATCAGTTTATTTCAGATTGCGTGAATTCAAGATCAAAAACAAGAATGAATCAAGACCCAAGAAACCTTGAGAAAACAACCAAACCTAAGGAAGTGATGCTACGAACCAAAGAGCAAAATACAAAAATGTCACCCTGCTACAGCAATCACGACACGACAGGCACAGGTGTCGCGACGTGAAGAAGTGCTAAACATAAAAGTCCAGATTGCTACAGCACTCGCGATGCGACGGGGTTACTGGTCGCGACGCGAACCCAGTGAACGCGACACCACCAACTTTTCAATCGCGAGACTACCAACACAACGCACTAACCAGTGGCCGACCAAAAGCAACCCGACAAACGCACCTTCGCGACGCGACGGAAGCCCTGGTCGCGACGCGAACGCTGTTTATCAGCAACTATAAATAAGAAGCTCACCTCTTGCCATTCACACAACAAACCAAAAGACCTTACACATATACTCACATACACTCAAAGAAACCCACGACCAAACATCTCAAGACACTCAAATTTCTGAATCTTTCTACAAGAACCAAACCATATAAACGCAAGAAACAAAACCTCCACTCGACACCAAACTTCAAACCTCTAAACAACCTCTACCCGACACCAAACAAAACCTCCACCCGACACCAAACCCATACATCACCAATACAACTACAATACACACACACAAGCAAACCCACATCCAAACCAACACAAAACCGAAGAAATACCATTTCAGCAAGAAAACCCGAGCAAAGAACAAGAATCGAAGCTTCAAAGAAAATCACCATATTCATCTGCTATCGATAAGTTCTTTTGAAATTATAATTCCAATAATTTACTTGTGTTGTTATTGATTTATTTAAACCTTTATAAATCAATTGTACTAAAAATCCAAGACATACAAATTGAACCGTGACAACAACAATATATGTGGACTGTATTTAACCGAGACATCTAACTTCTAACTTCTAACTTCTAACCTTTTTATTTATTGTAAAAACACTTTATCGTTGATAATGGCGTTTATTACATCTAACCTCTAACTTCTAACATTTACTTTATTTACCGCTTTCTGTCCATTTAAATATTGTCTAGATTAAATTTACCGCTTTATTTTATTTATTTACAGCTTTCAGTTATTTAATTTTAGTTTATATTTATTCCGCAACTCTTATTTATTCTGCATATTATAGATAAAATACATATCTGTCACACAGTAACCGGCTTAAAAACCCTTATTCGTGGAGATCGATTATCGTATTTTCAACAGAAAACTAGTTGAGACTACAAGAAAAGCAGAAAAATATTAGTGGACGCTTCAGAAGAAGTTAACACGATTTAGGTGTAACCTTAAAGGGAAGGGACCAAAACGAAAAAGGTGATGTGGTGTAAGAAGTGCAAGAAAAGCACTCAGAAAATTGTAGAGTTGAGACTCTACCGTTGAATTGTTGAAATCGTAGAAAACAGAAGCATATTGCTCGAGCCTGTTGGATGGAACGGAAGTGTTTCCAGTGCGGAGCTATAGATCACTTCCTACGAAATGTTTACATGTTAAATGTGGAGTAACGGGTGATAAACCCAGGAAAGAATGGGAAGAAAAGAAAGAAGAAATGAATGGTCGAGAAGGACCAGTGGTACCACGAGCACTCTAGAAGACTGTGGAAGAAGCTCGTGAGTAGACTGATATGGTCTTAGATATGATTGTTTTGAATATAATCCCCGTCTATGTTATATTTGATCCATGAAACTATGTTTTGGATCTGTGAATTTGATGTCTTGTCTGAATATTTCATCAACAATTATGGATGAAATTTTGGAAGTAGCTATAGCAGATAGCAAATAAGTTTGAAATATTGAACACTTGGAAGGTTGTCCGCCTAGGATTTACGGGACCATTTTCCCTATAAATCTGAAGCCGATGACTACCAATGAATCTGAAGTAATTGTGCGAATGAATTGGTTAGCAATGAATGATGCTAACATGAACTGTAGAAATATGAACATTATGGTTCTAAAGTCAGAAATGAAGTGGATGAAAATCCCGAGTAAACAGCCGTGGTTAAGAATGTTGATTATTTTCCTTTGCTTAGACTCGGAGTAGTGTTAGTAAAGGAAGGATGTGTTAGTTGGCATATGTAATATTGGCCAAGCTAAATAAAGTGGAGATAGAAATGTAAAATTGTAAATGAATTACAGGATGTTTCTTTCGAAAGAACTTCAAGGATTACCGCCAGATTGGCGAGAAGAGTTTATGATTAAATCGGTTCAGGGAGTCATTTCTGTTATTTAGGCTCCGTACCGATTAGTACCTGCGGGAATGGCAGAGTTGGGAAAGAATTAGAAGTGTTTGTATCAGGGTTTCATAAGACCGAGTGTGTCATTGTGTGGAGCCCTGTCTTGTTTGAAAATAAGAAAGACAAGTTGATGTGTATGTGTATTGACTACCGAGAATCTGATATTCTCGAAACTAGATCGAATATGATGTATATTTATGCCAAATATTGGAGTTACTTCGTTGAGAAAAGTGATATGCGAAGTTTTCCAAGTATGAAATTTGGCTAAAAGAAGTTTAATTCTTTGGGCATATTAACAGTGCCAAAGATGCTAAAGTAGATCCAGTAGAAATGAAGCTATGATAAAACGAGAATTGCCTTGGAATCTAATTGGAACTTGTAGTTTCCTTGAATTTTCTCCTCTTTCTCCTCTCGATGAATTTGAAGTTGACTAAAATGGTTGGCCAACCGGGACTAAATTGGTAGTCTAAGAGTCATATGCAAATCAAAAATCGAGGAACAGTGAATCAGACCAGATTGATTTTATCCATGTCTTGAGTCTGAAAATATCTTGTTGGACGGAGGATCATCTGATCACTTATCTATGGACAGAACTGATTAGACCAGAGTTTGGCAACGATTTCTAGGAAGCTACAGATGCTGGTTAATTAGAGGTTAAATTGGTAATTATAGTCATAGACTTATCCAAGTGGGAGACTGTTGGATTAGGTGTCTAAGCCATGACTAATAATTAAGTATTTACCTAGTTAATAGTAGCATAGTCCATTTGGGTTGCCCTCATAGCTGGAGGTTGGTGAAAGTTCAGTAGAGAGAAAGATCGATTTATTATATGATTAATAAATCGATAGAAACATAAAAGGAATAGTTTGTTAATATATTAATGTGATTATATATTAATTAGAAACTATAGTAATTGATTAATAATTAATCAGGAATTAATTGGATTAATTCTGTTGCATTAATTGGATTAATCAAGAGGACAGGGGCTAAAGTTGTTCCAACTCGAAAGTTGAATTGACACGCGCGGCGCGCCCAGGTACGAGCCGCGGCGCTCGTACGGGTAATCCCGAAAATGGCTTAGAGATAGGGTTTATCTCTGTTTGAAAGTCAAACGAGGTTTATCTCTAATGGTCATTTGGTTGCCTATAAATAGGGACCCCTGGACCTCATAATTGGCTGCGATTTTCTCTCTGTATTATCTCTGGAATTTTCGATCCTCTCCCCTCCTAGCTTGGGTGTGACTTTCATTTGAGGCAGGATATTTTTGCTGCTTAGCTTCCAAGAAATTAAGGTTGGTTTTTCTGTTTTGATCTTTAGATCTTTTATTGGCCTCTAAATTTTTTGTTATATGTTCAATTAGAAGAAAACATAGATCCTTATAGGTTGCATGTGAACTTAGGTTATTTAGTTCATGGTTTGCAGAAAACCTTTCAAATCTTAGTTGTGATCATCTCAAAATTCATGACAGGGATGCAGTGGATCATGAATCAGATGGTGAATAAACGATGCAGAACCCGCATAATGCCCGGCTCAAGGTGCTCTTGAGAATCGCGAGTGTCACATCATTCTCAACTAAAACTCCAACTGACATGCCGGTTAACCACACAGCTCTATCAGTAGATCATACAGAGAATGTGTGTTTCTCATGGATAGCACATGGTTCACATTTTATTTTTTATTAAAATGGGTCTTATGTTTTAATACTTCTAAGTTAAATACTTTTTAACTTGATAAACATTGTCTTATCAAACCCTTTTGGTAACTCCACTACGAAACGTGACAGCCGATGGGGGGTGGACAATAAATGTCATTTAAAAACCAACCTCATTATGATTCATAAGAATCCTCCTTCAAACCTTCAAATCACATTTAAGTGGGTGAGTCTAGTCATGGTTTGGCCAATGTTCTTGTTTTAATTTAAGTTTTAATATATAGATACTATTATGAATATATTAAGGGGTAAATTTTAAACAATTTAAAATTTATATTTATCATAATTAATTCCATTAAAACACCTTTAATAATTAATTAAATAACTTAAATTAAAGAAAACAGTTTAAGGCAACTAGCAAATAAATCAGCAATGCAAGTTAAGAAACTTGCAAGGCAACCAAGGGTTTGTGAAACCATGCCGCCAAAAACCCTATCGAGGGTTTCTAAACCCTCCAAAATGTCGACTAACAGGTTTTTAGAGGCACAAATCAAGCAAAATCCATAACATGTAATTTTCATGATTTTCTAGCAAAAACCTATTATTATCGAAAATTTCAGCAGGCAAAAATAATCACACTCAAGTTTTTGATCTAATGTGCATGCAACCTAAGAACTATGGCTCTGTTACCACTGGTGGGATTTACATAGATTAACACTAATCATACAGGCAGTGGAAGACAAAACAGATTAAATCCCATAAACTGAGAAAGATCATAACATGTTCATAACAAGATCATATATTCATAACAATTGCACCAAAAAAACATGAAAATTGATCATACCTTTGTGGTTGGATGTTAAGGATCCAAACCAGAATCCCTCTATTGATTCACACCCAAGGACACCAGAAGAACAACCAGACAGAAACTTCCAAGCCTTGTGGAAATCGATCCAGAAACCCTTGGAGGGTTAGAGGAAATCGACAAAGAGAATAGGGGGAGGGTTTCGTGGGGGTGGCAGCACACTCAAGGGGTTGGGATGCCATTGGGTGTTACCCCAAGGCCTCTATTTATAGTGCAAGGCTCCCTAGGGCTTCAAACTTTGGAGCCTTTTGGCGGCCGCACCCCTTGGACTTGTTCAAATAATTAAACTATGAATTAATTACAATCCAACCCTTTAATTAATTCTTATAAATTAATTTACCAATTAATTCTTGATCCACTTTTCGATTAATTAATTTCTCAATTAATTAATAAACTGATCAATCTTCTTTATTTATGCTACTGATTGTTTTTATTAGGCCGTGAGGGCAACCCAAATAGGACACTGCTATTATTAGAAACATCACCATAGTTGATGACCTGGACATATATCTAACACCCTGGTACACGATAAATGCTTAAAATTAACATAAAGATTAACTCTAGGTAATTTATGAATTTTACAAACATTCAAAAACTAAGCAATTTCTAATACACCCGGGTACATGAGAAATAATTAAAATTAGCACACAAAATAACATTTAAAAATGTATAAAAGTTTAAATATTAAGCAATTTTCATGAACCCGGGTACACCACAAATGCTTAAAATTAGCACAAATAGTAATTCTAGGTAATTTATGATTTCTACAAAAATTCAAAACCAAACTATTTCTGATGAACATGGGTACACGAGAAATGGTTAAAATTTGTACAAAAAATAGCATTAAAATTTTTATAAAAATTCAAAAATTTGGCAATTTCTCATGAACCCAGATAATACGAAAATGTTTAAAATTAGCACAAAGATTAATTCTAGGTAATTTATAAATTTTACACACATTCAAAAACTAAGAAATTTCTCATGAACCTGGATAAACGAGAAATAGTTAAAATGAACATACAAAATAACATTTAAAAATGTATAAAAATTCAAAAATTAAGCAATTTTTCATGAACCCGGGTACACCACAAATGTTTAAAATTACCCCAAAGAGTAATTATAGGTAATTTATGAATTTTACAAGAATTCAAAAACCAAGCAATTTATGATGAACCCGGGTACATGAGAAATTGTTTAAATTTGTACAAAAAATAGCATTAAAATTTTATAAAAATTCAAAAATTAGCCAATTTCTCATGAAACAGGGCATAAAAAATGCTCAAATTTAACACAATGATTAATTCTAGGTAATTTATGAATTTTACAAAAATTCAAAAATTAATCAATTTTCATGAACTCGGGTACACGAGAAATAGTTAAAATTAGCACACAAAGTAATATTTAAAAATGTATAAAATTTCAAAAATTAAGAAATTTTTCATGAACCCGGGTACACCACAAATGCTTAAAATTAGCACAACCTACGTAGTCTATGTACAAGTGGGACGATCCCAGCTTTATACTTTAGACAGTGCCTGCAAAACCTACTTAGTCTAAGACGTGGTCGGAATATGGTTTCTATGGTTTGACTGGTTGAATATTCAATTCATCGAAAAACTAATTGGAAGTGTATCTTATACATCGAGGATCGAACTATTTCGACCAATGCTCCATCATCTTCCCTAAGACACATTATAACCATTAATGTTCTTGGAAGAGAATAAACTATGAGACATTTTCTCAGTTTATGTTGTCACTCAGGTTCTGTTGATCTTATACTTCCTTTGAAGTCCTTGAACAGTTCAAGGTTTCAATCAATCGCTTATTCTGATAAGCGAAGCCATATTTGTCAAACTAATTGGCAAATATTATGAAGTATAACTAATTGTAATATGTTCAAAGACTCGAGCAATACACAGTAACTAGTGTGTCCGTTGCTCATAATCTTAATGTCCTTTACATCTCTATGTAAATTTATGACTTTTTTAATTTTGTTCAAGATATGCAATCATCACCTGACTCTAAGTCAACTGATTCCAAAATCCTATCCACTGGATCTTTGGGTGATTCATTTCTTGCCACAAATGATTTTATTAAGAACTCAATTCATCATGTGACTCTAAGTCAAATGATTCCAAAGTCCTATCCAACTGGACCTTTGGTTGAATTGATCCTTATAAAATTTACTTTAACAATCATAGAGGACACAATTCATGAATCCAAACACTTTGGATGTATCAACATTCAAGTTATTGCCATTCATGCAATTAACATACTCAAACAACATTTCAAGGATAATTTAAACAAACATGTATTAAAAGAAAATCAACATTTTATAAAAAAAATATATCCTTGAACAATGTACTATATGACAGATAATGTCGCACACATCTAATAAGCTAATAACAAGATCATAATATCTAACTAAACTCCAAAACTGCATGAGCTTCAGATCCAATCCGAATATGCTCCTATGCAACAACATCCATCCTACAGAGTCCATGCATACAGAGCATATGTGAGAAACACATCCTGTATCAATGAATTAAGGATCAGGAGTTCTTAGTTTTTAAGATATTCCTCGGGTGTCAAACTGTTCGGCTTTGGAGCATCTTTCCAATCTTTCTGTGACTGTGTCCCACCCTTTGGATTCCTAGTTTGAGACATAGAAGAACCGGTCTAGACGATCTGGATCATTTCTTGATATGCCTTATTACTGGACTCAATCCCAAAGTAGTTGAATCAATGGAACTATGCTTCTCCATGAACGACTCATACAGAGTCAACATTAAATGCATTTCCATGATTGTCTTATCCGGTTACCCTTCCTGTACATCTGGATGAACATACCAGCTAGTCGAGTTAATGCTCAACTCCTGATTAAAGGGTGACCAAATTTATACAGTTCACCTATGTGTCTCTCCATTTTGAGAACATGTGAACTAGTGCTACTTCCTGCACACTTCAAGCTCTTTGAAGATCTTAGCTCGTCCTTTGTCAACCGGTTCTCGGAACCTTTCCTCAACCAGCTGTGCTAACTTATCTGACCCCAGGAATTCTAAATCCCCGCAGAACTCAGGGTCAATGATCAATAGCATGAGGCAACGAACTTCCTTTGACTCAATGGTCAAGGGGTCATGCTTATCACAAGCTACTGTGTGATGCCATGCTTTGGTAAAACAAGGAGCGGACACTCAATCAGATATGGTATGCCAGCAAAACTAAGAACCATTCTCTATTTGTGAAGCAATACCACTTAGTTCAGGCCAGTCAGCCTTACCATATTTAACAGGTGCTTTCTGAGACTCTCAGAAATGGATGAAGGAGGAGAACTATCTTTAGATATTTATAAAATTTGAAATAATTAGGATCCAAAATACCTCAACTATGGTGTGAAGAGGGATGCCGTAATCACAACATAATGGTCATTAAGGTAGATAAACATTTATCAATTTCAGTCTTATGAAATTCCTAGATCTATGAGATTCATTAAACTGTTCAATGGCATGTTTAATCTCGGATATGCTCTTCTATTTGTGACTGGGATGTTGAGGATCACAAACAAGATGTGAATAACCATGCAAATATGCTCGGTAACCTCAATATCATTTATCATCTCTAATTGATGTGCCGGTTAACCACACACGCTCCATCAACAATGATAAATCATGAGAAATACATTACCACTCTTTATGAGCCCCTATTAGTGTGTCGGTTAACCACACACGCTCCACTAATGTCTCATAAAGTGTAAAGTGCAATTTCATAGCATCTATTTCACATTTTTCCTAAAGTAACTAGATTTGGGATTTTATAAAAGTGTTCTAGTACTTTGATTAATAATATTATACTTTTAATGAGAATAAGCGGTCCTATCAAACCCGTTCGGCTAACGACCCTCCACTGATCAAAAGAGCGGTGGTGAGAGTGGACACCCATTAGACCGCCATTTTATAGGCAGTCTCCTTATACCCTCCTTATAGATCAGCTTCGTGAATGAGGCCTACTATTGATTTGACTAACCAATTTATCTTATACATATAATATTAACTTTTAATTATAATATATATAAGATGTATTTTAAACTTTTAAAATATTTCTGGTTTATCTATTTAATTTTCGAAAAATTAACAATTAATTTTAAAATTAAAATTAACCTTTAAATGATTTAATTTATTTTTTAATTAAAAATTAATTAAATTAATTAAATCCAGATAGGCATCACAAATTAATCAAATTAATTTAATCCTATCTTAAACCCCTAAATTTCGTAAATAAAAAATAATGGGTTTAAGGTTATCCATTTATTAAATAATCACAGTTACCAAAAATAGAAAACCTTCTAAAACCCTAATGCACAAAAATCGAAAATTACAAGGGGAGGGGCTAGGGTTTCTAAAACCCTAACCCTAAAATCGAAATGGCCAAATTAGGATTTATAAGCTTTAAACCCTAAATTTTAGGAAAACAATTATAGCAATTCAATTAGAAAACAACCAAATAGCTCTGATACCACATAAAGGTTTTCTGCAAATCTATAAACTAAAACCATAAGTTCACATGCAACCTAGATTGAATCTATGTTTTCTATCTTTGAACATGTAAATAAATTCCTAGAGGCCAAACAAAATTACTAAAAGAAATAGTAAAGAAAAACTAACATTTTAGTTGTTTCTTGCAAGCTAAGCAACGCAAATGCCTTGCATCAAATGACGTCACACCCAACACTAGAGAATGTCGAAATCCAGAGAGAGGGAAGAGGAGAAGTGGCGCAGAAAAGAGTTCCCCCAGGGTCCCTATTTATAGACTCCAGGTGGTTGCAGATAAACCTTAGAGATAAACCTTTTTAATTCAAATCAAGATAAACCTTTTATCATTTGAATTAAACCTATTTATCTCTTATTATAATTTTTGAAATTAAGGATAATCCTTTCCACAATTTCACGAACCCCGGTACACCACTAATGCTTAAAATTAGCACAAAGAGTAATTCTAGGTAATTTATGAATTTTACAAGAATTCAAAAACCAAGCAATTTCTTATGAATCCAGGTACAAGAGAAATGGTAAGTTTTGCACAAAAAATAGCATTAAAAACTTTATCAAACTTCAAAATTTTGCCAATTTCTCATGAACCCGGGCATACGAAAATGCTTAAAATTATCACAAAGATTAATTCTAGGTAATTTATGAATTTTAAAAAAATTCAAAAATTATGCAATTTCTCATGAACCCGGGTATACGAAAATGTTGAAAGTGTGACATGAAAGAGAGTTGAGCTGACTTTTGAAAGGTATTTAATTTACATCCTCCCAAATTGATAAACTTTTAAAAAGTTCATCAGGAATGTAAAACAAAATCAATGTTTTTATAGCAAAGATTTAAGTAATTTGATAGAAATATCAATAAAACCATTTTCGAACAAAAAATAGCAAATTTTTGAATCACGATCGTAAATTTTGTTTTAATCTCCAACGAAAATGTTTTTCGTCTATAAACATATTAATGCTTAAATTATGAAAAATGTTTTGTTTTACTTGTCTTTACGTATTTCAGTCATTTTCGTCCTTTACGATTTTGTTTTGGTTTTTGCGGAAACGAAATTGAGCATAGTAGCATCCAAAGGACCGATAGCGGGTTTTCAAAGTTTATAAAAACCTTATGGTCAGCTACTATGCCTCGTATACCAATTGTTGAAAATTAAAAATATACGAAAACTCGGAGTTTCCGGGTCCAAGATCTTTCGCTCAACAATAAACGAAGATATATAAATATGAAGTGCTAAAATGTAAAGGAACGATGTGGAAATTATAAATAACTTGAAATATAAAGCTGGGGAATATTAAATAAATTGTAAAGAAAAAGTACAGAAATTAAAAGACAATAACTAAATGATATGATGTAATTCGTATTTTTCATTGATAAACGAAAGGTGTTACAAATAAAAAGTTAAGTTCAAACACACTTTCTAGTCTAATATGAACTACATGGAGATCTAGAGTGGTTAAAAGAAGATGAGATATGATGTTCTTGATGTTCTTGAGGTGGCTGGAGAGAATTCTCCAGCCACTCCTCCAATTCCTTTAGACTATATTGGAGTGATAGTTTTCTCACAATCTCTAGTTGATATTGAAAGGTTTTCTGCAAATCTATGAACTAAAACCCTAAGTTCACATGCAACCTAGATTGGATCTATGTTTTCTATCTTTGAACATGTAAATAAATTCCTAAAGGCCAAACAAAATTACTAAAAGAAATAGTAAAGAAAAACTAACCTTTTAGTTGTTTCTTGCAAGCTAAGCAACGCAAATGCCTTGCCTCAAATGAACTCACACCCAACACTAGAGAATGTCGAAATCCAGAAAGAGGGAAGAGGAGAAGTGGTGCAGAAAAGGGTTCCCCCAGGGTCCCTATTTATAGACTCCAGGTGGTTGCAGATAAACCTTAGAGATAAACCTTTTTAATTCAAATCAAGATAAACCTTTTATCATTTGAATTAAACCTATTTATCTCTTATTATAATTTTCAAAATTAAGGATAACCCTTTCCATAATTTCACCAACCACTGCTAGTCCTGGACAGTCACTACTCAACTATTGAGTAATTACAAAACAGCCGCTGCACCTTTAATTAATTCAATTAATCACCAAATTAATTCTAATTAATTATAGATTAACTTCTAATTAATTAATATAGTTTCTAATTAATATATTATCACTTTAGTATATTAATAAACTATTTATTTTATTTTTATTGATTTATTAATTAAATAATAAATCAATCTTTCTTTTTCCTGGAATTTCTGCCAAACCTCTAGCTATGAGGGCAACCCAAATGGACTTTGCTTCTATTAATTAGGTAAATACAAATTATTAGTCATGGCTCAGACACCTAATCCAACAGATATCTCTTAATTCTCATGGCCCAAGGCTCCTATTTATAGGAGGAGAAGACATCTTCTAGATCTCAAGTACAATAAATAATAATAATATATTCTCATGTTTCTAGCCTCACAAACTCGACTACAAGTGACTGCACATTTAATATTCAGCTTGGCATCTCACATTTGCATCTTGGCCTCACATAACATGCATGCATGTGTGACATGCATGCATACAATAAATACACCACCGGCTATGCTCTTTTACTTTCTATTCTTAGTATACCGACCAAGCTTTGTTTCCTTTTCTTCTTTTGCTCGGCCGAGTGAAAAGCTTCTTTTATTTCAATCTTGACAAGCTCGACCACACACCTTCTTATTCCTTTTCTTTTGTTTACGTAACACATGCAATACAACTTTGTTTTTTTTCTTTTAATATCACAATGCATGTATAAGGGTGAGCTTATTCGAATTAAACCGCGAAACCGCCTGAACTGAATCTTATACGGTTTACGGTTTCGGGTTAAACGGTTTACGGTTCGGTTTACGGCGGTTTACGGGTTAAGCAGGTTGCTTAAGTGGTTTGCTGTTTGGGAAAAATTAAACAGGCCCCTCCCGAAAACCGATTAAGAGTTATATATTAAATATATATAAAATATATTAATAATTGATATATTGAATTACTTAAACTTTATGGATCGAGGTTGAGATAGCATACTAATTTTATGGTCTTAATGGTACTTCTGATCGTGATTGTGAAATTAAAAACTGCAACCCTCCAATACGTCCATGAAATTAATGAAGAACTTGTGTTATTTATACGTTAGCATGCAAGTACTAATATAAGTATAGTTTATGCTCTTAGTCTAAGTGTAATCTCTTTTTTGTGTTCTCGAAGAGATCAATATCCAAACTCAACAGCTCACTGTTGCCGATGTATCCACCCTCGCATTGTCATTGCTCACTAAGGATTAAATCACAGACCGACTTTTACTAGCCTCACATGCAGTCTATTTCTCCCTTATAAGCCATTAACCCAAGTAGCCAACAACAACATGAGGGAAAAATGGACTAATAGTATGATTGGGCCAAAAAATGGACTAATAATATGACTTAAAGTGGGCTTTTGCTTAAATGGTTTAAACCAAACCGTACCCGCCCAAACCGCAAATTGTTTAACCCGCTTTTAAGCGGTTCGGTTTACGGTCGGTTTGGTCTTCATTCCCAAACCGCCTAACCCGAACCGCCTAACCCGCGAAACCTCAAAACCGCCCGTTGCTCACCCCTATGCATGTATATTATATCCGACCAACTTCCTTGTCCACACATTACGTATACTAATACATGCATGCGACCTTAGTTTCGTATAAAGATAATACCGATATAGTTCCATCTTTTGGTTCGGGTGCTTTTGCGGTGTTGTCACTTTTGGTCTCGATGAAGTTCCTTGGTTCTTCTGTTCTTCAACATCTTCGGCATTTACATTAACACTATCCCCCTAAATGGTGATAGATGTTGAATGTTCTTCTTGATCTATCAGGTAAACTTCATCTTAATCTCATTGCTGAATAAACACACAATATTTCAGAGGATTTACCTAACATATCCCCCTAAATGATGTGAAATGTTGAGGGTTGAGGTATTTACTTCAGTCAGCGGTAATGATGCAAACATTCTTTACTTGAGCTCCATTTGTGAAAATAAAACTTCCAATGATAAGAGTAAAATTACAAAATTTCAAAATCAAAGAGAAATTTAGGAAGGCCTGAAATTTGGTTGTGAAAACCAAAAATCATTGTCACGTCGTTTTACTAAACTAGATCCTTGATATCATAACTCTAAAATCCTAACTTTCTAACACTAATGAGTACAGAAGTTCATAATCGAAGCCGCTTACATTTGATCAAAAGATGAAAACACTAAAATCTAAATCCTATGATCAAAATTTTGAAGTAAGGAAAATTTTAAATGATTCACCGAGTTGTACTGCGATCTTGGATCCCCCCAAACATTGATGGGGTCTTGGAAAATTTTAGAGAATCTCCTTGGTCATGACTTCTATTGGATAGTGGTAATTCGTGTTACATGTCCGAAAAATTTGAAAAATTTACAAAAATGAAAATTTTGAAAATTTCTTGATGTTGATATGTTGCTGCTGTGTTGAATGAGCTGCTGTTGCTTTGATCTCAAATGATATAAAATTTGAAGTTACCATCTCTTCCCAGAACTTCTTGATGCCAGGAGATGTGCAAACCTTCTCCATAGAGCGTGTTCAGACTTCTAGAGCCTTGGGCATTCGAATGCGACTTGGCACGCGCCTACGTCGTTGTAAGAACTGAATCGTTACAGCCCCCACTAAGAAATTGCTTTCTTCGAAGAACGAACCCTTGACTTTATCTCCGAAATCACTTGCTGGATATGGATGCTGCCATTGTGCTGATACCAACTGCTGAGTCTTGGGGTGATTAGCAATTTGCTTTCTTTGTTAGCGGTCACCTTGTTGAGTCTTGGCTTGTTGAAAGCTCTTACTTTCACCCAATTAAGGTGTCACTTCAATTTCAACTTCGCTTCTTCACAATCTTCTGATGAGTCATTTGAAGTTGAACTTATCTCTCTTTCGTCTGATTTGGGTTCATCGATGGTCATCTCTCCTTTCGATATATATTTTTTAATTTTTATTTTTTATTATTTTTGTTTTTTGTTTTTGTTTTTTTGTTTTTTTGTTGTAATTTTCGGATTGAAATTTCAGATGGAAATTTCTTATAGAAATTTCTAATGGAAATTTTTGATGAGATTTTCTGATATGATTTTCTGAAGATATTTTCTGATATGATATTCTGATGAGATTTTCTGATATGATTTGCTGATAGATTTTATGATATGGATTTTCTGATGGAAATTTCTGATGGAGAACAGCAACAGACTTCTTTGGGAAAAATGTGGAATTTCTCAACTTTGGTGTTACTATGTATCTAAGTCTTAAAAAGGTAGAAGGTTGATGTGTGGTTAGACTGTGGTGTTATGAAGCACCAAAGCTTGATACAGAAATTCAATCTTCTGTAGAAGAAAGAAGTGATGTCACTGATGAAATAAGGAGGTCATGTCACTGGTGGGAAAATGGGTGATGTTACCAGAAAAAAAGTACGAATAGATTAATGGGTGTGGGAAATAGTGAAAAAGATGTTCCCAAGGCTGTTGGTTGAAAGTGAGACATGAAAGAGAGTTAAGCTGACTTTTGAAAGGTATTTAATTTACATCCCCCCAAATTGATAAAATTTTTAAAGGTTCATCAGGAATGTAAGTCAAAATCAATGTTTTTATAGCAAAGATTTAAATAATTTGATAGAAATTTCAATAAAATCATTTTCGAACAAAAAATAGCAAATTTTTGAATCACGTTATAATCTGCAACGAAAATGTTTTTCGTCTAGAAACATATTAATCCTTAAATTACGAAAAATGTTTTGTTTTACTTGAATTTACGTATATCAGTCATTTTCGTCCTTTACGATTTTGTTTTTGTTTTTGCGGAAACGAAATCGAGCACAGTAGCATCCAAAGGACTGATGGCGGGTTTTCAAAGTTTATAAAAACCTTATGGTCAGCTACTATGCCTCGTATACCAATTGTTGAAAATTAAAAATATACGAAAACTCGGGATTTTCAGGTCCAATATCTTTCTCTCAACAATAAACGAAGATATATAAATATTAAGTGCTAAAATGTAAAGGAACGATGCGGAAAATATAAATGACTTGAAATATAAAGTTGGGGAATATTAAATAAATTGTAAAGAACAAGTGCGGAAATTAAAAGACAATAATTAAACGATATGATGTAATTCGTATTTTTCATTGATAAACGAAAGGTGTTACAAATAAAAAGTTGAGCTCAAACACACTTTCTAGTCTAATATGAACTACATGGAGATTTAGAGTGATTAAAAGAAGAGGAGATATGATGTTCTTGATGTTCTTGAGGTGGCTGGAGAGAATTCTCCAGCCACTCCTCTAATTCCTTTAGATTACATTGGAGTGATAGTTTTCTCATAATCTCTAGTTGATCTCTCTTGATTCTCATGACCCAAGGCTCCTATTTATAGGAGGAGAAGACTCTTCCAGATCTCAAGTACAACAAATAATAATAAACTATTCCTAGCCTATAGCTAGCCTACTTAGGGGGCGTTTGGTTCGGCAGAATTCAAAGGAATTGGAAGGAATTGGAATCCAATTCCTTGAGAATTCTGTGTTTGGTTCACATTCTAGTAAGGAATTGGAATCCTAAATGAGGCTGACTTTCCGTTGACTTGAGGGAATTAAGATCCATCGGTATGTTGAGGGAATTAAATGCCTTGATGATGCGAATTTTCCTGATTACTATTTTGCCCCTCACTACACACAAAACCTTTCTCTTCTAAACCTAGCTCCTCATGTTTTTCACATATCGGACGCCTCCATGACACTGAGATCGAGTTCTTCCTCCATCGCCCCCTCTTTCTACCTCACCCTCTCGACTCCATCATCGAACCAGTGTATGGCTTGAGCAACAGTCGAAACCGTATCCTTCTTTCTTCCTGGATTAGTCAATCGTTCTCTCACCCACCTCAATCAACTTCACGCTATTACAGGTGAGTTCATTCTCTCATCCTCCCTCCTCTCCCCGTAATTTCTCTCCCCACCCCGTAATTTCTCATCCACTGATATTTATTCCTCGACATGAAGGTTCTTCATGGTAATCAACCCGCCTCCGTTGACTACATGTTTCAACAGGTTAGTTCATACTCTCTTCCTCCCTTCCTTATTTCTCCCTGTCAATCTCTCTCTCTCTCTCTCAATCCCCCTATCACAAATCTGGTAGTGTTTTTCTGCAACTGAAACCATGGTGCTTTCCCTGTTCCTCGACAGGAATTGTTGATTTTGGTTATTGTTAATTTTTGTATGCTGTAAATAATCCTAATAAATGGAAAATCAAGTTTCCCTAAATCATACTTTTGTATTTGAGGTATGTTCATTATGCATTCATTCTTTTGCATTTCTTGGTTTTGAAGAACCGTGTGTTTTATAGCTATGTTGATTAGTGCATTGTTTGATTTAATTCATAGTTTTTAAATATGAGAGGAATTTTGTAGACCTATGATCAAGATCGTCAATTGGTTGTGTATTGAAAAAAAAAGTAAATTTAAACCAAAATGCCATAAGGGCAAATCTGTCATTTTACATAGATTGCAATTGCATTTCCTTCCAACCAAACAAAATATGGAATTGGATTTCAATTCCATTTCATGCCAACCAAACAGAATATGAAATTGGATTCCAATTCCTGACAGATTCCAATTCCTTCCTAGATTCCAATTCCTTCAAAAACATTTTGTGAATCAAACGCCTCCTTAGTCTAAGTCTTGAACTTCTGATGATACAGCAACTCCTGGTTCAACTCAATACTTTCTGATCGAGCAATGTTCCTAACCGAAATTCAACATGAATTTCGGTATTTATGTTTTTCGTTTTGAGCTTGAAATATTCGGTTACACAAGATATTCGGAAACCATGATCTTTGGTTTGGTGTTCACCATGTATTTCGGTACTCTATGATTTTCGGTATGTAGGCGCACATGTGAATTTCGGTATCATAGGTTCATGCAATTTTCGGTGTCATGACATGCACCACGTGCATGTCATTCCTTTCTTTCTCTCTTTCACTTGGCCTGCATGCAAGCTTGATATGTACTTACACTTGGTCTCACAACCTTGCTTTATTTTCTTGGATTTGCTATTGGACCGCCCATATCAATATTTATTTCTTTTCTGGTTTTGCTCGATCGAGCAATTCCATTTTCTCTTCTTCTACTCGACCGATTATCACACGTGTATATTTCTTTTGTTTTTCTCGACCGACCACCATGCATCTTTTATTTCTTGAATATGCTCGGCCCGCATGCATATGTATGTTCCCATTTCTTTCTTTCTAGTTTTCTATTGGACCATATGTGAACACATTTAATGTTCTTAAATATCACTTGACTGACAATTCCTATTTCTTTCTAATTGTTGTTTGCTCAACCACTTGATTTCTCGAGAATATGCATATATTCTCGGAATAAGAATATTGAGAGATGGGAAGAAGAAACTGATTCGACTCAATCAAAGTGTTTACTTGGACAAGGTGCTAAAGAGGTTTATTATGGAGAATTCCAAGAAAGGAGAGCTTCCTATCTAGAGTAATGCCAAATTGAGCAAGTCTCAAAGCCCGAGTTCAGATGAGGAAATAGCTGAAATGAGTCGGGTACCTTACGCTTTGGCTGTGGGGTCGATCATGTACGCTATGACATGTACCTGCTCTAACGTGGCCTTTGCCTTGAGCATGGTCAGTCGCTATCCGGGCAAGGCACACTGGACAGCGGTCAAGAACATACTCAAGTATCTGCGGAGGACAAAAGATATGGTCCTAGTCCTTGGTGGCAGTGATACGTTGAGAGTAAGTGGATATAGTGACGCCAGCTTATAAATAGATAGAGACAACTTTCGATCTCAGTCGGGCTGGGTGTTCCTGTTAAACGGTGGAGCAGTTACGTGGAAAAGTTCCAAGCAGGAAACGGTGGCTGATTCAACTTGTGAATCAAAGTACATAGCTGCAAGCGAAACCTCAAAGGAAGCGGCTTGGCTGAAGAATTTTGTCGGTGACCTTGGAGTAGTCCCGGCCATTCGTGAGCAAATAGAATTGTTCTACGATAATGAAGGAGTGGTTGCCTTGACTAAGGAACCGAGAGATCATGGAAATTCCAGACATATCGACAGAAAGTACCATTACATCAGACATAGAGTAGAAGAAGGTCACCTCATAGTGAAGAGGGTATCATTCGAAGATAATCCTGCAGATCTTCTAACGAAGGCTCTGAGTAGGGTGAAGCACTATCAGCATGCTAGGAGCATTGGCCTGAGGGATGATATTAGTTTTAGTAATTAGATAGCTATTTCGAAACTTGTAACAAAGTAAATGTAATTGACATTTGGTGATTAAATAATGGAGAATTATTTATGAGTATTGTTTACTGCTATTTGTCAATGGTACATTATTCTGTTTCATTTTGCATGTTTTACTTCACGAATAATATGATTATTCAAAAGTCCACAGTCGCTCATACTTTCAGAAGTAAGTAGTGAATTAAGTCTGTCAGGAATTGAATTGTATACTATCTAAGGAGTTAGACATAGCAATAGTATTGCTGTAATATTCATGAGTACTTAGAAATGGAGATTTGAGTGTTGGACTAACCCACGCTTAGAGAATTACTTCATGGATTATATCACAAGTAATTCTGAGACGATAATATCTTATGATCTTGAAACGGAGACATATGAGTTGAAATTTACAAGTCGGTCGTGCATTGATAATACGTAAACGCATCGGTAACTCGATGTTATAAAACATATTGTTGTGCGCGATTTGATAAGTAAAAGACACAAACATATGCGTCAAAGTTTATTCGTTCCTTTTTCCGTCACGGGAAAAGCGATATTTGTGGGCCCCTCGGTGATTTGGTGGTGACTTATAGTGCTGGGCTCAGCCAGGACTAAATTGATGTGTTCAATTAGAAGTATTATATCATCACAAATCAGGAATTGGGAAACAGAGTATCAAACTGAGATTGATTCTAATCCATGTCTCAAGTCCGAATGATATATGATAGAACGGAGGATCATATGATCACTTATCTGAGGACACAGAACTGACTAAGTCAGAGTTCGGGAGCAGCTTTTGGAAGCTACAATTTTCTGGTCAATTTAAAAGCTATATGGAATTATAGTTATAGACTTATCCAAGTGGGAGACTGTTGGATTAGGTGTCTAAGCCATAACTATAATTTAGAAATATACTTAAATTGATGGCAGCACAGTCCTTTTGGGTTGCCCTCATAACTGGCAGAGGACAAGATAACACATATATATATATATAGAGAGAGAGAGAGAGAGGAATTAATATATTATGAGGATAATATATTAATTAGAAATAATTATATTTAATTAATAATTAATCAGAAATTAATTGGAATTAATTTTGGGGTTAATTGAATAAATTAAAAGTGTAGGGGCTGAATTGTAATTGTTCAATAGTTGAGCAAAAGACAATTAGGGCTTGTGTATATGGGTTAGACGAAACCAAGGCTTAAAGCCTTATGGGTTTCGAAATCCATATATGGGTATAAGGTTTATTTATGGCAATGATAAGCAGATTCAGTTATGTGATAAAAGCCTTATTATATCAGGAATTTAAATAAGGCAGTTATATGCCTTATCACTTATCATCTGGAGACTATAAATAGAGATCCCCTGGCACCCTCATATTCACGCCAAACTCATTGGAGTTTATCTTCTCTCTCTTTTGTTTCTTGCTTGCTAAGTTCTGGGTGTGAGCCATTAGAGGCACGACACTTGTGGTGCTAGCTTCCAAGGTCAACAAACGTATGAATACAACCTTATAAATTTCGATTTGGCCTTAGTTATAGGTTCAATTGAGAAAAATATAGATTCTTTGGCTATCTCCTTCTATCATCCTCTCTCCTTCCCTCCCCTCCTCACGGTTGAAGTTTATGGTCGAAACCCTAATTGTCTAGGGTTTGCATACACGACTTGGATGACAAGATAGTGGATTGTCAAGCTTTAAAATGTCATAATATTGGGTGCGGCTATGAAAGAGGACCTCTGGTTGAGGATCTCAACTCATCCAAGAAAAAAATCAACTACAAAGAAAGGTACATGATTTGATCTTAACTTTCTAGTTCTTATGTTGCAAGGATTTACTGAATCTATGATCTTTGTGGATTTTAGTACTAAAGTTCCTTCTATTATGTTTCAATATCTTAAAAAATTTCACTATAATCCAACATATATTACATCTAAAGGTTAATCATAAAAAGTTAAAGCTTGCAGAGCAACCAAGTGAGACAAAAAAGAACTAATACTGCTTATAATCATCTGTATGAATGTGTGTCACCGTGTGAGGAATATGCTTCACTAAGTTGTAGCAATAAGGGGGAGTCGGGTAAATGAATTCTCTTAAGTACCCATTAACAATTTGATGAAATGTTCGTTAGTTTGCCATGCATTGTAGGATATATCAATTTTATACATTGAATTGATATCCCTCACGATGTCACTTCTGTTATATACTCTATTATGATTCCCATCCCTAACCTTAGGAATTAAGTGGCTCAATGCTTTTTGTTGGTTGACCGATGGTTGGGTTTCAATTGTGTTGTCGAGCAAGTGTGTTTGATAACAAGTTTTTGTTGGATTAGGTGTCTAAGCAATGACAATAATTGGTAAATACTTAGTTGATAGTAGCAAAGTCCTTTTGGGTTGCCCTCATAGCTGGCAATTTGACAGAATAACTTTTAGAGAGGGAGATCGATTTATTATATGATTAATAAATCAATATAAATAATTTGTTAATACATATGAGGATACTATATTAATTAGAAATAGTATTATTTAATAATAATTAATCAAAAATTAATTGGAAAGATGACAAAATCGCCTTTCACAGGAACTTGCGAAAGAGGTGAAGGTCTGTTGGATATCATACACACAGATATGTGTGGATCATTCTATTCAACCACAAAGGATGCTAATCGATTCTACGTGACTTTTACTGATGCTTATAACATATATGGATATATCTACTTGATCAAGCATAAGTCGGAAACCTTTGAAAAGTTCAAAGAGATCAAGAATGAAGTCGAGAATCAATTAGGAAGGAAGATAAAGATGCTTAGATCCGATAGAGGAGGTGAGTATCTTAGTATCGAGTTCCTAGACTATCTTAAGGAATGTAGAAATGTTTCACAGTTGACTCCTCCCAGAACACCACAATTGAACGATGTGGCAGAGAGGCGTAACCGAACCTTGTTGGACATGGTTCGTTCCATGATGAGTCGAGCTTCTCTTTCTATTCACTTCTGGGGGTATGCCTTAGAGACTGCCGCCTACATCCTCAATATTGTCCCTACTAAAAGGGTTGCCAAAACACCTCACGAAATGTGGACAGGGAAAGTTCCCTCGTTGGCACATATCAAAGTCTGGGGTTGTGAAGCTCTCGTAAGATGAGAGACTCACGAAAAGCTAGCAGCTAGAAGTGAGAGGTGTATTTTCATTGGTTACCCGAAACAGTATTTTGGATATTTGTTCTACAGACCGAGCGAGGACGTGGTCTTTGTAGCACGACGAGGAGTCTTTCGTGAGAGAGAGCTCATATTCAAAGAGGACAGTAGCAGTACCATTGACCTTGAAGAAATTCAGGAGTCAAACAATGAAGGAACCTTAGAAGTTTCTAGCACTCAACAAGAGGAAGAAGTTCCTGTTGGGCCGATAGACAATTTATTACCTCTTAGACGCTCCAGTAGAGTTAGCATGCCGCCCGAGTTTTATGGTTTCTATATAACTACGGATGGTGACACGTTTTTCAGTGATAGGACACTGGTAAATTTGGATGAGCCAGCTAACTACAAGGAAACAGTGGCAGGCCCTGAGGCTACTAAATGGAAAGAGGCAATGGACGGCGAGATCAAGTCCATTTATGACAACCAAGTTTGGAACTTGGTTGATAATGTACCAGGTCGGAAGACAGTTGGGTGCGAATGGATCTTCAAGAAGAAGACCAACATGGATGGAAAGGTACACACCTTCAAGGCTTGACTGGTTGCGAAGGGCTTTACTCAAACCCCTGGGGATGACTATGATGAGACCTTCTCACCAGTGGCTAAGATAAAGTCTATTAGGATAATGCTCGCCATAGCTGCATTTCATGATTATGAAATTTAGCAGATGGATGTCAAAACCGCTTTCCTTAACGGGAAGTTGGCTAAGGATGTTTACATGAATCAGCCAGAGGGTTTTGTAGATGCAAAGTATCCCAATAGAGTGTGTAAGATTGAGAAATCAATCTACGGATTGAAACAACCTACTCGCAGCTGGAATCTCTGCTTTCATGAGAAAGTCAAAGAGTTTGGTTTCTCTAGAAGCGAAGATGAGTCCTGCGTGTATATCAAGGCTAGTGGGAGTATAGTTACTTTTCTGGTATTGTATGTCGATGACATACTGCTCATGGGAAACGACATTCCAACCTTGCAAGAAGTTAAATCTTGGCTTGGAAAGTGTTTCGCCATGAAAGACCTTGGAGAAGCAGCCTATATTCTCGGGATAAGGATATTAAGAGATAGAAAGAAGAGACTAATAGGGCTTAGTCAAAGTACATACTTGGATAAGGTACTAAAGAGGTTTAGTATGGAAAATTCCAAGAAATGAGAGCTACCTATCCAGAGCAATGCAAAATTGAGTAAGACTCAAAGCCCGAGTATGGATGAAGAGATAACTGACATGAGTCGGGTACCTTACGCTTCGGCTGTGGGGTCGATCATGTACGTTATGACATGTACTCGCCCTGACGTGTCCTTTGCCTTGAGCATGGTCAGTCGTTATCAGGGAAATCCTGGCAGAGCTTATTGGATAGTCGTTAAGAACATTCTCAAGTATTTGCGGAGGATGAAGGATATGATTCTAGTCCTTGGTGGCAGTGATACGTTGAGAGTTAGTGGGTATACTGACGCCAGCTTCCAGACAGATAGAGACAACGGTCGATCTGAGCCGGGCTGGGTGTTTCTTCTAAATGGTGGAGCGGTAACTTGGAAGAGTTCCAAGCAAGAGACGGTGGTTGATTCAACTTGTGAATCAGAGTACATACTTGCAAGTGAAGCGTCAAAAGAAGCGGTCTGGCTGAAGAACTTCATCGGTGACCTCGGAATAGTCCCGACTATTTAGGAACCAATGGAACTGTTCTGCGATAATGAAGGAGCGGCTGCTTTGACTAAGGAACCGAGAGATCATGGAAAGTCCAGACACATCGACAGAAAGTACCATTACATCAGGCATAGGGTAGAAGAAGGTCAACTTATTGTGAACAGTGTATCATCTGAGGAGAACCCTGCAGATCCTTTGAAGAAGGCTCTGGGTAGGTTCAAGCACAATCAGCATGCTAGGAGCATAGGTCTGAAAGATGATATTTGTTTTAGTAGTTAGATAGTTATTTGAAACTTTTAACAATGTAAATGTAATTGACTTTTGGTGATTTTAATAATGGAGAATTATTTATAAGTATTGTTTACTGCTATTTGTCAATTGTTTATTATTGTGTTTCAATTTTGCATGTTTTACTTCCCAAATAATATGATTATTCAAATATCCACAGTCGTTCATACTTTAGGAAGTAAGTTGTGAATCAAGACTGTCATGAATTGGATTGTATACTGTCTAAGGAGTTAAATATAGCAATAGAATTGTTGCAACATTCATGAGAGCTTAGAAATAGAGATTTGAGTATTAGATAAACCCACTCTTAGAGAATTACTTCATGGATTATGTCACGAGTAATTCTGAGACGATAATATATTATGGTCTTAAAGCGGAGACATATGAGTTGTAATTCACAAGTCAATTGTTCATTGATAGTGCGAAAATGCATCGGTAACTCGATGTTATAAAACGTGTTGTTGTGCGCGATTTGACAAGTAAATGATACAAGCATATGAGTCAAATCTTATTCGTTCCTTTTGCCCTAACGGGAAAAGCGATATCTTTGGGCCCCTCGGTGATTTGGTGTTGACTAAAGTGCTTGCCAGCCAAGACTGAATTGATGTGTTCAATTAGAAGTCTTATGTCATTGCAAATCAGAAATCGGGAAACAAAAGTATCGGACTGAGATTGATCTTAATACATGTCTCCAGTTCGAACGATATCTTGTAGAACGGAGGATCATATAATCACTTATCTTAGGACAGAACTGACTGGGTCAGAGTTCGGCAGCGGCTTTTGGAAGCTACAATTTGCTGGTCGATTTAGAAGTTATACTGGCAGTTATAGTCATAGACTTATCCAAGTGGGAGACTATTGGATTAGGTGTCTAAGCAATGACTATAATTGGTATATACTTAATTGATAGTAGCAAAGTCCTTTTGGGTTGCCCTCATAGCTGGCAATTTGACAGAATAACTTTTAAAGAGAGAGAGAGATTGATTTATTATATGATTAATAAATCAATATAAATAATTTGTTAATATATTATGAGGATAATATATTAACTAGAAATAGTATTATTTAATTAATAATTAATCAGAAATTAATTGGAATTAATTTGTTGATTAATTAAAAGTACAGGGGCTGAATTGTAATTATTCAATAGTTGAGTAGTGAACAGTTTTGGCAGGTTATATGGTTGGCGAAATTAAGGAAGGATAAATCCTTAATTTTGAAATATATGTATATATAGGATAAATAGGGATTTGAATTAAAGATAAAAGGTTTATCTCGTTTGAATTCAAATAAGGTTTATCCATAAGGCTTATCTGATAATCCTTTCAAAGCTATAAATAGGGGGCACCTAGCCACCCTATTCTGTGCCAACTTCACCTGATCTCTCTATTCTCTCTGGTTTTTCTTGTTGCTTGCTTTGGGTGTGAACCATTTGAGGCACGACGCTTGTGGTGCTCGCTTCCAAAAGATTCAACAAAAGGTTAGCAATTTCTTTTATTCCTTTTAGTAAATTTGGAATTGCCTTAGGTATTAGTTATAGGTTCAAATAGTGAAAACTTAGATCCAATTAGGTTGCATGTGAACTTAAGAGTTAAGTTTATTTGTTTTGCCTATTTCCTATCAGTTTTTCACTTAGAAAATGTCATCAGTGGATTTGAGTACCACAATCTTAATACACCAAGAAATTATTTTAATTAAAAACAGCCTCAAACTTTTTTGTCATAGATTTACTTCTTTTTGTAATCTTTTGCTTGTAAAGGTTTGTAGCCTTTTGATCCTCTGAATTAGGTGTTTACTGTGTATTTGAAGTTAGTGCATAAACCGACTTTGGACACGGAAGTATAGGGGCATATCGTACAATAGGGTGTTTCTATACTGTAACATCCCCTCACTCACATGTATCACAATATTATCTAATTTAGGCCACCCGACACGAAAACTTCTCAGGGGTCACCCATCTTGAAATTGCTCTCGCCCGGGCACGATTAATTACAAAGCTTTTATGGGATCTGCTGCCCTCACTACTTAAAAACATGTTGTGATTGGTAGGTATACACACCCTTTAAGAGGAAATCCTTAGTTCTCATACATGGTTAATAGGGGATCAAAAGGGAGAGATCCTTGATCACACATCGACCGGGTAGGAGAACTAAGCATTGCCTTATAAAGAGTGTGGATACATACCTATCATCATAACGTGTTTTAAATCTATGAGGACAACAGATCCGATAAGAACTCTGTAGTTAAGCGTGCTCGTACATGAGAATTTTTTGGGATGGGTGATGTCCCTGGGAAGTTTTCCTGCAGGGTTGCCTAAAACGGACAACATTGTTGTACGTGCCTTGGGGGATGTTACAAATGAAATCAAAGCTGTGTGCACAAGGTTGGTGCGTTCGACGAGGACGTCGAACCCTATAGATGGGGGTGATAAAAAAGGAAGGAGATCCTCGATCCACATCAACTAGATAGAAGAACTAAGCAATTCCCTATAATGGGTGTGGATTCCTACATATCACAATAAGTTTTAAATTCGTGAGGGCAAGATATCCCATAAAAACACTACGACTAAGCATGCTCGAGCGAGAGCAATTCAAGTTGCGTGACCCTGACATCGTCGTAGTCGTCGATGCTGTAAAAAATACTAGATTTAACCTTACAGCTCACTAGCTAGTGGCAAGTAAGGGTCGAACCGTGGAGTCAGTGGTTGGCGCTCTGTGTCGATAAACTGATCTATAGTGTCACTCTATAGACGGCGGATCAATAACACGTGGGAACAACGCAAACATAAACGAAACCCAAAACAAAACTCAGATCTGGTTACAGATCGAGAAAACGGATAACAAACGACACAATAACCGAATGCTTACTTTTATAAATCCAAATCAAACCAACATTCAACAATCAAATCCAGATCTACTACCAACTATTTAACTACTGAAATCTGAAACTACGAGAAAAATCAAGAAATCAGCCTTCCGGATCCCTCCTAGACGTCCCAGGATGTTTTAAAGTCGGACGGGACTCCGGTATTTATAGTGGTGCGAAATCAGGGTTTCTGCACCGCAGACAAGCCTTTCCCGCGACGCGCGCCTCATCCAGGCCCCGTTATCTCGGAGTTTGAAATTCAAAAACGACGATTTTATCTTTTCGGGACATTAGCGGCGCTAACTTTAATGTTAGCGGCGCTAATATGACTTCTGGAAACTTCCACGTGCGCGTACGAAACTTAAAAGCGGAGAAATACACTCTGGCAAAAGTTAGCGTCGCTAACATTAAAAGTTAGCGCCGCTAACTTCTTGATCCACTTCCTTTGTTGTTTTTGCTTCGTAACTTCTCCCAATTTGCACTAAAACCCCTGCATTTACACTAAAAACATATCCAAGCACTTTGACACAAAAGTAAGTGATATTAGCCAATTAAGAAGGATATTTTATCTAAAAGCCGGCTAAATGACGACTAGAATACTTGATATTACTAGGCGTCGTCAAACACCCCACACTTGTGACTTGCTTGTCCCCAAGCATGTAAAGCTTTTAACAAATTCTAACTAAAACCCAAACATTTTTGAATGCCTTCTGTTTCAAAGTTTATTGTATCCAAAAGTTAGATGAAAAATAATTTTAAGAAAAATAACCAGAATACCCTTTGGGAATCACGACTTTCTAAAGAACCATTGATTACAAATTTTCAGTTCACAGGAGTGCACGTACTCATTCAGATTCTAAAGGCCGTTAAGTAACTATCCATGACTTTCGATGTTGTCCGTGTAACGAGCTTTCTAAAATACTATCCCAGACCAGACGATCTTAGGTAGTAAGGTGCATAAATGCCCTTTCAGGGCCATCCCTTTCGGACCTACCGGCTCGAACAACAAAGGCCGCTGATCGATATTTCCCTCCTGAATCCCAATCCTAAAATATTCTAAATCCAGAATTTTTCTAACTTCTAACACTCAACTTATTGTAACTCAAAAATAGCATGCTAACAACTAAATAGTATCTTTTGAAAAATACCATAATGCTATAACACTCAAAAGCTATTCGTTTTCAAGTTACAATTTCTTAAAAATTTTGTAAATTTTGAAAAATAAGGCTATTGCAAAAATTCAAAAATTCAAAAAAAAAAAACTATTTTCGACCGTCCCCACCCCACACTTTAAACCGTACAACGTTCCCGTTGTACATAAAAATTTTCAGAGCAAGGGAGAAAAGAATTACCCCTTAGGAACGGCGAATTGCTTAACTGTTGGGGTCAGATATACTAGGGTTGATTGGTTGCGTCGTTCTCGATGAAATCCAGGAGTCGGGGCGCAGCAGTGAACACGCCGGCATAATGCATGTGCAGCGGTACAATGACCCCACACTTGCATTATGCAACTCCCTCAGTTGGTGCAACAATCATGGTTTGGCTAGATACTATTCACACTAACAAACACATTAAAAATAAAAGTTGCAAAACACAAAAGAAGATTATACATTGCGAGTTGCTGTCCTTGCTGATTCATCATTTCCACAACGCCGGAGTGTCAAGGTCGTGACGCGTAGACGCAATGAGATCCAGTGTCCATCGATCAATGTTGAAGGCTCACGGCACTACATGAAGATGTCCGCGTCGCGAATATGCGCAAAAAGCCCTGTGCATCGGGTCTTTCCTCGGTCCGCGTCGCGGTTTGGTGATGTTGGCGGTGCGAATTCTGAATTTTCCTTTCTTTGTTTTCCTTTCAAATCCCTCTTCCTCATCTCAGACTTAGGACATACCGTATCGCACTCAACAATGATTATCTTCAATGATATTTTGACCAAAAATAAAAATGGAAATAAAAATAGAAATACTTATCGACGGGTTGCCTCCCAAAAGCGCTTCTTTGCTAGGTCTTTTAGTTGGACCGTCCTTCAATAGCTACGGTGGGTCGTACGCCATTTGTCTCCGCTGAATGTCAGCATCCATCTTTTCTTCATTGACCCGATACTCCTCCAACTTTCCTGGATCAAATGTCTTGCCGGTTCTGCTGTTGTCACCCAGTCGCCGTCTTCCGGTTAATTCGCATGAATGCTTGGAGGTTATTTTAAACCTCCAAGCTCGATCCTTTCCTCAATGCCTCTTCAAGACCACCGGTTTGACGTGGAGCGCGTCCAATGCTGCTCCCAATAGTTGTTTTACGAATCGTCTTTTGATCACATCTTGAGTATTGTCTGCAGTTTGCGATTTTGGCCTGCAGTACCAATAAAGATTTTCCAATCGAATGGAATCAGAGGGCATAATATTGGTATGCTCCTGAACATCCTCATCGATGGTATTAATCACATCTAATTTTCCACTCATTAATGGATCATGAGTGCCGACAAAACCATGTTTGTTGTTTTCAAAGGCCACATCATCGTCATCATCTTGATCATCGTCCAACAAGTGGGTCGGTACCAAGAATGCGCGACTGGCTTTATCTGGTGACGATATAGATTCACTCATCACCATATTTTTACTCTCAAAATGTTCAAAATTTTCAAAACTTGCTGGGTCGGGGGTAGTATTGTCATCTACGCCTCCTTCCTCAATAACCATTTCGATCACGTTTTCTGGTGATGGTATGGATTCACTCATCACCAGATCTTGAATTTCAAAAGCGTCAACAATTTCAGGAGTTGTTGGGTAGGAGTTAGTATTGTCAATTACGACCCCCTCCTCAACTTCCTCTTCACACAAATTGTCTGGCGATGGTATGGATTCACTCATCACCATATCAACATTATCAACATTATCATTAAAAACATAAAAAGTTGTTGAGTCGGAGGTAATATTTTCATCTACAACCTCCTCCTCAACACCCATTTTGACCATCTCGGTGGTCTCTTGAATCTCCCAATGTGTATGCCCTTCCATCATATGTTCAGGTGATGTAGGTTCACACAGTATCATTGGTATTAAAATCACTCGCCTCAGTTTCTGGCGAGTATTGTTGTAGTCTCAGCCTTCGGTCGTTCACAAAACACGACTTAGCGCAATTACCTTGACGGCTGTTGTTGTATTGATGGTTGTTGTAACTCTGCCCTCCCTGATTATTCGGCCTGTATAGTTGTCCATTGTTGTTGTTGTGGTATTGCCCTTGACCATACACTTTATTAACCTCTTGTGGTCTTTGTTCTTGTTGACCGTGCTGCTGTTGATTTGGTGGTCCTTGCTGCACGGTGGCCATTAATATATCGAACTTCCTACTAAGGGCACCGATCTCATTCTTCACCTCCTTATTCCAGTCGTTACCGATATCTACTACTACCGCCAATGAGGTGCTGTTTGTCTTCCTTGCTGAATAATTGGTCTTGGATCCATTGCTAATTTGCTCCAAGAACCTCCATGCCGTCTCCCTATCTTGCATCATAATTGTTCCTCCAAATGATGCATTAATCATGGCCTGACTCATACTGTCGATACCGTTATAGAATATCGTGACCAACTGCCATCGTTGAAACTCGTGGTGTGGACATGAGCATAACAGCTCATTCAATCTCTCGAAAGCATCATGGAACGCTTCCCCGGGATTTTGCTGGAACTCCTGTATATATCTTCTTACTTCCATTGTCTTGCTTGCAGGGTAAAACTCCTGCAAGAACCATGTCCTCAACTACTTCCAAGTGGTGATACTGTTGGTGGCAGCGACCTGAACCAGTACTTAGCCTTGTCCTTTAGTGTGAACGGAAACAACCTAAGCCTAAAGAAATTCCTATCAGCATTTCTAGGTATGTTCACGTTGGCTATAGCTAAGAACTCGTAACGATGATTATAAGGATTATCCTCCTTATGGCCCTTAAATTGAGGCAACATACCAAATAACTCTGGCTTAATCTCTACCTGACAATCTACATTTTCAGGAAAAAATATAGGCAAAGCCTCATCATACTCCCGCAGTTGGAAGTGTGATGCAACCGAATGCCCAATCGGTTGTGCAAAATAAAGCGGAGGAACGAAATTACCATTATTGTAGAGTTCATTATTATAGTATCATTATCCTCACCGCTGATTGTTGTGTTGTTGCTGTCGTGGAGGTCCTCGACCTTGGTTCCACCAGTTGTTCTCGTAATAAACCGGGCCACCATAACACGTGTATTGCTCCGGGTACATGTAATCGCCCATTGTGAGGACGTACACATACATAAAATTAAAAACTAAAAATCTAATATCAAAAGGAAAATTCAGAAATTGACACAGAGTGTCAAGCGCACAACTCCCCGGCAACGGCGCCAAAATTTGACATCGTCGCAGTCGTCGATGCGGTCAAAAATACTATATTTAACCTTATAGCTCACTAGCTAGTGGCAAATAAGGGTCGAACCGTGGAGTCAATGGTTGGCGCTCTGTGTCGATAAACCGATCTATAGTGTCACTCTATAGACGGCACATCAATAACACGTGGGAACAACGCAAACATAAACGAAACCCAAAACAAAACTCAGATCTGGTTGCAGATCAAGAAAACAGATTATAAACGAAACAATAACTGAATGCTTACTTTTATAAATCCAAATCAAACCAACATTCAACAATCAAATCCAGATCTACTACCAACTATTTAACTACTGAAATCTGAAACTACGAATCCAAACAAACATCGAGTAGTCGACGGAATTTCAATTGCGGAATACCTCGATACTGAGTTGATAAAACAAGAGAAAAACCAAATATCTAACAAAACTATCGATATAACTGAGAAAAATCACGAAATCAGCCTTCCGGATCCCTCCTTGACGTCCCGGGATGCTTCAAAAGTCGGACGGGACTCCAGTAGTGGTGCAAAATCAGGGTTTCTGCGCCGCGGACAAGCCTTTCCTGCGACGCGCGCCTCATCCAGGCCCCGTTATCTCAGAGTTTGAAATTCAAAAACGATGATTTTATCTTTTCGGGACATTAGCGTCGCTAACTTTAATGTTAGCGGCGCTAATATGGCTTCTGGAAACTTCCACATGCGCGTACGAAACTTAAAAGCGAAGAAATGCACTCTGGCAAAAGTTAGCGTCGCTAACATTAAAAGTTAGCACCGCTAACTTCTTGATCCACTTCCTTTGTCGTTTTTGCTCTGTAACTTCTCCCAATTTGCACTAAAACCCCTGCATTTACACTAAAAACATATTCAATCACTTTGGCACAAAAGTAAGTGATATTAGCCAATTAAGAAGGATATTTTATCTAAAAGCGGCTAAATGACGACTAGAATACTTGATATTACTAGGCGTCGTCAGACCCCCCGGGAAGTTTTCGTGTCGGATGGCCCAAATCGGACAATATTGTGATACGTGTGAGTGAGGGGATGTTGCATATACTTATTTGTGTGTTCATCATCCGACCATCCTTTATTAGAATTAATTTCTTCAGGATGTCCCTAAATTAAGATCAACTGGATCCCCTATAAGGTGCTAGATTGGCATCGTTTAGAAGAGGAAACGTTTGCCGATAATCATTATCTTCATGTATATTGGTGGAATTGTAGCATATCCACCAACAACATCATCACTGGCATAGTTATAATTTTTAAGATCCACATAGTGAATCGGTGATTGCACTATGGTTTTAGGAATAATATTATATTTAAGATGGCTATGATACTGAGGTACATTGAGAGAGAGATAATATTTGCCATATGATTATTGCTCCCTAATCCACTAGATCAGTTTTCATTGGAGCCTTTTCCTCTCCCGTTGCATCGGTTATCACCATCATTTTCAACCACATACACATGAACAATGTTTTTAACACTCTAAATTACATTAATCAAGTGGACGTAAAGGTTGAGTCCCATCAAACACAACCTCCAATGGTACTCGATGAGGAGGCATATTTTGACACACTCGCGGCTAGGAATCATGGGAGGGGAAAGGATAGAACCCCCGACCTATCTGTTATGGACCAAGTCTCCACATGCCTTACCAACTGAGCTACACGCCGTAGGCACATTAATCAAGTGATAAACATCACTATCAATGTTAGAAAGACACAGTAACATGATTTATCTATCAAACCAATATTTCTTTCACCAAATTCAAAAAATCATAATAATAATAAAAATTCTCGTAAAGTATGCACTGTAGTTCTTAGCGAGAGGTCTAATATATATAGTTTAATCATCAACAATCCCTCACCTCCCACCGGTGCAGAAAACAATGAAAATTTTACTAGAATGTGAACTCATTTCTTTAAATCACATTGAAAAAATATACTTATTTTTTCCTCTTTAATATAGATAAAAATACATTTTTATAAAGAATTTTTTTTTTTTTTTTCCGTAGTCAATTTGTATTTTTCGTAGTAAAAAATAGTAGTAAAACAGTCGGAAATCATATCATAAATCCTTAACCCTTAACCTTGAAAGAAAAATTCTAAAAAATCCATGTTATGGAATCGCATATGAAGAAAGAGAAAATCACAAATTGTCTTTGCCATCTACGATCTTCTAATGCCCAAAAATGGGAAAATAGAATTTTTCTAATACAAAACCTGAAATCGCATATTAGCCATTTAAAAAATGGTTATTTATTGGTAACATGTTTAAAAATTTTGCTATTTTAGTCTTTTTCATTATAATGATTATCCATGGTAACACAATATTGATATTTATTTACTTAGAACAATGATCAGTGTCGGTTCTATATGGTGTCTCAGGATGGCCCGGGACACTGCTAAATTCCGTACACGTAGTGTAAACCTAATGCAATTTTTTTATTTTTTTATTTTTTCTAATAGGGTGCAACCCTGTAGAAAAAAAATGTACTACTACTTAATAGGCTACATCTCCGATGCCACAGCTATCGGTAAATTCTGCGTCCACCCCTGACAATGATATATTTCATTTATATATTGATAATAATAATAAGAACATTTTATCAGTTTCTACTAAAAAATATATCTCATATAAAAATATAAAGATATTATCTAGCCTATAAATTAGAATAATCATTATTTTGTATTATATATACTTAATGAAATAGCCTCCACAATGAATTTTAACATTACATGATATCAGCTTAACTCATATCCTATATTTCTAACCATATTTTAGTTGTCACCTCACTCCTTCCCTGTAGTTTCGACGATGATGTTCGTATTTATTACTCTTTTGTACATGTTAAGTTGTTAGCCATCAAACTCTCATCATCTAATTACCTTATATAGCGTAATAAGATCATGCTACTTCTTTCTTATCATAAATTTGCCGGGTATATTTATAGAGGATGAATGTTAACATATATATTGATTGGTGTAATGCCATTCTGCTCAGGTGTATGTGGGGGTGTTGTGTAATGAGAAATGCCCATAGATTGAAACAAGGGAATTAAGGCTTGATACTCCCCACCATTGTCAGTAAACATGGAAATAATCGGTGTGTTAAAAAACTTTTCCACCAAGAGTTTGAACTGAGAAAAAATTTTGGCGACATCAGATTTATATTTTATGGGATATAGCCAAATGTACTTTGAGTAGTAATCAACAAACACGACATAATAGGCAAAACCATCAACAAATTTCTGAACAGGACCCCACACATCATAGTAAATAAGTTCCAAAGGTTTATGAGCAATAAATGAGTTTTGACCAAAAGGAACTTTGTGACTTTTATTAACAGAACATGAATCACAATGAAAACAAGAGTTTGACAATGATTTAAAATTGAGACCTAAGTCTTTAACAAGCTGTTTGAACACACGAGCAGATGGGTGTCCAAGTGGTGATGATAATGTAAGGGAGAAACTTTAGTTGTAGCGTTGACGTGCGGTGAAGAGATCCGATTGGCATAGTAGACATCATTTAGGTTCGCCCCCTGCAAGAGTGACACCTGCGTGTGAAGATCCTTCACAAGGAAATGCCAAGGGAAGAATTCAACAGAAACGTGGTTAGTACGACACAGTTTAGCGACAGAAATAAGTTTCTTACGGAGTTTAGGAACACAAAGGACATTGGATAGATTTAAAGGGCGATTTGAGGTGGGAAGTTTTGTGTGCCCAGTGTGAGAGATAGAAAGAGTTGTACCATCGCCAAGAAGGATTTCATCCGGGCCACCGTACTCGGAGACAGTGTGAAGGGAGGAACGATCGGACGTGATGTGGTGGGAGGCACCAGTATCAAAGAGCCAAGGAGTTGTTGATGGGTGCGGTGTTCCACTGGAGACAGTAGTGTTGGCGGTTGGAGTATTTGTGCAGGTGACATTGTAGTCTTTCAAGAAGCGTGCAAGTTGTCTGCAATCCCGGGTGTCGTGACCCGGAATACAACAGAAGTAGCAGTGAGAAGATGAGTGATTGTTCCTGTTTGGCGTACCGTTGTTTGAACGTCCCTGGCGTGATTGATTTCCTGGGTTCGGACGACCCATGTTGTTGAATCGAGGCTGCGAGTCAGAGGTTGACCGGTTGTTGAATCGTCCTGATTGACGTTGCGTGAAGTTTGTTGTAGCCATGAGAGGGGCAGCAGCTGATTCAGTTTCTTTTTGGGATCTTTCAAAGTCGAGAAGCTTGTCAAACAGTTCTGAGAATGACATTGGAGTTTCCCGAACTTTGATGGCGGCAGTGATTTCCCTGTATTCTTCTCCAAGTTGGTTTAGGGTATGGACGAGAAGATCTTCATCATCGATGGGGTTCTGGACGAGTGCTAATTCATCAGCTATGGATCTCATGTCATTGAGGAATTCAGCCATGGGGCGGTTTCCTTTTGCGTTCTTTGCGAGTTTGGATTTCAAGGAGATGATTCTGGAACGGGATTTGCTGGCATAGCTTGTACTCAGCCGATCCCAGGCTTCCTTAGCGGTGGAGACGGAAGTGATGATTGGCTGGATAGCATCGGAGCAGTTGCCGAGTATGGCACTGAGAATAATTTGATCTTGGTGATACCAAACTGTGTAAGAGGGATTTTGTTTGGTGAGCTCTTTGTTTGTGATTTGTTGTGGCGGTGGTGTACTGTGACTGTTGATGAAGTCATCTAGGGCAAGACCGATGAGGGTGGATTGAACTTGCTTCCGCCATGCCGAAAAGTTTGTGGCGGTGAGTCTGATCGGAAAGTGACTTGCGGCTGTGATTTGAATGATTTCTGATGGTGCCATGGAGAGATGCAGGTTTTTAAGGAGATGATCTTAAGAACTCGTGAGAGCACAAATGGCTCTGATACCATATAGAGGATGAATGTTAACGTGTATATTGATTGGAAATACAAGGTACATATAGAACTTGATACAACAGACATGAGCTAATCTAGGAGATAAATATGGAGATTGAACTATATACAAAATAAGGTTTGGGTTATCTGTTATTATCCGTGATAATATTGACGACATCATTATTTCGCCTCCTTCCCTCTACCATCGAGGTCAATGCAAAAGCTACCCTCAATCCCGCTTATCTCTCATTGCATGAAATGATCAGTGGGTTCGCATTCTTCTCCAATCATCTCTCCCTAAGGAGGCTATGGTCGAAGCCCTCGACCTCAAGACCGCTCGTTATGTTTGGCGTGCTCTTGAAAACGCCTACAATCACGATTTCGCTGAACGAATCCAGACTTTCTGTGACTTCATGCGTCGCATCATCTTTAGAAAGGTAATTTGTCAACCTCTTAATATTACTGACAATTTAAATCTTTTTTATGACTATCTTGCTGCGATTGGTCGTCATGTCGACAACATCGACAATTCCGATTGGTTTTTTATGTGGTCTAGTACTCTTTTGAGACCTTATCCACGACTCAACGCGCCATCAAGCCCCGCCCCTCCTTTCATGAATTACTTTCTCAAGCTAAAGGAAACTATCTTTTCCTCAAATCAACGCATGATCCTGCCATCCCTCGAGCTATCTTTACCAACAACCAAAATCACACAACTGCATATGCTTGCAATAACCGTTCCGATTCAAACGGTTGGGCTCGCTCTTCCAAAAGTCGTATAGGCTATTCCAGTAGTAGTCAGGGTCTAAAACCACCACACAGCCAATTATGTCGCAACGATGGTAAATATGCAAAGTTGCAAACCAATGCCTTAGCCTTGCTTCTTTTTGCACACAAACACCTTTCATTGTCGCAAAACTTGCCACCAACTCTCTAGATTGGTATGTTGACACTCGGGCATCAACTAAAAAGTTGAAAGAAGGGATTTTATAGAATGAATACACATGCACCATTTCATAGCTCAACACATAACAGAAAACAAATGTTGAAAAAGGCTTTAGGTTATACATAAGCCACAACTAGAAAACATGAATGTATAACCCGACACATAAGAGAATAAGTTCATTGCAATATAACAGAAAAATCGGTACAAAATGTAATATAAGATGAAAGTAAATAACCTTAACATCAAAAACTTTAGCTGAAAACCAGTATGAAATGATAACAAACCTAACATCTCATCCATTATCAGCAACTTAACACCCAAAATCAAAATCCATAGCTAGAAAGCCTAAGCAGCAATAGAAGGCTTAGAAGCAGCAGACAACCTTGACCTCTTTTTAGCCAAACTCTCACTCCTCTTTTCTCTTTGCTCCTTCAATCGACTTGCAAGAAGCTTCTGGTATTCAGCCGCCTCTGATTTTGCCTTTGCAATTCTCTTCTTTTTGTCAGCAATTCTTGCCCTCTTCCTTTGCAATGTCAACGGTGTCACCAACCTCTGAATCTTGGGTGCCTTGCTCACCTCCTTACCTGTAACCAAAATACCATTTTTACCCCCATCAATTACTTACCCTTTTGCTAAAAGATCCAAAAACACTAACCGGCTTTGTTTGTGAAGGTTCTGCGATAGGTGTTGACATACTTCCTCACATCATCTTCTTTTGAGAGGTTGAAAAGCTTGCGGATTTTTGATGCCCTTTTGGGACCTCTCATTCTTGGCTTCTCAACATCGGTCAGTCCGGGCAGGTCATTGTCTCCCTTTTTCACAATGACCAAGTTTAAAACAGAAAGATCTTGGCTTACAATACACCCACGAACGGATTTCCTTCTACGTTCACCATTACGCCTTCCGTATCCCCTGAAGCAAGGAGTACCTGAGGGTAAAAGAGTCATTTAGTGACCATCAAATGAAATGACCATGTGTTTGATGTTAGAGGTGAACCAACCTCGGACAAGTAAAAGACGAACTCGCCCTGGAGTTAAGACTCCTTGCTTCATTGGGAAACCTTGTTTGTCACAACCTCCCATGATCTTGAACACATAGCCCTTAAACTCCTGTCAATCAAAAGGCATGCTTACTGCTTTTACTTGGATTTTGGTGATGGAAAATATATGGGGAGTAAAGATGGTAACTGGAATAGAGATAAATATACCTCTCCAAGTGCATCTCCATTAACTTCCTGGGAAATCCTCTTGTCATAAAAGGCCCGACTGTACATTTTATGATAAGATAAAAGTAGTTGGGTGTCATGTTCTCAAGTCAGAAACAATGGTAAGACCATAATAGGAAAGTGAAAGTGCAATTATCTCTGGTTTTATTTAAAAAAAAAAAAAAAAGTGGAAACATAAGAAGACGTGATAAAACTACATAAAAGTAAGAGCTAGAATAAGAAATCAAGGCCGACTAATGACCCATCATGCAAATTTCTACACAATGAAACACTGAATAACAAGGACAATGTTACCAAAATTCTTCTTCTTTTTTATAATATTAGATATAGGGACAGTTTTTTAACATAACCAATGATGGTAAATTGTCTAGATTGTGTTTTAAATTTTGCATTCCTTGACCCGTGTAGAAGGTGAACAGGATTTCCTATTTTCAGAATGGGGGATCGCTAAACTAGTTCATGAAGCTCATTTGAACGCAAAAATACGAATATATCATATGTAAAACTTGAAACCGACATCAAAGAAACAGGACTATCTACAGAATAAAATAAAACAGTAAACATTCAACAAAACATAAAATTTAGCTACAAAGAGAACGGAACTAGAAGAATAACAGCCATTATTTCTCTAAAAATGAAGCTGCAATGTCATTCGGTGGGATTGGTAAAGAATCTCAAACAGAAAATAAGAACAGATATAGAGCTCTTACAGTTTCTGGTCGTCATCTATTTCGAGCTTCTTCTGGCATCCAGTTGTCGGATTGGCAATGTTGAACTACAATAATCACAAACTAAATCAAAAATCTACGAACATATGATCACGAAGGTGGTGAAATTAGGATTGAAGAGATGAAAACCTTCATCTTCGGACTAGGAGGAGGAGGCCGCCGCGAAAACGATTCGGAAAAAGCTTCTTAACGATTTAGGGTTTTGAAACGTCATTTACAGGCCTTTTATATCCAGGGTATGATTTGCTTTTTTGGGCCATTGGGCTTTTTGTGAAGCTTATGGATCAGACATTAGATCCATTAGATCCTTTTTTTAATGGTGGTTTATTCTTCTTTGGGTTCTATATAGTATATAACTCAAAAGTAATTTTTCGTTTTCTAAATTTTTTTTTTACCAAAACTTATCATACAATATAAATATATAATAGATATATTTGTTGTTTATTAGAGGATTATCTCAAAAAATAACCAATATTCGATGTACTTTGTTACAAGATAACCATATTTCATATTTATTTAACTATTAATTATTTGATTTTTTTGCTAAAATTCTTTTTAATCAGCAAAATTCTCTTGTGCCAACAAAATTATTTCTTAAAAAATATGTGCACTAAAATAGTTTTGTGAAACAACATTTACAAGAATTTAAAACCAAGCAATTTCTTATGAACATGGGTACACAATAAATGGTTAAAGTTTGTACAAAAAATAGCATTAAAATTTTTATAAAAATTCAAAATTTTGGCAATTTCTCATTATCCCGGGTATACGGAAATTGTTAAAATTAACACACAAAATAACATTTAAAAATGTATAAAATTCAAAAATTAAGCAAATTTTCATGAACCCGAGTACACCACAAATGCTTAAAATAAGCAAAATAGTAATTCTAGGTAATTTATGAATTTTAAAAGAATTCAAAAACCAAGCAATTTCTGATGAACGTGGGTATACTAGAAATGGTTAAAATTTGCACAAAAAATAACATTTAAATTTTTATAAAAATTAAAAAATTTGGCAATTTCTCATGAACCCGGGTATACGAAAATGCTTAGTATTAGCACAAAGATTAATTATAGGTAATTTATGAATTTTACAAAAATTCAAAACTAAGCAATTTCTCATAAACCCGGGTACATGAGAAATAGTTAAAATTAGCACATAAAATAACATTTAAAATGTATAAAAATTCAAAAATTAATCAAATTTTCATGAACCCGAGTACACCACAAATGCTTAAAATAAGCACAATGAGTAATTCTATGTAATTTATGAATTTTACAAGAGTTCAAAAAATCAAGCAATTTCTGATAAACACGAGTACGCGAGCAATGGTAAAATTTTGCACAAAAATAACATTAAAAGTTTTATAAAATCTAAAAATTTGGCAATTTCTCATGAACTAGGGTATACAAAAATGCTTAAAATTAGAACAAACAGTAATTATAGGTAATTTATGAATTTTATAAAAATTCAAAAACTAAGCAATTTCTTATGAACCCGGGTACACGCGAAATAGTTAAAATTAGCACACAAAATAACATTTAAAAATGTATAAAAAATTCTAAAATTAAGCAAATTTTCACGAACCCGGGTACACCACAAATGCTTAAAATAAGCACAATAAGTAATTCTAGGTAATTTATAAATTTTACAAAAATTCAAAAAACCAAACATTTTCTTATGAACGTGGGTACACAAGAAATGGTTAAAATTTGCTCAAAAATTGCATTAAAATTTTTATAAAAATTAAAAAATTTGGCAATTTCTCATGTACCCGGGTATACGAAAACAGTTAAAAATAGCAGACAAAATAACATTTAAAAATGTATAAAAATTCAAAAATTAAGCAAGTTTTTATGAACCCGGGAACACCACAAATGTTTAAAATAAGCACAATGAGTAATTCTAGGTAATTTATGAATTTTACAAGAATTCAAATACCAAACAATTTCTGATGAACGTGGGTACACAATAAATGGTTAAAATTTGCATAAAAATAACATTAAAAATTTTATAAAAATTAAAATTTTGGCAATTTCTCAAAAACCGGGGTATATGAAAATGCTTAAAATTAGCACAAAGATTAATTATATGTAATTTATTAATTTTACAAAAATTCAAAAACTAAGCAATTTCTCATGAACCCGAGTACACGAGAAATAGTTAAAATTAGCAAACAAAATAACATTTAAAAATGTATAAAAATTCAAAAATTAAGCAAAATTTTCATGAACCCGAGTACACCACAAATGCTTAAAGTAAGCACGATAAGTAATTCTAGGTAATTCATGAATTTTACAAGAATTTAAAAACCAAGCAATTTCTGATGAACGTTGGTACACAATAAATGGTTAAAGTTTGCACAAAAAATAGCATTTTAAAAAATTAGGCAATTTCTCATTATCCCGGGTATACGGAAATAGTTAAAATTAGCACACAAAATAACATTTAAAAATGTATAAAAATTCAAAAATTAAGCAAATTTTCATGAACCCGTGTACACCACAAATGCTTAAAATAAACACAGTGAGTAATTATAGGTAATTTATGAATTTTACAAAAATTCAAAAGCAATTAATTTCTGATGAACGTGGGTACACAATAAATGGTTAAAATTTGCACAACAAATAGCATTTAACTTTTTATAAAAATATCATAAGGTGATCATGCGGGGATCCAATCTCTCCAGCGATGAACTGGGTAGTCTCGCCATCATCAGAGTCGACCTCAGTGCAGTCATCCTCGTCGAAAATGTCGTCAGTATCCGGGTCAAAATCATCAGGAGAAAAGGGGGAGGGAGCACGCACAGGGGGAGGGGGGAAGAAGAAGCGGGAAGATCCGTGACGTCGGTGGAGCAAGTCTCAAGAACAGAGAAGGCGTTGAAGATAGGAGTGGAGCACTCAGACTGTTTCGGGGACGGTTCTTATGAGGAACCCCGGACGGTACTCAAAACGCAACTTATTACTATTAGTTTTTAAAATTATTATTATTTTTGGGAAAATTGTTTTCTTGCGAAGTACTTTGGGTTTTTCCACTCAGTTTTCTTTTAGAAGACTCATGGTTTTTCTTGTCATTTTTAGAAACATGTTTTGAAGTATTTTTCTTTTTTGAAACCGTAATAAATCATCATTTTTGTCTATAATGGTAGAAACGTGAGATTGTTCTAACTTATCTGTAGTAGTGGGAGAACTAGCATTAGCTTTAGCAATAGCATGCATGCACACATGGGTTTCATGACCAAACACCTTACAATGGGATTTTTTTCAAACATTTATTATGGTACACAAAACACATAAAAGTTAGCAAAAATAAAAATAAATTGAACATCAGATCACAAAAGCAATTAGACTATACCAGGTCTCTCTATGTAATGCAACTTTTTAACCAACATATTATGTAAAAAAATGAAATGCATCAACCTATTTTACATTTAATGTTAATAATTTATGGTAAAGATTATTCATATCATCAATATCTCATATGGGACCATGAATTCAAAACCACATTTGTTGAATGTCGACCGATCAGGTTATGACATATGAAAGATGGAAACCGAATAAAGCTTCTACTTTTCTTTATTCAGTTTCCCTGGCCCAGGTACAAAAGAATATAACAATTTAAGTGAAAAAGGTGTAAAACTGTAGACTTGCTAACTAATCTAAGCTTATTGTGCACCAGAAAAGGTCTAACAATGGCAATCTACTTTATGCAGCCCCTATATAAATGATAATGTACTTTTAAACAGTAGCCAAACACCAGGATTGCTTAAAATCAAAGTTAATACTTCAGGGATATTAGAACAAAAGCAAATTCCAAAAGTTTTCACCAAAAAGATTTTGTCAAGTCCATATACTACAACTACAAGGGTGAAACCAAAACTACAAACAAAATTAATAAATTAACAAAAATTTTAGAAACTGCACGTGATTAACCGAAAATCCAAGCACCTCTTCAATTTCACAAGATTAGGATATATGCCAGATGTCAGATATTCCCGATGTAAGATATTCCCGATGTAAGATATTCCCGATTGTACTTTGTTTTTTTAATCAAAGTACATAACTATTTTTTGCATTAGATCTAATCTTCCCCAAAAAAAAATTCACTCGGCTTCTGCCCATCAAGCTGTCAATGCGAAATCAAACATGCTATTTACATAAAAATGATAGCCAGCCAACGCTTATTTCCAAATAACTTATAGAAAGTACTACAATGGTATTTCCATATAAATTCTTTTGCTAAATATTTTCTTAACAATTAGTTTTCTTTTTGGATATTAGTTTCTTTTTGGCAAGCAACATAATTTTTATTGTCAACAATTAATTTTCTTAAAAAAACATTACATATTTGAACCTATCTATAACATCCGTGTTTTGGGCCTAGGAGTTTCGGGCTTAAACTGACAAAATAAAACTTATTTTGTTAATAAAGAAAACAAATGAATAAATAAATCTAATATTTTGTTATATTTTATACTGTGAATAAATGAACCAAATATTGTTCTAAAATCTATTTGTAACCAAATGTGATAAATTTGTCATAAGGGACTAAAAGTGTCAATTTGGCCAAACTTACCCTAAGTAGTTTTGACTAGTCATGAATGTGGAAAATTAAAAGATATTATGAAGGAATTTATGTGGAGTTTAAATTAGATCGAATAATTCCTTGAATTAATATTAAGGACCTAAATTGTAAAGAAACTAGTGAAAGGGGCCATTTGTGTCAAATTTAGGAAACTAAGGGTTAGTGTTGACCTAAAGAATGACTCAAGTGAAAATAAATAATTATTTGGGACATTTGTATGAATGTGGAGATTTCTAATGAGAATAATAGACTTTATGGGTGTTGGGTGTAGAAAGATAAACTTGAGGGACCTATGTTGCAACTCTTGAAAGATGACTTGTTTTTATGGGGTTTCCCCCATTTTCAGCCATTTCACGTTTTTGAGAGAGAGGAGAAGAGGATATGGCAATTTTTCTTGGAGTTCTTGAGAGATTTGAGCTTGGATTTGATGATTCTTGCAAGCCTTGAAGTTTCCTAGCAATCTAAGGTATAAACCCTTCATCTTCTAGCTTTGGATTCGAGTTAGGGTTTGGGGTTTGGACCCAATCTGAGTTTTATGATAGGAGGAGGTCTTTCTTATGATTCCCAATGTTTATTTGATGTTCTAAGTTGTTGGGATCTACATTCAATCCATGGATGATCTAGAAGCAATAGTTAGATTCAAATAGGTGTTATGAACCCTAGAAATTGGGGATTTGTTGAATAGTTGAAGAATCTAGAAATTTATGGATGAATATGGTAGTTTTGGATGAGGGGAGTCATTTATAATGATTCCCTAAGTATTCCAACCCTTGATTTGTAATCTTAAACCTTGAATCACTAAAAAATGGGAATTTGGTGTTGGAAATGGGTTTTATTCATGTAGATGATGATTGAATCTCTTGTTTAAATAGATGAATGGATTATTTGTTGGATTAGGTGTCTAAGACATGACTTTATATTTATATTTATCTTGTTAATTAAAGCAAAGTCCATTTGGGTTGCCCTCATAGCTGGAGGTTAGGATAGAGTTTAGTAGAGTAAAAGGTTGATTTATTAATTGTGTAATAAATCAATAGAATTAATTAAATGGTTTATTAATATATTTAAGTGTTAATATATTAATTAGAAACTATAATAATTAATTGAGATTTAATCTAGAATTAATTGGATTTAATTTAGTGATTAAATAAATTAAAAGCGCATGGACTCGTTTGTATTTTTTCAATAGTTGAATAATCTGGCCAACCAGTATAAGGGCCTAGGTTGGCGAAATTATGAGTGTGTACACTCATATTTCGAAACCCTAATTAGGGTTAAGGAAAGCCTTGTCCAAATGGTTAACATGCTTGCCCATTTGGAGGCTCCTTAGGGTTTTGACTGTAACCCTTGGAGGCTATAAAAGGAGGCACCTGGCCACCCTTTTTTCTGCGCCAATTTGAACAAGATTACTCTGCTGAACTGTCTTCTCCATTGCTTTGGGTGTGACTTGCATTTGAGGCAGGACACTTGTACTGCTACTATAAGACCCGTATTCTGATTATAACATATACTTAAAATAAGAGTGTTAGGAATTATATTATCATTGGTAGTTATAAAGCTAAGAAAAACTTTAGTTACAATTTCATATGAAAATCAGCATTTTGTGTCGTTTTTAGAAAAATCATAATTAATTCTAGGAAACTCGTTTGGACCTCAAACCAATGCACAAAGTTTACAAATTGAGTCTAGTATAATTACCAAAAACAATAGTAAGCTTGAAAATGACATTTTCTATGGTAAAAAATGCAATCTTTACTGATTTGTTCGGAATTGACAGATTAGATAGTCTGTTTTCAAAAAATCATAATAAATCATAGAAAAATCGTATAAATACACACCATACATCCCTGGAAAGGTATTGAGATGAATTTTCTGAATATCAAATAAAAACGTGAATTTAATGGGTTTAAGATCGGCTAAACCAGTCTTGAACAGACTGATTCTAGAAGGCCTTTAATTTCAACAAAATTATATTATTAAAATCTTTTGTCAAAAGTGTCATGCCATTTTTTATTCAAGAATTCAAGTATAAATACCCCCCAAAACATCTCATAAACCACACCAACAAATCTCAATCCAATATATAGAGATTTCTAAGCACTAGAGTGTAAGAAGTGAGCGGAAGGAAGCTCAAAAGTCTAGCGAAGAAGTTCTAGGTTCCGACGAGTGGTCATAAGGTAACTACAAACTTTTCTATAGCTTAATTAGGTATTGTAAAATAGTTTTTGTGTTAAGAAGTAGAATATTTAATAAGTATAACATATGTTATATTATACTCATTTCTAACAATAGTAAACAAAAACCTTAAAATGTCGTTATTATAACAATTCATAATTCTGAAAATAGTACCGATTGATTTACTTACGAGGACGGTGACTAGGCCGATTACTTGGGATATGGTTGTTGGATTTTCCGAAAGGCTAAAATGCTGAAAGGATCCTGCCACCCCATCTAATCTTCTACCTGGCCGTTCTTTACTTGATAAATCATGGAGTATCATATTGGAATTATTGAAGGGTTTAATGATGCGACTATAATATAGTTAAGGATTAAGAAATGATAGATTTCTTATTATGTTAACAGTTAAAGTTGAAGGAAATACAAAGCCGAGAAAGATAAACGATATAGTCAACTATAATCAGGTGAGTCTTCTCACTATACTATAGGTGATATTGCATGCGTAGGAAGGAAGATATGTTTGATTAAGGTGATCTTACCTGTTATGATAATTGTATGAATTATTGCTATGATAATGATTGTTTGTGGACGGAACGGGATAGCCCGCGAGCCAATAGGCGGAACGGGAATAGCCTGCGAGTCATTAGACGGAACGGGATAGCCCGCGAGCCAATAGGCGGAACGGGAATAGCCTGCGAGTCATTAGACGGAACGGGAAAAGCCTGCGAGCAATAAGACAGAACGGGAACTGCCCGAGAGTCTTCAGCGGAACAGGGATAGCCCGCGAGTCTCACAGACATATGAATGGTTATGATGTGTTGTATGTTATGTGATGGATCGTATGGTATTTTGAGGAACTCACTAAGCTCCGTGCTTACCCTTTCCCTATATAAACTACTGTTTCAGGTACATCAGGTACCATGGATGGCAAGGCGTGACGTGTATACACTGTGCTGCTTCATTGGAGGACTGTTTTTGAATTAATATTCCGCTATATTGTGTTAACTTCTGTTAATCCTGGGGTGTTTTCATTAAACTTATAATTTATGGAATTTTATGAAAATTAATTAAGTGGTTTTTCTTATATTGAAGTGTTCGTTTAATTTTTTTTTTTAATTTTACCCTAAAATTTTGGGATGTTACAAGTTGGTATCAGAGCACAGCTTGAGAGAATCAGGCTCACTTAGTGAGTTCTAGACTCAAGTTGAGGCTTAAAAGTTTTCTTAAAACATTTTTACGAAAGAAAGATGTTTTATAATGGGTGAACTGAAGACACAATGTGTACCGCCAGCCGACGCCAGTATGAGAAAAGGGTTAAGTATTTAATATTATGGATGTTAAAAAAAACATATGGTATATGTTTGCTGAAATGCTTGGTAGAGATCACACATTGTTGTATTATTATCTGCTATTTGCTAATAGAACTGTATGCTAGTGCCGATAGGTTGCTTAGAGATTTCCACTAAGTTGTATACAATATGGACTGAATAGTCATAGAATGTGTGAGTTGACCTTATTGCATGTTCCTTGTTTGGTTGTTGCCTTAGGGAAGATTCTCTTATTTGAAAGACTGTTTAGTTCGATATTGTATACAACTACGTTCGCGAAACAACCTGTCATCACTGGAGGAAGTTCCGTCTTAGTTAGAATAGCAGGGTGGGGGTGGGATTCCAAGTATTCCTAGAAGGGTTGACATATGCCTTATAAGGGCATATGTGTTAAAATTATCGTTGAGAAGCGAATTGGATATTTCGAGACGGGTCTTGGAACGGACATGGATGGGTGTGGAAGGTAGTAGTAGAGCTCCTACTATCGAAAGCACAGGATCCGCGTTCGAGTCGGGAGTTCGTCACGAAGGATCCAAGGAGCTGAGTATGTGAGTGTCTAGCATAGTTGACTTAAATGCTAGTGTAACGTGGTAAACCTTTATCCATTCGATTGTTGAATGTTGATTGTGAGGTTCAGTAGGAACAATTAAGATGTAATCATACCAGTTTGGTTGGACCGATCATGCTTAAGTTGATTACTGAGCTTAAAGACTGTTGAAAGGGAGAATGTCAAAGTGCTATTGTGGTAGCTATTTTTCATGCAACTAATGGGTGCACAAGTCAGACAAGGACTAGAGGATGCAAGGGTGAGTTTTCCGACTCACGGTCAAAGAGGTGCAAGCGGCGCCTGAGATGATAACGGGTATTTTTGAGTCGACTCTGTACATGCCTGGTGCTGTGTAATAGTGGGGCTACCTACCCTTGTATTGATCTTGCTTGAGTGATTGATCAGGTCGTATGGGTTGAGAGTCTGGATCACTCGCTCGTGATTGAGGTAACTGACGATAGAGGTGTTGACTAGGGTCGCAAGCGGATGAGTAACATATGGTGGTTGATGTAAACGTCTTTACATTATCGAAACATGTTTATTGAGATGGTGTTTGCCCCTGATGCAAGTTGTTGGCTGAGCAGAGTGGGCTTGGTTTTTGTTCGAGAGTAAGAGCTCGAAAAAAAAATTATAAACCGAATAAACAGACTTGGACTTTAGTCCAAGTGGGGGAGGAATACAAAATTAAGGGAACAACATGAATATTATATTGAATCGATGTAATTATTAAAATTATAGTAACACGTCTATATATTTAATTCATTACTACAACTTTATATTAATACATTAAGAAAAGTTTACAGAACTACTAATCTAAACCGGAGAATCAGAATGAAGCGAGAAAAGATATTTTACACTCCAATCTTTGTCATCATTAGGTTGACTTGTACCTTCTTGAGGATTTGGAAGGGGTATGCTTTCAGTTATTGGAGGAGGAGCTCCAAGGTATGGGGTCTCGATAGGGTTAGAACGTGTAACCCCATGATTAGGGGCTAAATATTGACTCATTTGGGGCGTGTGTAAGTAGGGCAATGATGAGGAAGGGCTCTAATTCGGAACCAGTTGGGGGTAGTTATAAGAAGGAGGAAACCAGGCTAGGTCACCTACAAAGCCTCAAAAATTCTCCTCACTCGAAGACTCGAGTAAACCAGGGTTAATACTACTCATACCAGAATTAGATGGCGGAGATTGCTGCTGTGTATGAGTTCTTGATGAAGTTTCCCCCTTTTCCTGAATTTTTCTTTTCCTAAATACAACCTTATGAGCAGCTTGTATTAGCTTCTTTGTGCCGTCTGTTAGACCCGATTGTGACCCTTCAATTATCGCTTTTTTTTTTTAGGTTGGGTATTAAATTTCCCGATAATTCTGTTGCCTCAATAAATTCATTACCAAATTCCTGTGGCACAAATAACTTTAGTAATTTCAACCTTATGATATAAAGGAATTAAAAAAAATGTAGTTCTTTACCTCAGCACGATCAATAAGGGTTTGCAAACTCGTAAGTTGTCGTTGGGGCCAATGATTGATACCTAATTCTCTACAGCGTTTTTTTAATTGTGTCGTTCCAATGTTGAGTTCCTTCGCAGCTTTCTCAATTGGTTCGTTAAAGTGTTCAGTTATTATTTCCCTACTTAATAAATGTCTGAAACCTCTTCCACTGCCACCTGCTATGTTTTCTGAACTAGAAGGTTCAAATCCAATTGTATTGTTATCATTCTGGATCATTTGAACATGATCCTGATTTTTTGACCCAAAGATGGACATTGATTCATCAAAATTAGTGGCCTCTATCGGTAATAATTGTTGGTTTTCAACTAAAATCTCAGGATTCTGAAATCCTTCTAGATTCCTTTGAATCAACCGAAGTTGATCTTGATATTGAAAACCAACCCCAAACTCGGAATTCAATTCAATATTTATGTTATGAGTCCTCTGTAATTGATTCTCATCCTGAATACCAGCCATGAATTCTTGATTCATGGGGACAAACTCACTGCTTGTTGGGTGCACGTCCATGAATGGATTGTACTCCGTTAGACCATCCACAAATGGGTCTACAAATAACACATGTCAAATGATAAAACAAAATAGAATACTTATAAATGGATCATTCAAAAGAATTTAACCTGGTAGAAGGCATGGAGTCTGATCAAGTGCAAAGTCAGATGCATGCACCGGATCATCTGAGTTAATGTTCAACACGGGAAAAATTTCCGGCTCATCGTGGAGTTGCTCTATTGGTAGTATATCTGGAAGACTGTAACATAATTCAGAATCAAACAAAACATTAGAAAGATAATCGAAGTATGGATGATAGATGTCTAGAATGTTAGAGTCACCGAACTCTATTAAGAATGCTTGGTTTGAAGTACCCTCTCCTTGCGGAAAACCAGGTCCAGGGTTCGACGGATCGCCCATTGAAGATCTGTTTTCCATGACTCAGCTTTAAATATGAGTTTGTTAACGAACAAACTAGTGATAAGAGAGGATGAGACTGAAAATGAATGTGGAAATGAATGATACTACATACCTGTATATATAGCATCTTGCAGCTGGAACCGAAAGGACATACGGAACTGAAAGGACACCTCACGTGTTGGTGCTAAAATTCAAACCAACTACAGTAGATGCGACTCTTCTCTATCCTGAGTGTCGTGTTATTTTCAAAATTCGCTGCGTGACTCCGGTGAGAACGAGATAATGAAGAGACTTTTGAAATAAAACAAAATTTTATGTCTCCCGATAATGGAAATAGTTTAAAGAGTGTTTGGTACTCCAAAAAAAAAAAAACAAAACTTACGAAATATGATGTAAATTTTATATTTTTCGGAGAAACAAAAACATTTGGAGATTTTACAAATATAGATTTATTTAGCCAAAAAGTATTTAAAAGAAAATGTTGAATTGAGACAAATGTATGTTGAAATATGCGAATTCATATAAATACGAAATAGTGTTAAAAATTAGGTGTTGCAAGTTAACTAGGTTAACTAATTAGAAAGTACTAAATATGTACTGTAGATAACAGCCGGTCAAGTTGATGTGTGGAACTGTGAGAAACAGTTAGAGTTTTTTTGTACATACAGAGTAACTAGAAGAAAAAAAAACGGAGTGAATGAGAATAATAGGACCTTAAGCATTATTACAGATATATGTGAATGTTGAAGGGGAAAGATAATGAAACCTTGTAAAGGTTCGACAATAAGACGAGGAGGATTTTTGAAGACTCGATGGGAAATACATAAAGGCATTCGAGAATGCGGATTTCGGGACGAAATCCAAATAAGTGGGGGAGACTTGTAAGACCCGTATTCTGATTATAACATATACTTAAAATAAGAGTGTTAGGAATTATATTATCATTGGTAGTTATAAAGCTAAGAAAAACTTTAGTTACAATTTCATATGAAAATCAGCATTTTGTGTCGTTTTTAGAAAAATCATAATTAATTCTAGGAAACTCGTTTGGACCTCAAACCAATGCACAAAGTTTACAAATTGAGTCTAGTATAATTACCAAAAACAATAGTAAGCTTGAAAATGACATTTTCTATGGTAAAAAATGCAATCTTTACTGATTTGTTCGGAATTGACAGATTAGATAGTCTGTTTTCAAAAAATCATAATAAATCATAGAAAAATCGTATAAATACACACCATACATCCCTGGAAAGGTATTGAGATGAATTTTCTGAATATCAAATAAAAACGTGAATTTAATGGGTTTAAGATCAGCTAAACCAGTCTTGAACAGACTGATTCTAGAAGGCCTTTAATTTCAACAAAATTATATTATTAAAATCTTTTGTCAAAAGTGTCATGCCATTTTTTATTCAAGAATTCAAGTATAAATACCCCCCAAAACATCTCATAAACCACACCAACAAATCTCAATCCAATATATAGAGATTTCTAAGCACTAGAGTGTAAGAAGTGAGCGGAAGGAAGCTCAAAAGTCTAGCGAAGAAGTTCTAGGTTCCGACGAGTGGTCATAAGGTAACTACAAACTTTTCTATAGCTTAATTAGGTATTGTAAAATAGTTTTTGTGTTAAGAAGTAGAATATTTAATAAGTATAACATATGTTATATTATACTCATTTCTAACAATAGTAAACAAAAACCTTAAAATGTCGTTATTATAACAATTCATAATTCTGAAAATAGTACCGATTGATTTACTTACGAGGACGGTGACTAGGCCGATTACTTGGGATATGGTTGTTGGATTTTCCGAAAGGCTAAAATGCTGAAAGGATCCTGCCACCCCATCTAATCTTCTACCTGGCCGTTCTTTACTTGATAAATCATGGAGTATCATATTGGAATTATTGAAGGGTTTAATGATGCGACTATAATATAGTTAAGGATTAAGAAATGATAGATTTCTTATTATGTTAACAGTTAAAGTTGAAGGAAATACAAAGCCGAGAAAGATAAACGATATAGTCAACTATAATCAGGTGAGTCTTCTCACTATACTATAGGTGATATTGCATGCGTAGGAAGGAAGATATGTTTGATTAAGGTGATCTTACCTGTTATGATAATTGTATGAATTATTGCTATGATAATGATTGTTTGTGGACGGAACGGGATAGCCCGCGAGCCAATAGGCGGAACGGGAATAGCCTGCGAGTCATTAGACGGAACGGGATAGCCCGCGAGCCAATAGGCGGAACGGGAATAGCCTGCGAGTCATTAGACGGAACGGGAAAAGCCTGCGAGCAATAAGACAGAACGGGAACTGCCCGAGAGTCTTCAGCGGAACAGGGATAGCCCGCGAGTCTCACAGACATATGAATGGTTATGATGTGTTGTATGTTATGTGATGGATCGTATGGTATTTTGAGGAACTCACTAAGCTCCGTGCTTACCCTTTCCCTATATAAACTACTGTTTCAGGTACATCAGGTACCATGGATGGCAAGGCGTGACGTGTATACACTGTGCTGCTTCATTGGAGGACTGTTTTTGAATTAATATTCCGCTATATTGTGTTAACTTCTGTTAATCCTGGGGTGTTTTCATTAAACTTATAATTTATGGAATTTTATGAAAATTAATTAAGTGGTTTTTCTTATATTGAAGTGTTCGTTTAATTTTTTTTTTAATTTTACCCTAAAATTTTGGGATGTTACAAGTTGGTATCAGAGCACAGCTTGAGAGAATCAGGCTCACTTAGTGAGTTCTGGACTCAAGTTGAGGCTTAAGAGTTTTCTTAAAACATTTTTACGAAAGAAAGATGTTTTATAATGGGTGAACTGAAGACACAGTGTGTACCGCCAGCCGACGCCAGTATGAGAAAAGGGTTAAGTATTTAATATTATGGATGTTAAAAAAAAACATATGGTATATGTTTGCTGAAATGCTTGGTAGAGATCACACATTGTTGTATTATTATCTGCTATTTGCTAATAGAACTGTATGCTAGTGCCGATAGGTTGCTTAGAGATTTCCACTAAGTTGTATACAATATGGACTGAATAGTCATAGAATGTGTGAGTTGACCTTATTGCATGTTCCTTGTTTGGTTGTTGCCTTAGGGAAGATTCTCTTATTTGAAAGACTGTTTAGTTCGATATTGTATACAACTACGTTCGCGAAACAACCTGTCATCACTGGAGGAAGTTCCGTCTTAGTTAGAATAGCAGGGTGGGGGTGGGATTCCAAGTATTCCTAGAAGGGTTGACATATGCCTTATAAGGGCATATGTGTTAAAATTATCGTTGAGAAGCGAATTGGATATTTCGAGACGGGTCTTGGAACGGACATGGATGGGTGTGGAAGGTAGTAGTAGAGCTCCTACTATCGAAAGCACAGGATCCGCGTTCGAGTCGGGAGTTCGTCACGAAGGATCCAAGGAGCTGAGTATGTGAGTGTCTAGCATAGTTGACTTAAATGCTAGTGTAACGTGGTAAACCTTTATCCATTCGATTGTTGAATGTTGATTGTGAGGTTCAGTAGGAACAATTAAGATGTAATCATACCAGTTTGGTTGGACCGATCATGCTTAAGTTGATTACTGAGCTTAAAGACTGTTGAAAGGGAGAATGTCAAAGTGCTATTGTGGTAGCTATTTTTCATGCAACTAATGGGTGCACAAGTCAGACAGGGACTAGAGGATGCAAGGGTGAGTTTTCCGACTCACGGTCAAAGAGGTGCAAGCGGCGCCTGAGATGATAACGGGTATTTTTGAGTCGACTCTGTACATGCCTGGTGCTGTGTAATAGTGGGGCTACCTACCCTTGTATTGATCTTGCTTGAGTGATTGATCAGGTCGTATGGGTTGAGAGTCTGGATCACTCGCTCGTGATTGAGGTAACTGACGATAGAGGTGTTGACTAGGGTCGCAAGCGGATGAGTAACATATGGTGGTTGATGTAAACGTCTTTACATTATCGAAACATGTTTATTGAGATGGTGTTTGCCCCTGATGCAAGTTGTTGGCTGAGCAGAGTGGGCTTGGTTTTTGTTCGAGAGTAAGAGCTCGAAAAAAAAATTATAAACCGAATAAACAGACTTGGACTTTAGTCCAAGTGGGGGAGGAATACAAAATTAAGGGAACAACATGAATATTATATTGAATCGATGTAATTATTAAAATTATAGTAACACGTCTATATATTTAATTCATTACTACAACTTTATATTAATACATTAAGAAAAGTTTACAGAACTACTAATCTAAACCGGAGAATCAGAATGAAGCGAGAAAAGATATTCTACACTCCAATCTTTGTCATCATTAGGTTGACTTGTACCTTCTTGAGGATTTGGAAGGGGTATGCTTTCAGTTATTGGAGGAGGAGCTCCAAGGTATGGGGTCTCGATAGGGTTAGAACGTGTAACCCCATGATTAGGGGCTAAATATTGACTCATTTGGGGCGTGTGTAAGTAGGGCAATGATGAGGAAGGGCTCTAATTCGGAACCAGTTGGGGGTAGTTATAAGAAGGAGGAAACCAGGCTAGGTCACCTACAAAGCCTCAAAAATTCTCCTCACTCGAAGACTCGAGTAAACCAGGGTTAATACTACTCATACCAGAATTAGATGGCGGAGATTGCTGCTGTGTATGAGTTCTTGATGAAGTTTCCCCCTTTTCCTGAATTTTTCTTTTCCTAAATACAACCTTATGAGCAGCTTGTATTAGCTTCTTTGTGCCGTCTGTTAGACCCGATTGTGACCCTTCAATTATCGCTTTTTTTTTAGGTTGGGTATTAAATTTCCCGATAATTCTGTTGCCTCAATAAATTCATTACCAAATTCCTGTGGCACAAATAACTTTAGTAATTTCAACCTTATGATATAAAGGAATTAAAAAAAATGTAGTTCTTTACCTCAGCACGATCAATAAGGGTTTGCAAACTCGTAAGTTGTCGTTGGGGCCAATGATTGATACCTAATTCTCTACAGCGTTTTTTTAATTGTGTCGTTCCAATGTTGAGTTCCTTCGCAGCTTTCTCAATTGGTTCGTTAAAGTGTTCAGTTATTATTTCCCTACTTAATAAATGTCTGAAACCTCTTCCACTGCCACCTGCTATGTTTTCTGAACTAGAAGGTTCAAATCCAATTGTATTGTTATCATTCTGGATCATTTGAACATGATCATGATTTTTTGACCCAAAGATGGACATTGATTCATCAAAATTAGTGGCCTCTATCGGTAATAATTGTTGGTTTTCAACTAAAATCTCAGGATTCTGAAATCCTTCTAGATTCCTTTGAATCAACCGAAGTTGATCTTGATATTGAAAACCAACCCCAAACTCGGAATTCAATTCAATATTTATGTTATGAGTCCTCTGTAATTGATTCTCATCCTGAATACCAGCCATGAATTCTTGATTCATGGGGACAAACTCACTGCTTGTTGGGTGCACGTCCATGAATGGATTGTACTCCGTTAGACCATCCACAAATGGGTCTACAAATAACACATGTCAAATGATAAAACAAAATAGAATACTTATAAATGGATCATTCAAAAGAATTTAACCTGGTAGAAGGCATGGAGTCTGATCAAGTGCAAAGTCAGATGCATGCACCGGATCATCTGAGTTAATGTTCAACACGGGAAAAATTTCCGGCTCATCGTGGAGTTGCTCTATTGGTAGTATATCTGGAAGACTGTAACATAATTCAGAATCAAACAAAACATTAGAAAGATAATCGAAGTATGGATGATAGATGTCTAGAATGTTAGAGTCACCGAACTCTATTAAGAATGCTTGGTTTGAAGTACCCTCTCCTTGCGGAAAACCAGGTCCAGGGTTCGACGGATCGCCCATTGAAGATCTGTTTTCCATGACTCAGCTTTAAATATGAGTTTGTTAACGAACAAACTAGTGATAAGAGAGGATGAGACTGAAAATGAATGTGGAAATGAATGATACTACATACCTGTATATATAGCATCTTGCAGCTGGAACCGAAAGGACATACGGAACTGAAAGGACACCTCACGTGTTGGTGCTAAAATTCAAACCAACTACAGTAGATGCGACTCTTCTCTATCCTGAGTGTCGTGTTATTTTCAAAATTCGCTGCGTGACTCCGGTGAGAACGAGATAATGAAGAGACTTTTGAAATAAAACAAAATTTTATGTCTCCCGATAATGGAAATAGTTTAAAGAGTGTTTGGTACTCCAAAAAAAAAAAAACAAAACTTACGAAATATGATGTAAATTTTATATTTTTCGGAGAAACAAAAACATTTGGAGATTTTACAAATATAGATTTATTTAGCCAAAAAGTATTTAAAAGAAAATGTTGAATTGAGACAAATGTATGTTGAAATATGCGAATTCATATAAATACGAAATAGTGTTAAAAATTAGGTGTTGCAAGTTAACTAGGTTAACTAATTAGAAAGTACTAAATATGTACTGTAGATAATAGCCGGTCAAGTTGATGTGTGGAACTGTGAGAAACAGTTAGAGTTTTTTTGTACATACAGAGTAACTAGAAGAAAAAAAAAACGGAGTGAATGAGAATAATAGGACCTTAAGCATTATTACAGATATATGTGAATGTTGAAGGGGAAAGATAATGAAACCTTGTAAAGGTTCGACAATAAGACGAGGAGGATTTTTGAAGACTCGATGGGAAATACATAAAGGCATTCGAGAATGCGGATTTCGGGACGAAATCCAAATAAGTGGGGGAGACTTGTAAGACCCGTATTCTGATTATAACATATACTTAAAATAAGAGTGTTAGGAATTATATTATCATTGGTAGTTATAAAGCTAAGAAAAACTTTAGTTACAATTTCATATGAAAATCAGCATTTTGTGTCGTTTTTAGAAAAATCATAATTAATTCTAGGAAACTCGTTTGGACCTCAAACCAATGCACAAAGTTTACAAATTGAGTCTAGTATAATTACCAAAAACAATAGTAAGCTTGAAAATGACATTTTCTATGGTAAAAAAATGCAATCTTTACTGATTTGTTCGGAATTGACAGATTAGATAGTCTGTTTTCAAAAAATCATAATAAATCATAGAAAAATCGTATAAATACACACCATACATCCCTGGAAAGGTATTGAGATGAATTTTCTGAATATCAAATAAAAACGTGAATTTAATGGGTTTAAGATCGGCTAAACCAGTCTTGAACAGACTGATTCTAGAAGGCCTTTAATTTCAACAAAATTATATTATTAAAATCTTTTGTCAAAAGTGTCATGCCATTTTTTATTCAAGAATTCAAGTATAAATACCCCCCAAAACATCTCATAAACCACACCAACAAATCTCAATCCAATATATAGAGATTTCTAAGCACTAGAGTGTAAGAAGTGAGCGGAAGGAAGCTCAAAAGTCTAGCGAAGAAGTTCTAGGTTCCGACGAGTGGTCATAAGGTAACTACAAACTTTTCTATAGCTTAATTAGGTATTGTAAAATAGTTTTTGTGTTAAGAAGTAGAATATTTAATAAGTATAACATATGTTATATTATACTCATTTCTAACAATAGTAAACAAAAACCTTAAAATGTCGTTATTATAACAATTCATAATTCTGAAAATAGTACCGATTGATTTACTTACGAGGACGGTGACTAGGCCGATTACTTGGGATCTGGTTGTTGGATTTTCCGAAAGGCTAAAATGCTGAAAGGATCCTGCCACCCCATCTAATCTTCTACCTGGCCGTTCTTTACTTGATAAATCATGGAGTATCATATTGGAATTATTGAAGGGTTTAATGATGCGACTATAATATAGTTAAGGATTAAGAAATGATAGATTTCTTATTATGTTAACAGTTAAAATTGAAGGAAATACAAAGCCGAGAAAGATAAACGATATAGTCAACTATAATCAGGTGAGTCTTTTCACTATACTATAGGTGATATTGCATGCGTAGGAATGAATATATGTTTGATTAAGGTGATCTTACCTGTTATGATAATTGTATGAATTATTGCTATGATAATGATTGTTTGTGGACGGAACGGGATAGCCCACGAGCCAATAGGCGGAACGGGAATAGCCTGCGAGTCATTAGACGGAACGGGAAAAGCCTGCGAGCAATAAGACAGAACGGGAACTGCCCGAGAGTCTTCAGCGGAACAGGGATAGCCCGCGAGTCTCACAGGCATATGAATGGTTATGATGTGTTGTATGTTATGTGATGGATCGTATGGTATTTTGAGGAACTCACTAAGCTCCGTGCTTACCCTTTCCCTATATAAACTACTGTTTCAGGTACATCAGGTACCATGGATGGCAAGGCGTGACGTGTATACACTGTGCTGCTTCATTGGAGGACTGTTTTTGAATTAATATTCCGCTATATTGTGTTAACTTCTGTTAATCCTGGGGTGTTTTTATTAAACTTATAATTTATGGAATTTTATGAAAATTAATTAAGTGGCTTTTCTTATATTGAAGTGTTCGTTTAATTTTTTTTTTTAATTTTACCCTAAAATTTTGGGATGTTACAGCTAGCTTTAAGAACAAGATTCAAAGGTTGGTAATTATTGTTTTAAACTTTAGAAAAAATTATTGGCCTTAGGTTTTAGTTTATTATCTTCATAGAAGAAAACATAGATCTTTCTAGGGTTGCATGTGAACCATAAGAAATTATTTGTTCATTGTTTGCTAGAAAACCCTTCAGTGATATCAGAGCTTAGGCTTGTTTTCTTATGAATTGATATAAATTGCTTGTTTGATCAAAGGGTTTTCGAAAATAACCCTTTGGGAGGCCTTATTTTCGTCCTTGGTGGCTAGGGTTTCAAAACCCTAGCCTCCCTTGCCTTATCTGCGAATTGCATGCTGCCTATAATACTTGGTTGTTATTTTTGGTAACTAGATCTTCTGAATAACTTAAACCTTTATTCCTTGCATGATAATTTCGAGATTTTGGCTAGGGTTTCCTAACCCTAGCCGCCACCCCCTTGGCCCCCCTTATTTGTTTGATTTACTTGCCTTATAAAGTGTGTTGTTATTTTTGGTAATTGGATTAAATGAATAACTGGAACTTCTTTGTTTGGCTTGTATTTTTCGAAATTTTTGGGGCCTTAGATAGATAAAATTAATTTGACTAATTTATAATATCTATCTTAGATTTAATTAATTTAATTAATTGTTAATTAGAAGATAAATTAAATCAGCTTAAGAAATTGATTTAAATTTTCGAAAAATAGATTAAAATTTGCGAAAATTCTAATTAAATTAATTCTAAAATATTTTAATAAGATTAAAATATATCTTATATATTTGTGATTAAAAGTTAACATTTATATATAAGAAAATTGGTTAGTCTTACCGCAAGTAGGCCTCATTCACAAAAGTGTCCTATAAAGAGGGTATAAGGCGACTGCCTATAAAATGGCAGTCTAATGGGTATCCACTCTTACCCACCGCTCTCCTGGTCAGTCGAGTGTTGTTAGCCGAACGGGTTTGATAGAACCGATAAGCCTCTTAAAAGTATAATGCTATAATTGAAAGTACTAGAACCTCAAACCAATCCCAATCTAGTTACTTTAGGATAAAAATGTGAATTGGTGCTAATCCATGGAATTGCACATTGCACTTTGTGGAACGTTGGTGGAGCGTGTGTGGTTTACCGGCACGCCAACTGGGGTCCGCAAAGACTTGCAATGGGTTTCTCGATTTTGTCATTATTAACGGAGCATGCGTGGTTAACCAGCACGTTAATTAGAGATGACAATCGACTTCGAGAGTACCAAGCTAATTTGCATGGTTATTCACACCCGGTTTGTGATCCTCGGCATCCCAGTCACAAACAGTGGGGCACATCCGAGACTAAACATGCCATTGAATAGTTCAATGTGTCTCAACATATCTAAGAATTTCATAAGATGAAATTGATAAGTGCATTATATACCTTAATGACCATTGTATTGTGATTACGGCATCCCTCTTCACACCATAGTTGGGGTATTTTGGGTCCTAGCCTTAATAAATAATATATTGGGTAATTATTTAAAAGGATTAATTAAACTCATAAAATTTTGTTTATTGTAGATGTTTTAATCAAGTGTCTATTCTCCTCCCTCTCCTCCTTCACCCATTTCTGAGAGCATCAGAGAACACCTGCTAAATATGGAAAGGCTGACTGGCCTTAACTGTAAGGAATGGCTTCGCAATTGGAGACGGGTTCTCGTTATTGCTGGCAAGCTTCATCTCACCGAGTATCCGATCCCGGTTCCACCGGAACAAGTCATCATAAAGAGCCTTTATGATAAGCATGACTTATTAGTTGATGAATCCGAAAAGATTCGTGACCTCATGCTATTGACCATTGACCCCGAGTTCCGCAAGGATTTTGAATCCTTGGGGCCATATGAGTTAGTGCAATCGGTTGAGGAAAAGTTCCAAAAACCAGTCAAAGAGGAACGAGCTAGGATCTTCAAAATACTTCCAGAGTGTAAGTTAAAAGAAGGAAGTAGCATCGATTCGCATGTTCTTCAGATTGAAGCGTACATAGGCGAATTGTACAAACTTGGTCACTCCATGAGTCAGGAGTCGAGTGTTAACACTCTACTCACTTCACCGAACAGTAAGTACGATCTGTTCATTCAGACGTATAGAAAGGAATACCAGAAAAAGACCTTAATGGAAATGCGTCCACTGTTGACTTTATACGAGTCACTCTTAGATAGGCATAGCTCCAATGGTTCAGCTACTTCTGGATTGAATCCAGTGAAGAGACATAACAAGAAACGATCCAGATCGTCTGGACATGTCTCAAACTGGGAATCCACAGAATCGGATACAGTCACGGAAAGATTGGAAGGCTCCAAGGTCAAAATCCTTTGAAAGCTCAGGTATATCTAAAAACCTCAAAACTCTTGTTCCATAATTCCTTAATGCATAATGTGATAGTCACATTTTGGTTTGTATGCAGGGAATCTGTAGGGTACGGGACTTTGGTGCATAGGAGCACATCTGGATTGGATTTCCAGCTCATGCAGTTTTGAAGTTTAGTTAGATATTAAAATCATGTTATTAGCTTATTAGATGCGTATGACATTGTCTATCATATAATACATTGCTCAATGATTTTTGTTTTAATAAAATTGTCAATTTTCTTTTAACACATGTTGTTTGAAATATCCTTGAAATGTTGTATGATTGTGTTGAATGCATGATTAGTAATAACTTGAATATTGATACATCCAAAGTGTTTGGATTTTAGGAATTGTGCTCCTTATGATTGTTAAAGTGAATATTATAAGAATCAATTCAACCAAAGGTCCAGTTGGACAGGACATTGGAATCATTTGACTTAGAGTCACATGATGAATTGAGTTCTTAATGTGTTAAGAAATGAATCAAAGTCTTTAATGTACATTGCCAATTAGTTTCCAATAAATTGAATACTAAACCACTCAGACCATATTCCAACCACATCCTTCGACTAAGTAGGTTTTGCAGACACTATCTGAAATGTAAAGCTGGGATTGTCCCACTTGTACATTAAAGGTCCAGGGTCTTGTAGTGTTTGTCCGAACCTCATGACCAGCCCGAACCTAATCAGAAATGTCATTTCACTGGCTATCCCGTTGTACCTGGAAGAGAAAGAGCTATTTTAGAAAGAACTCATGTTCCAAAGGAAACAGTGGGAGTTGGGACAGTCCTGAATGAGTTCAGGATTAGCCAAGTGAAAGAACCTTTAGTCATCACTAGGCTTAGAGCAGAAATCAGATTTTTGTTTTAAAATTCTAACATTATCTTCTCTTGACCAGTAGTACTGATCACCATCATAAGTAGTTATGATCAGGGTGACATACCAATTAGTGGTAAAACACTATAGTTGGTACGAATTTTCAATCCGACTACTTGGAAGCATTGGTGAGCCCGGTTGCTGCCAATTAAGAGAACCTTAGGACGAGATACAGTCTATGTGGCACTTTTGGTTGATTTTTACACCTGGTCTAAAAACCAGTGGGAGTAATTGACTCATCAAACGAAAGCAGCATGGACAGAAACATACCTTCAGAACATCTGGTTGAGTGAGACGATACCCAGAGTCAAGTAATTGATTCCGGGAGAAGCACTCTCAATAGAAGATGAAATCCGAAAGGATACTGCATAATGTAAGTCGTTAGTGGAGCGCATGTGGATCACCGGCACACTAATAGGGACTTACAAAGAGAATGCCAATACAAAGGTACATAGGCCCGGGATTACCCCATGTGCATCTCGCAAGAAAGGATATTCAGATTCTCAAAATATGCCAAAGGATTGGATTTTGAGAAAGGGCTGAAGGATACCCATTAAGATGTCAGAAAGGTTTGGATTCTCAAAATGTGCCATAAGCTCTGGATTTTGTGAATAGTCTATAACCGTGTCAAAGCCAGTGGGAGTGTTGTTGTTATCTACTATCTCCGTATGGGAGTTACATATTGTTTCTAGGAAACGTCTTTTTTCATTACAAAGTGTAATGACTTGGTGTTAACAGACGGATCGCTATGAAAGACTTAATAGAGATACGGCATACTCAGGTGGTTGTAAACATCTATGAGATAGATCGAAACTCTGCCAAAATGATCTTGATGAGACTCAAGATGCATAGCTCAGGAAAAGAATTTCTTGTCATTGCAAAGTGTAATGATTTGGCATATAAAGAAGGTGCAGCATACTCGCATAATCCATAGACATCTATCAGATAGATGTTGTCATCAGTGTAGACCTGGCCATAATAAGCATGATCTTGATAAGATTCAAGATGCATGAGAAGAAGTCTCCGAAAGGATATAGTTATTAAAAGTCATGACACAAGGATTATAAGTAATCCTAAGATTCCAAAAGGGTTTGGAATAGGACTAGATCGAATCCAACAAGTTTCTTGGATCGATCAGAAGTGTCATGAACATGTCTTGATGACTCAATGCTTAGAGCATACTGAGTCAGATTCAGGATATGACCTGGCTGGGAATACTTAATGGATTTTGTACATACGTGAGAAATCATTGGAAAAAGGATAGGGGTGAATGTTGATAACAATTTGAAAAGAGTTTTAAAATAAGGACTTAATGGTTAAAGAATTTCGTTGGCATTCCGATGGAGCGCGTGTGGCTCACCGGCACATCGTAACACCTCGAAATAGTCTTAGGGTGCAGTCATGTGGACTAAAGATCCCGAGAACCATGGAAAGTCACAATACATAGAATGGAGTTGTTAGTGAGAATGACAGTATGACCAAAATTGAGATATCATCGGAAGAATGTCCGATTGGATAAAGTGTATCAATGTATGACATTTGGATACATAGAAAAAGTAAAAGGTCAAGTAGACATAGATACATAACACGAATTAAATAGTTTAAAAGGAATCTAGAAACCGATAATAGTTTTATGTAAAATCCGACTTGGTTATTACCTCGTGGAGACTTGGTAATTAGGCAATAGTAGCCACCAGTCAGATTTTATGTTTCAATTTTGCATGTTTCACTTCCCGAATAATTTGATTATTCAAAAGTCCACAGTCGCTCATACTTTTCAGGAGTAAGTATGAACGAAGACTGTCGTGAATTGGTTTGTAGATTGTCTAAGGAGTTAGATATTGCAGTAAGACTGCTACAACGTTCATGAGTACTTAGAAATAGAGATTTGAGTATTGGATAAACCTGTGCTCAATAGATTGCTTCATGGATTACATCACGAACAATGTTGAGACGATAATATCGTATGATCTTGAAGCGGAGACATATGAGTTGAAATTTACGAGTCGGTTGTGCATTGATAATACGAAAACGCATCGGTAACTCGATGTTACAAAACGCATTGTTGTGTACAATTTGATAAGTAAAAGACACAACCATATGAGTTAAAGCTTATTCGTTCCTTGACCCTGATGGGAAACAGATATATGTAGGCCTCTCGATGATTTTGAAGTTGACTAAAGTGCTGGCCAGCCGGGACTAAATTGATGTGTTCAATTAGAAGTTCGAAAGTCATAAGCAGAATCGGAAATCGGGAAACAGAGTATCGGAAAGAGATTGATCTCAATCCATGTCTCGTGTCTGAAAATATCTTGTTGGACAAGGATCATATGATCACTTATCTATGGACAGAACTGACTGGGTAAGAGTTCGGCAGCAGTTTCTTGGACGCTACAGGTTGTTTATTAATCAGAAGATAAATTAAAGTCATAGACTTATCCAAGTGGAAGACTGTTGGATTAGGTGTCTAAGCCATGACTTTATATTTATATTTATCTTGTTAATTGAAGCAAAGTCCATTTGGGTTGCCCTTATAGCTGGAGGTTAGGATAGAGTTTAGTAGAGTAAAAGGTTGATTTATTAATTGTGTAATAAATCAATAGAATTAATTAAATGGTTTATTAATATATTTAAGTGTTAATATATTAATTAGAAACTATAATAATTAATTGAGATTTAATCTAGAATTAATTGGATTTACTTTAGTGATTAAATAAATTAAAAGCGCAGGGACTGGTTTGTATTTATTCAATAGTTGAATAATCTGGCCAACCAGTAGAAGGGCCTAGGTTGGCGAAATTATGAGTGTGTACACTCATATTTCGAAACCCTAATTAGGGTTAAGGAAAGCCTTGTCCAAATGGTTAACAGGCTTGCCCATTTGGAGGCTCCTTAGGATTTTGACTATAACCCTTGGAGGCTATAAAAGGAGGCACCTGGCCACCCTTTTTTCTGCGCCAATTTGAACAAGATTACTCTGCTGAACTGTCTTCTCCATTGCTTTGGGTGTGACTTGGATTTGAGGCAGGACACTTGTGCTGCTAGCTTCAAGAACAAGATTCAAAGGTTGGTAATTCTTGTTTTAAACTTTAGAAAAAATTATTGGCCTTAGGTTTTAGTTTATTATCTTCATAGAAGAAAACATAGATCTTTCTAGGGTTGCATGTGAACCATAAGAAATTATTTGTTCATTGTTTGCTAGAAAACCCTTCATTATTTGCATCAATTTGAAAGTAATGGTGGAGTAAAGATCATTTCCTAATGATTCCATGGAATGGAGGAAGGAATCTCCACTTGTAATCATCAATTGATGGAATGGAATTGGGTATTCCATATTTGGAGGCTTTGGAGTAATGTTTAGATCACAAGTTGAATTGATTTATTTGGATGATATTCGGTGGTTTAAATGAGTATAATTATGTTTAAATTGAGGTTGAATCATATCCTTTTGATGTCCATAAGGTTGGGAAAGTGTTAGAGCTTTATTCGGGTCAAAAAGGAGTGAAAAGGACAAAAAATCAGAGCTACAGCAGGCTGTGCACGACCCGTGCAGAATCCACACGACCCGTGTGAAGATTTTGGACTTACTGGTCAATTCTGCATGACCTGTGTCAGACCTACACGACCCGTGTAGCTGGGGCTGGCCAGAATTTGCAGTTTTTGGGTTTTGAGCTTTATGGTTTGGGCTTTAGGTCCTTGTTTTGATGCCAAACTTTGGAGATGTTTTAAATAAGATTTTCCTTATATTAGAGAGTCAAGGACTTCATTTTGGTTGGTGGATGATAGTTCCTTATTAGTTTTAAAGAAGTAATTATAGTGCGACTTTTAGATGAAACGAGTATGATACCTTCCGTTCTTGTATTGTAGGAAGGAGATATGTTGTAATGACTTAGAGGTGAGACTAAGGACTTAAGCTAGCACTCAACTAAGAGGATGTGATTGATGAGATGATGTCTAGGAGCGCCTCCAAATGCATCAAACCCGTGTGTGGAGTTAGTGTTGACTCGTCAGTTGACCTTGGGTGAGTTTACCGGGAGTATACATCCCAATCACTATCTTTTGTGTGTCTTATCTATTATTTTCATGCATGCTTTTATGTGCTACTTGATGTATTAGTACTATGTGTGCATTGCATGAAATGAGTCATTTTAAAGATGTTTTCAAATAAATACTATGATGTTGTTTTGAAAGACGTTTTGAGCATCCTACTGTGCATTGCATTTCATATAGGATGGGAATGACCGTGTGAGCCCTTGAGACCGAGTTTTGCCCTTTTCTCAATTAAAGAGGGTGAGGAGATGTTATGAAGAAGTATTGAGTTTTTCCCTTTTCTCAATTAAAGAGGGTGAGGACACGTTATGAAGACGTATTGAGTTTTGCCCTTCTCTAAATTAAGAGGGTAAGGAGACGTTGTTCCCGACAATAGGGAACCGTATGAGGGATTTGCTAACCCTCATGGGGCTAGTGTGATGGCCATTAGTTCTAGTTTAACCTATACATGGATCGAGTGATGTGCTTTGTGCGTGTAATTTGTGAACTTAGGTAGGTGTCATTGTGGTGAGTTGGACTTTTATGAGATAGACATGGGTTTGGGATATTTGCATCATGCATTGAATTTGCATATTATAAGTATCTGTTTTGAGTAAATCCTTATGATGTTTTGAACAACCTTTGAGTGTGTCAAACTATTTTTGGAGGTTTGTCCTGAGTGTGGTAGTTAACTGCCCACTATAAAAGGGTCAACCTCGGGTAAACTCACTAGGCATTTCAATTGGCTAACTTATTTTGATGTGTACTCAGGTTGAGGAGTTTAGATGACTTTAGAGGAGCTGGAGGTTTTAGAAGGCCACAGGTTGTGTGGTTTCATTTTAAAATATGTAATGGTATTTGAATTGTAATAACCTCGCTACTTTAGAAACCAAGATGGTTTATCTAAGCGGGACCAAACGATTTTTTTGCAACCTAAACACTGAAGTATTTTCCAATAAACGCCATGTTTTTTAAAATGTTTTTTTAAGGAATATGATTATTTGGAAGATGTTGAAATTAAAGTTTTCACTAAGGGGTTATTTTTGAATAATAATGATGAACCATGGGTTAAAATGATGTTTTTATGAAAAACCTTAAGCGAAGGTGTTTCACTATCACACCATATAGTCAGACTTGTTAAATCTTGTTCTTGAAAATATTTTTATGTAAAAGGGAAATTTATAGTCAGACTTGTTAAGTAAGTGTGACTTAAATTACCATGGGAATAGTTCTTCTCCAGTTTTGCTATACATAACTTGGTAATGTACCTTCTTAAACCTTGTTCTTGAGCACATGACCAACATATTCAGACCCTACTGTTAGAGATTTTCAAACAATTATATCAATATCTCACTTGTCAAAATGAATTATGAAAAAAAACATTTATATCAATATCTCACTTGTAAAAACATTCCTCTTTGCAAGAGCCAATTCCAATTCTATCATGCCACCAGTGGAATCCACAAACCAATTCTATCATGCCACCTGTTATTCACAATGTTCTGTAACACTCGCTTGAATAAAGCGAATTCTACTGGAATCCATAAACCAATCCACAAACCTATGGAAAAAGAATATTGCGAATATCGTTAGAATACTTAAAGTTCCCTAATTTGTTGTTATTTTTTGAAATATCCTTTTGAAATCATTTATTCAGAAAGGACTATGACTTACAATGGAAAAATAAGAATAGGGCCACACCTTCATTTTCTTAGAGTTGAACAGTTGGAGAAACTTATGATATAAGGCTTCATATACTTTCATTAATTCACAAGAAATAGCAATATCAATAGACTGATTGGACCATATATCTACCGTATACCAGCTATTTTAGCAAGCTAGATATGTTGTAAAATAAAATGTTGTATCGTTTGATGGGATTATAGAGTACATATTGGTGCTTAAATCACCAGTAATAAGCTTCATATTGACAGAATCAAATATGATGATGATAACGAAATATAAATTCTATATAGACTCACCGATTTGAACGTTAGCGAGGTTGATAAGGCGAGGAGGGACGATCTTTAGGGTTTTGATGATCAGGAAAAGAACGTTTGAGGAAGATGTTGAAACACCCTCGCTTAAGGCTTTTCATAAAACATCATTTTAACCTATGGTTTATCATCATTAATCAATAAAATCATCCTTTAGTGAAAACTTTAGTTTCAACATTTTCAAATAAGTCATTTTCTTCTAAAAACTATTTTAAAACACAGGGGGTTTAATGAGAAATAATTTAGGTTTAAGTTGCGGAAAACATCATTTGGTCCCATTTTAGATAAAATATTTTAGTTTATAAAATAGCGATGCTGTAACAATTCAAATACCATTACACAACTTAAATGATACCACACAACCGTGGCCTTCTAAACATCCAACTCTTTTAAGTCATCTAAACTCCTCAACCTGAGTACACATCAAAATAAGTTAGGCAATTGAAATGCCTAGTGAGTTTACCCGAGGTTGACCCATTTCGAGTGAGTAGTGAACTACCACACTCGGGACAAACCCCCAAAAATAGTTTTAACACACACTTCAAAAGTTATTTAAAACATCATACAGATTTACTTCAAAATAGATAGTTATGATATGCAAATGCAATGCATGATGCAACTATCCCAAACCCACGTCCATCTCATAAAAGTCCAACTCACCTCAATGGCACCTACCTAAATTCACAAATGACACGCACGAAGCATATCACTCGATCCCCGTATATGTTAAACTAGAACTAGTGGCCATCACACTAGTCCCATGAGGGTTAGCAACTCCCTCATGCGGTTCCCTATTGTCGGGAACAGTTTTCCCTAAATCCGGGACAAACATCTCATTTTGGGCATTTTGCCCTTGATTTCCCTAAATCCGGGACAATCATGATTTCCCTAAATCCAGGACAATCATTTCATCTTCATCATAAGGTTCACTCGGTCAATCCCATCCTATATGCAATGCAATGCATAAATAGGATGCTCAAAACATCTTTCAAAACATCATCATAACCTTCATTTGAAAACATCTTTAGAAACTCATTTTCATGCAATGCACAAGTAGTAATCATATAACACATTGCACATAATATCATGCATGAAAAGTATTTGATAACACACACAAAAGATAATAGTTGGGATGTGTACTCCCGGTAAACTCACCCAAGGTCAACTGACGAGTCAACACTAACTCCACACAAGGTTTGATGCATTTGGAGGCGCTCCTAGACATCATCCCATCCATCGAATCATCTTAGTTGAGTGCTAGCTCAAGTCCTTAGTCTCACCTCCAAGTCACTACAACATATTTCCTTCCTACAATACAAGAACGTAAGATATCATACTCGTTTCATCTAAAAGTCACACTATAATTACTCCTTTAGAACTAAGAAGGAACAATCATCCATCATCCAAAAATAAAGTCCTTGACCCTCTAATATAAATAAAATCTTAGTTAAAACATCCCCAAAGTTTTGCATTAAAACATTGTCCAATGCCCAAACCATAAATCTCAAAACCCAAAAATGATGAAAATATGGAAAACCCTCTGACACGGGTCGTGCTCCCCCTGACACGGGCCGTGTCAGGACCAGCAGATTGCACAGACCCTTTTACACGGGCCGTGTTCTGCACGTTGTAGCTTCGTTTTTGCTCATTTTCACTCCCTTTTGACCCAATTCAAGTCCTAATTCAACCCAAGACTAATTATACATGAAAATACACATTTAATAACTCATTTCCAAGTATTTAACCCCCAATCCAAGAGTTCATGACTTAAACCAAAGGAAACCACAATTCAAGTTCTTATCTCTTAGCAAGTGGTTAACAAACTATGTTTCAAGTCAATCATTACAATTAACACCATTAAGTCCCCAAATAAGTTCTTAACCAAGGTCATCCCTTAAGGGAGTCATTCCCACACAACTCTAAAGAAGATAGCCTCATGGAATTCTCAATTCCAATCATTGGTCCAAATGGTTAAAGCCCATGGAATACCAGATTCCAATCCATCAATTGACAACTACAAGTGGAGATTCCTTCCTCTATTCCATGGAATCATTAGGAAATGATCCTTACTCCACCATTACATCAAATTGATGCAAATAATCCATTCATCTATTTAAACAAGATATTCAATCATCATCTACAAGAATAAAACCCATTTCCAACACCAAATTCCCATTTTCTAGTGATTCAAAGTTTAAGACTACAAATCAAAGGTTGGGATCCTTAGGGAATCATTAGAAATGAATCCCCTCATCCAAAACTACCATAATCATCCATTAATTTCTAGATTCTTCAACTATTCATCAAATCCCTAAAATCTAGGGTTCATAACACCTAAACAAATCAAGCAATTGAATCTAGAGCATCCATGGATTGAATGTAGACTCCAATCAACTTAGAAACATCAAATAAACATTGGGGAATCATAGGAATAACCTCATCCCACCACAAATCTCTAATTGAGTCAAAACCCCAAAACCTAACTCGAATTCAATGCTAGAAGATGAATGTTTTATACCTTAGATTGGCTAGGAACTTGAAGAGCTTGAACCATCTTCCATCTCTAGCATCAAATCCTCAAGAACCCTAGAAAAATCGCCACTCTCACCCTCTCATTCTCTCCAAATCATGATTTTGCTGAAATGGGGAAGAACCTCCATCAAAACCTCACATACTTTAAGATTTGGCAAGAAGGGTCCCTAGAGTTTGATCTTACTTCACCCAACACCCATAAAGTCAGTTCTTCTAACTAGAAGTCTCTAAATTCACAATTATGCCCCTAATATAAATATTTAATTTCACTTGAGTCATTGACTAGTTTAACACTAACCCTTAGTTTCCCAACTTGACATAAATGGTCCCTTACACCAAAAATTCTTAACGATTTGGTCCTTAATATTAATTCAAGGAATTATTTGACCTAATTTAACTCCACATCAATTCCTTCACAAAATATTCTAATTTTCCAAATCCATGACTAGTCAAATCTACTTAGGGCAAGTTTGGCCAAATTGACACTTTTAGTCCTTATGACAAAATTTCTCATATTTTGTTACAATTAGATTTTTAAAACTATATTTGGCTCATTTATTCACAATATAAAAAATAAAACAAAATATTAAATTTATTTATTCATTAATTTATTTATTTATAAATT